>JAGXOD010000002.1:9052500-9715000 GCA_020368025.1 Brachyhypopomus occidentalis | reverse complement strand
ACACACACACACACACACAGGAATTCCAATGAACAGCCCAGGGGCTTTTCCATCTCACCTGTTCACTGTCTACTTCAAACTGTTTATTAGCATTCCTGCTCACAAAATCACCATCTGAATCAGTTTTGCCACCTGTGTGTGTGTGTGTGTGTGTGTGTGTATGCGTATATATTCTTAGAAATGCATTAACAATTAAGCATGATGGAGCTCTCCTGCACTCAGACTTGGAAACACCGTGCGATGAGTTCTTTGCATACTTTTTATTCCTCCAATTAAACGGCCGTCCTGGGTTAATTAGTTCAGGGAACTGCTTGTTGTTTTACTTTGTAGACAACCAGTAATGTTGTGCCTGGGAGCATGTAATTTCGATTGCTCTGTGCCTCTCCTGGGAAAGGCCCTTCTTCTCAACATATTACTGCTTTCTATTAGCTTGCTACCTTTGCCTGCTGATATTACAGTTATCTGATTGTGCTCATATGGAAATGAGTTTTCTAACGACTTTGCAGCAAGCGTGGTTAATTAAGATGAAGTCCCCATTACACCTCCGCCCCACATTATTGCTCTGTGAGTGTTCTAGGTGAAAAGTTGTTTTCATAGATATAAAACCAGTTGTGTGTATCTGTGAGTGTTGTTGGGGTTGTTGTTTCTGGATTCGGTTTACCAGACCTTTGGGGAATGTTTTGTCTGGACGTACTGCCCCTGAGTCTGAGTTCCTCCTGTATTTTAACTGCGGTTTCATGTAATACTTTGCCACCGAGCTGTGGCAGTGTGCAGCCGTGGATGAGTTGTAAAATAAGCAGCCCCTCGACATCCCGGGGCACATGAAGGCTGAGCTGGGGAGAGTCCTTGAGCAGGAAGCTTGGCTCCGCCCACATGGCTTTTACCAGGAGAGATGTTTCCTGTGATTGGCTGTGCTGTACTTGGGCTGTGAATAGACAATGTCAAGGCTGTTTATGGCTGTTCTTCGTGTGTTCCATTAGAACAGCCTTCAGCAAATGAAACTTTATTGAATGGCCCCTTCGCCAACCGTTATTCTCCCTCTCCCCTTTTCTCTGTCTCTCTATGTCTTCCTTCCTTTCTTTGTCCACAGATCCCGTCTTCCCCGTGCTGAATTTTGCAGGCTGTTATGTGAACGGTCAGATCCTGGCACACGGAGACCACTGGCGTGAGGACGACTGCACCTTCTGTCAGTGTGTGAGCGGAGAGCCCCGGTGTGTAGCGGCCGCCTGCGGCCACAGCTGCCTCCACCCCATCACCGTGCCAGGGGAGTGCTGCCCTGTGTGTGAAGGTAAGGGCTGTGTGTGTGTGTGTGTGTGTGAAGGAAAGGGGTGTGTGTGTGTGTGAAGGTAAGGGCTGTGTGTGTGTGTGTGAGGGTGTGTGTGAAGGTAAGGGTTGTGTGTGTGTGTATGAAGGTAAGGGCTGTGAGTGTGTGTGTGTGTGTGTGTGTGTGTGTGTGAGAGGGTGTGTGTGTGTGTGAAGGTAAGGGCTGTGTGTGTGTGTGTGAGAGGGTGTGTGTGTGAAGGTAAGGGCTGTGTGTGTGTGTGTGTGAATGAAGGTAAGGGCTGTGCTTGTGTGTGTGTGTGTGAGAGGGTGTGTGTGTGTGAAGGTAAGGGCTGTGTGTGTGTGTGTGTGTTTGAGAGAGGGAGAGAGAGAGGGTATGTGATTTGTCCTGTTTTTCTGTCTCTTCTCCATGGAGTTGTGTGTTCATTGTTCCTAGTCTACCTCTGAGACCTTTGTAGAGGTCAGTGTGTGTGTGTGTGTGTGTGTGCGCGCGCACATGTGGGTCATATGTTACTAGGTCGCACCAAGTGCAACGTGTGTGTTTACCAACGATGGAACACTTTCATATGCTAATGACTCTCTAGGCAGGAGGACCTTCCAGCGCTCCAAAGCTCCGAGCAGCTGCAGCAGATCTGTGGTCCCTCCATTCCGCTCGTGCCCTTACTTTACCAGTGCTTAGTAGTGCCATGATGTGCCATGATGTGCCCTGCGGCTCCTGTAACAGTACAGTGCCCAGCACGCCAGTCCAGGGCCTGCGCTGCTAGATCTGCACTGTAGGAATACACAGGGGATCCCCCTCCGTCTGCAGCGTGGCTGTTGCCGGATCGATGAGCGAGCGCCTCTTCCGTAGCGCAAGCTCACATCAAGCAGACGCTGCGGCTCGGCTCTGCGGTTCGGCTCTGCTTTCTGTTGGGGGGGGTTGTTTGTTTTTGTTTTGTTGTTTCTTGAGTTATGGAAGCAAACAGCAGGCTGCACCCAGCGACACACACACGCATACACACACACACACACACACACACACACACATCCCAGCCAAGCAGGTGGCAGACAAGTGACTTTTCTGTCAGAAATGGCTGAAGAGAGACAGACAGACTTGGGTTGGGGATTTGGTGTAGGTTTGTTCTAGACGACACACCTGGCCTGGGTCTGCAGCTTCACTCTGCTGTGTGAGCCTATCACTGGGCTCCTCTCAAAGAGTGGAATGCTGGGATACCTCTGGAGGCCCCTCACCGTCACTCCTGATGCAAATCAGCTTTTGGTTAATGTAGCGGGCGGGAGTTCTGGACACTACAGGCTGGACACTCATGACTTGTCTGGTCTGTTGGAGGAAAAAAAAAACATTTTATGTGCCTAATGCTGATATCAAGACGAACCAGCTTAACAGTGCTCTAAAATCTTTACGTTTGTGTTATAAGCAGTAACGATGGCTCTAACTTTGGGAAGTTCGGCAGAATCAGGCACTGAAGGAGCACCTGCTCGTAACCGAGGGCGTAGCCGTCCGTGGGCAGATGTAAGGGTGCTCCCGTGTGCCTGTATGCTCTCCAGCTCTGGCCCCCGTCCAATTACAGACGTGCTTCACTCCCCTCGCAGATCGATACGTCACGGGGAGGAAAGACCCAGAAAATGAGCAGAACAGCGAGGGGACGTGACCTGCGAGTTTGTGTTTGCGCTGAACCTTCTGTTGCGATCAGGATGCAACGTGCCCAATTAGAGGAGCGAGTGGCCCCGGGGTCGGCGGGCCCAGGCCCCTTTTTACGGGGATTTCTAGCTGGAAGGCAGACCGGAGAGAGGAAGAGGAGGAGGAAGGAGAGGAAGATAAGGGGAGAGGAGGAGGAGGAGGGAGAGAAGATGGAGGAATGCCTGCAGGCATGTTTTCTTTGTCTGCATGGGCTGCTCTGGCTCTCTCTCTCTCTCTCTCTCTCTTCTCTAACTCTCTCTTTCTCTTTCAAACCTTTTTGCAATTAATCTTTTATACGGCTGTCTGCCTATGAAGCAATTATAGATGTGGTTCTGACTGTGGAGCAAACAATCACATACCATAAAGGCACACACACACACTCACACACACACACAGGCGCACCGACACCCCCCCTCCTCATCCATGTGGAAGGGTATGACCAGTGCGGCCCATGTCAGTCCCTCCCCTCCCGAGGCCCCAGTAATTGGCTGCATGCGTAGCTCCCTGTAGTTCGGTAGCACGGTTAGACGCTGTGTGTTGGGCAAGCTCTCATGTGCAGCTCCACACTAAAGACAGCTGTTCAAATAATGACCCTTGCCAGCTTCTTAGGAGCGACATCACTGGTCCCAGTTCAGCCCTGGTAACATTTCCGGAGCGACATCACTGGTCCCAGTTCAGGCCGCCGTGTCCCAGCTTCCAGGAAAGGCTTCTCCTGGAGAGAGGGTGTATTGATTTCCTGGGTCTTGGGTGGTATTGGGTTACCTCCGTATTGACTGTGCCATGCCGTCACCGAACCGTGACCCCTTGACCTTGCAGTTGTTGGTAGAAGACGGGGTGCTTAGTTCATTGTGTTTTCAGGGAGGAGAGGAGGAGAGAGGAGTGAAGGAGCATGCGGGCCAAGATTGTGTTTTCTTGCAACCCCCCCACACACACACACACACACGCACACACACACACCTCCCATTTGTGGCCCCATTACAGTGCGGGGGCAGCTGGGGAAAAAAAGCAGCAGCATAACGATGGCCACTCCCCCCCTAGACAGATGTCTTTTAAAAATAGCCATACCTGTTGGCAAGGACTAGAGAACTCATTGTCCATTTTCCGTGCTCATTTACATAAGATGTGTTGCATGTGTGTGTTTGTGTGTTGGTAGCGCGTGGGTGTGAGGGGACGTGGTGTGGAGGAGTGTTCGTGTGTGTGTATGTGTGTTTGGAGGGGTGGTGTGTGTGCATGTGTGTAAGTGTCGAGTGGTGTGTGTTTGTGTGTGAGAGATGGCCAAGCTATGGGTTGACGTTATGTCACCATGGCCTTTTTGCCGATATAACTGCCAATGCTGTAGAAAAGCCAGTGTGTGGCGAGCAGGTGAGGGAGAGTGATGACAGAAATGATAGGCTGCTGGAAAATGGATGTGCAAAGGCCCTGGAGAGTAAAAGGACATGCGTTTCAGGTGTGTGTGTGTGTGTGTGTCTGCCTTTGTATGGGAGAGAAGATTTCCAACGTGGAGTTTAGGTTATACTCACCGAGTCGCGCTGTTGACTTCGGTACAATGCCCAAGGCAGGGGTGAGGGTTACATTTAAGAACTCCACTCCGGCCATTAGCGCTGGCATGCCATTGTGTGCTGCTCGGACAGTCCAGTGACATCATCTGTGAGTGTGTGCGGGCTGTACCTGCTCGCCAGTCTGGCTCTAGAGTGTGTGTGTGTGTGTGTGTGTGTGTGTGTGTGCGCGCTCGCAGGCTGGTTTCAGTACAGCTGGCCTCGTGCCCGCTCCGCACCAGCCCGGCCGTGGTTCGGGTCTGCACGGGTCGCTCAGCACCGGGGGCTTGCTGCGCGTCCTGCTTTTCCTCAGGGTGCCGCCTCCACGCTGGGGCTGAGGGCGGAGGGAGCAGGCGGGATCTTGGGCGGCGCCAGGGCTGTAATTAAGGCCTGTGTGAGCAGGGAGAGGAGCTGGGAGATCGCAGCTTTCATAGTGGAGCTCACAGCTGCCAAAGCTGTAACGGCGGAATCACGCTTCAGCCTGTGTGTGTGTGTGTGTGCGTGTGTGTGTGTGCGTGTGTGTGTGTGCGTGTGCGTGTGTGTGTGTGCGTGGTGCATGTGTGCGTGGTGCATGTGTGTATGTGCGTGTGTATGTGTGTTTTTGTGTGTGTGCGTGCGTTTGTGTGTGTCTGGTGCAAGTGCATGTGTGTGTGCGTGGTGCATATCTGTGCATTTTGTGTGTGTGCGTTTGTGTGTGTGGTGTGTGTGTATGTGTGTGTGTGCACATGTTTTAGTGTAGCAGTACTTCTACAATCTTTATCTGTGCTTTTATTTCTTTTGGAGATCATATGCTCGAGTCCACATGTTTTGTCACTGTCGCCTACACACACACACACACACACACACACACACTTGGTGTGAGCCCTTTTTAAAGAAAAGTAGGCCTCTTAACAGCACAGCACCCTGCGGTTCACCCTGCTCATCACGGACCACACCCATCACAGGGAATTATATTTAAATGAATTAATGTAATAATAACTGTATGTTGTGTTAAACAACGCTTATGAATGTTTGAAACACAATGACCTTGGGTTACGGCCGGCGGAGGAGAGCGAGGGAGAGTGTGTACTCATCCCCAGCCTCTGTCTGCTCATACATAATTAAATTTCAACACGCTAAAAATAATAGTGCTTGCTCTGCCTTTGGCCACACTCATTCCCCCCCGAGTGGCCCGTGAGAATTATTAGCGAGATGACCTCTGACCGCCAGCTGGAATACCCAGAATGCTTGGGCCATCTCTTGGCTGCGGAGGGCCTATGACATCAGAGGTTTGTCATTACTGGGCGTAGCACTGCCAGCCTGGCCTATTACTACACTCGCTCTGAAGTGTTCGGCACCACGCTAGCGCCCATGGCAACGTCCTGTCCCCATCACTGTCCTTGTGGCAAATATATGCACGTGTGGACTGTAGGTATGCAGCTAAAGCATCTCTGGAGTGGTGAACTCAGTAACCCCCCACACACACACACACACTCACACACACACACACACACACACACACACACACTGTGTCCCAGGCCCGGCTGTCTCCATGGCACTACTTTTCTGAGCACGTGGCGTGATTGAGTGTGGACGTGACAGCGACAACACTGCAGACTGTCACAACTGTCATAACTTAAACTGCGAGCCGGAGCACACGCCACTGATCTACAACACGCCCCGCCATATTAAAAGCCCCCATAATCTTTTAATGGATTCAAACAAATAAATTATAACCACCATGAATCCCCATTAGAATGAGATGTCAGTGTGAGAGGCGTGAATGGAACCAGAGAGGAGATAAGAACCTATCAGCACATGTTCTGTGTCTCTCTCTCTCTCTCTCTCTCTCTCTCTCACACTTTCTCCCTCTGCCTGTGTCTCTATCTGCTTTTCTCTCACTCACATTCTCTCATTGTCCTGATGTTGTGCTCTCTGTCATATTGCTCTCAACCATTAACAGAAGCTAAGACGAGAGGTCTGTTTAAAATTGCTTTCAAGTCCTGTGAGTCATCTGCCTGGGTCCCCTCCCCCTGTTCTCTCATCACACACACACACGCATCCACATCACTCAGACTTACTCAGCCTGACTCATCTCCATCGGGGTGGGGGTGTGTTATCTTTGCGTCTTCCCAGAGCCCACCTACATCACTATGGCGCCCCCTGCCTGCGGCTCGCTGGAGAACTGCACGCTGACGGAGAGGGACTGTGCGTACGGCTTCCGGCTGGACACCAACAGCTGCCGCACCTGCAGCTGCAAAACAAGTGAGTGTGCCCACCTCCACCCCCATCCTCCACCTCCACCTTCCTGTCCCGTGGGTGCACGTTCGGCCACAAGCCCTCCAGGCAGGATGCGGCTTTTAGGGGAGCAGAGGGGCCCGGAGGCTGCTGGGTTGGGGGTGGGGGGGTGGGGGAGGGGGGGGAGTCTGGCGTGCACACTGAGGAGGAAGAGGAGCGGCAAACTGGCAGCACAGGGGCGAAGGATCAGCCGGGTGGTGTCGGTGCCTTTGATGACGCTGGCGGCTGCAGGCGCCTCCTGGTATCTGTTGCCATAGCCCTGCAGCTTCAGTTTGGTCCTCTGCTCAGACCCTGGGGTTAGCGTCGGCGGCTAGCGAGCTAGGGAGTCTTTCTGAGGCTTTTTTTCTCCCTGTGTGATGTGGGGGCAGAGGAGTAACCCAGCTCGCCGGTGTGTTCTCGCCTACAGGAGAGGAGTTGTGCGCTGGCCTGATCTCCGGCTGCGCCCTTAAATGCCCCTTCGGCTTCCAGACGGACGTCCACGGCTGCGCCGCGTGCCAGTGCCGGCAGCGGCACAAGAAGTGCAAGCCAGCGTCCTGCGCCAAGGACTGCCCCTTCGGCTTCGTGTAAGAGCGCTGTCTTAGCTTAGCGCTTAGCTTCCTCAGAGGCCTGCAGCCGACTCCTCTCTCTCTCTCTCTCTCTCTCCCTCTCTCAGCCTCATCCCGTAGACGTTTCAATCCCTGAGTTTGTTTTCCTCCCCTTCCCACCGCCCCGTGCCGCTTTTTCAGCGTGTCAGCCCCCGCAAATTGGTCCGAGGTCACGCGAGCTGTCGCGAGCGTTTTTGACCGCACGCTCCGCTAGGTTTCTGAATGACAAAGCGTCCTCTCCGCCGCGCCCCCTCCCTTCCGCCCGGTTCGTCCAGCTGCTGCAGGTACGCTGCTGACAGCTAATTAGGTCCGGCTCAGATTAGCGGCTTAGATTGTCTCGGGTAAAGGATGGCCTGCGATAGTGGAACTGAAGGCCTAATCTCCACGGCGGCGTGGAGCTGCATCGCCGCAAACGAAGCCGTCGGCAAGCGTGCGCGTCCATATCAATTACGACGCTGCACTTTGGAGAAACTTTTGCGGAGTCATGCAGGTTAAACCGTCGGCAGGTTAAAGCAGGGGGAAACACAAACGCACAGCGCCGCATGACACACACATGAATCACTCTCGGCTGGGCTGGTGTGTGGGAGGACGACCGTTAAAAACGTCTGATGAAACAATTAGACGCTTTTTTGTGGCAGTGCAAATTGCAGTTTGATCATTCCAGAATGGTGTTTGATTATTCCCCGCGCCTGGATTAGCCATAAAGGGGTGCTGATGAAAGATGGGGCTCTCCCACTGCGCCTGTTCCCCTCGCAGGCTGAGTGGATCCATCCCTTGTCGTCATATCCCTAAGAATGTCACATAGAGAAAAAGGCAGCAGCCAAAGCCTTAGATGGAGATTAGTTCCATCTAAGATGACTGATAAACAGGAGCAGTGTAATAACGCCCTGCCTTGTGCTTGGGATTAGGGATTAAGGATTAAGCACTCACAGCGGTGCAGAGACGGGGTGGTTGTGGTAGGAGCTGGTATCTTGTGTGACTCTATAATCTCCCTCGGTTTCCCAGGATTGTCAAAGCATAAAGTTGCGTCTTCCTCCCTCTGCCGTCTGAGCCGCGTCATCGGCGCTCCGCCTTTGCTCCTCCGTCAGTTCCACCGGGCGTGCGCGGTCTGGGGGCGCTGACGCTCACATCTCAGATTCTAATTTTAGATATCTATTTACGCTCGCTCAAAGAGATGGCCATTGTTGGAGGGTGTGCGGTGGCGGGCCGTGAATTATGCATGGGGAGGCGCGCTGTCTACATATCCCTGCGCAGCCTATTGATATTCCTCAGCAGTGGAATCGCACCTGATAGCTCTTTATCAGCTCAGCAAATGCACACGGCACGCAGCTGCTTCTCCTGCCCATTATTCATGAGATAAGGGGGAAGGATGGGCAGGGCAGGGGCGCGAGTGTGTGCGCGAGTGTGTGCGCGAGTGTGTGCGCGGGACAGGGGCTGCGGATCGGGGCTGCGTCTGGAGCGAAACTTCCACGCGTCGCGTTACTTACTCGGGTTTAATGTGCCACCTGCTGCCACGCTTGCGCATAGGGTCGTCCGAGACAGCAGAACCCCCCACAAACACACACACACACACACACACTTCTCCTTCTCTTTCACGCCGTCTCTTCCTCTCGCTCTTTCTGTCCTGAATTAACTGATGACATTGGGCTTTGACTTCAGCACCTGGCGCGTTACGCATGCACAATATAAATGCATCAGTATATACATGAGCAATGACAAGGTCTACTCAGAGGTTAGCACAGCTTATTAGAAAGTCATTCAGCAGGAACGAGAAGCTTCTCTTTCACTTCTGACACATCTGCTTACGTGGACTTTCTTGGCCTACCTCAACTTCTCTCAACTTCTTTCTCCTCCGGCAGTAAAAACAAGCACGGCTGTGACACGTGCCGCTGTAAGAAATGCCCCGCCCTGCCATGTGACCAGCCTTGCCCAATGGGCTTCCAGCAGGATGAGCTAGGATGTCTCATTTGCCAGTGCAGAGGTGAGCATGTTTGCTTAGAGTTTTCGAATTGAATTCCATCACATTTTGAAGTTTTGTTTCTTTGCTTAGAAATATGATTTGATTTACCTGCACGAACCAGTTATGGGTTTCCACACCTCACTGAATACAACAGTTCAGCAATGTAAATCATTATTATTTCGAGCTGTATTTGGGAACAAACATTCTCAGAGTTCCACGCAGCAGAAGAAAATGTCATGGAGTGAAACGTTTTTCATTTCAAATTCACACCATCTGTGCCAAAAGCATCTACTCAAGAGAAGTGCAGTAGAAAAGAAAAGTAGAACAATCTTCTACTTCAGGACAGTCTCAGGTTCTTATTAATCTGAGATGGTTCCCTGTCGTGTTTTACCAAATGACAGTAATGAATGATCTGTCCGCAATGAGCTATAATCGTCGCAGAGCACCAGAGCAAGGTGTGTGTGTGTATGTGTGTGTGTGTGTGTGTGTGTGGGGTTTCACCCGCCCTACCCCCACCCTCAGGCTAGTCTCGGTTGTCAAACCCACCTGTTGCGAACAAAGACCAGGTTTGCACAGAGATCCTCTGTTCCCATGTATCTCATTTGATTTTCTCTAAATAATGGATTCCTGCATGTGAAATATTCATGAGCCACTCTGCGCCAGGATCTGATTATTGAGAAGGGGAAAATAACTTTTTTTTTTTTTTTTTTTGTGGTCTAACCCCCTTTGAATTTTCCGAAGGCGCAGAGCCTCCTCCTATCTCGCCAGCAGGATTTTAATCAAGGTGAGTCCTCTCCTGCGCTATTGATCTGGAGCGGGACGCCCCCTGCTGCCATTGTGGAGGGGGGGGACGAGAGGCAGGGTGGCAGGAATGTGACGAGCGATGCGTCACGAGCGCGGAGAGCCCTTTAGAAGATGATGCTCGCTCACAACACGGGTGGAGTGCTGGCGCGGGTGGGGTGTTTCAGTGATGGGGGCATTTTGATGAGATCTGATGGCAGGAGGTTTTGGTGCAAATGCAAATGTTCTGCTTGGCAGGTTTTTTCACGGAGCGAGGGGGCTTAGTGAGGAGTGATGCGTGTGTTTTTGGAAGCTGCTCCTCCTGTGACCACGTTCCACTCCAATCCCCTGATGTTCAAACTGTGCCCTCCTGAAATTAGCCATGCACTTGTCCCATATTCTCCACCCATGACTGACTACTCAAAATCCATTTGTGTGTGTGTATGTGTGTGTGTGCGTGTCCTTTCTAGACCAGAGCTCCTCTTCCATTGGTCCCTCCATCAAGATGGGCTCCTGCCTCTCCATGGATGGCAGAAGACATGACAGTGGTCAGAGTTGGCACGACGGCTGCAGAGAATGCTACTGTCACGCTGGCCGCGAGATGTGCGCCCTCATTTCCTGTCCCGTGCCCACCTGTGACAACCCCAGCATCCGGGCCGGACAGTGCTGCCCCTCATGCCCTGGTACCACCTTCCCTCACGCCTGGTCAAATTACCTGACGATATGTCATCCTATGAGAACTACATGATAGATATCACACCTGTTACATGAGAATATATGGGTATATTACATGAGAATATATGGGTATATTTAATTTTGACATACTGAATTTTTTAGGTTATATGAGAGCAGATTTCCAGGCTCAGATTTGGTCTGGTCCTGGTTACACTGTTTTAAGCGGTACTGATGCAGACTGCCCTAAAGCATCTCCCCTACCTGTGCATCTCTCCCCCTCCCCAGAAGAGTCCGGCTCTCACAAACCGGAGCTGAGTGAGACGTCGGTGTGTCTGGCCCCGGGTGGCGAGTACTTTGTGGAGGGCGAGACGTGGAACATCGACTCCTGTACGCAGTGCACCTGCCACGGCGGGCGCGTGCTCTGTGAGACCGAGGTGTGCCCGCCCCTGCTTTGCCAGAGCCCAATCAGGACGCAGGACTCCTGCTGCCCACATTGCCCGGGTGAGCGTCCACAGATCCGCCCCCAGCCCTTATTGTGGGCGGGGCCGTGCGTGTTTAATGCAGCTCTAGCGGGAGTAAGAGAACGAAGGCCACTGCATGGTGGGTGGGAGTAGAGCCACAGAGTGGGCGGAGACAGATGTAGCCCCTCCTTTCAGCTTAGTCAGCTTACAACCTACTTCTATGCACAATCTCCAGACGAGGTCGTGACCCCGCCGGCGCCGAGCAACGACAGCGTGGCGCGCTACTGCCGCAACGAGGAGGGCGACATCTTCCTGGCCGCCGAATCCTGGAAGCCCAACGTCTGCTCCAGCTGCGTGTGCCTGGACGGAGTGATCAGCTGCTTCTCCGAGTCCTGCCCTCCGGTGGGCTGTGCACGGCCCATACTGCGCAAGGGGCAGTGCTGCCCCTACTGCCTGGGTAGGTGATCGGGCCCGCCCACCACTGCCATGGGAACGGGCTCGCGTAACTCCTCCCTCCTGACTAGGCCGACCGCGTGTGTGTGTGTGTGTGTGTGCGTGTGTGCCGGGCATGCCTGCCATACATGCGGTGGATGCCACGTGTGGCGTGCGTGTGGTGCTGTGCGTGTGGCGCGTTGGCGATCCGCCCGTTCCACTTCTTTAACGCGCCTTTCTCCCGGCCAGACGCCACGCCCCGTGCCGTGTGCCACTTCGGCGGAAAGACGTACATGGACGAGGAGCGGTGGGACATCGACAGCTGCACTCACTGCTACTGCCTGCAGGGCCAGACGCTCTGCTCCACGGTCAGCTGCCCCGCCCTGCCCTGCCCCCAGCCCGTCACCCCGGAGGGCAGCTGCTGTCCCACGTGCCCAGGTCAGCTTCCCGCTCACGATTCTCTTAAGCCGCGTTAGACGCACACGTGCGCCTCGTCATGCCATGCGTCAGGTGTAGCAGTGTTTGAGCCCTGCTGGAGTCTCACTGGGCCGTTCAGTGCGGCATGGGACTCTGTGCCCTACAGCTGGACTGCATCTCACTCATATCTCCTTCTCTTTCTTCTGTCTCTCTCTCTCCTAAAGTAGCGTTTACTCTAATTGACTGAGGCTTTACTGACTGTGGGGCTCATTAAGATAGATCATTTAAAGAGATTCGCGCGTGACCGGCCAGGCCTAAATTAGTTCCCTGCGTGGTTGGGAGATAAATCCATCGATCACGGGCCTTTATTGCTGGGTCAGCTGCTCGGTGGGATCGATAAGCAGCCGCTGGGGGGGGGCAGCCTCCACCCTCCACCCTCCCTCAGACTCACACACCACTCCACTGGCCCCATCGCCAGCCAGTTTCTGGAGAGATGAGTGCATAGGCCACAATCTTGCTCCAGTCTTTTACAGTGTAGTGAGGCTGGGCGTGTTTTTAACTCCCTCCACATGCAATTTTCTAAATGTAAGCTAAAAGCTTTTACTTTTGCCCTGAACCTTACAAATGTAAAACTCTCTCTCTCTCCCTCTCTCTCTCTCTCTCTCTCTCTCTCTCTCTGTCTGTCTCTCTCTCTCTCTCTCTCTCTCTCTCTGTCTCACGCTGTTTCATTCTAATTGCCTGAGCCGATGCCTGACATTGATCGCTTTGGAGGCATTCTCACATTTCTCACACGCATCACTAATGTGTTTACCATCTATTAAGCGGCGTATATTAAACAAAAATATTCCATTTCAAATCTGAAGTGAGATGGTTGTTTTGATTACAGAAGCGGCCCCCACCAACGTGCCCATCGAGAAGACGGACCAGCGCGGTGGTGACAAGCTCAGGCACCGGCCCGCCTGGCCTACGCACAGCGAGAACGACATCATGCCCCAGTTTAGAGGTCAGATGCCTCCCTCGCCCTGTAACCTCGCGCATCTCGCACGTCTCACTCTCGCGCGGGCCAGTGCAGGGTCTCTTCGATTCGCAGGCATTCACCTCAGACTGCAATGGCTACTATATAATTTTAGTTTTTGCCAAGTCATCTTGGTTTTGTGCCAAAGTCTGTGGACTGAAGTACATGTCTTTCTCCTAATTGTGTTCAGTTATGTGGCTGCAGTGTTTCAGGGACATTTGCCAATTAGATGCTCATTCCTTTCGTCATTCTTTTCTCCTCCTTCGGGCCTTTAATTGGCTGTAAACGTCCCCCTCGTTCCTTCACGAAGCGGGTGGGCAGCGTTCTCTTTCATACGGACACTTAAACACTTCACCGCAAATGCTGTTTCAGCTTCTAAACTGCTCAAATAGAGAGGCGTTCATTTTTTTTTTTTTAAACTGCATGGAAAAATGCTTGTGATTCATTTACAATGGATTTACAACAGTGCCAGGAATGCTCGATTCTGCCACATATTCTGATGATGTAAGTCACCCCTGGGGCTGCTCACAGTAGCCGTGCGAGGTTCGGTGTAGGCGGCTGAGGCGGTGCAGTTGCTATGAGCTCCAGGTGTGCTAACAGACGTGACCGCCCCTCCCCCCACCCCCCCAGGTGAATTCGGCAGCCTGCAGATGCCCTATCTGGACGGGAAGACGACGCTGCCCAGCGACGATGGCCGCCTTCACTGGGCCTGGGTGGCCCTGCCCGTCCTCATGATGTTGCTCACTGTCGCCGCCCTGCTGCTGCTCAACCAGAGGAAGCGGTGGATTTCTGTGCCTTGTTACCGAGCACCCACTAAGGTAACCTGTGCGTGCAGCAGCTACCGTGGGAGCTTTGGAGAGTTCTGATCGACTAGGCTGGACGTAACTGCTCGTGTTTGTTCCGCCTATTCGGAAAGAGGAGAAATGGGAGTGTCATGTGTACCGTTCTCTCTTGGGGTGTGTGTGTGTGTCCGTGTGTGTGTGTCTTAACAGCCTACATGTCTGAATAACCAGCTGGTGTATGTGGACTGCCACAAGGGTACCAAGGTCCAAGTGGACAGCTCTCAGCGCGCGCTGCGTATTGCCGACCCGGACTCGCGCTACAGTGGCTACTACAGCATGCAGAAGCACAACAATCTGCAGGCGGACAACTTCTACCAGACGGCGTGAGTGGGGAGCAGGCCCAGAGCGAGAGAGCGTGTACGAAAGAGAGGAGAGAGAGAGAGAGAGAGAGGGAGAGGGAGAGGAAGAGACTGAGCCCAGGGTCAGCTGGCAAAACTAAAAGAGCACATTACAACAGCCATGAACTTCAGTGATGGACAGTGGTACCACACACAGGAGGACTGAGGCGAGACCTTGGCAAAGGATCACAGTCACAACACCCAAAAGGCACGCAGACACGTGAAGACCTCATCACGACATGACGATGACGAGACAACCATGCAGGAGTGTATTTATTTGAGTGGGAGAAGCTGAACGCAGTTTTCCCCCCCGGTATTTTTGTGCATTATAGGTATGTTAGGTTGGGGGAGTGTGTGTGTGTGTGTGTGCGTGCGCGTGTGCATGCGCATGCACGCATCGATGGAAGTTTATCAAACGTACATATTTGGGATGATTAGGGCAGATTGAGGTGGATTTTTTTATTTTATTTTTCAAAGGTGATATTTTTCGTGCATTCCTGCTCTTTTTTTTTTTTTGGGGGGGGTTATGAAAAAATCTATTTGAAGAAAATAGAGAAAACTCTTGATTCAAGTGCTTTGTGTGAACGCTGAACCAAAGCTTCTCTGTGAGTGAGGACGGAGACCGGGTGGGGCAGGGCTCCTGGTAGAGGCCTCCGGGGGAGGGGGGGCTGCTTCTTTAGGTTGTTTCCCTCCCTTCTAGGTCAGGGTTTGTGTTTTTTGTTTAGTTTTTTCCACAGATGGAAGGCACCCGAGGGTTGGGAGGGCGGTAGGTCTTCCTGCTGGGTACACTCGTGTTGGTCTCTCTGCAGTACTCTGCTTACATGTATAAGCGTTTCGCCCCTTTCACATAACGAACATCGGCTTCTTTATTTTGCAACAAAAGGGCAGATGGACTCTTTCTCATTACTCCAAGCAACAATGTATTTTGCAAGAAAGAACATAAGGGTTGTTACATGGGATAAAAATAATATAACAGGTAGTTGTACTGGTTTGACGAATCTATGCTACAAGTGCTGCTTTTCTGCTTTGATTCCGTAAGCCTTGTTTTTTTAGGGGTTGAACTATAGTATCATCCGCAAGGAAATGTAGAATCAGAGATTATGATCAACGGACTTTTGCTAGGGAGTTTTGAGGCACAAGATGATCTTTAATTGTAATTTTTATCCCTTGTTTTTACTTGTATAGAACAGCGTCCTCCTCTGGAAGCTCTGAAATATTATTGAAGCACCTTCGTTTGCTGGTTTTCCTTGCTCGGAAAAAAAAAAGTCGTCTACTACCACAATTGGCTTCAGAAACCTATACGCATTATAGGAACATTTATGTACATATTAACACTAATATGAAAATACCCGAACTATTGTGCGAGTATAAATGTACGTGTGTATGTTTGTGTTGGCGTGTATGTACATGCGTGTGCGCAGACGCACATGCATGCATTTTGCTTCACGTGTAAAGTTCTCCGTTTCATTCTCCTATTGAATGTATTTATGACTGAGAAAAAAAAAGATTTTTATCTATAGAAAACTGATGACAGGCATTCCGTTGCCTAGTTTGGTAGTGACGTGAGAGAAAGACAGGATGAAGAAAGGCTGGAAAAAAGACAAACATCTCATTCTATTGTAGTTCGTTTCCTCCTTTTTGTGATTTTGATTTCCTTCGGCTCTTCTTTGGCCTTGGGGGCAGTTTTCCAGTCAGGCGCTCTGACCTGTAGCCGAGCGCCTTTGACCTCCGCCAGTGACGCAACATTTTGTTGATCTGTGCCGAGCTGCTGGTCATGGAGCGCACGTCTGTTCTTCGAGGTCAAGGGTCGCTGCAGGCCGTAGAGCTACTGGAACCTCAGCTGACGTTAGCTGTTGAGGTGGGGGGAGGGGCGGGTGAGGAAGAGGAGGGGGAGGGGCAGGTGAGGAAGAGATGGGGGGGCCTGTAGACTTGTGACAGTTTGTCTTGGCTGTTCTTTAAATCTCTTGTCTGATAATGTTTGTAGAAATATACATTTTGGCACTTTTATATAGAGAAATAAATAACCTTTGTTTCTTTTTATTCTAACAAATGCTTTTCAAAGAAAAAGTTGCCCTTACATTTTCCTCATACCTTGTGGGACCCTGTGCAGAACAGTTATCCAAGTGCAGCACAACTTGGAGACAAAATCAGGATGGTAGTGTTTAATAAAAGAAAAAAATCAGCTTCATAATTAGGCGAGACGTCAGACGTAACTGAAGCATTAGTGCTCGTTCATGTGCACAAATGGAGTCGTGTATGTGAGCTGAAAGGGACGATTTCTTCCTCTTGGGGGGTAGGAGAGAGGGAGTAGACCTGCATCCCCCTGGTGGATCCACACAGCAGCTTTGCACAGAGCAAATAGAGAAACTTATTGGAAGTGTTGAATCACAGTCACGGCTAGTCAAGATGTTACCCAGAGAAACGGTAAACAAACGCAGCCTTGTGAGAAATTTGAATAAAACCACAAAGTGACATTGCCTCTGTAGAATGGTGACAGAGTTTAGCGAGTCATTCAGAATTAACAGATGGAGCACTAATGGGTGCATGTCTCATCACCTCCAACTTCGAAATGCAAAGTTGCTTGCAGATTTCTGTTGTTGTTTTTTTTAAAGCAGTGCTTTGGAGCAGATTGTTGCTTTTACCTAAAGATGACTGCTCGCAGTGAGTCTGAAAAACACAGGGGTTCTGCTCACCGTGAGTCTGCACATTAGAGGGTCCTGCAGGGTGACATCTTTATTATTTTCAGTGTATCCTCCAAGTATTGTTGTAAATACTTGAGTGTCACTCGCCAAAACTGATATAAAAAAAAAGACAAAAAAGGTTGGAAACAGAAAAAATAAGATTTAATTTATTGTTTTAATTACCTTAATTTATTGATGAGCAGAACAATTGAGCATATACGAGTTTCGAAGACAGCTGACATGTGCAAATGTTTTGGTGTCGTCTTGGTCTCTTAAAGAGTGTTTAAACATGGTTGGGTTCAAAGATACAGCACATGTTTTTGACACTCACTGTTAGGCTCATCTTATCCCCACTGTGTTTTTGGGTTTGTATGTTTTGTTTTGTTTTTTTTCTTTGTGAAAGATTTTCCTTTCAGGAAGAGCTAGTGGGCCTAAGTCCTGATCCAATAAGTAAGCTTAATGAAGTGGGAGAAATGTCTCTCTTAAGCTCCCTTCCTTCTGACTCGGTGTGTTCGTACAAAACTTCAAACACAGAGCCTCAAGTTTGTGTACTACTGCTGTTTTGCGCTCATGTAAAAAGCAAGATTTGTCAATATTGGTATTGGTAATGGAGATTTATAAAGAAGGTGGATGAAGATTTGACTCAGAATTCCCGTAGCACAGCAGATCTTTTTCAATTTCTTGTATTATTTTGTTTGTTTCTTTGCAGCACAATAAATACTTTTTAAACAGTTAATGTCCTGGTTTGTACATTCAGCCAATTGTTATTCTTGTTTATGCATTTAACATTGATTTCCTGAAATGCTGGTACTTATGGTATACTCAGTAACAGAAAAACAGGCCGTTGTTGTATTTACTATCCTGAAATAATCATTTACATTTGTGCTAATTAGCAGATGCACTTATCCAGGGCGACTTACAGGAGTGCTGTCATATATTCACAGAGTGCATTCTAGCCAGTACAATAGTCTGAGCTACATTGAACTGCTGTTACAACAAGTTCTAGAATGTTTCCACTAATCAAGACCAATATTTCCAAAAGTTTAAGACTAGTGGCAATTTCAATATGCCACAAACTTGTGCGTTTTGAAGACAACAAGGAACTGTCATCTGCATTTGAAGACCACAAGATTACTCTGCTGTTTGGACAGTCATCTGGGAGACGAGGCAGAGAAGAGTCTCGATGCCGCTCTTCCGTGAGACTTGAAGGATGGCATTTCAAGCTGAGCTGTACTTGAGTTTCCAAGAGCTCGAGGTACTCATCATGTGGGGAGGGGCTGGTCCAATGACGGGTGAACGTGGACGAATAAAGACTTTCCGGGCTCAGTCATTAAGGTCCCATCGACCAAAGAGCAAGGTGCAGTAGTCAAGGCTTGAGATCGCTCATTAGGTGGCCAGTTTGGTTTTGGCTCTGAATGAATTTGTTAAATGGCAACAATTGAATTGGAAGACAAAATCCAGATGCATTTTTTTACGCAATGGATAATGCTCACAATTGACATTAAAGAATCAAAAGCAGCACGTGTGTTTTCACAACTGGATTTGTTGCACAGGTGGCATCCTATTACAGTTCCACGCTAAAATTCACTGAGCTCCTGAAAGCGACCCATTCTTTCACAAATGTTTGTAAAAACAGTCTGCATGCCTAGGTGCTTAATTTTATACACCTATGGCAATGGAAGTGATTGGAACACATGATTTTGATCATTTGGATGGGTGAGTGAATTCTTTTGGCAATATAGTGTATCTGCGGACACAGGTCGCAAGAAGCACCACAAGAGGCCACTTTCACTTATTTTCTTTGCACTTGTACGTTTTGTTTGTATTACAAATGGGTAATGTGCACGCTTGTGACAGTACCGCAACTGAGCCACAGAGAGGAGACAGAGAGCCGTGAAACTTGAGTAGGAGTGAACAATAGACACTATAATTTATGCAATCTCCCCTCTGATGTATAGCCCGATGTATAAAATGGGATTTATATGAGGTTATGGTCAGGAGAGACTGTGAAATAGTAATTCGCCCGTTTACAATTTATAAATAGGCTTGAGCGGAAGGACACATAGCAGGAACTGGTTGTTTCTGAACGTGCGCCACCTGTCACGCTGTTGCACCATTTACCAGTCCATTTGCTTTTAGCAGTATAAAGATGACCTTAATCAAAAGGAAAAATGCGCTCAGCGCGGCGGTGGTATTTCGAGGTTCTGCAGGTGGCAAGAAATTCAATCTGGTCACACGCCGGTAAGGGTTTTTTTTTCTTTCCACGTTATTTAGAGCTTGGTATAGACGACACAATTGATTAAGCTTATTGCCCTAGCACGCTGATAGAGGCGTGCTGATCCATAGAGGTGTACATAATTGAGGTCCCCTGCAGTCATAGGAGAGGGGCGTAGCACTGCTTGCCGGGGCAATCGGGGCTTGTCGGGCAGTGCTTCGCCATCGCTCGGGCAGGTTCGTGTGTTTAAGGGCGAGTTTCACACTCCATTTCTCGCATACTGATAGACGTGGAATATATGCCAAGGTATAAAATAATTACGCTTTCGTTTTCCTGAATTGTGAAAAACAAATAAAAAAAATGGCAAAGATGGCTGTCCTTCATTGTCGTGCTTAGTCTGCAATCTCCCTGCAGTTCTTGTTCTCATTTACTTTGATATGATGTAGAGGATTTGTGCATGAAGCGGCGCAAATAACTAGAGGCCCATGCCCAGATGCGTACGGTTACTTTGTCAAGCAACATTAAACAGAATCAGTCAAAAAATAACATAAGCCTGTGCCCAATTACTTTAGTATTTTTTTCTGTGAACCGCAGGTACAACGGGAACGTGCGCGTGGATGACTGTTACAGATTTTGTGAAGAGAAGAAAGTGTTCCAGACCTTTCGACAACGTTCATTTTCGTATTTGACCAAATTGCTCAAATGTCCATCGGCAAATTCTCTTCCTTTATCCCGCGTCTCTGTCACGGGAAGTGCATGATAATGTAACGAGCTTTGGCTCTAACCTGGACCCTTTGTGCTTGGAACTTCTAGTTCATTCTTGGCACAGCTGTTTCTGTATACTATGCCAGCCAATTGGTTATGACATTCCATGTACGCTCGGCCTGCTAACATCTTGCATGCTGTCTGCTGGATTGTCTTTGCACAGCCTGCATCTCGGGTCCACCCTGGTGTGGTTTATCCCAGTCTCTGTTGATCTTGTATCCATAGCTTGTTCCTATACTACCATGATTAGTGCCTCTGTACTGTCTTTCAGTCCAGCCTTTTCCAGCTGTTGGCAGGATTGGAGATATATATATATATATATATATATATATATATATATATATATATCGTGGCAAAAAAAACCCTGCACTCCAGGGTCTATTATAATAATATTTTCTACAATTTAACACATTTTTATATATAGTCACAAGTCACAAAAATAAATTTGTTTTCTTTTTCTTAGTTCACCCACAAACTCTTTGCACAGGTCACTCCTTAAACCAAAAAGCCTGAGTTTATATGGGCCTTATGCCTTGTCAGGTGCCTTCAATGTCCTTCAGAAAATGACATCAAAGAGCAAATGACTCCACCCCAAACTGACAACAGGCCTGAGTCATGTCCCAGATCTTAGTCAGCTGAGCCTTCTCTCTGACAGTGATTCATAGAGTTTCTCCTCACCCATCCACACTCCCTTAGATACACGCACACACAAACTCACAAGCTCTTTTCACATGATCTCGCCTGCAGCCATCTGGGTAGCAGGTCTTGGCTCCTCTGCACTGGCTGCATGTCCATTCCTCATTGAAAAGTCCCTAGCACAATGCAACAACAATGAAGACTACAGTAGAGACCATTGACTTACCAACCAAATATACCCTCCTCAGAAGAAGTCAACCCTTCCAGGTCTTGTCTTACCCTTCCTAAGGATGTCAGTGCTCGGCTATAGGGAACCACAAGTGTGCAACCACATGATGAGTAACATGTTGGGGGAGCGTAGAGTTGGTGCAGCAGGCACTAAAGGATATGTAAATGACTCCGTGACATAACTGATCTAATCTAACACCTGTACTTCTTACTTTAATCTTACTCTTTACTTTTATGATCACTGGAGGTTGAAGCGATAAGAATATTCAATCAGAGTGTATATAATCTCTCATTCAGTACAGCCTTGACAGTTACATATCACAAGATGGTGGAGTTCAAGGCTGTCACTGTTTCATCCAGCTGCTTATTCGTTACAACCCTCCTGACTGTACTTAGTACTTTGTCTATTATTGAAATTATGCAAATGTTCAAGTTTAATGTTCAAGTTCAATGTGAACAAATTGTATTAAAGTGTATCCAGGTGTTATTTTTTTGTAAGTCACTTAATTTCATCACTGGAAGGAAATAACTCTCTGTTGCTTTGCATTAACATTCAAGATCTGATGTGCTTGTCACATACGGGAGTGGGCAGCATAAACATACTGAATGCATAATAAGGTAATTGCAGACAAGCATTCAAAAAGCATCACCTCCCTTGCTTAAATTTACATTTACATTCAAAGCATTTGGCAGATTTACAGAAGCAATTTCTGCAATTTCCCTCTGGGATCGATCAATAATGTATTTCTGATTCTGTCTCAGTGAATAAAAACGAGTCCTGTTTTTTTTTGTTAAGTGCTAATGAGGGTGAGCAGTAATAGGATGAAGGGTTTAGTACTGTGGCCACCGTGACTGCACCAGTGGTTTGTTCCTGTTTTTGACTGTCTGCCCAGTAATGGCCATGTTAGTAGAATTTAGTCGGCATTATGAGAAAAGACCAGTCATCTGAGCGCTGATCTTGAGCCTGGCAAATTCCTACGTGACTCTCTCTCTTTCTCTCTCTCTCTCTCTCTCTCTCTCTCTCTGCACCCATTAGACAGAGAGGGAAGTAGAGAGGATATGAATGTAAGCCTCTCTACCATAACCCTAAAATCGCCTGAATTCGATGCTTTGTTACGCTGTGGGAGACTATGCACCAGTC
This sequence comes from Brachyhypopomus occidentalis, assembly GCA_020368025.1. Lineage (NCBI taxonomy): Eukaryota > Metazoa > Chordata > Actinopteri > Gymnotiformes > Hypopomidae > Brachyhypopomus > Brachyhypopomus occidentalis. The sequence continues at coordinate 9,693,059 of JAGXOD010000002.1, read as the reverse complement.
CAGAACAAATTCCATCTGTTCTCCTGCTTCTACCTGGGAAACAAATGCCCCACATTAAAAAGGTGGTTGGTGCGTTCTGGCACTGTCAGGTATTGCCTGACTCAGAATATACATCACTGCTTCATCTATTTTTGTTACTTCACAGGTGATGAATCGCTTAAGATATAAAGACATTATGAGCAGTAACATGACAAGTGTTTACTTATTACTACGTAACTGCTTCCATCAGCGATGCATGCCTCAGGAATTTTATCATTCTATTTCATCTGTTGTTTTCTCCTTTGAAAGTGCTGATTTAACCAGCATTATTTTCTGCGTACCTGTATTTTCAGCTGATAAAATGATGAGTCCTTATTTTGATACACAAAATCTTAACTATGCTGACAGCCATTTTCCACCATTTTGTCACCAAGATATTGGTAGATATTGTCTAATAGTCCTGGGAATGCAGTTTTCATAACATAGTGGTCTAAATTATAATAACTGAAAGTCCTTTTTGGTCTATATCTGTATGACTTGTCCTGGTCTGGGAATCTTCCCATTAAATATAGTTAGGCTGCAAGATAATTTGGCAAATTCAATGAGTTTGATACTGAATATTAAGCATGGCCATTATCTATATGTCTTGTGTTATTTCATTATTTGTTTACTTCTGTGAAAGATCTTCTTCTTGTGTTATTTTAGTCAAATCTGTGTTTTATTATTTAAAAATGAAATAAAAGAACCATTGTTGTACTACACTACAAATGTTGATACCGACCTTTTTCCATGTCTTACCAAATTAACGTATTACTAAGACCATATATTATCTAATAGGAATGCTTAATACAATTTACTAAATAAAAAGCATTTGGCCTAAATATTTTTGATAAACACAAAACATTTACAGTTAAATTGATCTTAAAAGTATCAGCGCTCAAGGGTCTCCAGATATCACAAAGAAAAAAAAGAAAACTGGTATTGACAGGTATGTTAATCATTAAAGATCAGCCTTATTAGGTAGAGCGTTTCACTCTTTGAACCACGTCACGACGGAGAAGGAACGGTACTGTAGGAAGCTTGGCCCAGCGTCTCGGAGGGGTCGACGACTGTCACGTGCTTGCGCGTAACAGTCTCTCACGTGGAGAAGTCCCAGCCTAATGAAAAGGGACATGGAGAGCGCAATACTGAGCTGGAGCAAAGCCTTTTCCTGAAGCTTTTTTCAGTCATGTGTATTATGAAGAGTGGTGATTGATGGGGAGAGATTTTGTAGATCTACATGAGAATATATGTTATAAAGTGATTAGTTTGACTTTAGTTGAGAAAGTCTCATAGACGATAGTGCAGTCAGGGACCCCTCATTTTGGGAGTTGCGCTTGTGTTAACTGTAATGGGGATATTCAAGATTAACGTCAGCACCTAACGCACAAGCTTCCGCCAGTAGAAACAAATAAGGTAAAATGCGCCGTTAGAAATTTGAACTGACTATAGCTACCGCTATATTGTCTTGCTGCGGGGCACGGTTATCACATGCCTTTTTAAATAATCTAACGCCTGGGACAAGGCGGACACTACACACATGGGAGCCGTTTGCTATACTGCCTCAGCGGGGGTCTCACAGCGTTCTTCGAGCAAGTGAAATCAGAAAAGCATCCCTTGCACGGCACGAGACCAAGCAGGCGAGTTCGTGAGTTCCCACTTATCTGCGGCTGTTTTAGGAGGCAAACTGCGCGGACCATGACTTCCCTACCAGAGCAAGCAACCGTGCAACTACAGCAGAGGGGTTCTATATCGAAAAAGACAATGATCACCAAGATTTTCAAAGTCCGCAAAAGGAGGGAAATGCTTTTCGTGCAGGTGTGCGTCATCTGCAGCGTCCTGTTCGTGGCGTGGTGCGTGTCGGTGCTGCTCACATCAGCAGGTGAGTGGCAATCAGGAATACTGAGGTGGTGATGTCGGTGCGCTGGATCTGAGCGGATGTTGTTATTTCGCAATAGCAACAAGCACTCGGGGACTTCAGCTCCTTGTGATAATGATTTGTATTAATGGCAAATTGTGCAGTTGTTCAGGACGTGTCAATGCTTTAGCTGTTAAACGTGGAAACAATATAGCATAACCTTCCCGTGTTGGGATGGCGTCCGTCGTTTAATTATCAACGCTGTACGGTGATGCACAGCGAGTCGTTTTCGTACGGTACGCGCATCCTTCCCTTTTAGACGCCGGAGACGTTACTGAAAGGGATTCAATGCAAATGTTTTATTGGAAGATTTTGGACCGTCTCCCCGGCTACCACCAATGACTGCACATCCCTCCGCCGAGTCCCTTGAACTACGCTTAAGGAGAGATGGATGTGCTGTCTTGCATGGTTCAGCGTCATCAGACGTTCCCACGTGCCATCCTAACCGGTGCCGCAGTATGAATAACGGCGTTGATGTCTCTACGGACCTATTGCAACCCCTGTTGTGTAGTCTACTCTACACTCGCTTTGCCAGTGTAGGCGCCTACGTTTATCACAGCCTGTTTACTTGTTTTACTCGATTCATTACTGGTTTATTGAAGATACCACTGTAAATCAAGGCCACATTTAAAACGGGTGCTAATGGGCGGACCTGAGATCACGTTAGATCAGAGGGCTTCCAACGGGGTGTGCCCTCTCTTACTCAGAAAGAGGCTATAAAATGGGCTACAAGAAAAAAAGCAAACAGGTACACTGTGATGCCACAAATATATTATATATATTATAACGTTTCTTTGAGCCAGATTCAATTGTGATTATGCTACTGATCCCAGTCATTACATATGCTAGGTTCATCTGATTAGTAAAATCATCTTTATGCTATTATGAAAAGGTTTGCTGGAATTGTACTGCCTCAAATCATTAAAAAATGTATGTGTATTTCTGTATGGTGTAAATCAGTATGTATTTATATACGACGGCTTAGCAATTCTCAAATGAGACCAATCTGGTTATAAAATCTAGTTGGATCTAGTTCTAAGATGTTGGTTAAACATTTTCTCGTGAATTTCCTTCAGGAACATGGAAGAAAGAAAACATGAGTGCTTGTAACCATTCTGTTGTGGAAAGCACCGCACAGAATGTGATTCTCTGCTAATGTTTAAGATGAAATTATCATGGTGCAGAAAATGGTAGTAATATTTGCAAGGATTCATTTAAGTCACATAAGATCGATCGGTGAAATCCAATTTCAATTATTTTCCTCTTGAACGGGTGCATATTTAGTCTATTTCACAGACTGACTCCAATCCTGGCGTCTGGTACAAACTACAGGGGTACAAGTCCAGGAATGATTTATAGTGAAGGGAGGTGCACTAATGGCTGCACTATGTTGAGTGGTGTGGGCCTGCTTCTTTGTCATATCAATAATCCTTAATTACATTAATGTTACAAGAGGGATTATATGTGTCTGATATCATACTGACAAGGTTGATGACTTTGTGTGCTGAGAAACAGTTATATGTACAACAGAGTTGATAAGTTGTTTTGACAGGACTTCCCATACTTGTTTTACTCATTCTAATTTTTGTCTGTGTTAGTTACATATTGTCATCGTCCTCTGTGTCGTCCTTTGGCATCCTCTGTTGTCATGTGTCATCCTCTGTGTCATCTTGTGTCGTGTCGCCTCTGTGTCGCCCTCTGTGTCGTCCTCTGTGTCGCCCTCTGTGTCGCCCTCTGTGTCGCCCTCTGTGTCACCCACTGTGTCGTCCTCTGTGTCATCTTCTGTGTCGTCCTCTGTCATCCTCTGTCGTCATGTGTCATTTTCTGTGTCGTCCTCTGTCGTCCTCTGTCATCCTCTGTGTCGCCCTCTGTGTCGCCCTCTGTGTCGCCCTCTGTGTCGCCCTCTGTGTCGCCCTCTGTGTCATCCTCTGTGTCGTCCTCTGTGTCGTCCTCTGTGTCATCCTCTGTGTCGTCCTCTGTGTCATCCTCTGTCGTCATGTGTCATCTTCTGTGTCGTCCTCTGTCATCCTCTGTGTCGTCCTCTGTCATCTTCTGTGTCATCCTCTGTGTCGTCCTCTGTGTCGTCCTCTGTCATCGTCTGTGTTGTCCTCTGTCATCCTCTGTGTTTTCTTCTGTGGCTTCAGTTGTGGCGAAAGCAAAGAAATGTAGATCTGAAAAGAGCTGGCAGTCTAGAAGAGAGATAAACTGAGCTCAAACTAAAGCCAGAAAAAACACAGGCTTGGATTTTCAGGGTTGGCGGCAGCACCAAGACATGCAGGAGTCACGTTGACTTTTTTATTGCTGAACAGGTAAGTTATGGTGGTGGTTTGATACCCAGGAAAAAGGAATGCAGCACAACCCATATTACAACATTTTCTTCCACACATCTAATGCAATTACTTATCTCAACCAGAGAGATTTATGTGCTTTCATCAGACATTGGAAAACATCTGCATTTATAATCTGAAATGTAACATCCTGTGTTCATATGAAATCAACATATGTTCATTAATTTACATTTAATCATCATGCAAAAAAGTACTTTAACACAAAAGAATCAACACAGTTCAACACAAATGCAGTAATGCTGATGTTATGGCTGCATAATATTACACAAAGCAAATGACAAAAACTTGTACAAAGGCTTGAACACACAACGTTTCAGTGGCAACTCTTTTCGGTCTGGAAGGGCCACATCTCTGAGTGCTGCCACACCTTGGCTGTAGTGAGATGTTTCTGATAACTTGAGAAGATTTTGGATGTCTGGAGAAGGCTTCTGGTTACTGGTAAAGGGTTCTGATAACTAACATATATTTTAATCTCCAGAGAAGCACATAATGGCACAAGTGGATGTCTGTCATGTCTGTCATGCCTCAGCTTTTCTTATCAATAGTCTTATTAAACAATCAGATGTAATCCTTGTGTCCACATATGTATCTGTTGGCTATCCAATGTCTTTCTGAAATGTCTAGGCCTCCTGGCCTCCAGTTGGTGCTTCTCAAGAGCTTTTGGGGTGCCTGGAGCACCCTGCTCTCAGTGCAGAGGTAGCCTACTGATCAATGATCATCTCAACATTCATGCTCTGGGTCATGTTAAAATGTTCAGGATAGAGGGAACATAATACCTTGCTGGTGTAAGCTTCTCTGAGTGTTTCAATACCTCTTCCAAAGTGTGTTATATTTAAAGAAGGCTGGTGGGCAGAGAGGAATCATCCTAATCTCTTTGCTTCTCCCAGAGCGTCTGGACCAGAATCATAGTTCTTGTGAATGGAATAATATATCCTGATGGACTATATTGGCTGGCTAAGATGTGCTAGATGCTCAGCATAGCGCCTGGACGAGACTCTACATCGCAGCATTTATAAGTCAAAGTGTCATGTTGACAATGCCATTGCAAACATAGAGCAGATTCTGGGGCATCTATTTGACTTTGTGAAAGCCAGAGCTCTGCATTTAAGGATCACTCCTCAGTGGGAACATGGCTAATTACACCAGTGTTGTCCACCAGCAGTGGGCTCAGAGTTTGTGGGCCAGAGCGATGCTGTTCCACTGCTGTACACACGTTATCTCCTCCCTTACTGTTGTCTAAGGCATGTTTCTGTAGTGCAAAGTTCACACAGCAAGGACTACATGTAGTTCCAAAGGGAAGGACATTCCACTGATAGTTGCTTCACAATTAATGTTCTGCCAAAGGAACCTGAGCAGGGACTGGATTTCTGGATTTCTGATTTTATGTAACATTCTTTTGTCATTAGCAAATGCTACTGCATACTTTCAAAATCTCAGTAACACCCCTGAAAATAAAACATCTTAAAGAATGCATTTCACTCAGTAGCAGACAACATGCTTCAGACAGTAAACACTTCACTCTCATTGGGTGTTTTTCCAAATGCACTAAAAACCGCAATGGTGTAGCCTCTTTAAAAAAAATAGAAGTAACTGTGTTAAGTAATTAAAGATCTAATCAAATCTTTCAGATATATTATTTATTGGGAGAATCACTATCCTGCAATTGGCTTTCAAGACAAATTTCAATCAGGATTTTGACCTACTCACATTGCTGACATTCCTGTAATCAAGGTAATTAATGACATTCATTTGAACACAGATTCAGGGAAGCTGATAATTCTATTGCTTGATGTCAGTGCAGCCATTGTATTGTAGACCGTAACATTCCTATACGTAGACTTGAGAAGTGGGTTGGACCTTTAGGAACGGTCCTAAAATGGTTCGGTTCATTATTTTGTTGAAATAGATTTCTGATAAATTGACATTGACTTGTGGAGTCCCTCAAGGTTTGATTCGTGGTCTTCTGTTGTTTAACTAAATGCTTCCACTTGGTCAAATCAAATAAGACTCTGATAATCATATAAAATATAAAATGAGTTACTAAGGCAGCATTTTATCATCTTAAGAAGAAACTCCCATAAAGAGTCCTCCATGCCATGTCTCTAGCATGCTTGAGTACTGTCTAGCTTGGATTTTCAGGGTTGGTGACAGCACCATGACATGAAGGCATGCAGGGGTGATGTCACGTTGACATTTTTTTTATTGCTGAACAGGTAAACTATGGTGGTGGTTTGATAGCATAAATATACCCAGGGAAATGGAATGCAGCACAACCCATATTGCAAAATTTTCTTCCACACATCTAATGCAATTACTAAACCAGAGAGCTTGCGAATTCCACAAACTTACATAGTGCAACTTTAATTATATTTTTATCTGCTTTCGTTAAGGTTGATTACGGTCTCTAGCAGGGCTAGTGGGACTCACAAAAAAGGCAATCAAGCAATAAAAAGATGATCCAAATGATGATTCCAAATGCAGCTGAGTTCTAACTAGGAGCAAAAGATGAGAGCGTATCACATTCTTATGTTCTCCCACTGGCTACGAGTATACTACACAGCTGATTTTAAAGAATCATTAAAATCGCTAAATGGTGTGGGACCAGCATATCAACCTCTGATTTGCAAACTCTTGGGTCTTTAGGGACTAATCAGTTAGTCCTGACTAAGGTAAAAACTAAGAGGCAACATTTAGCTACTATGCTGAGGAGAGCTCGAACACTGCATTGTTTAAATCAAAGTTAAAAACATCACTAGGCGATTGGCTCAAATACTGTTATTTCAGTTCCTGGACCACTTTACCTCTTTACTTTTTTATTTTATTTATATTTTCTTTTATTCTCAATTCTTAATTTATTTCACCTTCATTTTATTTAATTTCTCTTAATCTTATTTCTTTAAACTGTTTGATTAATTTGTTTTAATCTCTATTTCCTTAAACTCTTTATTTTTAAGATTTCAATTTAAGTATTAATACATTTTTTTATATTTTACTTTATTACTTGGTGAAGATGACCTCAGGGAAGGTGATAGATATCAGGCTGTAATGAACTTTTTCTATTTTTATTGATTATGAAATGTACATAAATATGCAAAGGTATATAAATAAACTTGCCTTACCCTGCATTGTCTAGGAGATCCCAAATCAGGCCCAAAAGGTATTGATTCAGATCACCTCCCTGATACTGATACAGTTAAAAACTATTCCAGGTTTCCAATTACAGGCCACCTTGTGTTTCAGAATACACCATGACTCAGGAGACTACACAGCAGCACTGGGGAGCAAATTGGTGCCATATCTCTTACCCTCAAGTTTGTGAATCATGCCAACTCCTTGGGAGACCTCAGCTTGGAAATAGGTTTCTTCTGTAGTAGAGGGGTTGCATACTGGAGAATACAATCTTCTCACTCAGTTCTAGACTGGAGTAAGTTGATGGCCTCCTGATTGCATCTGGAATGAGCAACTTCCCTCTTGGTTCTGTATGGGAGAATGTGCAGAATGTCCATGTTACCTCCATTATCCGATGTGTAACATATTGTGTGTGTGTGTGTGTGTGTGTTTGTGTGTATATAATGCACTTCCTTATATATATATATATATATATATATATATATATATATATATATATATATATATATACACACACACACTCACTTGCCACTCTATTAGCTACACCTTGCTAGCACTGCCTTAATCCTTCATGGCATAGTTTCAACAAGGTACTACAAGCATTCCTAAGCATTCCATTCCTGGTCCATGTTGACATGATGGCATCACGCAGTTGCTGCAGATTTGTCGGCTGCACATCCATGATGCAAATCTCCCGTTCCACCACATCCCAAAGGTGCTCTATTGGATTGAGATCTGGTGACTGTGGAGGCCATTCAAGTACAGTGAACTCATTGTCATGTTCAAGAAACCAGTCTGACTTTATGACATGGCGTGTTATCCTGCTGGAAGTGGTTATAATGGGATGGACATGGTCAGCAACAATACTCAGGTAGGCTGTGGTGTTGATACGATGCTCAATTGGTACTAATGGACCCAAAGTGTGCCACGGTTGTGCGTGAAAATCCCAGTAGATCAGAATTTTCTGAAATACTCAGACCAGCCCATCTGGCAAGTTCAAAGTCACTGAAATCACCTTTCTTCTAGCAGATCGTCTTGGCCATGTCTACATGCCTAAATGCATTGAGCTGCTGCCATGTGATTGGCCGATTCGACATTTTAGTTAATGAGCAGTTGGACAGGTGTACCTAATAAAGTGGCCGGTGAGTGTATAAACTGTATATATATATGACAACAGGTAGACACGCTAGACAGCATGGACAGACATAATTGCATGAGTAGGAACAGATATGGAGAGATAGAAGAATATTGCATGTTGTTCACAGCAGTGCTATTATTGCACAGTAACAGGACGTGTAATCTCAACAGCAGTGGATAATGATGAGTTGCTCAAGTGATGAGGAACGATGAATTATTAATCCATAAAGTAGCTGCGTTTTTGAATAGATGAGTGCCAATGTTCAAACAGTCTGTGTGTGGGTTCAGGAGTCGAGTGGGGCAGGAGTGGGGGCTTCTGGTGATATTCTCTGGCGTCCGCACCGCTCTCTGGAAGCACGTCTGGTCTGAGACCACACATGGGGGCTGTTGGTCAGGCTGTTGTCTGCTCTGTAGAAGGCTGTGAGGATAGAAGGGGAGAGGTTTGCTCTCCTCATCTGTTACAGGAAGTGACGGTGCCGCTGTGCTCTCATGACAACGGCAGTGGTGTGTGTAGTCCATCCCAGGTCACCTGTGATCCGTGGTCACCCCCCTGTGATCCGTGGTCACCCCCCTGTGATCCGTGGTCACCCCCCGTGATCCGTGGTCACCCCCCTGTGATCCGTGGTCACCCCCCCGTGATCCGTGGTCACCCCCCTGTGATCCGTGGTCACCCCCCTGTGATCCGTGGTCACCCCCCTGTGATCCGTGGTCACCCCCAGAGACTTGGTGATTCTCTCTGACTCCACAGCTTTGCTGTGGAGTGTGTAGCATGTGCTTCCTCCTGACGTCCACAGTGATTTCCTTTGTCTTGTCGGCATTCAGTTCCAGGTTGGTATTGTCACACAGCTGTTCTTATTCTCCAGATGGAGCAGTTATCAGTGTTGCTGATAAGGCATCATCAGTGGAGCAGTTAAGGTGCTATGCAAACTGGAGTTGGTCAAGCGTGGTAGGCAGTCTGGATGTTGTGGTCTTTGACCAGCTTTTCACCTAAGCCAAGAAGGGTGCATGCTGTGCATGTCAGTCACATAATTATCCTGACCAATCAGCTTTAATGATTATTCTGACCAAAACCGCACACACTAGATAGATGTTTGCGTGTGCCTTATGCTTTGATAGATGTTTGTGGCTTTCACTGGATTACCCTCCCTTAGATATAAAAGCTGTTACTTCTAATATCTGGGTTTACTCAGGTAAACGGTTGATGTAAAAGATTGGTTTAATTTTGTCCTTTTAAGTACTGCAAGCCAATATTTTGCATACACCAAGGTTTCCAACATAATAAGCAAGGAATCGCCAGGGTTTAATAGAGATATCTGGGACTATTACACAAATGTAGAAACAAAATCACATTTTTAACTTCAAGTGTTCACGCAAAGGTTCACAGAGTGATAAACAATAATCGTGTTTCTTGAGGATGTATAGAAAAAACAACCGACCAACCAAACAAACCACTTCAGTAAAGCTGTTTTAAAGGTTGTGAGATTATATGCATCACATACATTTACCTTACAGAATATATATTCAAATTCAGGAAGTCTGCTGTAAAACATATCTCTTTACAAATACATCAAATAATCCAGCAGTTGAATCTTACATAATTATTATCCTCTCCTCTTACATACTGTCTCTTACAAACACTAACAGTTGCAGGTTTCAGCTAAATCAATCACTTGATTGTATTTCACTGCATTGACATAGCTAGATATATATAGATCACCATGTGACTATACTGTTTTATTTATAAATTATTTCCACAGAAGTCTCTTCATGCATTCCAGACTTAACATTGGTTTTGAAACCTCATTTGCATTCTCATAACTCTGTAAAAAGCATCCATAAAACATTATGAATTAGCCCATTCATTTTATGGACCTTAACTCTGGAATAAAATTTATAATAACATAAGTCTTTGGAAGGGATGTTTCATTTCACATTGCTTTTAGGTGAACCCAAGCTTTTCAGTGGATTGTTGGTTTATGAATGACTGAATTCTTATGCTGAGTGTTCGTTATCGGATTAGGCATCTGCCCAGTGTTTCCACACAGCATTAAGCTTTACCACAGAACTAGGAGAAAACAAGCCAGAGCTACAGTCCTATATAAACACTTCACAACTATTGAATAATTCCAAAGCTTTCTTGATTGTATAGTTGAACATGCATAAAATATAATGTTTTGTGTGTGTGTGTGTGTGTATGTGTGTGTACACATGTGTGTTTCAGGTCATGGGGTTGTGCTGCAAGGGGCCTCTGTTTCACCCACAGATCACCTGGGCCGACGACTTATGGTAATTGAGGAAGACAATGGCACACAGAACTGCACTGATCCTGGTAACCCCACACATGCTAACACGTCTCAACCTCTTAGTCCCCACAGAACCTAATTATTATTCCATTCCATTCCACTCTATTGTGCTGTGGTAGGATTGGGGTGAGTTCGATTTCATCTCTGCCACCCCAGGCGACTTGATCAAATTTAGGCTTAAATTCCATTTTGCAGTTACTTTAAAAACAGGCCACCAGTGGGTACATTTGGACCGTGACCTCATTGTCAGTGCCAAATCAAGTTAATTTTGAATAAATTGAACCCTTGCCTTCTGAAACTGTTCAAATGGCAAATTGAGCCATTGCCTGCCACTGTGGGCTCCCACCATTAGTCCTTGCAGCTAAGGAGCTGGTCTGCTGAGCAAATGCGATTAGGAATGAAAGATTTGCGATCATGGGGAATGAAATCTGCTGCCAGCACTTTGGGCTCGTGCTGGGTAGCGCTGGAAGCCCGGGGGTGATGTTTAGGTCTTCTTTCTCTCTACCTTTGCTGTGACCCTAACAGTATCGAATGGCTGTTTCGCAGTTGCTCATCAAAAAGAAAAGACAACACAAGCCCAGAGGCTGGGAGAAGGGTGGGGGTGGGGGGGGGGGGTGGGGTGGGGGGGGGTGGTGACACTGAAGTAGCTCTCATCTTCCATCAAGAGTTGTGGATCTTCCCTGTGCCCTGGTGCAGAACTCTAGGGCATTTGGGGGTGTATATTTGCCTGTAGTAGTAACTGGTGGTAAGCTTCACAGAGTTTTCCTCTGTGTTTGTTGATTTGAGTGTGTGTGTGTGTGTATGTGTGTGTGTGTGTTTGTGTGTGTGCATGTCTTTGTGTGGGAGCTGAGCAGTTGTCAGTCTGATCTTTCACAGCAGTATAACCTGTCAGAGATCCTAGACATACTGCTCCAAGCCAGAGTGAGTCTCTTTATGTGTGTGTGTTTGTGCTAGTTCTGTTTTTGGGCCCTGAATGCCACAAGAGAGAGTGAATGACAGGGAGACAGGGACAGAAAGTTGAGAAAGACGAGAGCTTCCCCTACCCATCAGCATCCTGCTTAGCTGAAGGCCAAACAGAGGTCATAACTTAGAAATCTGTGAATTTGTGTAGGGTGTTAGAATTATGGCTGAATAAACTCCAGTACCCAAAATAGCTGTTCCCTACTCTTTTTGTCGTTGTTTTGGTCTATGACACCAGACAGCAAGTACAATCTGTCATAGCGTGCCATGGATCTGTGATGCAAAATACATTGTACAATAGTTTAGGTGACAAGCTGCAAACCAGTGACCTACCAGTTTGGCTATTGATAGACCCTGAAGACAAGACACTGATAACACATGTGGGATCTGTGAAACTCTTTTAGCTGCACAATGTGCAGCCAGGGAGGAGATGTTATCAGGGAGGAGATGTTATCAGGGAGGAGATGTTATCAGGGAGGAGATGTTATCAGGGAGGAGATGTTATCAGGGAGGAGATGTTATCAGGGAGGAGATGTTATCAGGGAGGAGTTCTTATCAGGGAGGAGATGTTATCAGGGAGGAGATGTTATCACAGTTTTTTTGTGGTTGTCATTTTGGGGTTTCTGAGATGCCATTTTGTTTGTGTCAGGAAGAGGTGGCCATAGTTCATTACATGCAATGAATGCAATGTTCTGTAATATACCAATAATCAGTGAAAAGTGACAATTATCCCCCAGTGTGGGGATTAGTAGAGGATTAGCCTTTTCTGTTCCTGTACTGAGCAGATAGGTTCTTTTTTTCTCCCTGCCTTAAACAATTGTCTTATAGGCTGATAGAGATGACATACCTGTTTGTAAAAACAAGCTAGAAACCCTGAGTGTCATAATTAAGGTTGTGATAGAGGCAGAGCTTTCATTCCTTTCACTCCTAATCAAGGTGCATACATGCTGGATTTCTTTACACCATAAATATCTACTTAAAGCCTTAAGGTTATGAAAGGTGTGAAAAGTAATTAGAGAGCTGAAATACACAGTGTCCACAAGGGGAAAGGAGGAATGTTAAGAATGCTTGCAGCCCCCCTGATGGTGGACCCAGTGGCAGCAGGTGGACCCAGTGGCAGCAGGTGGACCCAGGGGCAGCAGGTGGACCCAGGGGCAGCAGTGCCACAGGGGAGCTGGGAAGAGCTGTGGGGCTTAGACAGCTGCCCCAAGCACTCTGGGCTAATGGCGGTGCTGTTGCCGTTGTGTGTTACAGGGAGATGTACTAATGCGCTAAAGATTTTTATTGCCTTTCAGTGAGTTGTGGTAAAATAAATGAAAAAGATAAACCATTCTGATGGTGCACTTAGGGTGTTTAAACAAGACCCCCCCCCCCACCCACACGGGCACATGCATGCACACACACACAACAGTGCATTTACATAAGCTGGGTTGTAACTTGATTGAGTGAATGTGGTAAGCATGCTTTAAGTTTCTCTTGATTGTTTAGTTATGTTTTTACTATAAAATAGGTGGTGAATGGCCAGATAGGAAAGAACCTGTGAGGTGGCGTTGGAAGCCCTATATCAGGAGACTGGTTTCACTCCAATGCCTTCTAGATAATCCTGCAATTTATAGGCAAAATTCTTGGTAAGGTATAGATACTAAAAGAGCTCACATGTAATCCCTGATCACACTCGCTGTGTCTTCATGCTCACCAACAGTTTTGCTTGAGCCCTATAAGCAACAATGAGCAACGTTCTCCATGCATAACGTTTAATATTCGCCTCGCCTTTCATATCTACATGCTCAACCAGTAGTCCTCGCGTCTGCCACAGCGTAGAGGACAGAAGATGATGGATTAGCTCAGCGTGTGACAGGAGATAAAGACAAGGACAACGTTCTTGCCTCTCTCTTTCATTATCTGTCTTTATTGCCACCTCTCCCCTCTGTTTTCCTCCTCCTTTTTCCTCCTCTTTGGTGGTCTATCCCATAAAGCCTCATTCGCACCGGAAGATTAATGCATTGCGCGTCTGTGTTGGTTTATTTGCCTGTCTTCCGGGAGACTAGGCCTGCAAGTAAACGCATGCTGTGAACTTACTCAGAGGGAAAAAATAGCCCTGCAGACTCGAGTCTGTGACTGTGGGGTTATTAATTATTGATCCGTGCCAGAGCTTGTGAGCTCTCTTTAAATGATTCACCTGCCACCAACTGCCAAAAGCGCATGAATGTGGAGAGATGCGTCTCACGCGGGCCACAAACAGGAGGGTGGACCCTATGTGCTCGGTGGCAAGGTTGCTCGGGTCAGCTCCAGGGATGACATCCTCAGCCATATGCTGAGCATCTGTCTGGTCATGGCTTATTAGGGAAGGGCGCATACAGCGGTCAAGCAACCCTAAGGGCTCCCTCGTGGCAGGCGTGCAGGGTGTGTGGAGGTGAAATCGCAAATATGTTTACAGTCGCTATAAAGTGCATCACTGGAGGCGAGCGCCAGAGCAGCATTCTAAGTATCCTGTTGGGTCTCTTGCTGCTCACGATGCTCTTTAGCAGCTAGTCTCAGGCCAAAAGACCTTGGCAAACCAGAAATTAATGATGATTAATATCGCTGAAGCCAGTAGATTCAGTGTTACATGCGTTTACTGCTACAAGATGATGCATGTGAGTTTGCGTTTGTATTGCACTTAGAAAATGTGTGTGTGTGTGTGTGTGTGTGTGTGTGTGTTCCCATGAGATCCTCTTTCTCAGGGGATGACCTTGGGAAGTCTCCTCTCTCCTCCCCTCCCATCTCCTCTCCTCCCCTCCCATCTCCTCTCCTTCCCTCTCGTCTCCTCTCCCCTCCTGTGTATAAACGGGATGGGCTTGTCTGTAAGTACAGAAATGTGATCAGGGAACCAACGGCCCTCCACTGCTTTGATTGATGGAGTCTGTTCTGCTTGTCCCTGTTGCTTGTGGCGCTAAGGCGTACGCAGAAGTTGAACGCACCACATGCTGTTATCGCTGTTCCTATTTTAGGACTCATCATTCCATGATGACAGGAGCTCATTTGCCTTTTAGATGAGTTTTGTCATTTGAACTCTGAAACACACTAGTGCATGTTAATTCATTGTAGGGGAGAGATAAATGCATTACACACCACAATGAACTGGCAGCGCTTGTCCGTTGCATGCGAAGCAGCAGATGGTGGTGTAGATTGCCTGCGCTCTGCAAGCGCATGGGGGCTACATGCCTCATGCCTGGGGTTAGCAGCGGGGAGGCCTTGGAGGGCAATAGTGGCACGTGGGCCCTCATCTCTGGAGGTCCAGGGCTCTGAGGTACCAACCCTTGAGTGTAACCTGGGAAACGCAGGCAAACAAGCCCACTGAAGACCAGCCTGGGCCCAAACATTTACATGGGACAATTTTGGATTCCTGAAGACCGTTTTAGGCCTGCTCAATTTAGACTATTTTATTACCTCAGAAATCTCTCTCTTGTTTCCTGTGTACCTTTGTGGGCAGTTTTGTGTATACGTGTTCCTAGCTTTCATTTCCACATGTGCGTTTATGCAGACTCCGCATTTTCTTAGACCTTCTGTCCAACATATCTTTGAGGAGCTGTGGGAAAATAGGAATCCTCCGTGGTCCATGGGTGCCTGTGTGTCCTTGTTGTGAAGGAGCTGAACGCAGTAGCTCAAAGCTCAGTTGCTCAGTCCGTCCTAGAGGAGCTAGGTTCTGACGCACATCCATTCTCTCCTTATGTCAGTCAGCACACTGCTCTGTGCTGGGGAAGCGGCGTAGCTATCGATCCGATCCCACTGCACAATGAACCTTTCCCCTCTTTATTTTGGTTCGCTTGGCAGCCTTTCATCTTTTTTAGCTTGGACTATTTATAGCTATTACACTGCAGACTGGAGGTAATCTGACCGTAAGACAATATGTGTTGCTTTGCATCTGTGCTCTAGCCAACTGGACATGAAACGATGACTAGGACATTGAAGTGGGGAGTGTCAGCTTTAATTGTAGGATGTGCATGTCTGTATGGGATGGACAGTATAAGAATTGCTCTCCTTTATATACATAGAGCTTCATTTTTAAAGGAACTAAAGCAATTGGTCAATAGTCTCGTTCTAGATTGCTAGGTGAGTGTTGTGGCATCATTGGTTCAAACATTCTGTGATGTGATGTGACATTTGCACCTGGAGTCTATTGCTATTGTCTGTCAAAGGTCAAATACAGGTCTAAACTTCCAGAACAGAAAGAGAAGATAAATGTTTGCTAAATACATTTTTTTAAAGCCTGTAGAATTCTGAAACCTGACGAAGGAAGAGGTGCCTTGTAACCAAAAGATGCATCAAGGAAAGTGAGTAAAAAGGAGCCACTGATGATCCAAAGCTTAGCAGCTCCTCTGTGAACATGGTGACAGGAGACATGGGGTTGCTGCCAGTGGAACTGGCTCAAGGGTCTGCACTGATGCTGTGCCTCCTATAACAGGATTAGTTGAGAAGCGAACAGCTTTACTGCTACGATCCCAGCAAATGTCTGAGAACTCAGTGGACAGCACTGTGCCATTCAGCAAGGCGACGGTCTGAAACCTAAAGCAGCTTGGGAGATTTTTTTTAGCAAAAAAATTAGAAAGCTTTTGATTGGCCGAGGCATTTGTGCTGAACCCCAGCTAGCATGCATTTCACGTACTTGCTGAGAAAGCTCCTGAGACAAGCAGAAACTAGTCCCTCCAGTGAAACCTGGCCGAACAGCGCAAGGGAAGAAACCTCTGAGCCACTTCAGGTCGTCACGCACTGCAAAAGGATTTGCAGCCTAGTACTAAATGTGATGTTTTATTTGATATTACAAATTACATACTTAAATGTGTTCAATTACTTACAGTCCTTCAAAATGGTAAATATTGTTACAAAGCGAGTGTGATTTCTCTGTGATTGACCAAATACATATGTAAATTCTCTCCAATTAAAGCTGACATTTATATTGAACTTTATAATTATAGTTTAATTTGAAATCTCGGAGTACAGTGTATTAAACCACCAATCAACAGCACAGCCACGCTAGGCACAGCCACGCTAGGCAAAGCCACGCTAGGCACAGCCACGCTAGGCACAGCCACTCTAGGCACAGCCACTCTAGGCAAAGCCACGCTAGGCACAGCCACTCTAGGCACAGCCACGCTAGGCACAGCCACGCTAGGCACAGCCACGCTAGGCACAGCCACTCTAGGCACAGCCACGCTAGGCACAGCCACGCTAGGCACAGCCACTCTAGGCACAGCCACGCTAGGCACAGCCACGCTAGGCACAGCCACGCTAGGCACAGCCTGCTCTACATACTTACATTCTCTTTTCAGCCATTCTTGAATTCCCTAAGGATGTCTTCACCAACCACGAACGCACACATGGAGCTGTCCTGTTACACATTTTTGCGGTAGGAATACTCAGTGTGTGTGTGTGTGTGTGTGTGTGTCTGCTGTCTTAGTATATCACAATTCTTCATTTGGCCTCTTTATCTAGAATAAGTAGTTAATGTCTGACAGTTTCTGACTATAAATAGTTTGTCAGTTCTTAGCCATAGTGTGTCATGCTATTTTGCTGAAGATGATAATAGTGCCAGTGGCTAACACTATTATAAACCACATCCGGAATAAAAACATCAACAAACCTTAAATGACTCTAGCTGCTCCCTGAGGACAGTTTATAAATGATAGATAAAGTCAGATGTGTTGTTACAGAGCTGTAATTCTTGCTTGCAATACATTTTATATTCTACTGATTTTATTTTTAATGTCAAGTATGTGGAAACGTTTCCCTACAGTAGCATAAATACTTCAATATTTAAATGTATCTAACATGATAAACGTCTCCGCGTTGTTTGTCTTTGTTCTTTCTCCCTTTCTTCTTGCTGCAGGCTGTCTACATGTTCCTGGCTCTGGCCACAGTCTGTGATGACTACTTTGTGACCTCACTGGATAAGCTCTGTGAGGTGAGAGATCCGAGCTCCAGCTCTGAAGCTTGGATTGTTTAATCCCCATTTAAAAGCACGTTGCCACATGCCTTGGTCCTCACACCCCCAGCCCTGGGCCCAGGGCCCTGCTCACCATGCTGAAATGGGTCATTCTTCAGGCGTTTCTGTAGTTGTTGTTGAGAATTTGTATGCTCCTCTTGTCTGGCAGAAACTGCATCTGAGCGAAGATGTTGCTGGAGCAACCTTTATGGCAGCCGGAAGCTCAGCCCCAGAGCTGTTTGCTTCAATTATTGGTGAGATGATTATACCTGCATGTACACACACACACACACACACACACACACATACACACACACACTTGAGCTTGTGGGCATGGCTGAGTATATCTGCTTATTGTTTGTACTCTGCAGGTGTCTTCATAACACATGGAGATGTGGGAGTGGGCACAATTGTGGGATCAGCTGTCTTCAACATTCTTTGCATCATTGGTGTGTGTGGCATCTTCGCTGGGCAGGTGTGTCTGTGTCTTCCTCTGATCATGTCAGTGGAGCGTTCGTGCATTTGCGTGACTCTCTTTTTCCCTTCTGTACACCGATATCGTAATAGATCACCTGTGTGTGCTGTGCTTCTTGTCTTTCAGAATCACTTTCATGTCCAATAGGAGATATTAGTAGTAGATTTGTAATAAAGGATTCTGTATAGCGTAATGTGCATGCTAGCTGTATGTTGAACAGTGTCTTTAGAAAAGCTCTGCTCTCTGTCCTGCAGGTTGTCTATCTCACCAAGTTTTCTGTCTTTCGAGACTCCATCTACTACACTCTGTCTGTTGTAGCACTCATTGCAGTGAGTATGGCATTCTAATACATCTTGTTTAATGAATGTGTTCTGTAGAATTTGTAGGATGAGGGTTATTGAGTTATTGACCTCCAGTGACAAGATGGCACCAAATTAACTTCCACAAATGACACTAATTATTTACATTTTAATTATTATATTATATTATATAAATTACTTTTATTAATTGGCATAAATGTTACCATAGTTTAAGAATTTTTATTATGTGTTCATTAATTATAAAGAAATGTAATTTGTGAAATCAGCTTAAATTTTAACATGATGAATACGTAAAGATCCTTCTGGAGAACCTTTTCTTTACGCTTCTCCAGTGTGAATGATTCACCGGGAGGGTTCTCAAAAACAGCTCCAGAACTTCAGCTCAAGAAATGCTCCCCAAAATATTTGCACGCAAGATGGCACCAATTGTGTGGCGAAGTACACTTGAAACATGTATTTTGATTGTTCACTGGAGTCTTTTCTCTTTCAGTTCATCTATGATGGGATGATTGTGTGGTGAGTGTCCTCCACATGATAGCAACAGTTTGATCCTTATGTGGTTTATGTGGTTTGGTGGCAGAATCATAACCTGTCCTTGTCTCCTCCGTCTCTGCAGGTGGGAGAGTCTCATTCTGATGCTCATGTATGTGGGCTACACTTTAATTATGAAGTGAGTGTTCTCACATAGGACAGACTCACGGGCATTTTCGTCCAAACATACAATACAGTACACAAGCCACAACATGTCAACATTAAAGAACCTATATTCATTTATTGCTGCCCCAGTATATTTATGGAAAGTTATACAAACATATGAATGAATGTAGAGTGCACAATAATGATAATATTCAAATATTAAATAACATTGATGAATACATTTTTATCTGCTTCAGTTGGAGTTTTGTGTTTGCTTCAGGTTTAACTCCAACTTGCAGAGCTATTTCTCGGGGAAAGATGACAAGGGTGTTGCCAACGGTAACACGGTACTCAGTGAGCTAGAGGATGGTAATGAATGTTATGAGCAGTTGTGGGATGATCCTTCGTGCCCGTTACTCAGTGAAGGTAAGGGTAACTAGACAGGCTTCTCCCCTCCGCCACACCTCTCAGCGTGCCCCTGCGTTTCTGCTCCACTCCACCCAACGAAAAACAGCTGCTCTGCAGTGATTTCTCTCGTGACTAACCCCTCTCTGTCGGCCATGTCCTGCTCGCCCGGGGCGCTTCTGCTTCACACACTGATTCTGGCCAACGCCGTCGTTCCTGCCGCTCTGCGCCTTCTCTTTCGGTCTGGCAGCGTGCCAGAGCGCCGTTCCAATCCACATGCCAGTCCCACCAATCCCACACTGACCAATCCTGCGGCTACTGCGCCCAAGCCTGTCTGTTTAGCCTTACTAAACTCACTCCCCCCCTGCTGCCCACCACCAGTGTGCTGCCTGTGTGTGTGTGTGTGTGTGTATGTGTGAGTTTCTGTCCTTATTGTGTGATCCATCCTGCCACACGCTTATGTAGGATATCAGTGGGTGTGTTTAAACGTGAAGTGTTTGTGGAGAGGTGTGTTGTGGTACCGTGTGGATGAATAAAGACGCTATGTGCATATGTCATGCTGTGTACGTGTGAATTATGGCACCAAGCCTCAAGCTTGGTGAACCTGTGTGTGTTGGCCTAAATGCATGTTGTTAAAAAACTATAACCTGCAGTGCTCAGTGGACCCCACTGACCACTTATGTGTAGTCGTATTGCTTTGCAGCTTGTGCTGGAGGTGTTAATTTAGCACTGCTGATTTGTCAGGGAGAATGAGGGGCTGTCAGAATGAAGACTTGAGCATGTGTGACAGTGTCTGGAAGAGGTTGGACTTCAGAAAGGCCCTAACAGAATCAGATCCTCTGGCTTACATCGTGTGCCTTGTGATATAATGTGATATATTCAGACTTTGTGTGAGCGTTTATGTAGGTATGTGCATTTGTGTGTTTTGGACCAACTGGACCAATGTCTTGTGCACGCCCAGTCGAGTCATCTCCTCCAGCCTCTGTTCACTGGTTCAGTTGGGTGGCCCCAATGGGACCTGCATAAAATGACCACCAATCTTCTGCACAATTAGCCATTTGGTCTTTAGCCATTTGGTGTGGCCCAAGGACCTCAGCATTTACAGCTTTGGTAAATTAGTTTACAAGTATGGAGAGAAGCTGGTACAGCCAAGTGTAGCTGACTATTTATGGATCATAGATGTGTTATCCAATAACTGTCAACAAAGTCTTCTGATTATATTCCATACAGTAAGTGTGAATGGTAAGAAACTGAATAAACAGATCAGATTGGTATAAAACGAGCATCTTGGGACCATTTCCAGTGGAAATTCTCTTTTGGCCTATAGTTCACTGTTTCGCTAACGAATGCAAAACCAGGCCACAGCTGTTGCACTATGTATCTACATGCACTGACTCCTTCTCCGTGTGTGCTCCCAGTAAAGCCCTGTAAGATGTACACTCGGGGGTCAGTGGTGATGGTGGATGAGATGATTCACTACAGCCCTCCAAAGTACCGCTTCCCTGAGGCTGGCCTGAGACTCATGATCACCAACCACTTCGGGCCCAAGACCCGTCTGCGCATGGCCAGTCGCCTCATCATTCACGAGGTGAGCACCAGCCAAGCCTCTCCCACTGACCCGAGCGCCAGGCTCTTCACGGTTAAGGAGCAGCTCTGTGGAGCTTTCCCAGCAGGCCTTCTGGCCATGAAAGTGAAAGGAATTAACTAGTCACTATAATTATCCACACACTGCCATTCAAAGAATGGAACTTAAGGGTGACTCAGAGGTGGCTCCATAGGAGGGTGAAACGAAAAGATTTTCCATTCAGTAGAGCTTGGGATTGGAAATTACCCCTCAGGCTCACTGTACTGTTGAAAGCCTGTAGTTTGTTACGGTTGTGGCCCTGTATTAAACTTTTGGGCCAAAGCAGCAGTGAGTAGACAAGCAACATGGGTTGTGGGAGCGTTCTGATTAACCTCAGAAGTAGACTAGGTGTAGGGGTTCTGTCATCGCTTTGATATACATCAGTAAGTAGACAAAGTACGTGGACTCTGTGCACTGTCTGAGTACGTTTGCAGTAAAGTGACCAATGCTGTCAAAAACAAGTGTGAATCAAGGAAAAGCAATTATGTCTGAACCACCCCTAAAACAAACAATAACAATATCATACATCAGCCTCAGTGTAATGGAAGTGCATCGCTCAAAAGTACATATGAAAAAGAAATTAATACTGAATATTAATATTAATTGAACACTGAATATTAATCTCAAACACATTTTTAAAGATCTCTTGGAAAAGATCATTGTAACAAAATAAAATTACCATTCAAATTCAAAAGCAACAAAGCAAAGTTAGAAAGATGCTAAAAAGATAAATGTGTCATGACTTTTTTGTAGAGTAAATGAAAAGAAACTAACCTGATGAAGAGCAACTACTTCCAATTGAACAGTTTTTGAAGGTACTGTTTTCCCCCTGTACATGTCTGGGTGCGTAGCAACAGAGGTTGATGCAGGCGTCCAATGGAGTGGATGGCACACTGGTGGCAGATGGGAGAGCTGAGACCACGGAGAATGGCAGTGTGCCGGAAGTGAAGCTGACAGAAGATGAGGAGAATGAACTCTCATCCCCCTTCATCATGCCCAGTGAGAGGGCCTCACACACACACACACACACCTCATAGTTACCGCAGCTTGAAATTCACACCTGCTTCAGTTGCTATCACACCACTAACTATTAATCAAATCTAATTAGCTTTTGAATGTTTTGATTTTGTATTCCCTCATATAATTGGCTGGGATGTTCCAGTGGCTGTACCGTCGCTGCTGAGTGGTACAGCGAGAGGAGAAAATCCCTAAAGAAAAACCATCTCAGCGCTTGTTGTTTCAAGATTATCGGCTTAATGTTTATTGACTTGACATTCAGGTTCCTGCTGTGTTTTACACACAAAGACATTTCATATAAACCAAAGACTCCACAGTCACAGCAGTTGCCCAGTGTTTAAATAAATCTTTATGGAAAGTGTTTTCTTTGAAAGTGAATATGTGGGTTCAGGCATTTACTGTTGTGAGGCACAGGCAATGAAGCCCAATGACAGAGGTCCTGTTGTTGTTCCTGCAGGGGGTGCTATGGACAGGGCAAAATTTGTTATCTCATGGCCTATACTGGCATTGCTGTACTTCACTGTGCCCAACTGTGCCAAGCCACGCTGGGAGAACTGCTTTATGCTCTCCTTCTTCCTCTCCACTCTGTGGATAGCCATCTTCTCTTACTTCATGGTGTGGATGGTGAGTGTGTGTTTGAGCACCTTGCGTTGCTTTGTGATTTCATCTTTACATGTGTTTTTTAGGACTGTACTGAGTGTTTAGTTTGTAAACGTAGTTAAATCTTTTTTTTTCTTTTTGCCAAAAACAAATAGAGATTGCACTAATGTAATGTGGGGTTTTTGTAATGTTAGAAATGTCTTTGTTATGCAGGTTACAGTCATCGGATACACACTGGGAATCCCTGATGTCATAATGGGCATCACTTTTCTAGCAGCTGGCACCAGTGTTCCCGACTGCATAGCTAGTCTCATAGTAGCTCGACAAGGTACTGGTTTTATGTCTTTTGTCTTATTTGCCAGTGATTCCTGAGCTGATTTTGGAGTATTTCTAATTTGTTTGTGTGTGTGTGTGTCTGTAATTGTGTGCGTGTTCAAATGTAGGCCTGGGAGACATGGCTGTCTCCAACACAATTGGTAGTAATGTCTTTGACATCCTGGTCGGGCTCGGCGTTCCCTGGGGCATCAAGACAATTGCTGTGGATTACGGCTCTGTGGTATATGTCATTCTGTCTCGCTGTTACCTTCACGCACACATGCATACGTCTTCAACAAGCACAGCTGAATGCAGACAGTGCAGCTCAGGAGCTAAAAGATCTGTCTGTCTGTCTAAGTCTGTCTCTCTGCTCTTGTCCCAGGTGAAAATCAACAGCAGGGGGTTGGTGTATTCCGTGGTGTTACTCTTGGGCTCAGTGGCCGTAACTGTGAGTCAGAAGAATGAGACACTTGCACCATACATACAGGCACCACATGCTCCTGGCCAGCTTCTCACAATTTGCTCTGGCACAGGTTCTGGGGATCCACGTGAACAAGTGGAGACTGGACTTCAAGCTGGGCGTGTACGTGTTCATGCTGTATGCCGTCTTCCTCTGCTTCTCCATCATGATCGAGTACAACGTCTTCACCTTCATCAACCTGCCCATGTGCCAGGAGAACCTGTAGGCCAACCGGCACATGACCAAACCACTTCTTGGATCAGACCAACAGCGTGCATGCAGAATCCCACCAGTTTTAGACAGGTTTATTTTTCAGTTTTGCTTCACTGCAGGAGGCCATCGTCTCCCACAGCAGGTTCCCTCCACTATGGATGAATTGGTGTGACGTACATTTCCCATAATCCCTGGGGCTACTGGGAAATCAGGCCACCCTCTTCAGCAGCTCTTCCTTTGACTTGCCGGTCCTCCAGAGGTGAATAACGGACAATCATGAACACATTTTCACAAATCAGCATGGTATGGATACTTTGTTCCTAAGAATGGGACTCCTCAAAAGCATGGCACAGATGCCTACATACACATACAGAAGAGGAATTTCTACAGATGATCTGGACTTGTCTTCCTTAGAGAGTGAATATGAGATTAAAAAAAGAACATGTTGCACTTTAGGTGAGGTGAACCCTATAGGTTACACAACGATTTCAATGGGAAGAGGTGCCAGTTCTTTCCTACTGTGGTGCAATAAGGAGCAATAACAATAGAGGCAGTTTGATGACAATTAAGGATTTTCTTTGGTTTAATGTCTGAAGGCACACCAGACTTTAGGACATTGCGGTATGACTTTGCTGGTGGTCGTCAGCAGCCATGTATGAAAAGTAATATTGATCTTACCTACTGTGATTACACCAAGCCTCTGTTCTGCTCCTGCTCAGAGTGAGCAGACGTCAGACAGACTTCAGGAGAGCTCTTCACTGCCCCTCTGTGGTATGGAAGGTGTGTCCAACAACTGTGGCTGACTTCCAGATTTTACATCAGCCACACTGGCACGACTGTACGCAGGGATCTTTGGTTTCTCAAATAGCAACACACTTGTTTATATGTAAATATGACATCAGAGACCCTCATATGAACCAGCACTTCTTTTCAGGTGTGGGGGAGGAGTGGAAACACATCTGTGACTCACATGGTCACTTTATTCTCTCCCTTTTTTTTTGGTGATTCTCTCCAACCTTCCTCATCAGTCTGTGATGCATGATTTAATGCAGGAAAGCGATTTTTTATTAGCAGGGTAGAAAACCACCATCAAACTCCACAATAAAGGCAGCTACCACTCCGCCATCCATCAAAATTACAAGGCTCAGGGGTTTTTAACCCAAGTGCAGGCCAGAGATCCTTCTGCCTGCGTCACATGTACAATTGTCAGTTATTGCTGTTCAGTGCTAAGAAGTGCTGTGTACGTGACAAGGTAGATGTTTGGAAGTGTTTTGATGTGCCCAGTATATAACAACATATGCAAGGGGCTAGCTATATATTTAAAGAGGGGCCCTCGCTCATGTATGCTGCTGAAATCTTTTATTGAATAATGTTATTAAGAGCATGCAGATTTCCAGCCATCTATTCCTTGGTGTTATTAGTTCTACAAGGGACGAGGCCTTCTTTAATTGTGGCTGTGTGCCGTAGATTGGTAGATTGGTGGTGGTGTTGTGTTTTTGTTTTTAGGTTGTTGTTTTTTTTTTTTTGGCAGGACGGATTGTGTTCTGTGGTAGTTGGTGAGTGTTCAAATAATCAAATACTAGTTTGAAGGCTGAATGAATGTCACTGATGGCTTTGTAGTCATTTTTGTTTGCTGTTATTATCCTAAGGAATCAAAAAGACTAAGTTTAGTATATGATTGCCTGTTTCAATTTTCAGATTTCTAGAACATAATGTATTGGTATAGATGCATACGTACCAGTATTTCTGACACGTAATCCTATTATAAAGTTGTTACATTACATTACATTATAGGGCCAAGAATCTTTTCATTTGATAGTAACAGTGTTATTAATATATAGAAAATGTCAATCATACCAAATCACAGTAAATAGGCTATTTATGTTATCTACTTTGTCAATCAATGCTGTGCCATGTCTGCTATTGTAATGTTATTATTCTTATATTTGAACTGAGAGATTAGTATTTTTGACTGTCTGTATTTTATAAACTGTACTGCCTCTTCAGTGACCGGATTATTGTTTTATTCCTTTCGAGAAAACGGAACACTTGAGGCGACACCGTTGTTGCCAGTGGTATATCTCTCCGACAAGAACAGTCTCGTATGCACAGAAACCCACAATATACCTCTTCGGAATAGACACTTTATGTTGAAGGAAGATGCTTTAAACTTGCCTGTACTCTACGTTCATGTTTGAATGCAGCCACATACCAGCGAACTTCTCACGCGCACACCTGTACTCGCTTGTTTCTGCGTGACTACAAATGTCACACATACACGGACCAGTCTGCTTTCCGAGTGACAGTCCTGCTGCAGTGGGGCAGGAACCGTGTCTGTACGGAATCTTCCGATCTGATGGCAAAGTGAGTTCTGAAGAACTTAAGTGTGACGTTGCTGTTTAACTTGAATGTATTGTCTTGCTATCGATGGATGTATACAACCAATGCATTTTACTGTAAGGCAATAATCAATAAATATGTACATTGATATTTGATTAATAAATAAAATGTATGGGTAAGAAGTTAAATTCGTTTTATGGGATGCTGTGTTACCGCCACCGTGTGTTTGGTCATGGTAGTGCGTCCTGGGCCATTTTGTTTCAAAGCTACCTTCTGAAGTTATGTAATGTTTTCCTTTCCACTGAAGTTTTTTGATAAATCGTCTACTCTCTAAATTAAAATTAAGGTACGACCAGTAACTGTAGATTACTGAATATCCAAGCGTTGTGGTAAAAGCCAGACACTTCTTCATGACAGTGAGCAAACAACACTTGGACACAGGAGAATAAAAAGAGAACATATACTTTATTGCAACCACACACAGTATACAACAAAATAATTTACCATTATATAACCTTCAAGTTTGATGTAGCTTTTTTTAAAAGTATCTCCTATATTCCCTTTGGAGTTCATCCTTTAAATTTAATTTGGTTAGGGGACTCCTCCCCCTTCCATACTTTGGTACATGTATATGTGTGATATTTATTACGCCCGCCATCATATAGAGTGACATATGGTTTGGTCACTATTCTTCTAGAAAAGCCCCACGCTTTTATTACCCTTACATATTTGGTTGGGGTAGTGAGTAGTGCTTTCGCTCATTTTGCCCGGATCCTGTGACTTTTGGCTGCATCGCTCATGTTTAAAAGTTGACGAGATTCTCGCGGCATTTGCCACCCAAGCCTACTTGCTAACTTCTCATGTAGTGACTCCAAAACCCAGCTAAAGTGGCGTTTGTGTGTGTTTAGCAAAGCTATTACAACCACCTAGATGTAGCTCTACATATGTAGGTTGTCGTGAAACGATTAACGTAGCATGAATAAACGCGACATTGAGTTATCCTGAAGGACACCAGCTAGATGACCTGTGTGTTTTTAATCTACGTTACGATACGGTAGCCACCTGCTTCTTGGTTGGTGTAGTAACATGACCGAGCGATTCGCGGTTAGACCATTTTTCTTGCGAGTATAAATCTTTTTATTATTATTGGAATTAGCTAGCTAGTATCTAATGTTTATCTAACGTTATGTTAATTTGACTGGGAGCTAGTGTAGCTAATTAGCTAGACAGCTTCTCCGAGGGACAGTTGTAACTTTGCTAGCTAGCTAGTTAGCTTAGCGGGGCATCTTACCGTCTGGGGTTGTTTTACTAGTCTAGTGCATTTAAAGCGTATTCAACAGTCAGTGATTATGTTCCCGGTCTACGAATTGTAGCTAAATATTAATCTTTTAACAGCCCCTGAAGCTAGTTGGCTATCATAAACACAAATTGATGATTTGATAACCTATAATCACACACCCCCAAAATTCAAGGGGTTGCTTGTGAAATATGTTATAAAAATTAATATACTGTGTGTGCTCTGATAAACAGTTTGAATTTGTGTTTTTTCTATAAGGTGCCACAATGAAGAGGTTTCTCCTCCATATCCCTAAAGTAAAGACATGGATGAAATATTCCAGAGGCTTTAGAGCAAATATGGAACCAGGTAGGAGATGTATGTTTTCTTTCTATGCAGTATTATAGGGAAAACAGAATCCCACAGAAATTGACAGCTTTTTGTGTAAGGCCAACAGATACGGCTTTTTGTTTGTGTTAAAGTTCCTAACTAAGTTTCAGCTTCGCCATGGTTGCCTGATCTCGGGTCAGCTATGTTCTTGAGGGTATGAGTTAATACTCAGCATTACAAAGAACCAAAACCAGCCTCATCCAACATACATGTGTTCACAGATTCTGTAATGCAAATAAACAAAAAATTGCAAGTAAACAAATTTTCTCCTGCTTGACTGTTGCATGCATGTACAGAGATTGTTTATATCTCAAAAAGTTATATTTTTGCCTGACTAAGAGTTTTGAGTTTATTTGTTAAAATGTCTGCAAAGCATGAATGTTTGACATAATATAACTAGTTAACTGCAAACATAAAATATTGCATAACAGCACGACTAGGTCCTGGTTCCTGCACCGCCTCACCTAGTGGATGTTTTAAAAATAGGAACATTATACATCTTTTTTTTTTTTTTACACTAACTAAAGGTAAAAACCAACCTTCATCCACACTATATATAAAATTAATGGACTTGTGGACTGATATTTATATCTGTATTCACATTTAATTTGAAATAAGTCCAGAAATTAACAAAAAAAGCAAGACTTATATATACTTAGAAGTGTTAAACTTGCAGATTTATTTGGAATCCTTTCATTTCTGATATTTAGAAAACACGAAATGTAAAATGGCATCTATCCTAACGCTATTAAATAGATAACAGGAAGCTACATTGCTTTTGAGAGAAAGTGGAGAAACTGCATGTTGGTGGTAAATATTAATCTAAATATGGAAGTGGAAAGAGGAGATTCATTTAGCTTTTGTGGCAAGATTCCAACCTGTTGTTAACTTCATGACGCAAGAACTGGTGCCAGCTCACATGGCCGGTAACCTTGAGGAAACATTAACCTGGAGCAGACTTAAATTGGTTTGGCAAGCTGGAGTGTTTTAGTTTGAAGACATGTCTCTCTCTAGTCTGAGCCCTAGAGCTCTTCGCCACATCATTCGGGAGCAAAGTCAGGTTATTGGGAACACTTCTGGCATTGCAGCAGGTAGAAAGCAGATACTCTTCCAATTTCTATCATAATTTGAAAACTAATTGTTTTGTCACAAATTTTTTTTCAATTGCATCTAGATTATTTGCAATTGCTTCAGGCAAATTATTGTACCAGTCTGTAGCAGCTGTGCAAAAAAACATAACAAAAATGAGATTCTCTAAAACTGAGACCTTACAAAAATGTAATTCTGAATGTCCTCTAATGCTTTTTGACAGGCTATCTACAAGCTAACGTACTAATCCTGCACAAGGACCTGGCGGATGAATTTGAGGCCTTCTGCCGTGCCAATCACAGCCCCCTCCCTCTGCTGTACAAAAGCAAGCCTGGAGAATGGGGCTGCCCCACCCTAGCTGCACAAGCAGACATCAGGTACCATCAGCCAAATGAACAGTGTACTTAACCGTATACACATAATGCATAATATAGTACTGAACTAGAAGTCATCATAAATCCGTCATCTTTTAAAAGTACAGATGATAAAAATGCTTTATTTGTTTTGTTGTTTTTTCCTGTAATCCATTACTTGATCAGATTGTTTAAAATATGTCCAAATCTTTCAAAGACAAAAACTGCTGACTCATTACTACAGACAGCATTTGTCAATCATTGATCTTTTTCAGCAAGCGAAACATCAAGACCTTTTAGATGGGCAGACAAAAGGTTCATGGGTTGTGACGTAATCGGGCCCAAAATACTAGAGTTCCCTGGGGGTTAAGAAAAAATGTTTTAGTCTCTGATGAAAGTTAAAAAGTTGCCTGGGGAAAAAACATATTCCTGTGTGTTGACTGGTAAGCCAGTAATGTATGTAAGTAAAGCTTACAAAGAATCACTTTGTGTACAGTGGTGTTTAATAAAATAGTCAGAAATGAAGTCTGTTGTGTTCTGTTTGGGCTCAGAGAGGACTGTGCGCAGTACTGCGTGTTTGAGAAGGGGGCGCTGGTGAGCAAGGTGGCCAGTTTGGCCCCCTACACCAGTCAGCTGCAGGACATGGTGACGTTCTACCTGGGGTGCAGCTTTAGCTTCGAGCGAAGCCTCACGCAGGCCGGCGTGCCCATGCGAAACACCGAGCAGGGCCGCAACGTCAGCATGTTTCGGGTGAGGCGCCGTCGCTCTGGCCGCCGGACACGTAACGCTCGCCATTTTATCTGTTTAATTCTCCTTTTACATCCGGGTCAGCCCATGATGAACGCCTGTTCAGACCGCAGACTTTGTGACAACCCAGCAAACTGTAGTGCACATGGTTTTATCACTGCGGTCGACATTAGACATTAGGCACGAGCGGGGTGAGTGGCAGCCTCTTACCCTCCTGCCACCCTTGCTCTGCCTGCAGACGGCGGTGCAGTGTGTCCGGGTGGGGCCGTTTCACTGCCCTATGGTGGTGTCCATGCGTCCGGTCCCGCGGGACAAGCTGGATGTGGCGGTCCAGTGCACACACCGTGTCCCCCTGGCCCACGGAGGCCCCGTCCACATAGGAGACCCAGGTGCTGCCTCGCACGTCACCTCACTTTCAAGTTTCAGTTGATTTTGCTCACGATGTTTAACCCAAGCTATTGAACTCGCATTGGTGTTCGAGTTTAAATGAAATGACATGTACGGAATGTGCAAAAACCTTAGTAGAGCGAAGTGAAATGGGACATTGGTCTCCTGTTGCGGTGGTAAAGGCGAGCGATTCTACCCACCCAGGTTTGCTGGGGATTGCAGATCTTTCGCACCCGCACTATGGGGATGTGGTGGAGGCCAGCCCTGAGGACGTGCCCGTGTTCTGGGGCTGTGGGGTCACTGCGTCCGAGGCCGTGCAGAGCACAAGTAAGAGCATCAAAAACAGAGTTTCTAAACTGGACTAAATCCTGAAGTTACTTTAGAAAGTGGACTGAAACTTCCAATGATTAGGGTATGTATTGATTACATCATTTCATTTCTATGTGTGTTTTTTTTTTTATTAATATATTAAATATTAGTTCCCTAGGTTAACTGGATTGACTTCTTTGTTGTTTTTTTCTTGTGGTGTATCTCAAGAGCCTGCTCTCGCCTTCACACACTCCCCCGGGTGTATGTTTCTCACTGACCGAAAGGAGACCACTACGGCTCCACAAACTGCAGAGTCAGGAGGCTGTCCTTTGACCTTCTGCATTTCCCAGAACCCCCTGCACTACAGCTTAGCCAGTGAGACTGCGGTTCAGAAAGTCAGACAGCTTGAGCAACTGATTCAGGAAGACCCAGGTGGGTTTCAGCCCTATGCAAACTCATCTTACACCTTATTCGTAATAATGCACTTTAGGAGCCCAGTTGCCCTACCCTGTCCCATACAAACTACAGGAAATGAAGTGTGTGTGTGTGTGTGTGTGTGTGTGTCTGTGTGACTGCAACTGTGCAGGCCAGAGGGGAATCGGAGTCCTGTTTTTGCAGGACGAGCTGCTGAAGGCCTGTCTGTCCCTGTCTCACTCCTCCTCTGTGCTCATCACCACTGGCTTCCCCACACACTACATGCACGACCCCCCAGAAGAGACAGATGGGCCCCCAGGGGCTATTGCCATGGCCGCTATTCTCCAGGCCCTTGACAAGAAAGTGGTCATAGTGTCTGATCAGCGTGCCCTTGAGCTCAACCTGCACATCATGCAGGATGCTGTGGACAGAGGTAACTCACTCTCACCCTCTTACTCTCTCGCTCACTCTCCCTCTTACTTGCCCGTGCACTCACTCACTTACACACTTGTTCACTCTCACTCACTCTCACTTGCTCACTATGTTATTCAGTCTCACTCTTTCTGACCCTCTCTCTTACTCTCTCCCTCACTCTCTCTCTCACCACACCAGCCGGAAAGGCTGTTTGAACTGGCTACGAGGCTAAAGAACTTCTTGGTAACACTTCCTATGAAGCCTGCATTTATATTATAAATGCATTATAAATGTGACTATAGCTGTTTGTAACTTTGCAATAATGCTTTGTAAGCATACATATAACCTCCAGTAATGGCTCATAAGGAACTTAAAATGAATTATTGTGTAACTGTGATGTGATGACACAAGTGTCACTATTTATTATAAAGCCGGTAACACTTTCTATGAAACCTGCGTTTATAAGCCATTATAAATGTGATTATTGTTACCAAATTCTTCACTAGTTTTCAGACATTGCAGTGAAATGAATCTTGTTGGATGCAAGTGCATATGTGTGTTCACAGGGGTGATAAAAGGTCCAGTCCCGATAATGAGCTTTCAGAACGGCAGGCCAGATTCAGCTCTGCGCTTCCTTTGCCATGATGGAGACCCCTCCAAGCCCAGGTCCTGTGGCCCCAGTGCAGAGCACACTCAGGCCCCGCCCCCTCTCACCTCCAAACACAGCCCACAAACACCCCCAGCTCCACCACAGTTTGCTAGTTTTTCCCCTTCTGACCCAGTTAGGCCACATAGTGGTGGCACCACATATGCTTTCAGCACTCTTAAGAGGAAGTGAAATACAATTACAATTGCTGCTTTTTCCTCTGGCTTTACTTTGCCTTTAGCCCAAATTTGATCACACCCTGTTAATAGGAAGTGAAATAAAAAATAATTTGACACATTGTGTATCTTATATTTTTTTCTTGTTCAAAATCTAAGTCTATATTTGATCTTTTTTCCAATGCCAATTGGTCTTACCTATTCACACCCTGTGCACCATTTAGGTTTGACCACTTGATGGCAGTAGAGCGCAGTGGAAGGGCCTCAGATGGCAACTACTACAACATGAGAGGAGTGAACATCAAGCACTTGGTGGATCCTATAGATGACCTGTTCACCACAGCCAGTGCTATTCCAGGCATCACCACCACAGGTGAGAGTTACAACCTCTGATGGGGTGCTGAGGTTCCTCACTAAGCTTTGGGCAGGATAACAGTGTGCTTAGATCTGAGTGGATCATGGTGAGTTCTCTATAATAACACGATGTTCTACTGCTTTTAATCCCTAATTAATGAGATAGAAAAACTCAAAGGAATTAAATGATGACATCCAGCGTCATTATGTGGTGTGTTTGCTGCTCTTATTGCTTACCTGGCAACACGTTAAAGCAAAAAAATCCAAAATAGCATCATGTGAACAAATGCAGTTTTTCACCATTTAATAATGTAGAGACCATTTGAATTCATTGCATGGCTACATTTCATATCTGGGTTTATTTGGTCATGTCACTCATTCCTCGAAGGGTCCTTATGTGGTGCTCGGGCTGGTTCACTTCTCCTGCACAGATGTTGGAAGGTATTGTCCAAACGAGCTCAGCTCCCTTGAGGGAGCAAACAGGGCAGCAAACAGGGCAAATGTGCAAACTCAGCAAAGTTTGATTTATTTGCTTACTATCCTCTGCGTTGCACTAGGCGAGCTACATTAACAGCAGGTGTGATTGAATTGTGGATCAGTAGATTTGATTGGTCAAATTGATTGATCAGAACTACCAAAACTGGAAAAACATTGATCGCTTCATGTTCTCAGCATGTCGAGTTCCATATTCCATTTGTATGTAACACAGTGAGTCTGTATTATTAGTAGTCTTTGTGACTTCAACAAGAGAAATGGCTCTCCAAGACTAATGGGTCTCATTTGCAACCAGACACACAGAAATGTCGATAATCCCCCATGTAATCCCCAGTTACCTCCAGGATATCTTCTCCAAGGAATTAAATAATACCATCTGTCTTTGCCATGGCTGCGTGATTATCATACACTGTTCTGTTTGTTTGGGTTTGTAGGTATTGGAGATGGAGGGAACGAGTTGGGCATGGGGAAGGTGAAGCACGCAGTGAGGGCCCATATGCCTAAGGGCAGCCTCATCGCCTGCGATGTCGCCGCCGACTTCGCCATCACAGCGGGTGTGTTGATCAAAGTAACAAACCTCAAAAACAAAAACTCACATATAACACGCACATCCGGAGGATATACAGAATAAGCCAAAATGTAGAGGAAGACAGTGAGAGATGGGGAGAATGAGGGGGGGGGGGTCTCATTTCCTGTTATGTGGCTGCTGACATTATATGTATAAATTATATGACCAGTGGAGCTTCGACTCTGTTTTCACAGGGGTGTCGAACTGGGGCGGATATGCCGTGGCCTGTTCTTTGTATGTACTGAACCAGTGTGCTGTCCATCGGCGCTACGTCCAGAAGGGCCTGGGTGCACTGCCAACCGCCCAGCAGCACAGCCTGTGGGCAGCCAGCCTGCCATCCGTAGCTAAGGTACGACTCGAGCAGCAGCAGGAAGACACGCGCTTCTCGTCTCAATGAACTTACCACGGCTACATGTGTCTGATGAGGGTAACGGTGATTCGGTAATGTGCTCCTTGTGTGGTTGTCTGAGTAAGTGTGTGAGAGAGAGAGAAGACGCTGCGAGATACAGGGCGAGATTTTCTAGCTTAGCTCTCTGTGTTTGTTATAAGGGAAGGGCTATTTCACTGACGATGTGTATACATGCTGGTAGATTATTTTCTGTCCAAATCTTCACAATCGGTAGAGTAAAAATACATGCAATCCCATCTCCAATTCTGATAACAAAACTGGTTTTGAAAGTACAAGCCCCAGGTGGGTGGAGAAAGGTTTCGTCATAAATTTGCACTTTTTCGAAAAGGTTGGCGCGTAAATCCAAAAATAAACATGGCACGTGTGTCAGGATATGAAGATGTAATATTTGAAGAGGTAATGTTTGATATGTACAAAACTTAAACGTCAGTTAGGAGAGCCAATATGGCCATCCTGTCATGTGGAAACAACAATTACCCCTGTCATCATCTAGCTAGTTATGAAATGTGGGCGCTTGAACTGTGGTTTAGCTAGATCTCTGCAGAGGAGCTGTAGAGGAGCTGCAGAGGAGATGTGTAGGAGATGTGTAGGAGCTGCTGAGGAGCTGCAGAGGCGCTGTAGACAAGACCAAGGATGGTCATAACAGGGTTGGTTTGAACAGCATCACTTTTACCATTTTACCAGTAAGGGATAACTATGTAAGGCCTAATGTAAACCACAGTATGGACCATGAAAACTAAAAAAAAAAAAAAAGCATCGGGCTCCTCACCTTTCTCCACCCACCTGGAGATTATACTTCCAATATCAATTTTGTCATTAGAGTTTTAGATTAGATTATGTTCATTTTTGCTGTACTGATTGCGAAATATATGGATGGGGAAAACGATCTGCCAGGATGAACATGGACCATCAACACTGGATGTTTATGACGCTTATGGTTGACTGCAGACCACTTCAGAAGCTGCTCCAGGCTGAGCTATAATTACAGTAGCCACTGGAGCTCCGCTGCCAACTCCTACCCCGTTAAAGTCACTTCCACAGGGGCTCAGTCCTTCACCACTGTCCTTCCCAGCTCCCTGTCACAGTTTGACACTGTAATCCTCCTTTCCTGTTTTTAATGTTCCCAAACCCATATATGACCCAGAATAAACACTGCTTATGGTAGTTACCACAACCTCAGTCAGCTTGTGAAGGCTCCGAGACCAACCTGGTCGAACACTGGATTTAGTTGCATTGATAACCATTGTATTATTACACACATTCTAACAGGTATTTCTTTGTCTGTGTGGACAGGAGGAAGAAATGCTGCATATTCTAGTGAAGTATGGCGTTCGCAGCGGTAAAACAGCAAACCTTGGGCTGGAGGTCGATGGCCTGACCTTTCATCCCACGCATTCGGCCATGATACAGCGCTTGCGAGACCTTTCCTTGGAGAAAGGGCAGTGACATAAGTGCCACGGTCCCACATCGTAACGTCAGCACAGTGTCGTCAGCAGTGTTGTCGGGGCTGTTGTAAACCTCCTATCACCACTGCATCAGTCAGTGGGGCCAGAACCTCTGCTCATTGATGACTGAAGTAACGTCTCTCACTTCCTGCCAGACGGAGTGGGAGGAGGTTACACACCAGTGCCTGCTGCATGGTGACCTTCCCTTTTAACTGGGTCTCCGACACCCTCACACAGTGTCAGTGCAGGAAATTCAATTGCAATGTGATCCTGGAAACTGATCTTGTAAACATGCAGCACATCTTGAATCAATGTAAACTATGCTACAATCTTGAGCACAGATAACGTTCTGAATCACATTCTGCTAATGAAGATGATCTAGGACCATGGTCGCATAGTTCAGTATAGATCAGAATCAGAGGCCATGCAAAGTGCTTCATTCGCTCATGTTTTTATTACTTGACCTCCTACTAAAAAACATGAATATAGATTTAATACTTTGCCAGATAT
Source organism: Brachyhypopomus occidentalis (assembly GCA_020368025.1). NCBI lineage: Eukaryota > Metazoa > Chordata > Actinopteri > Gymnotiformes > Hypopomidae > Brachyhypopomus > Brachyhypopomus occidentalis. Next base: position 9,656,897 of record JAGXOD010000002.1, on the reverse strand, counting down.
CTTGGCTTGAAAATACAAAAGCAAATGTTTGAGTAAGAATGATGTTTTTTGTCTTAGGTTGCATAGTAAAGTAAATGTCTGTGTTATTTAGGTTATATGCTGTGCCCTAAAACATCTGGTTTTAGAGACATAAGTATCTCATTATTCATGACACTGTTTGTTTTTATTTATGTCCAATTGCAATAACTGAATTAAAATGCTAAAATGGAAATTACTTGTGGTTTTCATTACACATTTGATGTAGTTAAATGAAGTGTCAAAACAGCACAAATTTTCCATTCACATTTGTCAATACAGTGTCCACATTTTGTTAGTAATCATCCATGCTTTTATTGCCTATATAAATGAAACCATCCATGATTCATTTTGCATTATGTTTGGCATTACTTAATAGGTTAAAGGACACATGTGAGAACATATAGCCTTGCTCTTCGAACACATATGCCTTTCGGGCAGTCACGGTCTCCGCCACAATGCCTTCGCCTCCGGGGAGCGCTCCTGTGAGCGCTCCTGTGAGTTACACTTGCCACGTGTTCCTCTGGACACAAGTGCCCTTTCCATCAGGGCCATGCCCATACCCCTCATCAGAGGTTTCACGTCCCCTCACAGCAGGGGTGGGTTCATAGGGCACGCCCCCGATGTCCTCAATGCAGTCCCACTACTGACACCATGTGTGATGAAGGCTGAAGGCAGCCATGCTACCCGGGGCAACTCAGAGGTCAAATCGGGGAGACACGGCTGAATCACCAGAACTGAGACCAGACAAATGAAGACCATAAATAGACATTTTCCCACTGTTTTCTAGATAGGTAGTGCAAGGATGCGCACATACCATGCCAAACAACTAGTCCAAAAAAGGGAATCAACCTTTGCATTACCCAGAAGGCTTTTATAGTGACATTAACTGTATTTACAATGGAACCATAGTTAATAATACAATAATGGTATCAGTAGGGCTCTGGATGAAATTTCAATTCCACAGTGTTTGGGACCAAATAAAAATCACCCAAGTGCATGAAAAGATGGACACAATTGAGAAGTGGTCTTGAAACCAACACCAGCCTGAAGTAATACAATTCTATCAGTCATCTCTAAAGCATTACTATTACAGCACAATGCATAATTCATTATGTTAATACATAATGCTTTGTACCAACTTTAACGACATACACATATATTTGTATCAATAATACATTATAATACTAATACACATATTAACAATGTATTGTTAATACATCACTGACATTAATAAAACTTATGCCCAAGGCCAAACACACAATATATAAATATGAAAGGTGGTGTTTTTGTAGAATTAATATGAAAAAAATGAATCACCAACCAGAGTTGCGCAGTAACTTTAATGTTCCTGAAATGAATTCTTTCTAGTTGAATATACAAATTCTTAAACACTGAGTTGTCCTGGTACCAGATTCTGTTTGTTATCTGCGTACCACAGCGAGCCCAGCAACCATGTCAGATGGTGTGATGTGGGAGTGGGGGGGTTGGGGGGGTGAGTCTCAAGCTTTAATGTAGTTGCTCCCACTGATATAATAAATCACTCTGGAAAGGCATTTCAGCTCACAGCTTCTGTACTACAAGCTGTGGGGAGATGCATGTTGTTAAACGAAAAGGAAGAAGGAAGGAAAGAGCTATGACAGTGGTGCGTACTTCATGCGTGTCTCATGCCATATGCGTCACAAAATGTTGTCTACATTACTAAGAATTTACATTTCAAATGTCAAAGTTGTAAATTGTCCAAGATCACCATAAACATGGCCTTTCGATCGAGTGTCAGCACCTCAGTCACTGAACATCAAATGATGCAAAATAAAACTAACCAAAACATTATACCTGAACTTTAAGTTTTAAGTAATAATATATACAAATATATACACAGATTACATTGAATACAATGTATGCAGGTCCAAACATGCATGAGCATGGACTAAAAACTCTACTGTAAACATTGTGCAAATAAGAAAGCATTTGATAAAATAAGTCACTTTCATATCTCATGACCACTCAGACAGCTCTACTGAACTACATTAAGGCTCAGTGAATTAAACTTTCCCCATCTATTTTACAACTTCTAAAATATAACTGCACACATCACATCACTGAGTGAAATGTCTTCTGGTCCTTTGCTTAGGTATGTGTAAACCACCAAGGGAAAACAGAGGGAAAACTGTGATCAATTTACTGTCCTAGGGGTCCTGACCCCTCACACCAACCCTGTACATGTTTCTCATTACAGCTTAATCAGATATACTACAATGTTTCTGTCTGAACTCCAGGGCTTGCTCTTCCCTGCAGGTTCATTTCAGAAAAGAACCGTTTGAAACTATTTAAAAAAACTTTAACTTACATTTACAGCAATGGTTAATATTAACAAACCATGAAAATTGATGACATTAATAAAACAAGTTATGTTAACAAATACATAAAAATACGCATTTTTTTCTAAACTTAAGGGATACTGCCCAAATGTCTTTTTATCTTATAGAAATGTAATAATTTCTTCCCAGCTTCCTCTGAGGGTTAAACAGTCTTAATGGGTAGCATTGACGAGTACTAATATACAGTGGTGTGAAAAAGTGTTTGCCCCTTCCTCATTTCAAAATGAAAATGAAGACTTTGGAGTGGCCTAGCCAAAGTCCTGACCTGAATCCTATTGAGATGTTGTGGTATGACCTTAAAAAGGCCGTTCATGCTCGAAAACCCTCTAATGTAACTGAATTAGGACAATTCTGCAAATATGAGTGGGCCAAAATTCCTCCAGAACGCTGTAAAAGCCTCATTGCAAGTTATCGCAAACGCTTGGTTGCAGTTGTTGCTGCTAAGGGTGGCCCAACCAGTTATTAGGTTTGGGGGCAATCACTTTTTCACACAGGGCCATGATGGTTTGGATTTTTTTCACCTTTACTAATAAACACTTTCATTTACAACTTGCATTTTGTGTTTACTTGTGTTGTCCTTGACTATTGTTTAAATTGGTTTGATGTTCCGAAACACTTAAGTGTGACAAACATGCAAAAAAACAGGAAATGAGGAAGGGGCAAACACTTTTTCACACCACTGTAGGTGTTATTTTCATTGGTGGACAGTAACGAAGTAAATGTAATTCGTTACTGTACTTAAGTAAAATGTTCGTGTTTTTTTTTTACTTTACTCAAGTATTTCCCTTTTTTGTAACTTTTACTTTTACTCCAATACATTTGAAAGTGAAATATCTTACTTTTTACTCCACTACATTTTGCGAAATCTGTCGTTACTTCCAGCTTCATGTGATCAACAAAGCAGTCAAAACAAAGCACGCCCACCAATCAGCGTTCGGTTCAACGGTAATGCAACAGCATACAAGTTAATACCGGTAATACAACAGCACGAAAGAAAATATACCTAATTAAAAATGAATGAATCTACTGAGTATAAAGCGCCACACAATCCATGTCCTTATTTGAGCACATTTTTGAAGTAGTCGAGGAAAAAAAGACTCATTCGTTTTCAAGTGCTTTCTCTGCCTGGCTCAGTTTCATGATTTCTTCCTCCAGAATTTCCCCATCCAACTTCAGGAAGCATGTAGAGGTAAGATAATTGTATAGGCCTACTGGTCATTTACCTTAATGGGAAATCTAACAATATCGTGCAGCAAACTGGTTTTTGTGTATGTTAAAATAAGTCCGACATTATTGTATACATGGTTAGTTAGCTAGCTAGCTAAGTAGGCTGTTGCTAGTACAACACCGAAAACTGCCTTAGCAACACACTTGGCATGTAGCTAGCTAAGTTAGCAATCTAGTTATTTGTTTTACCATAGTTCATAGTATTTGGAAATGCAATGACATTGTGAAATAACAAACATTTGAACATGGCACTTTACGTTAGAAAACAAATTCTAATTGGTAGGTTTTACATGCAAAGCATGGTGCTAAAACAGTTAGCAGGTAGCTGCTAGTTGATATTTTGTCTTAAAGTTTTGCTTTGGCCTATACTAAAACTATCTAAAGTATTCTGCAATAACTAAATTATTCTGTATCCTATTTGTATGGTGCAGTAAAACACAGGAAATGTTTATTTTATTCATCAAATAGAAGATTGATATGTTGATTTAACACAGAATTAATAATATTAAAATATTGTATATAGAGTTGTATTGTATATTGTATAAATAGTCTAGTCTGTTCACATAAATTAGTTGATTATGCAAGAGTCATGGTATTGAGATAACAGAATATTAGAGCCTTATTAACTGATGGTATGTTACTTTCAATACTTAAGTACATTTGAAGGCCAATACTTTTGTACTTTTACTCAAGTAGAAGTCTAAAGGGAGGACTTCTACTTGTACTGGAGTAATGTTTTACCTTGGATATCTGTACTTTTACTCAAGTATGTTTGTTTGTGGTTATTTTCAACATTAACAATAATGATAACTAAGTGCCACTGGTTCATTTTCAACATTAATCAATAATGATAACTAAGTGCTGGACTATCGGGCCTGGTTGGCCCGTGGGACTTTGGAGGCAGCAGACAGGTACAGGGGGCCAAGCGGATCGCGGCTTTGACTGTCGCAGAGGCAAAAACTCGGGTGTGGGAAGAGTTTGGTGAGACCATGGAAAGTGACTTTCGATCGGCTCCGAGGAGGTTCTGGCAAACCGTCAGGCAACTCAGGAGGGGGAAAGCGGTTCCCGACCAACACTGTATACAGTGAGGCTGGGGATCTGCTGACCTCGACTGGGGATGTCATTAGGCGGTGGAAGGAATACTTCGAGGATCTTCTCAATCCCACCACCACGTCTTCCATAGAGGAAGCAGAACCAGAGGACTCGGACGGGGTTTGCCCATCACTGGGGCTGAGGTGACCAGGGTAGTTGTGAAACTCCTTGGTGCCAAGGCTCCGGGGTGGATGAGATCCGCCCTGAGTTCCTTAAGGCTCTGGATGTTGTGGGACTGTCTTGGTTGACACGTCTTTGCAACATCGCGTGTACATCGGGGGCAGTGCCTCTGGATTGGCAAACCGGATGGTGGTTCCCCTTTTTAAGAAAGGATACCGGAGAGTGTGCTCCAACTATCGGGGATCACACTTCTCAGCCTTCCCGGTAAGGTCTATGCAGGGGTTCTGGAGAAGAGAGTCCGTTCGATAGTCGAATCTCAGTTACAAGAGGAACAATGTGGGTTCCGTCCTGGTCGTGGAACACTGGACCAACTTTTCACCCTTGCGAGGGTCCTAGAGGGTGCATGGGAGTTTGCCCAACCAGTCCACATGTGCTTTGTGGATTTGGAAAAGGCATTCGACCGTGTCCTCGGGGATTCCTCTGGGGGTGCTCAGGAGTATAGGGTACGGGGCCCGTTGCTACGGGCTATCCAGTCCCTGTACAAACGGAGCAGGAGTTTGGTTCGCATGGCCGGCAGTAAGTCAGACTGGTTTCGGGTGGGAGTTGGACTGCGCCAAGGCGGCCCTTTGTCACCGATTCTGTTCATAACTTTTAAGGGGCTCGAGTAGAGTCACTGCTCCTCCACGTGAGAGGAGCCAGCTGAGGTGGTTCGGGCATCTGGTTCGGATGCCACCTGCTGAAGTTCATGGTTTCTTAATGTTACCTTATGCTGTAAATAATGTTAAGACAACCTTAATGTTAAATATTACCAAAAATCTATACAGATGAATCCAGGACAACCTATGGTATCTTAGCTTATCATCAGCTTTGGTTATAAAAAATTACTCTGATGAAAATAAAGCCTAGATCAACCTCAGTGCCGATTCCAAGTGGTAGTTTGGAATTTCAATTCCTCCCTCAAACCTCAAATGTCAGCAATCAGTAATTATCAAGATTTCAGTTCCTGAGAATTACACCACAATCACAAAATTGCTGAATGTTTCTGAACAAAAACCTGTCTGTGTAGCCCGAGGTATCAGGGAGGTATAATACTTAGCTCATCATGAGAAGTAAAACCACATGCCAACACTCTCGCACCAACCGCAGTTCGGCATTAAGACTCTTGTTAAAATCACAGGTGTTCACCGGCTTTGATCTGTTGCAACAGCGTGACCATGGTGCCGCTTTCGTTGGGGGGTGGGGCTTCGGTGGAGTCCGTGCCATAGCTGCCCTCACGGTGGGAACAGCAGCAAAGCGTGTGGGTGCAGGAGTCCAACGCCCCCTGGAGGCTGCGCTGGGCGCTCTCGCTGACGAAGCAGTACAGAGCCGGGTCGGCCACGCAGTTCAGGCTGGTGAGCAGGAGCGAGAAGTGGTAGTAGTTGAAGATCTTCTCGATGAAGGCGCATTCCTTCTCCCTCAACGTCCGCACCAGCAGGAAGATGTGGTACGGCGAGAAGCACACCAGGAAGATGATGATGGTGCTGGTGACCAGGTTCTTGATGCGCACCTTCTGCGCCATCTGGGTTCCAGCACTCTTGCCTACCGCGTGCAGGACACGGAAGTACGACATAGACAGGACTCCCAGTGGGAACAGGAAACCCACACAGATGCGATAATAGTTGACGGAGTGCTCCCAGGGCTTCATGGGATAGTGCTCGAAACACACCGAGCGGTTTTTATTGTCCCTGCTCACCTCCTTGTGGAGGAAGAAGACCACACCCACACAGAGCTCTTTCATCCACACGATGGCGCTGATGAGCATGGCCGCCTTCATGGTGCGGAGGGAGGAGAAGTGGAGCGGGTGGACCACGGCCAGGTAGCGGTCTATGGAGATGCAGCAGAGGAAGCCGACGCTGACGTAGATATTCTCGTACAGCAGGAAGCCGGACAGCTGGCATGCCCACTCACCATAATTCCAGTCATCACCCTGGAAGATGTACTGTAGCCAGAACGGTAGCGAGGCCAGGTACAGCAGGTCAGACACGGTCAGGTTCAGCAGGTAGACACCCAGCTCATTCCGGGCCCTCACCTGGAGCCAGGCGTGATAGAGAGAGTAGGCGTTGGCTGGAACACCAACCAGCAAGACCAGGATATAGGTGCTGGAGAAGAGGTACAGGTGAATCCCACTTTCAAAGGTGCAGTTAGTTTCTTCTGACATGTTCATCATGATGAGCTCTGACTCATGGACCACGCCCACAGGACGATATCATTCCATGGGCTCTAGAGGAACCAATCAAAACAATTTCACATTCCTTTACAAACATTCCATTAAGTGCAATACCTTTTGATTATAAATAAGCAGCAATACTTGCCAGACATGGAAAGTGCATTACGTCACTGCATAGTTTCCAGGGCCAAATCCAGTATTTTATATGCAAAATATTCAGTACTTAAGATAATTTTCTAGATTGTATATACATTGGAACTGTTTTTACAGCATATTTTCAGATTGGATATTGATTTGCACTCTTCACTTCAGGCTGATAAGTGATAGAAAATATTAAACCCAGCATGAGATTCTCACCCAGTCCAACCTTATAAGACAAGTCATTTTGATTCACATTAGGCATTATAGTTTCTCTGTGCTTATACCACAGTCATTCGATTCCAGTTAATTGTAACGGAACAGTTTGCACATGGCCTGACAGACCGTTGGCACGCTAAACAAGAAAACGAACATAAATTGTTAGTTCACAAATGATCTTTACATAAAAAAAGTCTGGGAACATCTACACGGTTTCTTGCTAATAAGCTGGCTATAAAAAAAGCTGTCAGCGGTGAAAAGCTTTCAGTTATAACAAACCCGTCCTCAGCAAGCTTACCGAAGGCGCTAATATAGTCAGCCATGAAGGACACCAAAGATGGCTTAAACAGACATTCATTCTATGGAGAAAAAAGCACTAGCTGTCGAAACAGAAGCGGGCATCGCAATTCACAAACAAGAACCATTCACACTTATTTTGGCTGTAGTGAAAGTTTCCAAGCAGTACTTAGCATTCTCCTCCAAGAACAGTAAGTACCACAATGCTCACAAAGGACCTGCTGTCCAGGTGCCAAAAATCGGAAAAAAAAGATATTGGGTTCACAGTTCTACACATCAACTCTGAAACTACATCAATACCGGAACGTCAGACGTGTCACGGAACAGTACCAAATGTAAATATCAAAACCTGCAATTAGAACATCCCTGCTGTTCAGAAGGGTTTTAATATAGTTTCTTGAAATGTTACATTGGACTTGTAATTGAGGGGTGTACAGGATTCTTTCTTCGTTTTGTGGTTCGCAGTCGACGCTCAGTAACTGCGATTGGAAGAACTGGCACGAGAGCATCACTCGCGCGCAGCGTGGCTGGAGGCCACAGCGAAGCAGGTGTTATGCCGAATTCCGACTGCCCTCGTTTGCACGCACATAAATACGCTACAGAGGATATTTGCGATATCCGTTTCTATGTATAAATAAGGGCTAAGTTTTAATTATCGAGAACAATACCTTGCTGACCACGTTACTTCGTAGTATTACTTTGTTCCTCGTCATTACTTATTCTCTTACTCATGCGTCATGATACTCATTACTTACTAATCTTATATATCTTACGGACAACCGGACGTATTTCCTTTTTAATAAGATATTTGCCCAATATTCCCTAATTATGTTATCTAATTAGTTAATCTAGTTAGGACAAAACTAGAGTGCTCAATGAACTGTTATAATCACAGTAGCATACTCACAGGACTGAAATGTCTGGTTAACGTCTTTATTTATTTATTTTGGTGACCTATCTGGATGTGTAGACTGTTCCATATAAAGCACATATCTACATTCAACAAGGGTTATTTTAATAAGGGGAGTATAATTTTGGTGATACCAACACAATGCCTGCCGAGATTATACTTCCGAATATTATCTGTAGCGTCTTCATGCACGTGCAAACGAGGGGAGTCGGATTCAGCACGCAAGGCACGAGAGCCACAAACAAAGCGCCGTCGGGTTGCGAAATTTCCATCGAGAATGATCGTCAAAACGTATTAGACTCACTTATCTAATCAATTATCTACATCCAGTCCACGGCCAAACTGAATTATAGTTTGTTTAAATGTTGGTGTATACAGCAGAATGGTCAAACTCATCAAGAATGATCAAACACCAGTTTACTGAACAAAAGATCAAAGTATTTCCAAGCTGTCAGAATTAGGCACTGTTAACAAACGAGTTAGGCTCAGGACAACAGGTGCTGATATTATAGTAGCATACAACACTTTTCCATAGCTTCGCAGAGGTACTGCATCGAGATGAACTACTTCTTAAACGAGGACTCTTCCTCTCTTCTCTATCTCGACACTGACACCGATCCTTCTGAGCACATTTCACCACTTCAGAATGCTATAACAGACTGTTTAAACAAACGCAAGTAAAATAAAGCGTTACAAAAACACTATTTCGGCTCAAAGTGAATAAATAATATATTCCATATTTCAGCAACGTTTACAATATGTTTTCAGATTCAGTTTCCATAGAAAGAGTAATGCAAAGCATATTCACAAAAATGGGTCTTAAGCACTGATATCTAATTCTAAATTAAGTAACCACCACTCCTTTAGTTTACCGGGTACTTAATTTGTGGAAATTTAGCGCAGAACATTATCGTCCTGTTACTTGATCAAAACTAAAAGAGCGTATTACAGATATTTTACCTTCGTTCTGCTTTCTTTTCTGACGCGTCTTGTCGCGTGTAATCCAAAAAATTAAACAAATCACGATAAACCCGGTGCAAACTGAGTCCTCAGAGCGAGTGGAAGAGCATATTTCATCTCTTATCTCCCAGTATAATCGTCCTAACGTCACCGTGATTATTAAAACCGAAGATTACTTTTGTCAAGAGCATTTCGTGGGTGTTTCTGGAAGTACGCAGAGGTACTGAAAAAACGCAATGAAACCAAGTCGATACGCAAACGCTTCTGTTAAGCGGTGCAGCATTGCCAATTCTGAGAGTACGGTTGACATCTGGCCCTATTTTTTTTTAATTCACCACACGTGGTCAGTGTGTCAAAGTTTAGCGCTTCATCTTGCTATAAGCCAAGTCTCATTGGGGTTTACTCGAGCACGACGGTTCATCCAGGTGTAAATCAACTCCCGTTGATAAATGACGTCCACAGCTAGCCCTAAAAATAATTAATTAAATATCACATTATTTGGTGATGAGTCCGATTGATGAATTATGAGGAAAAATAAACCAAAAATGTCATTGGAAAATCTTTATTATAAAGAGTTCAGTTTTTGGATAACAGCTTCTTCTATACAAACACTCGTATCAGTTATTACACAGCCTATTATGAGATGTTTTGAGGGCGACTGTTAAAATAACTTACAAATAATAACCGTGGCCTGCGTATAGTAGTGTTTGAAAGTAATTCGTGTCTTGACTGCGTGGACCCTACACTCCACCCATTAAAATACAAGTGCACTGACGCAGTTCTGCTCTTTACCATGGAGGCACTAACACAACCACATCACAAGCTCCGTGTGCTAAAGCGCCAACAACACTACATGTAAACCAACCAGCAACCTCTCCCGGGTATTTGTATTTATAATTCCATCTGCAATTTTATGTCCCATCTAATAAAAATGATTCTTCTTTTGTCATTTTTCCAAAACAGGTTTCTTACGAAATCAAGACATGCTAATGAAGAGCATATTCTGTATCACACATCTAATATTACAAAACAGGACAGAGACACACAGAAAGACACACACAAGATCACACAGACACAAAAGGTCTTTTTCATGGGAGACATGAATAAATAAACCAGCTCTTAATAAACAGTTTACAGTGTTGCTGGTACAGTAATCAAACTCAGTTTCCTGCAGTAAACTGGGGAATGTGTCCAGTGTTAAGACTCCAGTTAAGGCTCCACTTAATCCTGCTCATATAGTGCTCTATCAGTATATTTACTTCTATTAAAAAAAGAAAAGTGTTTAAAATTATGCCTTTTTTTTTGCCAAGTTGTCAGGTCAACACATAACACGTCTTTAAAAGCCCTTGAGATGTTGAGGACAATGCCCCATAGGTGAAAGTGTGAATGGAAAAAGCCCAGCAGGTTTGCCACTCCACATCAACATTCATCACTTCAGTGAAGAAAGTCCTGCTCTCAACTCCAGCCTCCACCCTCTGTCTCCCGCCCTGGTCTCCGCGCCTTCTCCCTCTCCCTCTCATTGTCATTTTGTGATTCTACCGGCACGCCTCAGAGCAAAAAGGGTGGCGCTGTGCCTCGGCCTTCATCGGACAGGTGGAGCTGCACATCAGGGGTCTGTCCGCTGGGAACGAGAGGGCTGCCGTTTCCAGTAAGCCATCTCGGCGAGGTTCTCCGAATGATGGACTCGCGCCGTCTGTGCCGCCTCCTAAAGATGGATCCTGTAATTACAGTGCGGTTATCCAGGGAGTGGTCCCTCACAAAACAGGCCAGTGTTTGATTTTCAAATTCAGAATAGAACTGAAACGGGGCAGCGCTGCCGTCCAAGGACAGCTGCAGGAACATCAGTGGTGCTCGATAGTGAGGAAACAAAATACATTCTTAAGCCGTGCATCCCTAAAACATACGGTGTGTGTTCCCTGTGCAGATACATGGCAGTATTTCTGGGAGGGGGCTTTAAATCCATTTCCTTTGTGTTTACGTCATTTAAAAGTCTCCTCATGACAGGCCACACCTCCATCACAGGCCACACCTCCATCACAGCACATGCAGGGCTCAGAGCTACACGCAGCCGTATTCATACCACACGGTCTGTGGGTCGTTGGCAGGGTCAGGCGAAGCAGGCGAGATGTTGGGCGGCTCTTTCGAGCCACAGCCCGGGCTGTCCGCTTTCTTAAGGCTCTGGGGGTCGGAAAGCCGGCGCTCCCTGGGCTCCTCCACCTCATCCAGCCTGAGGGCGGAGACGGCCCGCACCGGTGTCACCAGCGCCACCTCCCCCTCGGTGGTGCTGGGTGGCCAGGCGGCCGGGCCCTGTTCCGAACCGCAATGCTCCGGAGCGCCCGCCGCCGAGACTCTCGTCCACCTGCGTGGGGGTGGAGGTGGAGGAGGGCAGGGGGGGCCCGTCTCTGGGTGGAGCCACTGAGAGGCGGCGAGGGTCAACGCTGGGTGGGCCAAGGTCTCCTGGCAGGCACGAGGGGCCTGCCAGCCTGGCCGACTGCGGGCGCCGCGTGCCGGGCGCACCCGTTCGCCTCACCACGCCCTCGGCCTGGCTCGGCGAGCCCGCCTCGGCCCGGTAGCCGTCAGGCCCGGCGGAGCGGAGGAGATCAGCCGAGGCCAGGCTGAAGGTGCGGCTTAGGCCGGCAGCCCCTCCCACTCCGCGAGGCCCAGCGAGCGGCTGGGGAGAAGGCCGCCCGCCTGGGCCGCTCGCCCCGCGGCTAGGGAGTGTCTGAGACTGAGCGGGTGGTGAGGATGTGTCCACAAGCCGCATGCTAGGCTTCACGCTGTGCCCAGGTTTGGACGCTCGCCCGTCCGGCCCAGATGGAGGTGTTTTGACAGTGGGCGTGACGTAGCTGGTGGGGGTTTTGGCTCCATCCTTCAATGGTCCTGACCGGCCCGTTCTGGTGAAATAATCTGCCATCAGGTCTTCCCGGCTCCCTGTCTGCACCTAAGAGAAAAAGACACAAAACTAGTAATTACAGAGCTCACACACAACCACAGGCCAAAAGTGTATTACAGCTGCATTACACAGACCCACAGAATCATTATCATCATCTTTATTGTAACCTTAGTGCACAAACATAAAGAGGCAAGGAGAAGGCAGCCTGTTAAATATTTCATAACACTGATACATGGGAACTGGTGAGACTCAGAGCTAGAGAACAACAGGAAGAGAAAGACAGAAGAGCTAACCAGACAGAAAAGAACAGAGGACCAAGAGCAGTGTGCTGTGATCGGCTGCTGATAAATGTGCTCTAAAGACCAGAATATCAGCAGTCATAGTGACGCTTGAACGTAAATAGTAAAATGTCTCACAGCATTAGATGACATTAGCTTAATGGGCCCAAGTGATATGAAACACCACTGAAATTTCAGCCTGAGCTTTGCCAAGCTGCTCAAGACAAACATCACATATCGGATGGAATCCATTTAAAGTAGAGCCGTTAAAAAATAGCCATTAAAAAGTAGCCCCTACTGATTTTTGCCCGACTTCAAAAGTTTTATTGAGATCCAGCTGCTTTGGCGTCCCCACTCATAAAGGTAATGTCACAAGGACCAATCAGAATTTCTCAGGAATATCCCAAATTTTAACCTTATTTCTCAACAGTGTTGAGAAACAATTTCCAAACTGCCAAATTTCCAAAGTACCAAATTTCCGCTTCTCGCAAGTTTTGCCCTATATTAGGCATAACAGAAAACCGTGTTAATGTGGAAAACACTGATATTCACAGTGCAACACTTATTTTCTAACAAGGGAAATGACAGAAGCCTCTGGTTTAGAAAGGAATCACTTTCTAAATCACGTTCTGCAGAGCTTTGCAGATGCCCATGGAGCTGCCGCCATACCAAACTGCTGCGACCAGCCAGGTTTGGTGACACTGCAGAGACTGTAGAGTGTGATGACAGCGTTGTGCGTATTCAGCGATCCGAAGAGGGGCGGGACCTCCCTGCTCCTGCACCTTCCCAACATCCAATCATCTGTTTTGTTTAGCGGACATTAAGAGGAAAATTGTTGTCGCTGCACCACTGTGACAGCGATTTGCTTGCCTCTCAATGGGCTGTCTCCTCTCCGTTAGTGATGAGGCCTACCATGGTGGCATCAGCAGCAAACTTGCAGCAAAGACTGCACTGGGGCTATTTTTGGCACATGCACTGTGTATATAAGGAGTAGTGGAGTAAGAATACGTCCCTGAGGTGCACCTGTGTTCAGGGTCAGCAGTTCTGTGATGCATTTACGCAGAGTAGCAGTTCTGGCCTAGATCTTTGCTCGGTGGAAATGCTGGTGCTGAATGTTGAACTGTTGAATGCTGAATCACTTGCATTGAATGTTTTTTGTAATGTCATCATCTTTTGATCCGTTTGAGCGGTTGGCAAATTGGAGCGGGTCCAGGGTAACAGGTAGTGATGAATACGTTTGACTAACTGCTCTGGGTATTTCATAACGGGTGAAATGTGGATGATAGACATTCAGTCCAGTAACGTCTGGTTTCTTATGCACTGACATAATTATGGTCTTTTTGAAGCACCTCTGGATTTCTTCTAAGACACTTAGGAAGGGTGTATGATGTTGCTAAATATCCACTAATTGGACAGCGCAGTCTCAAAGGACTCTGCCATGGATGCTGTCGGGACTTGGAGCCTTACCGCTTTGAATCATCATATTGTCTTGGTCCACAGCTAGTTCCATAGCAGGATATAAATTGTTTGTGGTAATGAGGCATACACTGGTGCATTACTATTTCCTGTCTTGTAGTCTGTAATGGAGTGTAAGACCTTCCACATGCACTTGAGGTTAGAGCCACTGTAGTTAAAACTCGTAGTCGTTCCTGGTGAGATTGATGGCCCTCTATAGGTCATAGCTGGACTTGCTACTTGCCACCAGTTACAGAGTTGCATGCAACAGTATGTGCTTTCATTAGACACACATCACCACTGACCCATGGTTCTGGTTAGGAAAACCTAACCTGGTGTTGATTTTGAGGACGACAGTAGCCTCTGACAGAGTATGTATATTCACTGATGGTGGCTCCATATACACTGATGGTGGCTCCATTTTGTAACTACTTCCACAACTGGTTGATCCAGTTTGAGCCTTGGTTTGTATGTATTTAGGAGCAGAATGATCTGCCTTACCAAAGGCCAGGCAGACGAATAACATACCGTACATGCAGTGTAGCAATGGTACAGGGTCTGTTTGCCTCCTGTGGGCAGATGAATATGCTGCTGGAATTTAGGTGGAACTTTATGTTTGCCCCAATAATCCAAATCCACATCAACAACAAATGCAATTTCCAGAGTCTGTCATTCTGTCCTGATGGCAGATGGAAAAGCCTACTGGTGTTACCGTCCGGCACAGATACGCGCAGCCGCGTGTCCCGGGAAGCCAGCACACAGCAGACCACAATGGCATGCCGAGCGTGGTGGTGTGGCGAGAGGTGTGATTGCAGATGTTGCTTTAAAGATCCTACTGATAGATGCCCGAATGTCCAGAAGCTTTTGATGACCATAATGAATTAATTAAAAGTGGTAAGTACAAAGAAAATAAAAAGCCACATAATTAAAACATTTACACAGAGCTTTCATCAGGACAGCCATTCAATAAACACTGTAAGATTTGAATATCTTTATCTTTAAATATCCAAATGCCCCCATCATGCTGGATCAAAGGTATTCAAGTGTAACGTTAGAAGAGGGGGACTGCTAGAATCAGTGGCCACTAGGAGACACTGTTGGACCCTGCGAGCCTGACAGAGAACATACATAATTTAGCTGCTGGGTTTTATTGGCAAAATCACGAGTGGTTTGTCAAGCATTGCTCATGGTATTTAAGCAAGCCTTTTTGTTTATAGCAAGCTAAAATAGCAGTAAAATTAAACGAGAGCTCCAAACCTCAGGCTAACAGACATCCTAAATAGCTACGCTAGGTTTTTAAGAAAATCACAGTAATCACAGTAAGTTTTGTGAAGGAATGCAAAACATCTTTTCTCCTGCCCCTTCGGTTTGAGGGCTCTGTAGTGAAGCACTGACAGAGTGCACGACACTGCTGCTCGACTTTGAGTCAAGCGCTCATCACCACCACCAGCAAAACTACAGAAACCAGAATTAGCGGAGTGACTTTTCAAAATACTTATGACTGTAGACAAGAGAAATGTCCATCAGTAAATCTCTGCAGAGAAGCCTCAGGACTGCATTGGCATGCAGTCGCGGGCCGTTATGTCAGCAAGACCAAGACGCATGGCTGTAAAAGTCCTGAAGCCACCCATGTAGGATGCTGAATGACCTTACCTAGGAGGGCTAGCTCATCCTTGTGAAAAAGACACTACGAATGCATACACAAAAGAATAGTGGATAGTGTACGCATACATTTTTTTTATAATATAGGCAATTAGCCTACCAATTTTACTATGTAAAATTAGGTAGATGAATATTCCACTGATTTTGCATGTTCTTTTGATGGATGCTGGCTCATACATACACAACTGCATAGCTGGGTGAGCACGGCTCCAGTACATCCCTGCAGTCGGACTTACTGCTCCCTGTAGCACTAATGTAGCACCTGTCCATAACTGCCTCGTGACAACCAGCGACAGTCAGAACCCAAAAAGACTGCAGAGAAAGGAGGCGGGGCTAAAAGGCTCTGTTCAGCATGAACATTCTTGATTGGTTATGATTGGTTTCTTTGTTTGCCGTGTGCCATCCTCTCCCAGCGTCTCTTCTTACCGTAGGGGGCGACAGGGCATTGCTCTCCTGTAGGAACTCTTCCAGGGTGACCATCTCACTGCCTGGCGAGGAGGCGCGGTGGCGGCCGGGCCGTGGGGCGGTGCGTGGGGCGGGGCATGGGGCAGGTTGTGCGTCACAGAGGAGGGTGGAGCTACGGGGCAGCAGGGAGGTCTGACTGAGGCGGCAGCCGTCGTGACCCATCCTGGCGACGTCATCGTTGGAGAGGCTGGCAGAACGGCCCTGCAGACGCTCCAGGGAATCTAAAGGACACAAACAAGCAGGCAACAATATACGAACAATGTGAAATTCCAATTACCTTTGAAAGAAAAACTCTTGCATCTTGCATTGCCTCAAAAAAGCAGAATACCAGTACCACAACTATTTAGAAAAAAGCAGAATACCAGTACCACAACTATTTAGAAAAAAGCAGTATACCAGTATACCAGTACCACAACTATTTAGAAAAAAAGCAGAATACTAGTACCACAACTATTTAGAAAAAAGCAGTATACCAGTACCACAACTATTTACAGAATACCAGTTATTTAAAAAAGCAGAATACCAGTACCACAACTATTTAGAAAAAAGCAGAATACCAGTACCACAACTATTTAGAAAAAAAGCAGAATACCAGTACCACAACTATTTAGAAAAAAAATACTAGTACTAGAAAAAAGCAGTATACTAGTACCACAACTATTTAGAAAAAAGCAGTATACCAGTACCACAACTATTTAGAAAAAAGCAGTATACTAGTACCACAACTATTTAGAAAAAAGCAGTATACTAGTACCACAACTATTTAGAAAAAAGCAGAATACCAGTACCACAACTATTTAGAAAAAAGCAGTATACCAGTACCACAGCAACTATTTAGAAGAAAAAAAGCAGAATACCAGTACCACAACTATTTAGAAAAAAGCAGAATACCAGTACCACAACTATTTAGAAAAAAGCAGTATACCAGTACCACAACTATTTAGAAAAAAACAACTATTTAGAAAAAAGCAGAATACCAGTACCACAACTATTTAGAACAACTATTTAGAAAAAAGCAGAATACTAGTACCACAACTATTTAGAAAAAAGCAGAATACTAGTACCACAACTATTTAGAAAAAAGCAGAATACTAGTACCACAACTATTTAGAAAAAAGCAGAATACCAGTACCACAACTATTTAGCAGAATACTAGTACCACAACTATTTAGAAAAAAGCAGAATACCAGTACCACAACTATTTAGAAAAAAGCAGAATACCAGTACCACAACTATTTAGAAAAAAGCAGTATACCAGTACCACAACTATTTAGAAAAAAGCAGTATACCAAAAAAGCAGAATACTAGTACCACAACTATTTAGAAAAAAGCAGAATACCAATACCAGAAAAAAAGCAGTATACTAGTACCACAACTATTTAGAAAAAACAACTATTACCACAAAAAAAGCAGAATACCAATACCACAACTATTTAGAAAAAAGCAGAATACTAGTACCACAACTATTTAGAAAAAAAGCAGTATACTAGTACCACAACTATTTAGAAAAAAGCAGAATACCAATACCACAACTATTTAGAAAAAAGCAGTATACTAGTACCAACTAACTATTTACCACAACTATTTAGAAAAAAGCAGTATACCAGTACCACAACTATTTAGAAAAAAGCCAGTACCAACTATTTAGAAAAAAGCAGTATACCACAACTAGTATACCAGTACCAACTATTTAGAAAAAAGCAGTATACTAGTACCACAACTATTTAGAAAAAGCAGAATACCAGTAGAAAAAAGCAGTATACCAATAACAACTATTTAGAAAAAAGTATACTAGTACCACAACTATTTAGAAAAAGCAGAATACTAGTACCACAACTATTTAGAAAAAAGCAGAATACTAGTACCACAACTAGTATACCACAACTATTTAGAAAAAAAAAAGCAGTATACTAGTACCACAACTATTTAGAAAAAAGCAGTATACCAGTACCAGAAAAAAGCAGTATACTAGTACCACAACTATTTAGAAAAAAGCAGAATACTAGTACCACAACTATTTAGAAAAAAGCAGTATACTAGTACCACAGTACCACAACTAGTTAGAAAAAAGCAGAATACTAGTACCACAACTAGTTAGAAAAAAAGCCAGTAACTATTAGTACCTAGTACCACAACTATTTAGAAAAAGCAGTATACCAGAAAAAAGCAGAATACCACCATATTTAGAAAAAAGCCAATACAACTATTTAGAAAAAAGCAGTATACTAGTACCACAACTATTTAGAAAAAAGCAGTAATACTAGTACCACAACTATTTAGAAAAAAGCAGAATATACTAGTACCATAACTATTTAGAAAAAAAGCAGTATACCAATACCACAACTATTTAGAAAAAAAGCAGTATACTAGTACCACAACTATTTAGAAAAAAAGCAGTATACCAGTACCACAACTATTTAGAAAAAGCAGAATACTAAAAAAAAACTATTTAGCAGTATACTAGTACCACAACTATTTAGAAAAAAGCAGTATACTAGTACCACAACTATTTAGAAAAAAGCAGTATACTAGTACCATAACTATTTAGAAAAAAGCAGTATACTAGTACCATAACTATTTAGAAAAAAGCAGTATACTAGTACCACAACTATTTAGAAAAAAGCAGTATACTAGTACCACAACTATTTAGAAAAAAGCAGTATACTAGAGTACCATAACTATTTAGGAAAAAAGCAGTATACTAGAGTACCATAACTATTTAGGAAAAAAGCAGTATACTAGAAAAAGCAGAATACTAGTACCACAACTATTTAGAAAAAGCAGTATACCATAACTATTTAGAAAAAAAGTATACTAGTACCATACCATTTAGCAAATGATGCTATTTAGATTCTACTAGAGAGAAAATATTTAGGAAAAAAAGCAGTATACTAGGTGTTTGTGTTATGGAAAATGTACTGTGAGTAGGATGTGATGAGAAAATTCGTCTAGGTGTTTGTGTTATGGAAAATGTACTGCGAGTAGGATGTGATGAGATGAGTCACACCTTTCCAGTTGACAGGCGAGCTGCTGCTGGAGGTGTTGTGGCTGTGGTCGGCGGAGTTGGTCCGGGGGCCTGCGGTGGGGGTGGGGGGGGGGGGGTGGGTGTTACGCTCGTTTGTCTACACAGCTCTGACAGAGGCAGACACATGAAGTTCTGGACTGAGCTGTATTGATCTGGCTTGATCTACCTGCGTTTCCATGGCCACCGGCGCCAAAGCCAGCATCAAGGGAGTGGAGACGCTGGTCCTCCTCGGAGATTAATCCTGCAGAAGCACAGGGAGGTGACAACGTTCATGAGTGGGGTTGTGTGGTTGGGGGGAGGTGGGTGTGATTTCCGAACGAGATGTCGCCACTCAAAAAGTGAGAAATGACGCATGAGAAATGCAGAAGTCATTTTTTATCTCCTTTGTCTACTTTAATCAGCCTGACTGAAAAATGCCAGTCACAGGAAATACGGCACGTTGGGAAATGTCTGTCTAGCTCAGATACAGGACAGCACTCCATCAGAACGCGCACAATCCTGGCTCCAATCATACCATGCTCTAATAATCCTCAAATCATGCCGCATGCCATCCATACATCATACATATTCTGATGAAGAGTTGTGGATTTCAGAATGAGCGTAAGAGCAGAACACACTGCAGCCTGACGATCTGTCCGTTTGCTCGTGTGTTCGACTAGCCGTGCCTGCTGAGACACTCGACGGAGACCCACCCATGACTACAGTCGCAGACCTCGGTTAGGGTCACCTTAATGTTTATCGCACAACAAAGGGGAGCACAATTCGAGTGTACGAATCGTCTTCTGTTGACAGAGTTACCTTTAGGCCTGCGGCCTGACCGGGAGCTGGATGGCACAAAGCCTGCTGCACTGTGGGAATTGTGGTTCAGCGGGGTGGAACAGGAGGCTCCTGGCTCTGTGCCTCTCCTCCTCACTGCCAAATCCTCATAGCCATCCATGTTCTCGCTGCTGCCCCCTGCTGGACGGTACGCTTCTCTGCCTCGGGAGCCGCCGCAGTCGTTCAGGCCTGAGGTGTGAGGAAGGGGAAGGGGGGGGGGGGGGTATATGGAGTCAAGGGGCTGCGTGGGAGGACATGGCTGGGCAACGCAAACGTGCGAATCCAAGGCAAGCACTGCAGCAGCGCTCCTGCGGACATGCCGGGCAGCTGCGTAGGAGAGCACGTTACAAACACTCGCGAGTTAGCAAGCACGGCAGTTGCGGCAGAATCTGCAAACAACAGTGGGCGCTAATGTGACATTTCGGACAGTTTCTCAGAGGCTTGAAGATAATGCAAGAAATAATGATAAGACATGGGTTTGCTCATGTCTGCTGCGGTGCCACACACTTAAACCAATTGTACTTCTAATGACTTACTACCATTATTACTGGATTATTAGTATACTGCTGTAGCATCAGTACGAGCTTGCACAGACAAGCACAACAAATGATTTTCAACAGTGCAAATACCCAAAGGAACCAGATGGGAATTGCAAGCAGCAAGCAAATAGGGTGGGAAGCCTCACTTTTCTGCCCCTCCCACCCCCTAAACCCAGAGGAGTTTGCCAGTTTCTTCAAATGGAAAGTTAACAAGAGCCACTGAATCTTCCTCCTCTTCTCACCATCATCTTCCAGGTCCATCCTTCTTCCACTAACTCTCTTAGAACTTCCTCTACTTTGCAGCCGTGACTGCTGTGTAACCACCTGTCCTCTGGATGGGCTCCAGTGATCTCACAGTACCGGCTCCCTGTCGACACTCCCATCATTAACATCTCTGGAACATCAGGTCACGCGCCAAACTGCCTTCAAGACACGCCGGTTTCATTTTCATGCAAGGTGCGGAGGATTCGGCCATTTCTTCCCAGAGACGTCACTCGATCGTTTGTCACTCGGTCGTTTGTCACTCCCCCTCCACTCGTCTCCAGGCTGGACTACTGCAGCTCACTCCCTCCACACGCCACCCGACCCACAATGCAGCTGCACCACTCGCTCTTCTCCAGCTCACGCACTTTCCCCACTAGTGGCTTCCTGCCCACAGCACTGTAGCTCAAGGCCACGCCTATATTTTCACAACCCAAATAAACACAAATAAACACAAAAGTGCTGTGTAAACTGTTTCTCTGTGTTACAATCACTGCTGTTCCAGTGTCTACTGCAAACTCTGTTGTCTACTAAGCCAGTGTGTCTCGTTTGGACAAAAGGATTATATTACTTAACTGGCAGTAACGCTTTCCAGTAATATCACAACCTCTAGTCTCTAGACACAGCACCTATAAATACCACAGCTTCCTGTAGCCTGTATTAGCATATCTGGGGCTTTCCTGCCCATTTATAAGAAGGCAACCAACCAGCTAACCAACCCCCATCCAAGAGGCATGTACACACACACACACACACACAGCAATCTCTCTCCCCATCAATGCTGCTGGGTGTTGAAGTGGACAGCGCTAGAACACCTAAGACACAAATCGATAGGACTCTCTGGACTGCCTAAATCTGTACCTTCAGCAGTTGTGCTGCATCGCCGTCTGGATTCAGAACACCAGGCCTGGCAAATATCCATTAAGACGGCGCATTATCCAAGGAAACCAACACGTTTTAAGCAACGAATCCAGCACACACACAGGACACATGTTGCTGGGCAGTAGCCGGTGACGAGGGCGAGGAGGACAGCACACACACACACAACGGCCAGTCTCGCTCCTCAGCCAGCGTGAGCGCTGCTCTGGTTACCTTCCTCCCCCCGGCCCCTCCCTCGCTCTCCACACACTCAATTAGATTTATATTGACTGCTCTCGTTAACACAGGGGCCGCAGGCCTTAGTGAACGCGGTCATACGGGTGCTCATTCGTCTTCTTCATGCTTGCTCTGAAGCTTGCACACACACACACACACACACACACACACAAGCAGACAGGTGCACACACACATGCAAGCGCACAGGCACACACGCGCACAAGCACACACACATTACTCATGGAGCAACAGCAAAGCCTGATGCATTCAGGGCTCCAATTCACCAAACTGCTACTTACAGTAAAGTTCTACTCAGAGACAGCTGGCCTTGGATCAGTGGTCTCCTTAAGAGCACAGAGTTCAGCCTGTGTGTGTGTGTGTGTGTGTGTGTGTCTATGTGTCCTAGTGTGTTACTAGACCTAAGTAGTGTATTTGAAATGGATTAACGTGGTGACGACATCAGAAATGTGCTCCAGTTGTTCTTTGGGACTAGAGCGTTAGTGCAAACATTTATGAAAGATCAACAGTGGATGTGAAACACAGTTGCACTGGCAAAAACAATAGATTGTAAAAAAAAAAAGTCCTCATGGGGGGTGCAGCATAAAAATGGAGATTAATTCAAGTTATAATTATTATGCTATTATGCATCTACTGCTAATGATGATGATGATGATGATGATGATGATGCTGGTAATGCAGGGTTTAGAACTGGCCAATGAGAGATAGCGACTCGCTCGGAGAGGAGGGCGCCAGGACGCTGGGCGAGGACCAGAAACACAGGCGATTGGTCAGGGAGAGTCGCCGTGGCGGCGGCGTGTGCGGTAGCTGCATTTTTTCCTGGCTCTTGCTTCGCAGGAAGCGGAACAGCTTGGCCGCTGGGGGGGCTGGGTGTGTGTGTGTGTGTGTGTGAGGAGGGTTAACGTACACGCCACAACACACACAGGCAGAGAGATGGGGGTTCAGAGGAGGAGAAGAAACAGATCATTAGGCATAGTTATGGACCCCAACAAGTGCTGAGGAAAAGGTCTGAAAGAGACGAGCACATCCAGATCAGATGAACCGCATGCAAGTGGACATTGTTAAGGGTGCCAATATGAAGTAATAACCCTAGAGGATCAGTAGGTAATAGAGGATCAGAGGACGGGGCTAAAGGATGTAAGGATGTGACCAAGACCCAACATGCCCCCTTGTGGACCAAGATGGTCATAACAACACAATGCATTTCCAATTGAACAAAAACACTCTGGCGATCACTCTGCGCTGGCCATTTAATTATGTGTGCATGCTTAGTGGGATGCACGTCACGCTTCACTGGCGGTTATCCTGTGTTTTGGCTCAGCCGGGCACTCACCTCGGCCGTTGAGCGGCGGGCTAAAAACGTGGTTCTCTTCTGCGGGGCGGCTTCCTGGCGAGTCCAGGCTGGGGTGGGCCTGGCGGGGGGGCAGAGGAGGGGGAAGGAGGGGCGGAGTGCCGTCCAGGCTGTGGGAGACGGGGCTGGGGATGTCGGGCAGGGGGATGTCGGGGGCGCTGCGGACGCGTTCGCGGGAGCCGTCCGGACGCTCGCGCGCAGCCTCCTTCTTGGGTTTGATCAGCTTGACGATGGCTTTGGCTCCTCCCCAGTGGCTCCTCCTGCCAGACGGCCAGAGGAGACGCGGGGACACGGAGGTTAAGGAAGCACGACTGGCTGACGGGGAGCAAGCAACGAGCCTGACGCGTGTTTAATGGCGAGTGAAGTGGATAAACGTACTTTTTAGGAGTCGGATCGTAGAACTTGTACTGGTCCATGATCTTCTCCTCCAGCTTCTCCTTCTGCCGACGCAGAGAGTTCAGCTTATCGCTGGAACATGGAACATGCAGAGAGGGAGATTGAGACCCATACCCACCCACACGCAGGGCTGCAGACATGGACCCCCCACACACACTCACACACTCACATGTACTGCTTCTGCTCCTCGTGGTAGAGCTCCTTGCTCTCCATGGTCCTCTCTAGCAGAGTCTGGTTCTGCTGACTCAGCATCTGGATCTGGCTCAGGAGGTGGTGGTTCTCCTCCTCCAGGTTCCCCTTCAGCCGTGTCAGGAGCTGCACGCGCATACACACACACACACACACACACACACACACATACACACATACACAGACACACACACACACACACACACACACACACACACACACATGCTCGTAGCGCACATGCCAGCGGTTCAGCTCCAGCTGTGCTTCATTCAGCGATGTCTTCAGCTCCTTGGACTGCAGCTGCAGACCGTCGTACTCCTGCCGCAGCTGTGTGTGCGTCTGCGCCATCCTACACACACACACACACACACACACACACACACACACGTCACGTAAAAAGAGCAAAGCAACAGAACCACCCAAGGCATGTACTTTCATGTACTCGTTCATATGTCGGCTGAAGGGTGGCCAATATGGATACTGCAGTAATGTCCTGTCAGCAGCAGGGGGCAGCAATGGCTGTACGATACACTTGCGGTGGGGCCTTGGCGTGGGGAGCAGTAAGGGTGCGTGTGTGGGCCCGTGTGCAAGGCTGACCTGTCCATTTCCTCCCTCAGGTTACGGTTCTCTCCCAGGACCACAGTGTTCCTGCGGATCTCCTCCTCCAAGCTCTCCCTCTCTCTCTGCAGAGAGACTTCCAGCTCCTCCATAGCGTCTTTCTGCTTTAGCAGCTGTGTGTACCTGCATGCGTGGAACACACACACACACACATTCTGAAATGAGCACCTACACACATTCATACATCAAAGCTTTCCAAAATATACACGCACACCCTTGTGCAAGCACACACACACACACACACACACACACTCTTCATGAATGACGACATAAGTGGGAGTTTTACTACTCATTATTGGGGGTGGGGTAAAAAAAAAAGTCATGAAATATTGACAGCACTTGACATATGGTGGGCAGTATGCAGTACACTACCCCATTAGGCCCTGAACCCTCACGGCTGGCTGGTATTACAGCTGACTGGGCCCCTGACAGGCACTCCTCTAGGGACCAACTACTGCATTATTCATGAGATGAGGGGAAGGACAGGCAAGGTGCACCAAAGCTCCAGTTCCTCGTGTGAACAGGACTCTGCATTTCACATCATGTCCATAACAACATTTCACATCATGTCCATAACAATATTGCAGTAATATTTCTACTGAGCAGCACACATGCTCATTCATGTGTAACGTGGTTATGAATAAGGACCAGCACTAACAATGCCAATCCCGACAGCATTACCACCGAGTAGCAGCAGGGGGCAGCACACCTGGCCTTGAACCAAGACCTTTCAGGTGGTAAATGTATTCTCTAACCAGCAGACCAAAGAGCCATCTCACTGCCCTCTCCATCAGGGGTTGCTGCGTGTTTCACGCATCTGATATATGCCCCTCACGGGGGTGTTCATAGAGGGCTTCACCACCTCCTCACTGCAGGGCTCCTTTGACCACAGCTGCACTCCCAATGGCCCTCTACACCGTCCCACTACTGACGTCCAGCCAACGGCCTCCAGCAAACACAGCCTGTCATGGCAGGAACAACACACAGTGCAGTCTGTGTCACAGACAAACAGATTAAGATATGGAGACCCACAGGCAGGCAGAGAGACTTACTTTCTCGTCTTTAAGTCTGAGAAATGCTCAGCAACGCAGGTTTCCCCCGATGCTAATTTAGCAGCGAAAGCTACACTGACAGTCTACCAGACAACGGAACGACTATCGAGCTACGGACTCTGTTGAGCCAGCCCTCATTTTCAACACTCGTCCTTGAATCCTTCGCCGTGTCAGCACACGGCGTGTCTGCGCTGCCCTGAGCTCAGGGCGACGGTGCGTGGACGAGGCGCCACTCCTTCTGCCGTTACCCACCTGCAGTGCGTCCGCGGTCAGGAGGAGACTGAGGGAGTCCCGACTCCCCTACGCCCAGCCTGCAGCAGCGCAGGAGCGATGGCTCACAGTTCATCTAACGGAGCGACTGGGCCATGACTTACTCATCAACCACAGCCTCCTCTACCACACCCATCACTGCGGGACTGCTGACCACAGCCCCCGTTATTAACGGAACTTTCCAGACAAAACATCAAAACACAGGTGGCCTACTCTGGTGCCGCGTATTCACCACAGTGGCTCTGTGGTCAGAAACAGTGGCTGGTGTGTGTAGGGGTGGGGTTAGAATGATGGATGAGGGGTGGAGGCATGGGGTGGTGCGTACTTGCTCTGGAGTGCGCGGTACTCCTGCTCAATGGCCCGCTGGCTGGCCTTCAGCGTGGCATGCTGGGTAATCAGCTGCTCGTACTCCTCTGCCTGCCTCTCGTGGACGGCCAGCAGGCGCTCGTGGTCGTGGGCGGCGGCGTCGCGAGCCGAACGTGCCTCCTCCCACTGCCGCCGCACAGACTCCGCCTTCCCCTCCACCTCCTGCAGCTGAGCCTGCAGCTGCCCATACTGGGTGGCCAGCGAGGAGTTCTGGGAGCTCAACGTGGAGTTCTCCACCTACACACACACACACACACACACACACACAGACATATGGAGAAAGAGAAATGTTACTCCAGGGTGAAGGGTCAAAGGTGAAAGGTGGCACAGAGGCCTCCTCCGATGCCACAACTTCATCACAACTGTCACTGCAAGTCACCCTAAAGGTCAGGAAGGCCACAGCCCTGCTGATCACTTCCTACAGAGACCACTGAACTCTCACACCATATGTGGCCATTCTGAAGGAGCCTAGGGCGTCCCGGAGGCCCGTGTGGGCCGGGCCGTGGTACCTGCAGTTTGGCCGTGTCCTTGTGCAGGGCTGTGTTGTGCTCCTGCAGCGTGGAGGCCTGCTTCTGCAGGGCCAGCGCCTGAGTGTTGAGCTGCGTGTTCTGGGAGTTCAGCTGATTCAGCTGCTCCTTCAGGAGGTGCTTCTCCGTCTCCAGGGCTGCATTCTGAAATCACGATTAAAAGATAAAATATGGACATTACTACACGGGGAGCAGGTCTGAAACCTTCACTAACGAGAGAGAGAGAGAGAGAGACAGATCTGTGTGAGTGAGGAAGGTGTCTCACGCTCTTCTCCACGGTGATGAGGTGGTCTTTGACCCTAAGCAGCTCAGCCGTGGCCTCCCTTTGCTCCCATTTCTCGTGCATCGGGCCCTGCCGCACAGCCTTCTGGGATATTTCGGGAGTGGGCTGCTTCCTCCTCCTGCCTCTGCCTGAGCGCCTCCAGGGTCTTCTTCACCTGCAGAGGAGCAGGAGGGGAACGAGACAGGTGTGTGTGTGAGTATGCATGTGTGTAAAAGTAACTGCACGAGCGAAAGGTGGTACAGAGGCCGCCTGTGTGTGTGTGTGTGTGTGTGTGTGTGTGTGTGTGTTCTCACAGTCGTGAGCTCTATGCGGAGCTGCTGGTTCAGGCTGCTGCTCTCCTCCAGACGGGACTCCAGGCCCTGGATCTTCTCCTCCTTCAGCTCAAGGCTCTTCTTCAGTGTAGACTCAATTTTGGTCTCCAGGATTTTATATTTACTGAGGGGTCACAGCATTTTTTCCATGTTGAGATTGAAGTAGAAAATATGCCAAGAGCATAGACAGCAGACACGGCATTGGGTCATTAGATCAGGGCTTATAGTTATAGTGAGGGCAGGGTTATAGTGAGAGCAGGGTTATAGTTATAGTGAGGGCAGGGTTATAGTGAGGGCAGGGTTATAGTTATAGTGAGAGCAGGGTTATAGTTATAGTGAGGGCAGGGTTATAGTTATAGTGAGGGCAGGGTTATAGTTATAGTGAGGGCAGGGTTATAGTTATAGTGAGGGCAGGGTTATAGTTATAGTGAGAGCAGGGTTATAGTTATAGTGAGGGCAGGGTTATAGTTATAATGAGGGCAGGGTTATGGTTATAGTGAGGGCAGGGTTATAGTTATAGTGAGGGCAGGGTTATAGTGAGGGCAGGGTTATAGTTATAGTGAGGGCAGGGTTATAGTTATAGTGAGGGCAGGGTTATAGTTATAGTGAGGGCAGGGTTATAGTTATAGTGAGGGCAGGGTTATAGTTATAGTGAGGGCAGGGTTATAGTGAGGGCAGGGTTATAGTTATAGTGAGGGCAGGGTTATAGTGAGGGCAGGGTTATAGTTATAGTGAGGGCAGGGTTATAGTGAGGGCAGGGTTATAGTTATAGTGAGAGCAGGGTTATAGTGAGGGCAGGGTTATAGTTATAGTGAGAGCAGGGTTATAGTGAGGGCAGGGTTATAGTTATAATGAGGGCAGGGTTATAGTTATAGTGAGGGCAGGGTTATAGTTATAATGAGGGCAGGGTTATAGTGAGGGCATGGTTATAGTTATAGTGAGGGCAGGGTATAGTGAGGGCAGGGTTATAGTTATAATGAGGGCAGGGTTATAGTTATAGTTATAGTGAGGGCAGGGTTATAGTGAGGGCAGGGTTATAGTTATAGTGAGGGCAGGGTTATAGTTATAGTGAGAGCAGGGTTATAGTGAGGGCAGGGTTATAGTTATAATGAGGGCAGGGTTATAGTGAGGGCAGGGTTATAGTTATAATGAGGGCAGGGTTATAGTGAGGGCAGGGTTATAGTTATAATGAGGGCAGGGTTATAGTGAGGGCATGGTTATAGTTATAGTGAGGGCAGGGTATAGTGAGGGCAGGGTTATAGTTATAATGAGGGCAGGGTTATAGTGAGAGCAGGGTTATAGTTATAGTGAGGGCAGGGTTATAGTTATAGTGAGAGCAAGGTTATAGTGAGGGCAGGGTTATAGTTATAGTGAGGGCAGGGTATAGTGAGGGCAGGGTTATAGTTATAATGAGGGCAGGGTTATAGTGAGAGCAGGGTTATAGTTATAGTGAGGGCAGGGTTATAGTGAGGGCAGGGTTATAGTGAGGGCAGGGTTATAGTGAGAGGACCTGCTTCAGATTGGGTAGCCTTTTGAACAATCAAAGCTTGGTCTATGAATACTGAGGCTACAGGAAGACTGGGTCATTTCCTTATAGTCCTCTTCCAAAAGAGTGTTACAGTGTTTCACTTACAGTGCTTCCCCACACCACCAGCAGCAACACGTTTAAAGGTTGCAATACAAAATCTGTCCTTGGCAAAAAAACATTACCAAAAATATAAATATAAAAATTGCTCAAAAGACTCCATGCAAGAGCAATCCAGAAGCAAGCATGCGTGTGCGCACACACGGGCACCCACTGTATCTTAGAGAGATGGCCGAGTGAAGATGGAACCTGATTGGTCTTTTAACTTTAAGCGATTAGCGGATGCTCACACATCCCTGAGCACTAATGGCTGTTGTGGAATGTGAGTGATGCCGCCCAGGCTTGTTAATCCTCTGATCACATGTTCCAACAATGCAGCTCACTTCACAAGACCCAGTTCTACAGGCCTGACTTTAATATCGAAAGAATGAGAGAGAGAGAGAGAGAGAGAGAGACTGTACTGTAACACTTCTATTACATGCTGCTTATACAAAATGGCCTCTATATGATTACATATGATCACACAGTGCAATGCAGAGAGCCACACTGCTGTTCCGTAAGGGCTTTGGTCTGGGGCTCTATGTCTGCCAAGTTCCCGTGAACGTAATCGTTACCGTGTAGCCCAGAGCGCAGCTACAAATGCTCTCAGAAGCACGCTGAGCAAAAAGGGTGAGGAGGATGAAGGCTTGCACATGATTGGTCAAGACATAGAGAGCGGAGACCAGCATGAAACCTCCACCGCTTGGCGCACTACACTACTGATAACTCCCTGAATCCTCCTCCATCGTGTGTCTCGTATGTGGGGACGTCCCCAGGAGACACCAGGGGAGGTGCTTCCCACTCACCTGTCCTCACTGCTGTGCTCCTCCTGCAGGAGCTTCTCGCGGTTCAGGCCGATCTTCTCCAGCTCGCTGCTGAGTGTCTCCAGCTCGTTGGACTGCTGCTGGACATGCAGCTTCTCATTGACCAGCTCCTGAGGAGAAGCCATGCAGCGCGACATAGATCAGCCGCCACAGCCCGGCAACACTAACACACACCAGGCAGCTCCTTCTATGTCTGCACACAGCAGCCCTGCTTAGTCTGTGTCAGAAACTAAACACAAATTCTGCAAATTTAATCTACTTATACCAACACTTCCCTCGACTACAAAGTAAAAGGCATACACGCACATAATGGTCCTGCTGTATAATCTTTTACTATCCAAATGCTGTTACTATGAAAGCTGCAATGTTTCTGTCAGCCCCCCAAAAGGGCGAGCACGCCTGACTCTGGTGTCATAAAAGTGGCCATCACGCATGTGGAGTATCAAAACTATAATCATCAAAGTTTACCAAGACCTTAGACATACTATGTCCACATGGCTGTGCTGTTTACATGATCTTAGACGCACGTCAGAGCACTGGTGTATACGCCAGCTTCTCCAGGGCGTGTGCAGTACCTCTCGGAGCATGGCCAGAGTCCTCTTGTCCATGGTGGCCTGTTTCTGCAGCTCCTTGTTGTCCTTCTCCAGCTCCTTCACTCGACTGGAGGCCTCGCGGAGCCGCACGAGCTCCCTGTTGGCGGCTGCACCCTCCTTCTCCAAGCTGGCCACCCTCGCCGAACTCTCCTCCAGGGCCGCCTCCCTCGCCTCCACCTGCTGCCTCAGCCTGCGCGCCTCTTTCTCCAGTTGCCTCCTCTCCTTCCCGGCCTGGGCCAGCTCCTGCTCGGCGCCCAGCCTGGCCCTCTCCGCCTCCTCCACGCGCCCGGCCGCTTGCCGCGAGTCCTCGGCCTCCCGCCGGAAAGCCTCGGCCCGGGCCTCCTGCTCCTGCAGCTCGGCCCGCACGCCCTGGGCCTCGGCGCCCGCGGGCCTCCAGGGTGCGGCGCAAGTGCTCCTTCTCCTGCTCCAGGGCCGACTGGCTGAGCTCCAGCCGCTTGCCGCGGGCGCGCGACTCCTCGGCGGTGGCTCGCAGCTTGGCGTGCTCGCCTCCAGCTCGCCGTGCTCGCGCTGCAGCTGCTCCAGCGGCGGAGGAGGTCCGCGCCACCTCCAGGCAGCGCCGCGGTTCCAAGTTCTGCTCCTCCAGCTGCCGGCGGTCGGCATCCAGCGCGGCCAGCAGCGCCGAAACGCCCTGCGCCGCGTCCGCCTGCTTGCGCAGCCCGGCGGTTGTCCTGCTCCAGCGCGCGTTCTCGCGCACCAGCTCCTCCGGCGCTCGCCCGCGATGGCCTGCGCCGCCAGCTCCCGCTGCAGCTGCTCGCGCCAGCGCTCAGCGCGCCACCTCCCGCTCCAGCTCCTCCGCCCGCTCCGCCCGTTCCCGCGTCCCCTCCAGCTCCTTGGCCGCCTGCCGCTTGTCGGCCTCCAGCCTCGCCAGCCGCACGCCCGTCTCCGAGATGGTCTGGTGCAGAACGCGGTTCTCCGCCTCCACGTCACGCACGCGAGCCTCGCTGTTGGCCTGTGCACGCATGTGCAGGGAGCTGACCGCCTGGCTCAGGTGCTCCTTCTCCTGCTGCAGCTCAGAGATCTGCCACACCCCCACACACAAGCATAAGCACCCAGCAGTCTGGACCTACAGTTTCCAGTTGTGAAGTCGGTCATCACTAGATGTTCTTACCTGCTTATCCCTGTCTGCCTGCAGGCTCTCGTGTTCCTTCTCCAGCTTCTGCTTGTCCTTCAGAAGCTCCTCTCCTAGGTTCTCCAAGTCTTGCGTGGTCTGCTTCTCCTGGTCCAGCTGGGTCTGCAGCCACTCGAGCTAAAAACCAAGCAAAAAAAGATAAGTGCCTCAAATCTTGACCTTACTAGGGCTGAGAACCTGCGCGCCCCAGAAGGAAACGTCACAAAGGAACAAATTGGCGTACCTTCTTGTTGAGGGCCTGGTTCTCCTTTTCCAGCTGTACAGCATGGAGCTGGCCCTCCTCCAGGCTGTGTGAGGACTCCCGCAGCTCCTGGATGGTGCTCTGCAGGCTCTGGTTCTCCTTCTCCAGCTTCAGCAGGCGACTGGACGCCGTCTCATTCAGCTCGAAGACGAACGACTTCCGTGCTGTTGGGAGGAGGGAGACAGGGGCCTGGAAACATCGGCTTCCCATTGGAGGAGTCGTTCAGCGCAGGGTGAGCTTATATCGTCCCTTGCGGTGTCAAATTTATGAGTCATGTGCTTGTTCCAGATGAACAGAATCATGCTGGACCATGAGATTTTGCTCAGGTAATGGTAAGTTTTGGAGATTTGAATTCTTATCTCCAAGGAACAAGATAATGTGAGCTCTGCTGTGTGTGTGTCAAACTAACCATCATTGACCTCATTGTTCTTGACCAGTTGCTCCAGTTCCCAGCCCAGGTGAGCAGATTCATTCATGCTCTGCTTTTGGGAGATCTCCAGAAGCATATTTTCCTCCAGCAGCTCCTCCAGACGCTTCTTATCACTGTCCCTGTCCTGTGAGGCGCACACACACACACACACACACACACACACACACACACACACACACACACACACACACACACACACACACACACACACACACACACACACACACACACACACACACACACACACACACACACACACACACACACACACACACACACACACACACACACACACACACACACACACACACACACACACACACACACACACACACACACACACACACACACACACACACACACACACACACACACACACACACACACACACACACACACACACAGACACACACACACAGACACAGACACACACACACACACACACACACACACACACACACACACACACACACACACACACACACACACACTCAGTTACCTCCACGCGGGCCTTGTAGAAGTGCACGTCGTGCAGTTTCTCCTTGAAGCGCGCAAGCTCCGTCTCCAGCCTGTCCACTCTGGCCGCACGGTCCCGAAGAGCGTCCAGCTCGTCACGGTAAGCCCGCACCGACCGAGCCTCCGCCAGCAGCAGCAGGTTCTGGACATGAACGGACAGCCGTCTCAGACCAGCGACGTCGCGCAAAGTGCACGCCGCCTCTAGCCTCTCTCTGAGCCTCGTGCGACAGAACGTGAGAACTTGGCCAAGCTTGAATGCCAAATAAGATGGTTCAGCGCAAAGTTAAGACACGCTCTGTCTGAACTTCTCACAGTGCATTTACAGTAGCGAATATTCAGTCAGGAATATCTTCAGAACATCTAATGTACAATTTCTATTAGTGGAACAGAGTGAGTGAGACACATTAACATTAATGCAGACAGGGCAGATTTCTGTGGTTGCACTGAGGTCGGGGGGGGCAGTTGCCCACCTCCTGCTTGAGTCTCTGCATCTCTGCGTCTAGTCGCTCCAACTCGTTCTTGGTGTCCATCAGCTGCTCGGCCTTCTCCTCTCTGTGTACAAGAGTCAGAAGTGCATCAGGTGCATCACGCAGCACCCAGAGCTCTTACGGAGACATCTCCAGCCTTTTCACCGCTAGCTAAGCACTGAAGATGATGATGATGATGATGCCAGGGTTCTTCTATAAATTTTTCGCAGTGACTCATAGCCCTGCGCCCAAGAGCGAGATTCACTGGAAGAATGTGACTCAGCCTTGATAAGGTGAGATGGAGCATGCTCGACACTCACAGCTCTTGGCGAGAGCGGCGCAGTTTGGCCTTGGTGTCGGCCAGCTCCACGGCCAGGTGCTGCCGGTCCTCCGTGGAGAACTGGGAGGGTCTCTCGGGGCTAGAGAAGCCCACTGGGCTGGCGGGCCGCTGGGACTGCAGGTAGTCCCTTTCCTGAGTCAGCTCCAAGATCAGCTACCAAGGTATAGAGTAGAACAGATCACATTCAGTCACATGTCGGAGTCAGTCGGGGTTCTGTTTAATAATCAGAACTGCATTGGCATTGGTTTCAAATCTAATCCATGGGAACCTTCATGGTTTTGCCATCTCCCAGCACCGGTGTATTCAGCATTATATTTAAGTTTTCAGTTCAGAAGTGTTATGATCTAAGACAGAGCAAAAACGTGGACCCTATTGGGTCCCAGAGGATCGGATTAGACACATAGGCTCTAAGTTAAGGGATCCTAGACAGGAAGTGAAGTTTCTTGCCTCCGAGCATTCATCCCGCTCATCGATGAGTTTGCGGAGATGAAAGGCCATGGTGCGGGAGAGATGGTCCAGCTCCTCCACACGTTCCTTCCCCTCCTCCAGCCACTGGAGGTCCAGAACATTCTCCTGGTTGTCAGTCACCTGCATGAGGGAGAGACCCTCAGTCTCACACACACACCATGCCCATTCCTCTGAAGGAACACTAGAGAGTATCCAATGACTACACTCACCTCCTGGATATGGGAGACTATGGCTGCCTGTGTTTCAATGTCTAGTAGCTTAATCTTCTCAATGATCTCCTCTTTGCGCTCACACTACAGAGGGAGAGGGAGAGCGAGACAGAGAGACAGAGACAAAGGGAGAGAGAGACAGACAGAGAAAGAGAGAGATCAGTGCTACAACACAAAAGGCACACTTCCTTTGTCATAAGTTTCATATTTCAGATGCACTTATGATGTTCGATCCAGTTAAATGCCTTACAGAAGATGAAACACAATTCCAGACCCTTTGGTCTTCATAACATGAAAGCATCAGCAAATGATCTCCGTAGGTTAAAGGTGGAGATTAACAGACAGAGTCCAGCACAGGGTAAAGTCAGAGGACACGGGAGCCATAAAAGCTCTGGCACACGATGCCGCCTCAATCTCTGCATGCTGTTTACACTCGCCAAAGAACAGGAAAAACCTGCGCAGTCGGAGCGGGAGCGCGACAGGACGTCTGCATAAGACAAGGAACTGGTACTGGGAAAATGACACGAGACAAATGCTCTCTGGCAACCGGTTAGCCATCAAGTTACTTGTGCTAATTGAGGGGGGGTATGTGTGTGTGTGTTTATATGTATGTGTGCACGCATGCATGTACTGGTGTGAGAAGGGGAAAGGGCGGGCGTGTTCAGACAGGCTGAGCTGAGGGCTGCTTCCTGGTGAGGGCGAGGCCGTGTGGGCGTGGCTTACCTGGACAGCGCAGCCCAACAGTAGCAGCAGAAGCTTCTTCATCTCATCCATGCTCCTCCCTGCAGGCCAAAAGTAAGCAGCATCCTTCATATGCACGTCATACGCCACACAAGACCACACGCAGAGCTGCTGTCAGCGCCGATGAGCCAAACGCTATAGTAGTGTAGTGTAGTAGTGTAGTCTCTTGTGCAGAGATGTACTTGAAACAACCAAAATTATCTGCCAATGTGGCAAGACTTAAAAGAATGAATAGCAATAGGCTATATAATCTTATAATAATTTAATGACAGCACTATTATGAGAAATATTACACTTATTGTGTACATTCAAGAGGTTTTCACTTGCCATCACAGGTCGACCAATTGTTTTCCAATTGCGCTTAAAGTTATGGAATGATTTTGATTATGTACTTTCAGTTCCTCTCCAATTACAGCATCCTGTAGTCCTGAAGGCCCTGGACTCCAGACCCAGCCCATTATTAGTGGCTCAGTAGGCGCTCTCCACTGCCCACGTGACAGCCCTGCAGGGGGCGCTCACTCATGCCATGGTTCTATTTTTACTTTTAACCAAATCGTCCCCCTGAACTTCACAGATGACGTTTCCGGTTTGCCGCTCCTTCTGTCACCTGAGTCAATATCCTACCCAAGTCTCACAGAAGTGCACTGCGCATAATTATCAGAAACCTGTTCTAGACAAAAGAGACCGTACATAACATTGTCCTGGATATGGGAGACTAAAACCCTTTAGTGTAATTTAGTCAGTGTAAGAACAAACAATTGATACAAAAAAAAAAGGAATGCACACGTGTGTTTGTGTGTGTGTGGTTTTCTGCCCAGGAGTCTTGGACTAACACTCTTGGGAGAGCAAGAGGGAGTTGTCATGGAGACTGCCCTACCCTGCCCAGCAGTGTACCCCATTCATAGAAAGGAAAGAAGCAGCTCTGTGAAACAAAGGCGAACCACTCTCACCAACCCCCACCCACCCTCCCCACCCCCACCCACTAGAACTGCACCCGCCCACTAGAACTGCCCGGGACACAGAAGAACAGGCCAACATCACTTTGATTTGATCTGCATGCGTAAGCATGTACGACCTTTTTGCACACACAAAGATAACACATATTTCCTCACGGACGCACATACAGGCTCATCGTTTAAGTTACTTATTACTGCACAACTTTCACCATAAGAGAAGCATTTTACTGTGCTGCACACAAGACACCACAACTCGGCGAGCGACAGACCGAGCTGCCTGCATTCTCATCAAACCTCAGATTGTTCTGAGAACCCGTTTCAGGAAAGAACTGCTGAGAAGTGCAGCGGTGTGTGTGCAATGATGGTTATTTTGATCCCCCATGCAAAACCAGCCTGCGCCAGACGGCCGGCGTATCCAGAAGAGCCTGCGGGGGCAGCACACCGGGCACAGGGCATGCTGGGTAAGCGTCAGCCTGCACGTCCAAGCCCTGCGGCAGAACTCCATCACAGAGGCCCTCGTGGCATGCGGGCTTTAGCCTGTGCTCGGGGCAGTTGGGTAGGGGCAGTAGAGGGCAGGGCCCGGGTGTACGAAGCCAGGCACATGCTGCTCGTTCAATTCATTTAAAAAACGACATTAGCGATGTCTAGCATTAAGCACAGAGTGACAACAAAAATTATCAGGCAGATATTTGGTAAGCAAAAATGATCAATATTAAATCCACGTTTGCAGAATAAGATAAGGCAACTGATGACATTGGTACAGAAAATCCTGTAATCTGAGGTCGTTCTCTGTGTTAAACCACTGCGGCTGTCAACAGCTGGCGATAAACTCTGCAGACTCTCCCAGTCGCTGTCTGGAACATGTCCGGTTGGAGCCACAGCATGTTAGCAGCAGGGTGTGCAATCAGCACCCGGGCCAGGCTGAGCCTCGCCCGGCTTTCCTGCTTCCTCCAGCCATTACAGGCCTGAACCGCGTTCCCTTCCTGCAGAGAGTTGGCCGCCCCCAGCACAGGCACGTGAGTAAGAGCTCGTTCATCAGCCCTGGCCTGCCAGAGGGAGGCAGGGGCCGGGAAATGAGGAATGAGGTTTGTGACCTTGGAACAAGGGCTCCCTGCACACTTTTGGTATCTTGTAGGAACGTTTCACAGACCAAAAAAAAAAAGATCTCACCCCAAAATCTGAAAAAAGGAGGAATGAATGAACATAGATAAGCAGTTCACTACCTGACAATGGATCCTTGGCGATGGTCAGCACGTTGGGCAAATTCATCACTATGAGATGCTGGAGATTTTCCTGTGCGGACAGAGAAAGAGACATTACCTTCAAACTCAGAATAAGGGCGCTATTTGACCTGCTAGATGCGTTCCCGCCCTGCCCAGGCACAGGTCCCGTGAGGGTATTTGGGATGGAGCCCGAGTGTGCCAGGGTTGTGCAGGACCGGGCAGGTCTGGGCCGCCCGTGGCAGGGGCGGTAGCTGACCAGGCCTCACCAACACAGGCTGAGGTCGTGGAGCAGGGCAGGCTCAACGGCGGCCTGACGGAGAGAGGGGAAGCCCTGCTGGAAACGACCCGGGGTGGGGTGGGGCGGTCTGGCCTGGGGTGGCGGGAAAACAGGATGGGCAGGGCTGTGGTCGCAGCACAAACGAACCGGGATTAACGTACGGCTCACGTATGCAAGGCTTCTGGCGGAGGTCTCGCTGTTGCAGAATACCAACGCTTCTCCTTACAGAAGAATGCGGTGGTGCTCTCGTATGTGCGCGTGTGCCCCAGTGAACCTGACCTCTGGGACAATGGCCTCCGTGGCAACCAAGCCGAGCCGGCATTGTACACAACAGGCAAGACCTAACAGGCTTATATAACCCAACCCCCCCATTCTGACGTACCCAGACGGATCAGGACAGGTGTATTAGCACCTGGAAAGCAGTTGCAGCAAGTAGCGAAGTTGCACAGAATCTCACGATCACCATATACAGCATGAGGGTCTGGTACCATGCAGGTAATGCTACAATGTGTTTTTCCCTCCAAAGATCATCTTAAAAATCAGCACTCAGTGTTCTGCTTGAATTATGTATAATCTGACTGAGTGATCATGCAGCTAGTGTGAATACAGAGGATGAAGGACTGTGGATGCCAAGTTAGCAATATCGTCAGCAAGGACTGTACTAGTCTCTGGAGGGTTTCAGTCGCTGAAGCAGCACTTCATTTACACTGTGATTCAGGTGCTTTGGAGTTCCCTCGGGCACAGGTGACCTAGATGGGTTCAGGTGCTTTAGAACAGGACCTAGATGACCCAGATACATTACCACATTTGCAGTAGCTTGACAGTTTCATCCAATATCACTACACTGTGTATATCACACTACTCACGCACTATTATTCACCAGTGTAAATATATCTTATGAGTATTTTCCTTTAAGGAGGAAGATGCAACACACACACACACACACACCTCTACAGACAAGTGAGGGAGATGTAGAGAGGAGGGTGAACACCTACAAATTCCTTCTCATTCACATCAGGGAGGAACACGACATGTCTCACATTACATCTCACCTAGTCAAGAAGTCACCGGATTGCTTGTACTTCTTGAGAAGACTAAAGAGGTTTGACATGTGAGCCGAACCTCTCAGCAACTTCAACAAGGGCATCGTCCCCAGCAAAATCACAGCCTGGATTGGGATCTGCCCTGCACAGGACTGCTAGGTTCTCCAGAGGGTGGTGAAGATTCAGAGCCATCACAGGAGCTGCACCACACTAGGGTCTTCAGAAGAGCACGCACTAAGGACATAACTCCCCCCACATGGTCTCTTCACACTGCTACCACCAGGGAGACTATATGGGAGTCTGAAACCAGGGAGCACTAGACTATATAGTTATACTGTTCACAAGATACTTTTTCTTCAGATTATTTATTTTTTTGCACAATAATATTTAAAAGTCTTACTGCTCTTAAGTCTGTCCCTACATTTCAATCCGCTCTCCGATGTCATTTATAACCTCGTAGTTACGTACACCCTTCCTTATATATACACATATCTTCTTATCATATGTACACAATATACTATATTTTCTTAACAATACTTTATTTTATTTCCTGCTTATTTTCTTCATATTTTCATATTCTTTTCTTGGTTGGAGCAGAAGGGAATACAGAATCAGAACTTCAAAATTCAGATGCTTTGTTATAGTAGCCAGTGAAGTCAAGAACGCTCTAAAGCAAAGTGTATCTGTGCTGGGCTATTAATGTTATCAAGTCAATATGAACACCCTCAATATGAGTAGAACATTTACAGAACTCTCTTCTAAACAGGAAATAATGGCTGAATAATACTAAACTGGAACACACACAGCAGCACAGTATGTAGTGAAGACCCGGGTATGAGAGCTTCCGTGTCCACGCTGCTCTGGGGCCAGGCCAGAGCTTTCCTCCAACATCACCTCAATTCCCCGCAGACCCCCAGCTGACAGCTCAATCCGCCCGCCGGAGCAATGAGTCCCTCTGGGGGGCGTTGTGTAGCTGGGCTGACAGGGACCACCACTCTCTCTGATCACAGCAGAGGCTCTGCAGCTGGGGCCTGGATCAGCCACGCTGCTTTTGTTAGGGTTCTCTGAACACCCGTTTGTCACTGGTGTCATGAGCGCTCGCTCTCTCTCTCTCTCTCTCTCTCTCTCTCTCTCTCTCTACATACGTTTTATTATAATGTACAATGCATATGTACATAATACTGTACATTAAGATTAAGGTACATAGTGGCATTTGATAGCACAATGTACAAAAGTACATTATAATACGTTATAGTAATAATCAATCTATCAATAAATCAATCAATGAATCAAACAGAATGACACACTGAATTCTGTATATACTGCCTGTGTAATATAGCGCGTCTGTGTATGGTGCATCTCATCTGGTCATGGTTGAGTAAACAAGCTGTATGCAAAAGAATCAGATCCCTTTAAACATAGCTAATAATGCATCTGAAAGGGCTTACTTTACTATCTTTTTTTTTTTTTTTTTTT
The DNA here is from genome assembly GCA_020368025.1 of Brachyhypopomus occidentalis. Classification (NCBI taxonomy): domain Eukaryota; kingdom Metazoa; phylum Chordata; class Actinopteri; order Gymnotiformes; family Hypopomidae; genus Brachyhypopomus; species Brachyhypopomus occidentalis. The sequence goes on along the minus strand of JAGXOD010000002.1, from coordinate 9,616,884 downwards.
GCACTGTTTTGCACTGTAGACGTGCAGGGTGTTGGGGTTCAGGTCCCAGCTGTGCTGTGTACTGCTGGAGGTACATGTAAATACAGTTGGCTGCAACTCCCTCAGTGTTAATAAAGGACTTCTGCACCCACTTTCAAACACACCTGGAGCAGGAGCCAAAAAGCAAATGCCCCACTGTCTTACATGCCTCCCAGAAGTCATGTTCGTGGAAATAATTTCATTAATTAATTGCAAACCAAGCGTAATCCTGTCAGTCTCGGGTTCAGGACCGTTGGTCTGAGACGGTTTCTTAGGTGACCACACACTTCGGCACACAAGAGGCTCTCTGAGACCGTACACCACCAACCCACATGTGGCAGAGGGGGAAGAAAAGCAGCACACAGCTCGACAGCTGGACCAGCAGAACTGGCTGGTATCGCTGTAAAGAGTTGAGCTCACAGCTCCTGCTACCTGAGAGGATTGTAAGTGCTACAAATACTGGGCTCATTTTTGGCCCTGAGCCAGAGTGGGAGGCTTTTGTGTTACCTGGCATCAAGTTACAGCCAACAGCTGAGGCCGGACGGCGCTGAGGGGGATCAGGCATCACCTGTGTGGCTCCCATGGCGGCTGAAGAGGTACCAGAACCACAGCTTACTTTAACGGCCTGCGTGTATAGGCCCACAATGCATCCCAAATGAACAGTTTCTGTATATTAAATAATAGCACACAGACAGATACGCCTTATCAGAGTAAACACTGACAGTGGAAATGTGACCTTAAACTGCAAATCTAGAAGTTGGTTACACACACATGGAGGAATGAGCACACCCTCCATTGCACTCACATACACACACACTTAATCATTAATGAGTAAAGATCCGTTTCTCAACGCCAGTGAGATGTAAGTGGAGCTTAAGGAGCTCGCCTGCTATCTCTCTATGAAAACCCACATCAAAAAGTGCCCGTGAAGTTACCTGCCAAGCAGGGAAATACCTCAACCCTGGACACAATGGCGCTGCCAGACGAGATGAATGGCATGACGGGCGGAATGCTGTGCTTGGCTGCCCTCGTCTACCTGTCCAGCAAGGGGTCATGACATTCCAACAGCATTTCCCACATGTTTCATTTCTCTTTTTTTTTATTCCCTCTTTCAGGAAAATGGAATGGAGAAAGTGAGGAGCCGTGCCACATCTCCTCAGAGCTATAAACACATCGCGGCAGTCACGCCATGGGAACAGGGCGTACCGACTGGACTTACACATGCTGTGCTATTGGACGATTTCATGAGGTTGCTGGAAAAATTTCCCCGGCGGTCAATAAAACTGATGAAGCAATTTCCTGAGACCCCACCAGGGTCGAGCGCAGCGGCTGCAATCCGAGCACTGCCACCTGTCTGTCTGTGGGACCGTCTGTCTGTCTTTTTTTTTGCTGTTGCCGTTCGGCCCCTCTGCCCACCCAATCACCTTCTGCCTTTATGGTAGCAGGATCAAAAACAGTAATGTTAGCCTCACGAGGCTCTGAGCATCAGAACATCAGAGCATATTTAGTCTCTACAAGAGACAGACTATAGTATCTTACTTGAATGCAAGAGTCCATCAGTGAAAGGCGTTTGACATCTTCAATGTTTAAAACATCTTCAATGTACTTGGACAAAGATACGCAATGCTAACAGTAGAAGGCAGCAGTTTCTCCAAACTGTGGGTGGATAGAGGACCTTGTGTACCTTGTCAGACATGAAAGGAGAGCTGGAGAGGGGAATCCCAGAGAAGAGATACGAGAGTTGAGTCAGGGGGCCACCGCCCCTCCACCGCCCCTCCACCACAGCCAGCACAACATCAAGCCCAAATCAGCAGAGTGGCTCCCACGGTGCCCTCGGGTCAGCAGCACCGCACACACACTTTGGGCTGTGGTGGCCATCCAACAGGCCGCTGTCAGAGATCAGCTCACCCTGCGGATTTAAAACGCCACAGCAGTCTGCTATACCTTCTTCCTGACTCAGAAGCTAAGAAATAAAGCCAAGAGAGAAAGGCTGCCAAAAATGTTTTCCGAGAGTGTACTTGGTCATTTGCGATATCTTTCGTTTGAATTTGAAGTGAATATATGGAAGGAAACTCAAAAACGTGGTGACTGTAGATGGGTTTATGGAAAAGAGGCTATAGGATATTAGCCAGGCCAGGATAAAAGCTTGCTATGTACAAGGTGCTGTGCGTTCCATTCTGAGACAGTGACACTCCAGATAGCATGAAGAGGAAGTGGTGTCATAGGTCACTGCTGAAGAAGAGTGTTGACACTGTAGTCTAGACAGTACTTTACATATTAAGCCACACCCCCTAGCACGGTGTTCGAGACCTATTTGCGTACTTAGGGGAGCAAAACAACAAACCTTATGTACAGCACATGAAGCGTCAATACTCAGTCCATGAAATGTCATGATATGCTGAAACGTTTATCTTTCAGAATAACTCGCAGATAAATATTTAAATATTGACTTCATGCAGTCAACCATCTACATGCATTTCCTAGCTCTGTTCTGAGCGCTAATGCTTTCAAAGATGGTGGTCTCCTTCCTGTTTGGCAACTACAATAAACTTTGGTTGGTTGAATATCTGTTGCCAGTATTGCCTCCTGCATAATCAATGACTTCCACATGGGGACGTGAAAAACAAACACCAGCTTATAGGAGCTGGAGCCATTCACCCACTTCAGGGCTGCATATGTGAAGCAGGTCTGAGCAGAATTAAAGTCTTTTTCCTGCTTACATAACTAACTAGGCAGGCAAAAAGGTGCAGTCACTTGTGCATGTACAGATATAAGTGACGAGGTCACTGGAGCACGGTCCTGATAAGGACCTCCACACTACAGTGACCCACAGCGGAAGGCAACCCAAGACCGGCTTCAGCGAGCGGTAATACGCGACATGCCTGATCACCACCACCCTCACGTCACACATCTGCCCGCCCTGGTCGACCCGTGACAATCACAGAAGACCTGCCGCATCTGTGTAAGGGCCACTGTGCCCATTTCAGCTAGGACTGTGGCCCAGTCTCACCCGACTGTGGCCCCGTGATGGACACTGACAGTCCTGCCGAGTTCACATGGTCCATCATGGCTTACGCACAAACAGCAGAGGCCACAGCTGTGGAAAGATGGGTCCAAGTGTTTCAGCCAGGCCATGAGGACACCTCCACACACTGTAAACACTTAACAACAGAAACAGACCTCGCAAAAAAAAAAAAAAAAAACGCACCATAACGAATCCAAAAACACACTGAGCACAAACAGCACGTGGGAGAGAAGTAAGCAAACACGGAGATGCACAAAGAGCCCTGCCAGGAGGGTCTGCAGCCATGCGACACTGAACTGATGACACCACTTCCTGTCACATGGGCTCATTCAGAGATGATGCTGCTTTTGTTCGATCTCTTTATTAAGTTCCATAGAGAGAAATGGCAGTAAATCATGTTAAAAGCTAAAGCCAGATAAGGTTTTAGGAATTGTGAAAAATGCAGTTTTAACAGCGTAAAAATTCTCATGGGCCTTCTTATCCGACAAATGGACAGGTGTGGGAGTGTTGGAGACATGAAGGAGGTATTCGAGAATAAAGAAAACAAACTGCACAGGGAGATACTCTCTGACAGCATTTGATGTAATTCCACAGATGATGTGTAGCTGCTATGGTTTCATGAAGCACGCTCACACCGGCACGCACACAAAGTCTCCGGCAAAGCGAAAGAAAACAGACAACCCCACAAAAATGTCCTGAGATTGAGGGCTCATTTTTTACGGGGTAGAAAGACAATAACTTTATAACAGTACAGACCGTTGATGCACTGAACAGGAGAAAAAGACACAGAGAGAGACACACGGAGAGAAACCGAGACAGAGGACTCATGAGAGACAGAGAGGGTCATTCCAGAATCTGCAGTAACCCCCTTGGCCACTTTCTATTGCACCAGAGAGCTGACACCTCTTCTCTAGCCCCGCCCCCCCAAGAATCTCCATTAAGCAATGCAGTCAAAAAAAAACCCACCCCCCAGGATGAGGCTATGAGACGAGGCAGAGTGAGAAAGGGACGGTCCCTGCTCTGGCCTGTGTACATGCCTACGTAAATGCCACCTTCTCTGTGTGCGTTGGGGGGTGGGGCTTCTCCAAACAGGCACACTCCAGAGGCTCCTTGCCTTTCTAGGAGCCAATCTTGGCTTTAGGGGGTTAACTCATTATTTCAATCATTTACTTTAAAAGAGTGGTTGATCTTTGGCCACATACTCTGTTCAGAAGAAACAGATGTCCATTAAAAGATGGTGAAACCACACTAAAGGCTACAACTGTTCCACATGGCTGTTAAAACACAGGAACCTTTGGCTTCGGTAATGTGACACAGACACAGTTACTGACATGAACCTCACAATTCAGGCCATAGATATGCTGCTCTACCATTAACACAATAAACACACCACGCTGACCCACTCCTGCTTACTAACAACGTAGAGGAAACGGTCACAACATACATCAATTAGTGAGTTCTGCACATCTTAAGAGGGGCTCCACTGTCTGCCTACTCTCATCAGGCACAACAATACAAAAGATGGTTGAAAACCATCCTAATATAGTGGGGTATGAAATGACCAAGTCAGATACAAAGCCTGATTATATTTTAACTTCAGAGGACATTGGTAACACTGCAGCTGTTAAGACTCATATGACCATCATCCATCACTGAGTCACCATTCCTGTATTCTCACCCATCATCACACAGTCTATCCAAACATGCCAAATTTGGGTCCGTATTTGTAAAAGTATTACGTTACCTAAAGAGAGAAGCAGTCGTGTGTCATGCTGATGGAATGGCTGCAGGTTACAAGACGCATGTGCATGAAGCCTGGCAAGCACCAGCCTACGCTAGTTTCATTCCCACGTGTGTTCAAGCATGTACACATGCACCAAACAGCTCCAGTGGCGCTGAGCTAAGACCTGACGCTGGGCCAGCCCTCGTGTTAGTGCAGGTTAAGTAGCGCCACGCTCGCGCACTCCCTGCAGACATGCCTCGCTGCGAGTGTCCGTGCCTGGAGCTGGGAGTAAGGGAGGACACAGGACTCACAACGCATGGTGGGGTAGACAGAGGAGCAATGAGGAGTTTAAACAGGCCGTCGGGTGTGGGGGGGGTGGGGGGAGGTTTTGGGTTTCCCACAGCAGCACTTTCCAGCGGCCTGTGCTGAAGGTGAAGTCTCAGCCATGCCTCACCAAGACAATGAAAGTGGAAGTCAAAGGAGAGTGAGTGTGAGAGACCATGTGAGACTGAAACGGAGCAGAGAAATCTGGAGTCAGAAGGATTAAATAGAGAAGAGACGGCAAGGAGAAGGGGGAGAAAAGAGAAAGAACAAAGCAGATAGACAAAAAATGTTGCAGGAGGAACCACCATGGGTCTGGTTGCAGAGCTCCACAGGTGAGTGGCGGTGGAGAGAGAGCAGCCCTGTGAGAGCAGGCATGCCATACACCACCTCCATCCCCATACACCACCTCCATCCCCATACACCACCTCCAGCCCCATACACCACCTCCAGCCCTTAAAGGAATACTCCAGCTTTTCACCCGCTGATTCTCCATCCACCATGTCTGCATTATGAGCAGGAAAGATAATGTTAAGATGAACAGCTGAAGTGTGTTTTTTTCAGTTCTTGTGAAAAGATTTCAAATGATTGTCCATGGTAATCCCTCAGATATGGATGCAAAAGGAGGAAAAAATGAGAAAAGAGCAATGAGAAATGTCTGTCCACTACTTCCATAATCATGACAGCTTTGGCTATCCAGCCAATAGAAGGCCATTGCTGCTTATGCTAATGCTGCTGTAATCAGTGTCACAGTTGTCACCAAGTTCCTCCAGACAGATCTAGCCCACCCCATGCCCTCAGTGCCATCGTACCGCTTCTCCAACCATCCCCCCACCCCCATGTGCTACACAAATGCATTATAATTAACAGTAGCATTTACATTTTTAGTTGTTAAAAGCCCAGAAGTGTCCCCAACATATTCTACTCACATAAGCCAAGACAAGTCAAAGCGATTGAACCGAAGCGAAGGTTTTCTTTAAATAAATCACTTAAGCAACAAGATATGCCCAACATATACTTTTCAAACCCACTGCCAGTTTAAGTCTAAACATAACCAAGCGCTGGTTAAGCAGACCTCTGGTCTGTACTGCTTCATTACATTCTGACCTACAGGAAGATCCCTAGTAAGGCCACATCTCCCCCAATGAAGTCTGGAGAGAAATGATCATACAATGGTGAAGTCCACTCTCTCTGCCTCACTCTCTCTCAACAATAAGGGAGGATCCAACATGGCACCCCTCCCCCGCCGGGGGCCCTTTGTCCCTGCTGCCTGCACCCCTCTCTCTCAGGGGACGTTTTCTGGTGGTTTAGCATGGAGTCATTTGGGAGCTAATCTAATTTTTTGGGTGGGGGGAGGGGGATGACCCCCAATCTAAGAATAGGACTGATGCAGACTGGCCTCCAACCTACAGCAAGGCGGAACAGCGCATGGCACCTTCGCATAAGGGGCGGTGCATACTCACAATCCCTTGATAAATCTGGGCCAGTGTTAGTATGGATTAAGCCATACCTAAACCCAGGTCTTAATCCAGGCTGTAATGAAAGAATTAATCATTCCTGCTTTAGATTTAGATGAATGCGCGGTAACCCAATACAAGACACATTCACCTAAACACCTCCTTCAACAATAAAAAAATCAGACAGACAGAAAATCATGGTTGTGTTAAGGAAGAAGACAAATGTTTAATCCAGATGTGATGTTCAGCTTTACCTGTCTAGAGCTAGTCGGAGTGTGTGCTGAAACGTATGCATGCTACTATAAGGTGTTTGTACTATAAGAAGTGGAGTTTCAGTACCTGTTTAACAGACATATCACTAACGGCCTGCATGTACATGCTGCATACTCAAGTCACCGTGTGGTCACATGACCCTAGCATGAAACATATTCATATTAAAGATTTTACCCCAGTATTAAATGACAGACTCATAAGACTGCTGAGAAGCACTGTGCAATATCACACCATCAGATACATTTCCGGCATGAATCGCGCGCACGCACACACACACACACACACACACACCACGCATGCGCACGCAACACTCACACACGCACGCACGCACACACGCCTTCTGACTCATAGTGAATTATAACTGAAGATCTGAACCAGTACTATGCAAGTTAGCTCTCCGCTCAGTAACTAACTGCCTTCCGATTTATGGTCTAAATTAGGATGTCAGGGTGCCATTATGCCTGCTCACATTTGTCTGACAGAACTATGAAAGAGCAGCGTCCACACAGCCCTTATCTCCAGGCCTCCTGGGCCCATTCCAGTAATTAATAGCTTTGTGGGGTGGGTTTGCATGGTCCAAAGGTGACCCCTAGCAGTATGTCAGGTTCTGGCTGTGAAGACAAGATGGCATGGGCTCAAGTTCCTGCCTTGATAAAGGTATCCAGGTTGGAGCTTGCCGCCAAAATAAAAGTCAGTCATCGGCAGCAGAGCCAAAATGTACACTCCATGATTGCTTATACATGGAAGGGCCCGCATACATCATACTGCATGAATCCTAAAGGTTTAATGTAATACAATTGAAAAAATAAAGAAAACAAGCAGTGAGAAATGGTACTTAATATTCAGAAATCACTATTTGCTAAACACACAAAGTGTTATGGTGACCTTAGGCAGTGTCACTAGAGTTTCAAACAGATTCATCCCACTTATCTGATATAATTTCAAGGTTAATCTAACATCACAGAAGTAGCTTGTAAACTGACTGATTTGTTTATATAATTGAAAGTAAATGTAGATTCTGTAATACGATGCATTTGCGTTATACAATACAGACATTCAGTAGTGTGGCATGTTCTGGTAAGAGTTTCAGTCCAATAGTTATTTGGTGTGGTTTGTTAGTGTAATATTTGAATAGACAACATCCCTTACAAGTGCCCCAAACAAGAGTATGAGAACACGGTTGTACAGATTGTGTGCATTAAGTGCTATTCAGTATCAACAACAGTAGAGCTACAGCATATCAGCAGAAGGTGAGTGAAAGAGAAATTGTATCGGGGCTGAATGACAGTGGGGAAATGAAAGCAGACCCTAATCTAAAGTGAGAGAGCTAACGTGCAACAAAAGTTAAAGGTTTCCATTGATCGTTGCCCGGATATCCTCAAAACATCACTTAACAAAACACTTATTCATCAAATTACACTTGCCCATCCCCCATCCAGAACCTGCATACAAGGCGTGTAATTACCATAAGCTAAGACATCACATCTGTTCATGATCGGGAGAGTGCTGACCCACATGAGACCCCCAGATGTTGCTTTTCCAAAATTTCCTGCTCAACCGTGTCTCACTCGACACTTCACATGGTCTTAAGACCGCCTGGGACAAGAAAAGACCACTGGCATATGCTAAACTTCAGAAATACACCGTCAATCTATTAAGTATTCAGAATTCAGTATAAAGGACTAAACTGACTGAAGTGGTTCTCGTTGAATGAGTCTGAGCAGCTAGCCTTAGGACTGTGCCGACACAGAGAGGATCTCTGTTAAGACTTGCTGGAGTGTTTGCTTCAGGGTGTATTTACCACAACAGAGTAAATTGACATAAGCATACACACAAATAGACACAGTCTGTAATGCAGGAAGAAGGTCCACAGTTTGGAACCATTACAAAACAAGAAACACTCAAATGGTCTGATCCTGAATCTGTGCCGAGTTCAAAGCATGCTTTGGAAGGGTCTGCTCTAAAAAAAAGGTGTGTGTGTGTGTGCGCTACGGAGCTTCTGTCAGTAAGGCCACCACAGTACTGCACACTTAAAACAAATCTACAGAAAAGTATGAAACACTTCAAATGTTTTGGCAGTACAATCTCTACTGATATGAACTTAAATCTATAATTTAAGTGTTTTTTTTTTTTTAAAAGCACGTGTAAAAGACAACATTTAACAAAACATTTTGGTATGTAATTATATGTAGGAATATGTGGAAACATGCTTCTCATGTTTTGTATTACACATAACATGTGCGTGTGTGTGTGTGTGTGTGTAGCAGCTGTGTAAGTCGGGAAACTGTAGAGTTAGGAAAGGAATGCTGTTGGAGACAGGTCAGCCACGAGGTAGAGTTTCAAACTAGGCAAACGGATACACCAAGCTGGAGGCCCTGCCTGGAAGCAGCTAACAGGCTGCTGGCATATAAAATCAACCCATATCAACCACAAAATTATACTCGCTTCCTAAAAAAAAAAAAAAAAAAAAAATGTTCTCTGAAACCGTTCATTGTGCCGCATGATGAAATCATTGCATAGGATCTAAACATGGTGTCAAAACGAGTTTCCTGCACTCCGTCTCTTTATGTCTGCACTCCAGTTGCCATCATTAAGGTCATTACCAATCCAATAAAACTTCCAGGAGTCTTAACTGTCTGCACAGAGCAACTGCCACATGACACAGCCAAGTACCCAACATAGGGATGCGTTTGGAATGAGATTTTCCACAATATACTAGACCAAGTGACCTGGAAGTAGTTACCTGGTAGTAGCTTTTGATGTGTCGGAGAACAGTGCTGAGGTTCTGGATTCTCAGACTGACATCATTGTTCACCTTTTTGTTCACCCGATGGTTGGTAGGATTGGGGTCTCTGTTGGAAAGAGTTAACCAATTAAAGCATAACACCAATTTGCTATAAACGTCCCAAAGATTGTATTGCAAAATGATTTTGCACCATCATGAATTTCATATATATATATATTTTTTTAAATATGCAAGAGTATGCAAAACGTAATGAAGTCATAAAGAACACAACACTGCAGAACGTGTCTGAACTGTATGCTTCATATATAACATTATCATGAGAGAGAACCAATTAAAAGTAAACATTTTAAATGACATAAGCTAAAAGCAACAGACCACAGCCACTGATCCAGGTCACGAGTGCTTGTGATTGGGCAGGGCCAAAGTGCTTGTGATTGGGCAGGGCCAAAGCAGCCTGAGCCGCATTTGCAGGGTGAGCGGGTGGGCACACGCATCGCCGGGGTGCCCACAACACCCGGATTTGTCCTTTGCTCATTTCCATTTGCTTTGTGAACACAGCATGCAAATTTGGTCAGGCTGGCTCATGTGAAAGGACCCTAGTAAAGAGCAGGGAACCGTTTCTCAACATCAGGGTCCTGTTAGAATAGTTTCTGTCTAGTCCTTACGCCAGGACAACTGCTATGTGATGTGAATCCCCCTTAGAGACCTTTTTTTTATTTATTTAAAAAAAGAGCCATAGATACTGAAAGTGACCGAGGGGTTGGGAAAAACAAGGGTTTGTTTGGGGAGCTATGTGGAGAATGGTAGGGTGCACACAGAGGGCATCTGCCAATGGGAGGTGTTAGCATGACAGACTTTCTAGGTGTCCCAAGGTTTCGCTGTGTTATTTTATCGCATATGTAGAAATCCTGACATGTGCCTCAATATTTTAAGGTAAACTAAAAATCAGAATGAATAAATCTGAAATAAGAAAACTGAATAAAATCAAGCAATCTAAACTAAATCACTTTAGGCCAAAACCTGACTGAAACTAAACTATATTTCAAAGTATTGAAAAATAAACAGGTTTAAAAAAAATCCACTGTAATCGCAGGGAACAGGAGGAACATGAAGTTGGTAAGATCATCAGAAGCTTTTTTTTGGTTTATGGTGAGAACTTGTCCAGCATTTGTACAGGCTTGTCACAGTAACAAGAGGCACAAGGATGTCACAGACATTGCAGGATCGCTATTGTATGACATGTCATATTGAAGATGAGCAGGAGACAGAGGGCATGCACTGTCTGAGTAAAGCACACACTAGCCACATGCCACACACTGCTCACACACACACACACACACACTTTCTTTGAGTAATGGCTGTGTGTGAGCTTGCTCATTAATATAGGAATAGACTATCCAGTACAAGAGAAAGTGGGTTAAAGGACACAGCAATGGGGGGGGAGGCTGGGTAAGTCAGGGGCACTTCAGTTAGCACAGCTGGTCAGTGCAAGAAGCCACAGAGAAACAGTGAGTGAAGGAGGAAAATGGAGGTGAGAAAAGTGAGTCAGATAACTACTACATCAAGGTTCAGCTGCACAGTTCAAATCACCCTCAACACACACATGAAGAGTCCCGCTGGATTCACAAGCAAATGCATGTTAGACCCTTGGCTAGATAAGCAAAGCAATAAGCAGTTTAGGCATGAAACACAGGCTGCTGACTAATGGTTCTTACATTGGGGACTGGATGCATTTGCGGAGGGAAACGCATGTTCAGCTACGTGACTGGCAGAGGTGTATTTGCACTAAGGGGTCTGGGCAATCTGAGAGAAAATGACAATTTTAGATTGCAAACACATGATTGCTGACATTGATATGACATATGAATTGTATGACTTACGGCAATTAATCTCACTGCACATAATTACCTGCTGACTTGCAGCTGCCCTGCAAGTCCACAGTAAGAGCAAAGCGCTGAGGCAATGCTATGCCAAATGTACACAGCACAAATCATAAACAGGCACCCATGTGACCTGCAAGGCACCTGTTTCCCTGTCTTTGCATGCATGCTGCCTCTGAGGTTAGAGCAGTACAAACTGAAACTTCTCACCAGTCACTTTCAGTTAGGAGCAACGTGTGCGGCATGTCTGCTCTGCCAGCATCTCCCTCAGCATCTCTTCCCCCCACGGAGGCACTAACCTGCCTCTGTTAGCAGCAGGAGGTCACCACCCGAGTGCAGATACAGCAAACAAAACAGTCTCCTGCAGGGCCCGTTAAAAGCTAACGCCATGGATGAGATGAAGCATGAAGGCACTTACGGTGCCTGAGCACAGGCTGATAGCAGCAGCAGATAGGATGTGGTTTTAGAAAGACAAGTCACAAAAACGACTGCAAATGAACAGCCCACACACACAGGCGTACTATGTAATGCTCTTGGAACCGCTTACATGTGGGTCATGACCTTATGGAAGAAGACCCCATCTACCAACTCCATGAACATGGAAAGCTTGTCATCAGAATGAGAGGCAAGTGGCCCTAAAGTCTTCACCTGTACAAAGAAAGGGTGTCAGTTTAGTTAAAGTAACACATAACATCTCTAAAACATAACGTCTATCCCTACATCCAAAAACATCGAATCCAAATGCTTTCAAAATCATATACAATTTCAGTGTGTGTGTGCGTGGTCTTCTCTGATCATGTCACGTTTTTACAAACCAGCAGAGGACCCCGTTCAAGTTTGGTCTTATACCCTTGATATGAGGGCAGTGCGTTAGCCTAGTTAGTGAATTATTACACTGAAGCACAAAGGCCGGGGGGAGCTAGCGGTAGGGTGGCCAGCCAAACAGGACGCGGGGCCAGGGTAAAGAGGTCATGGGAAGATCCTCCTTTAGGAGTACCACTGCCAGGCAAGGCGCGTACGCTACATCTCTGTGACTGGCCAGTGACTGGTAGATACATGGTTTATATGTATGATTCAGTATAAGCACATGTTTGAAGTTATTAAATCAAGTTATAAATAGCTATTTAGATTTTACCTAAACTAAAGCACTACATTTAGATCGTGAATGCCATCAAAATCCATACACAAACATATAATATTATATATATATATAATATATATGTTTGTGTAAAAAAACGACGCGAATATAGTGGCGATATGGGTCCTACCTTAAGATTAACTGCAACATTCACTTCTCGAACCCGCTTAGTGTTAAATCAGTGTTAAAAACATTAAAAAAAACGCAACTCGGCAGGTGCCATATCTTCGTATTTCACCTTATTTTTTTTAGAATCCGCTTTGACTTACCCAAGTCACCAGCGGGGAGTCCATGAAGTTCGACATTAGTTCTGACACTGTAATATCCATTTTGAGGAACAGCAAGAAATTCCAAAAGCGCTTGAAAACTTAGGTTACTGCCAAAAAATTACGTCCAAACATTACTTGATGTTATACCCTCCACATTGCTCCCTGAAGCAGAACAATGCCGCGGCGTTGGGCACCCGGAATTAATCCAACGTTTAAAACAAGAAACATAGTAATGTTTAACGCTTCAAAGGTTATTTCTTCAAACTGTGTACACCACACATGAAAATAATGTACTTTCCACGCACTTCAACGCGGCGTTGTTTGATGTTCGTTTGTAAACTTTTACGACACAATGAGTGGTCTCGGACAAAGTAAACCATAGTCTAAAGCCCACCCCTGCGAAAGACACGGTACACTAATTTATGAAGGCAAACTTGTGTATGTTCCAACCTAATAAGATAAAGTGCGAATCTAAAAAAACTTAATAAAGAAAAACTTATGGCCTGCAGTACCACAAACGATTAAAGTTCATCTCCACCCCATACTCCAAACGCTTGACTTGCGTTACTTCGTTGCCGAGCATTCAACCTGTGTTCGGCATGAATAGCATGGCACAATGACATCCCAAAGAGCCAATCAGAAACCTGTCTACACCTAACCCGGGTGAAAAAATAACCAATGAATGACTCCTGGGAGCTGGGTTTAATTCAAAATGACGTAACCAACAGACCAAATTCTACTGAGGACCGCTGAACGTCCTTTTGCTTTAGCGCGATAACGTTTCAACTCAATAGCACCATCCGGTGTTGAATCTATAACGTAACACAAAGGAGTAGTCTGGTAACCTGTCCGATTCCAGGAGGCTAATTGTAATGCACGCACTAATTAAAGCAAACAGCTAATTTCTTAATTACCTGTTGATTTCAATGTTTGCACAGAGAAAACAAAAATGGTAAAACCAATTAGGGTTACCAGAATCTCAATAAATATTATAAAAAAGTTCATTTATTTCGTAATTCAATTGGTATTCATATAAACCAATCTTGACAGAGTGTTAATTTTGTTTATTTCTGATTATGGCATACAGCTAATGAAAACCCAAAATTAGAATTTTATATATTCTAAAAAAAAATAGAATATTTTTTAAAAAGATTTTTAATACAGAAATGTTGGCCTACTGAAAAGTATGTACAGTATATGCACTCAACACTTGGTCAGGGCTCCTTTTGCATGAATTACTGCGTCAATGCGGCATGGCATGGAGGCGATCAGTCTGTGGCACTGCTGAGGTGTTATGGAAGCCCAGGTTGCTTTGGTAGCAGCCTTCAGCTCGTCTGCATTGTTGAGTCTGGTGTCTCTCATCTTCCTCTTGACAATACTTTTGCACGAATTACTGCATCAAAGTCAGCACAGTCCTCTACCAGGAGATTTTAGAGCACTTCATGCTTCCCTCTGCCGACAAGCGTTTTGGAGATGGAAATTTCATTTTCCAGTAGGACTTGGCACCTGTTCACACTGCCAAAAGTACCAATACCTGGTTTAATAACCACAGTATCACTGTGCTTGATTGGCCAGCAAACTCGCCTGACCTAAACCCCACAGAGAATCTAGAGAATCTCAAGATTATTATTGTTTTATGGGGTATTTTATATGCAACCTTTTATATCACTCACACTAATCACATGATGTTATGCCCTGTTCCATAAATCATTGAAACAGCTGATTATTTTATAGCCTTTGTCTTGCTACTTTTGTGAATCCTGATTTGTCTTTTTGCTTTATTTAACGCTTGCTCTTCAACAAATCAAATAAAGCGAATACTGCTGGTCTGGTCCCTGATGATGACCACAAGCCCTGATCCTGATCTTCAGGATTGTAAGTCCATGAGTCAAAATACTCTGAGAGGAAAACACAGTTATATCAGTATTCTTAAAGGATTGCATGAGATTTACTGTAGTTCTGGTAAATCTGATCTTTTACAGCATCACACCTTGAACCAAAGGCTTCTACATCATCCAGAAAGAAACGTCACAAAATTTGGTCCCGGATATGCACTCCAATTTCCAAAGCCCTGTCCAAGTAATCAGGGGTTGTTGTACCATGACAGCCTGAACAAATAACGTAAGGAATATAGCTAAATTCCCCACTGTTCAACCTGTTACTTTAAACTTACTGAAAAAGGCAGTGGGCATATAGAGGAGTAAAAATGACTGTTTTAATTAAAATAATGTCTATATATATGAAAATGCCTAAGGACAGCTGATAGGGTAGAGCCAACGCCAGACAGGAGAACCTCTGGGCTTCAGTATTGCACAGTAATCAAACCACTCGCATGAGCCTGGGCAGGGCCTTTGACCTTTGTGGCAGCGAGGACGTCAAGGAGCAATTAGGAGGCAGATGCAAGCGCTACGAGGAGCGAGGTGAGTCCAGAAGAGTCGTTAGGATGCTCCATGGTCATATCAGGAACTCCAGTCATTGAAACAAACCCAAAACATAAAAAGATTTCTTAAGACATTATAACACAAAGAATAAACTTGACCAGAATATGGACACAAACACCAACAAGGGGAAATCAAAACAAAGACATGACTGACAGGAAGGGGGCGGGGCTATACGTGACGCAGATTTGATTAGTGGACCAATGTGTACATGCATGGTGTTTCACAGAGAGGTGTTTCAGAGACGTGCTCACGTTACAGACAGATACTTGCAATTATGTGAACCAACAAATACAATCTGATCAATAACAATCAGAATTGAACTGAGTCTTGTGAATCATGTCTATCTGAATAAAGCCATAGGAATGGAATTGTAGACATACCATCAAGTCCTCATGGAACGCATGGTCATATCTTCTTAAATGGTTCTAGGTATTTCACTCTGTATACAGACAGTTGGGGTTAGGTACAGGATCAGACCCATATTTGGACTGAAAAACATGGCCGTCCTATCTGTAGTCTGTATCCACACCCTTCACATTTTAAAGGGGGAGGGAAGAAATGCTAGTTGTACAGCTTTAGAGTCAGAGAACAGACAGGCTGAATCCGAATTGCCGTACATAAGCAGTAGGCACTAGATTTCAATGCAGTACGTTCTGCTCAAACGTTAAAGCAGTGCGTTCTTTCAGGAGGCGACTGGGAAGTTTTCATAACCTCAGACATACTACCTGTTATCTCGTACTGAATAGGAGGGAAGTACGGCATTTCGGATTCAGCCAGGGATCCATATGCAGGAAGGATAATCCTTAATTCCTTGGATGATCATAACAGCTGATCCTAATTAGTAATCTGGGGATGAGAACCTCTGCAGGTGAGGAGTGGAATCGTCGAAGCTGACACTAGTGAAATGGCACTGGAATGGCATTCATAGGATGGATATTAAATATGCTCTTTGTGTGCTTACAACAGCAAGATTAACCTAGTTTAAAAGAAAGCACACATTTAGGATTCTCAACACTAAGAGTTAATCAGAAAATGTAATACAGAGGTGCAAGCTTACATTTAGCTAAAACTACAGTATATGGTAAACTTGTTTAAATAACATCTTACACTTGAGACATTTAAATCTAGCAAAACACTTCAATAAAATTTTCAATAAACTATTGGTGCTCCACAGATATATTATACATATATATATATATATATATATATATATATATATATATATATATATATATATATATATATATATATATAAGAATAGCCTATATCATTAATACAACTTCACAAACCTTTCTCCTTAAAATAAACTTTGTCTTTGAAGTTCAAACAAATGTCAAATTCAACTGCAAACAAAGAGTTTATTGATTTTTCAATTCTACCCTTGTAGCTTTCAGCTTATTGTACATGGTTTTTGCACTGAATATGCAAATATGAAAGGAGAGAAGTGGAAAAGGTAGGTCAGTTCTGAAATGAATGACACACATCACATAATGTATGTCCTGGTATGCATCTGTTTACAGACCATTTAAAAAATTACATCCCCATTAAAATCCTATTCTAGATGCCATAGCGTGGTGACACTTACTTATAGAATGGCATACTTGGGTAATGCATGGTATATATTAAGCCAATGGGATATAGAGAGAGTGTCGTATACATTAAGGGTCAGTGACTGAAACAATCCAATCCAGCCAGTATTAATGACATGATTAAATTACATTATGCACTTTTTTCTTAAATGTTATGTTTTTTCTTAAATGTAATGTATATTTAACGTACAAGTATTTATGATGTCTTGTCTGAGAAGACAACCTATACAAAATTAGGAATTTTCATTTTGTGCTTAGAAATAAGCCCCCAATATTCAATGCCTTTTCCCCTCCCTTGACATCACGACCTCTCGTGTTACAATCGTACTGCTATTTTGCATTCTTTGCATTATACATTCTGAAACTGAGCATTTGTTCTGTGCAAAACAATGTTTCAGGAGTGTTTGCATTGAATGACACTGACCAAACATATTTGCATATATAACATGACATTAATATGATGAAAACAGAAAACATGAAGCATGCCTCTGCTACCTGTATTTGCTGCTCTAGATTTAGGACAGTCTAGACCAATCTGGGTCAGGGACTATTAGAGCGTATGCGATGTGAAAAGGTAAAAACAAATATGTAATCACATAGCACCATATTAAACACATTCATTCATGCATTAGACAAACATGTTGAGGTATATTAGAGGTTCTGGAAAGTATTTCAAACACTTTCATACATACTGTCTCTTTTTCTCTTGCCTAATATAATCTTAGCCAATTTTAACAATTTAATCATATACGCATTATTATTATTATGTGGGAAGAAAGACATTACTATACTTCAACAATACAGAAAGCACTGACAACTGTGCTTGGAGCTAATTTGTTTTTTGTTTTGTTTAGTTTTTTTTGCTAATTTTAGATTGTAGTGTACAGTGTATAGACCAAAACCTCATGATGAAACCTCTGTATGGCTAAACAACATTTACAGGAAACCTGTAATGTCTGGCTCTAGCTACATTCTACAAGTTCCAACAAAAAGAGCACAGTATAACATTTTGCAACCATTATTTGAAAGAGTAATGCACACTGACAAAACACTTATGATGTGATTAAAATATATTACATACGATAAAGAAAGCAGAAGAAACTCAAGTCATGAAAAAAGATACAAACAATCTTTGGTTGACTGTGATGATAATGGTCTGGTGTTTTATTAGGAGTAAATGTGAATCTGCAAAAGATTTAAGAAAACAAAAGTAAAAAAACAAACACAAAATGTGAACCTGAGCCACAGTTCACTGACTCGCATACAGGCAGAGACGCCATTTTCAATCATACAAACTAATCTAATGTAAAAAAGTAGTATGGTGGTAAAAAGCTCCCTATTTCTTCCCTTGCCCAATTTGTCCTTTGTTGCCTGTTCTCTGTGAGGTCCTGGACTGTTGGGACTCCCTTCATTTCTTTTTGGTGAACAAACTGAACCTCTTCTCCTTGTCCTTTTTGGCAGAAGACACTTCTGTGGTGGCTTGGGAGGATGAAGGTTGTGGCAAGCTCCACGCCCGAGCCTCATAGGGCCCTGCCATTGGATCCTCTGTGGCTGACTGTGCTGCCTTCTCTATGGCTCGAGTCCAGATCTGCAGCTCCTCCTGGGGAAGTAAACATCACACAGAGCAATAAATGTGTCACATGCTCATCTGAACGTTGATCACGGTTGCATTTAAGCAAGTGGGCGATGAGTGGTAAAAGCAAAACATGCTCTCTCTCAACATGTCACTGACCTCATCTTTACACTGGAACAGATACTCACTGCCGTCTCCAAGCCTGAGAAATACAAAAGACAACAGTGAGTCGTCTTATGTTTGGATATAAAGCTGGAAACACCTAAAGATTGATCTCACAGGACTAGATTTCTAAGGAGCATTCGCTAGAAGTGTTAGATGGCATTTGAAATCAAAATAAATGTCGATAAATTGCAAGTGACTGACAGATCAGTTCACCTGGGGGAGCTCACTGCAAAAATACGGAAAACAGGAATTAGATGTAAATCTGCATCATCAATAAATGTTGGACCCTTACCGCAGTTTAAACACCTGTTTCTTCTTTTTGTAACTGGTCAGCACTTCACATGTAGCACTGGTAAGTGACAGTGGGCTTTCACCATGGTATGTGACTCCATGCGCAAAGCTTTTGGCATCTTTGTAAGCGCAGAGCTGCCCAGGTTTTAACACACAGTAGATGTTATTCCAGGACCTGAGAGAAGACACGAGGTAACAAAATCTGTTGTACAGAGTTGCAAGATAATAATGCCACACTATCTAATTATTCAACTAACCAGAAGTATAAAATTGAAGAGACTATTAAGTGTTCAGCTAAACTGACATCGCAATACAGGACCCATCCATCACCTATTAGATGCCTTTTTATTAGTTCCCTCCAGCTCGTGTTTACGCGCTAGGGTCCCCTCCATAAGTGTGGAATGAGTCTGTGGGGTGTCGGTGGGGAGAGTGACCGCCCGCTCTGGTTCCTTGCCATGGGCAGGTAAGGAGGCAACTGGCTCCGTGGAACTACTCTCCTGAATGCCGGAGAGCACCGTCGAATCCCCTGTAACGCCCTCCACATGGCCAGAGCTGGGCTCAACCTCTGCCAGGTCAGCCTGAACACAAACACAGGAGAAGGAACAGTCCATAATACAGTACCTATGTTACAGAATTAGAAGTATTGTGTCGCCCTGTACTAACCAGAGACTGTTCCTCCGTTGTGTAGAGATGTGAGGACTCCTCAATAAAGCCTGTGTCTTCCTTCCTGCAGACCAGTGAATAAGAGGTTAGTAAGGAGAAATTTGAACATGCTGAACATGAACGGTCCTGTGTTTCCTGTTACCTGCTCTCCTTTTCCTCTTCCTCTTCCTGTCTGTACTGCTCCATTTCCTTCTGCCTCGTTTTGAGCTCAAGAAGCTCAAGCTAAAAAAAAGAAGAACCAGTGAGTTTATGCATTTATGTTTCACACATACGTACAGTACGCGCAGCACCGATGCCCTTACAGTAGTGAGCCGCTCCAGTGCACAGAAACGGTCTTCCCAGGTGGCACTGGACTTCTCAAAGGCCTCGTGCCTCTTCAGCAGCTTCTCTACCTCGTCCACGGTCTGTCCTAGGACCCTGTCGGCCACGTACGGCTCCTGCGCTATCAGCCAGGCCTCTGCCACAGAGGCGTCCCGGGCAAACTGGCACACCTCCAACACTAGAGGGAGACATTACAGTAACAAGTGGAAGTTCTCTGTGCCTCTCTAGTAAAAAGTATATGAGGACACATGTAAATTACCCCCCCCCCCCAAAAAAACAGCACATACAGAGTCTAAGCCAGTCCCATCTGTCGTCCCACTTATGCATCATTTCCTTCCTCTTCTCGATCAGTTGCATCAGCTTCTCTTTGATCTGTAGGAGACAATGAGGGCCAAATTGCAAATAATGCATACAGGCCTCTGCACAGGCACACATGACAGAAAATGACGTTCAGTAAAGACTAAGGCGCATGCACGCCCAAGCACTGCTCTTTGTCAGGTCACCTCCTCGGAGTCTTTGTGTTTCCGTGCTACGAGAGTCCGGCCAAGCTCCACACAATCATTCAACTTTGGCACACGGGTCTCAATCTCTGCATGGATATCTTGGTGATACTTCTTCAGTAACTCCACCGAAGACACGTCTCTAGAGTTGCGAAGAGAACGTGATCAGTTCGAGACATTTCAGATGTTTCTCCACACTTTGGAACAACATTTGTTTTTGTTCTCCCACCAAACGCCTCTCTCACCTGGGTTTCTCCTGGGTTTCGATCTGCTGGATGATGCTTTCCATCCAGGCCATTAAGTCCCTCACCATGGTAAAGAAGCGGAACTTGCTGGCCGTCTCTTCCAGCTGCTTGCGCCTGCCCTCACAGGCGGCCAGAAGGCCCTTCCAGGCATCTACCACTGCTATCTCTGTTTCCTTGATCTTGACAGCCTGGTCACCAGCGTACTGGGCATGTAGACGTGTTGCTGTCTCCTGGAACTGGTGCACCTGCAGAGAAACGAGAGCAAAAAAGAGAGAGATAGCCAGAGATGCCTCATCAAAACCCTGCAATTTGTTTGGTTTATTCAGGCTTTTTGAGGCCAACAGAAAAGAGGAGCAAAGATGGTAGTGATGGTTTGGTCACCATCCCTGATCTGCTTCCTGCTCTACCTGTTTGCCCAGAGAGCTGATGTCCCTCTCAAAGGCTGCATGCATGCGATGAAAAGACTCAGCCTTGCTGAAATCCTCCCCAAGATCTTCAGGAAGCTCATTCTGTTTCTCTTGTATCTGGACCACCAACTCTTTCCCATCACAAAAATACCTGGGCAGGGGGACAAGTTATAACTCATTCTTCTCCCCACCTTCCAGATAAATGTCCACCACATATAAAGTATTCACTTGTAAAGTACTTGTTTCCCTTTTGTTATCTTTCACATCTATCTGCAATACAAACGTGAAGTGGAAGGAGACCGTGGCTGCTTACTACAGTATTTTTGTTTCTGTAACGACCGCATGGCTGACTGTAATGACTCTGAACTTTCTTGCAACTCACTTGAGGATGTCATAGGACGCAGTGAGAAGTTGGGTACGGGTGTCGATGAGCTCTAACAAATCAGCCCAGCTGTCATTCACTCCGTCCTTCCACTCAGCCATAGTAGCTGCTTCGCTGTGACCAGCCTCAATCAGCTCGTCAATGATCCGGTTCACCGCGTCCACCCGCTCCTGGCCCACGTTCCCTGTATCCCTGGCAAATTCCCTGAACTTGTCGCGCAGGATCTGAAAGCCAATTAAATACACAAAGCAATGAACAACTAACACGTTTGTGCTGTGTAGCCATGATGTTCCCACCATAAAATAATGACAAAGTGCTACAAGTCATTCTATGTATAATTATACAGTTGCCATTGCTTGAAGCTGTCAATGCACTGGGTTAAGGATATTTGTGCATGTTCCGCAGTACCGTGACATGGTCCAGGTCCTGGCCCATCTCCTGTGAGGATGCCACCACATCACGCTCAGCAATCCACTGCTCCAGATCCTCCACCTCCCGACTTAGCAGGAAGTGGTGGTAGGTGTGGTCTAGCTTTTTCTCTCTGTCCTCTGCAAGCTCCTTCAGGCCAGCGTACAGCTTGTCCACCTGACCCTGCCTCCGGATGATGGCTTCTCTGTAAAGAGTGAGAACACAAACGACAAAGTTATGGAATTTCTCCAATGAGAAACTTAATGTGGCATTACTGTTAACTTCACTCAGCATACCCTTCTGGATGTTCCTCCGCCAGCATCTTTTGAGCACGGTCGGCCAGCTTGTGGATGGAGTCTGAATAGTTATCGACGGTCTGCTTCAGGATCCAGTGTCGCTTCAGTAGAACCATGGCACTCTGCTCATCCTACAAGTGTGAGAGTGAAGGTGAAAACAGACAGCGTGACCTTTAACCCTTCTCACTGCTAGCATCCACCAATGGTTTACATTTCTCCCTCTTGTAACACGTAGCTACCATTAAATTCGTTTCAATGTAGTTACTGAAAAATTCACAATGCGCCTTAAGACCAATAACTAAATAATAGCCACAGAGTTTGTAATAATACAACATATGGTTTTAAACAACCTTTACATAAACGCTCTTTAAAAGTCATATTTCACGCCCCCTCTCCTTCACCAAACGTTTTACCTTTGCTTTCTCATCAGCGATCATGTAGAGCTCCTGCTCGCCAATCCAGGCCTCAGCCTCATCTGCATCGCTGTAGTACTGCTGAGCATCGCTGGAGCCGTTCAGCCTCGCCCACCGCTTCGCCATCTCGTCCTGCAGCCGTGCCCACACCTCTTCCAGCTTCCGCATTTCCTCAGACACGCGATCTGCCTTGGGACTCCCCTCTGCAGCATCCGTCATACGCCGGCCACGCTCCAGAACCTCGTCAATGCGTGGCTGGTGGCCCTCGATCTCCTTCTGGAGAGACTGCGTGGGACAGAATGTGGGAAATAATCAAAAACTTAAAGGATGTGGGATGAGGTCTAATGTCAAGATAATGCAATTATGATTGGATGACTGAAAGTAAATGAAGTGACTCACATGATTCTTCTTCAGGAGAAGCTGAACTGTTTGAAGATTGTTCCCATGCTCATCTGACATGGCCATGAGTAGTCTCTCCTCAACCCAGAGCTAAAATATAGCAATGAACAGGTTAGGTGCGAGGTCTTCAAATGAGCACCTGACATCTAAGATTCTGCTTTGTGGAGTTGAGTCCTCACGCACTATTTCATCTGCTAAGTCTCTGTAGAACTGATAGATGGCTTTAGCATCCTCCAGCTTTCCTTTACGTTGGGTCAGAGGTGTGAGAAGCTGCTGAAAGTCCTTCTGAAGGTTCTGATGCTCGACTTCCAGCTCCGGCCGGTCTTCTCTTAGGGGGCCATGTTCCCTTACAGTCTCCTGCAGCTCATCCAACTCCCGGGCCCTGTCTCGTACTTGATTCTCAGTCATCTGCATTGGTCATGAGCCAAGATAAAAACTTGAAACAAGTCTTATCAAGACAAGCAGAGCAGACCATCTCCAATATGGTCATGGAATGCTTGTTTACAAAAAGAACAACAATATGTACCTGATGTTTCTTGAGAAGGATATTAGCACTAGTGAGATCTTTGACCTCCTCGTCCACATCACCATGGATCTGCTGCTGAAGATTAGCCAGCCATGTTTTCAAGTCAGCCAGGCTCTGGTCAAACAGCTCCGAGCGGTTAGCATCAAACAGCAGTCGTGCCTTCTCCTCTGTAGTCTGCTGGAGCGTGTCCCAGAGCTCATGAAGTTTAGCCAGACGTTCTGTCACAATGGGCTCAAACTCTGGCTTTGATGACTTCAATTCTTCACCCTCCTAAATATGGAGATTAGGTTCAAAGTTTACATTCTGGGTTTTCACGTTCTCGTTCTTTGAATGGAAAAAAAAATGAGTAGCAGAGGTTTGTAACATCGACGGAACATGAGAGGA
Organism: Brachyhypopomus occidentalis; assembly: GCA_020368025.1. Lineage (NCBI taxonomy): Eukaryota > Metazoa > Chordata > Actinopteri > Gymnotiformes > Hypopomidae > Brachyhypopomus > Brachyhypopomus occidentalis. The sequence continues at coordinate 9,593,031 of JAGXOD010000002.1, read as the reverse complement.
AGGCATGTTAGTGTGGGGCCAAACAGTCATGTACCTGGTCAATGTTATCCAGCCAGTTTTTGTTCGACGCCAATTCAGCCATGAAGGCTTGATGTTTCTGCCATTTGCTGTGGAGGTTACGAGCTTCGTCATAGGAGGTGTCCTGAGCCGTCAGCATTTTCTCGTTTATCCAAAGAGTAAGCTAAAAGATGGCGCAAAGTCATTGGATATCATCGAGGCATGACAGAAGGCTACATTCACATTCAGTGCTTATAAAGAAGTTTTTACTTACATCCTGAGTGTTCTGTAGGAAGTGCTGTAGGTCTTTGTTGTCTCCGAGTTTGCCAGAGACTTCTTTTGCTTTGTCTCGGTTCTTTTTATACCTGTAGAAACACGCACACAATAATTAATTGTCGTCTACAGCAGAGAAACAAATGTACTTTTTGACTTCCTGAGTAAAGATGTGTAAGCACGGTTGTAGTATATTCCCAACTCACAGTACAGAGACTTCACTCTTAACAGTGAAGCACTCTGCCCTTTATGCAAGAACACTCTTACTATAAGATCAATACCTATCAGAGCAGGCGCCCATCTCTCACTACAGCAGACATTCTCCACTTATGGGAAAAATATAGACTTCCTCTTCATGGCCTAATGCTCTTGTGTCAGTGCTGACTCAGCGCCAGTCAACAAAGACTGCATACTCTTAGTGATATCACTAACACTTGCTTTGGGAGGAAAAAAACCATAAGCATAATGTTCAAAGCACTACTGCGCTAAATGATTCTCAAATCCTGCCTAGTGGGCCCCGGTGTGTTTTTCCTATAATGACACACCTGATTCAGCTTATGCCTGTTTTGATCATTTAATGCTGATAAGCTGAAATAGGTATTGATACTGATAAGCACTACTCAGCTGAATGAATCAAATAACGCTTTCTGCAACAACATCCGTATAGATGAGTTAACACAATGTTAAAAAAAAATGTGTGCGTTCTGACTTATTTGAGTACACCTTACACTGGACTACTAGCCACAAGAGCCTTGGATATACAGTATTAGGTAACAAAATACCAGGTGGCCCAAGATGAATCTAAAAATATATTAACAATACAAATTTGTATTGTTCTTACCTGTCTTGGATGGTGTTCATTTTGTCTTTCACCTTGCCTGAATAAAGGTTTCCACTGTCAACCAGCCTCTGACCTCCTTCCAGTGTGGTCATTATCTTGTCCTCATTAGCGTCCATTGTGGTGACAAAGTCTTCATGCTTCTTCAAGGCCTTCTCCGCTCCATCCAGGGTGTCAGGCAGGTCTAGGTGGGCCAGAGTGTACTCCTAGTAAATGTAAATGCAAATAAGGGTTGACTTGTCACTCATAGATTCATCTGTGTGTGAAGAGAAGAGTAACAAAGACCTTACCTGGTTGTTTAAGATCCTTTCAGCTTGCTTTGCATCTCTTGAGAACTGTTGGAAGCCCAGGCCTTGGTCCAGGAAGTTCTTACGGCTGTCCCAGATTTTATGCAGCTCATCCCAGCCCTTGTCTAGGCCCTTTAGCCTCTGCTCCAGTTGCTGGTACTGAGGATCATCCTCCTGGTCCTGAATGACACCTGCACCAGTGTCTCTGATGCGATGGTAGTCTTCCTCATGGCCATCCATGTCTCCTTTCACCGCATCATGGAGGCTCAGGAGCTCCTCTGCCTCCGGGAGACTTGCAGGCATCTCCTCAGATGCAATGGCCTTCTGGGTCTTGAACAGCCAGGCCTGAAAGTCATCCATATCCTGCAGGAATGTTTGGAGCTTGCTGACTTCTCCTAGAGAGTCTTCCCGGTCCTTTAGCGTTTGCTTCAATGTGTCCCATGCATTGTCCAGCTCGGTCTGTCGGGTCAGGATGTCGGAGGCATTCTCTGGATGATCTTTCACAAGCTTCTGGGCCTCACCATGCAGGAAGTCCAACTTGTCCTGGATAGCAGCCAGGTCTCTCTCTATGCCAAAGAGTTTCCTCTGGATGGTCATGACAGCGGCCAAGTCATTTCCGAGATCCAGTGTTGATTCAATTACTCGTGTCTTGTCCTTGATCCATGCCCCAGTCTCATCACATTCAAGCCCATAGTTGTGCAGACTGAGGGCTGAATCCACCTTATGCTTCTTATCTTCCACCATAGCCTTAAATGCCTCCCATCTGTCAGGAGAAAGAAGAGATATGCAAGTTACTTAGGGGGCAGCTAAATTGAGAAAGCATGGCTTGAAAGTCTATTCTTAGAAGATGTCTCTCACCTTTTATTGAGACGAGTCTGACAATCCTTCACTTCTTTTGATCGCGGGTGTCTGCTGTCCTCTAGCTGCTTGGCTCCTTTGTTGACGTTGTCTACCCGTGTCTGCATGCTGCCCATTTCTTGAGCAAGGATGCTTAACCTGACAACACACGATCGATTTTCAGTGTGAAATAACTGCACCACTAAATGTTTACGTTTTTGCCACACTTTTACCATTAACTTTTATGTGCTTGTTAGAATTTGTACTGGAAATACACGACTGTTGGCAATGCCTAGATGTATATAAAACAGGAAATACTGAAGGTCATTCTACTATGACATAGTTCTCATATTCAAACACTAGGCTTGGGTCTTAATCATCCAGAACTTTATACCTATTCTGAACCACCTCCAGATCTTCTAATTTCTCTGGGGTCTCCAGCCCCACCAGCCATGTTTCCTTCTGACTCATCCAGAGCTCACAGGCGTCCGTCTCACTGAAAATGGTGTACAATGCCATAGTGTCATCCAGTTTCTGCTGCCGAAGGTCTGAGAGAGACAGCAGTTCCATGTACATATCCTTGATGTCACTCAGACGCCTCTGGATGTCTGGCGTATTCTTCAACTCCTCGGGTAGGGAATTGGCCTGTTTGTTGAGATTATCAATAGTGGCCCCATTCTTAGCGGCCTCATCTCTCAGGACACGGTGTTTCTTCAGCATCCTCTGTGTGGTGTACTCATCATGCCCAATGTCATCGCTGTTCATCTGCCGTACGGCATCCAGCAACCAGGCCTTGAGGTCATCGGCATCACCTTGAAATTGGAAGAAGCACAGCATGTCCTGGAGGTTCTGCTTGCGGAAAGCAGCCAGTTCCTCGAGCTGTTGCCACTGCCTATGGACGCCGTCCATGCACTGTTGCACTTTCGGGGCACCTAAATGCTTGGCTTTTACCATCTTCTCACCCTCACCCATCACCTGCTTCAGGTGCTCACGGCGGGCCCCCAGCTCATCTTCAAAGGCACTGTGTTTGCTCTGCAGCACCAGCACGCTGGTCAGGTCTTTGCCGTAGTCGAGGGAGGAGAATATGTGCTCCTTCTCTCGGATCCAGCTCTCCAGCTCCGCCATCTCCCAGAAGAAGTTCCAGAGGCGGCGGGACTGCTCCAAACGGGCCTTGCGCTGTGCCGCAAGTGCACACAGCTCTTGATAACAAAGGTCCAAGTGCTGGACCCTGTCTCGAATCACCTGGGGGTCACAAGGTTTATAGCCTGAATAGGAAGCAAAAGAACACTCATTAGTCAAAATCTCAGTGGTGTGTCTGAATAAATTACGAATGCGACCGTTTTGATACCAACAGCGGGTCATCGGTAAAAGAATGATGACCTTATTGGACCCCATGAAATGATCTGTTTTACTCACTGTCTCCATTTAGAAACTTCAGAGCAGCTGCATTTGCAGAGTTCACTCTGTCCGCCTGCACTGCAATGTCAGCCTGCACCAAGGCGTGCTTCTGCAGAAGATCCTCCGCTTCTATCAAGTGCTTTCCAAAGTCGTGGGACAGCAGACGAGCCTAATGAAACGTATCAGTTACAAGTCATGTGTAAAATACTGAAACAGGAATGGATGCTGAAACAAAACTGACAAGAGCTTTCGAGAATATGAAAATGTTTCATACATAACTGTAACAATATGTGAAGAATTAGGTCATTTTATAAGGCGCTTTTGAACAGAAGTAATTCCGTTTCTACCTTCATTTCATCCATCCAGTTAATGATGTAAAGCATCTCTTGAAAGATCCTCTGCAAGGTGAGATTCTTCTCCAGACGGCCCCTGCGGCCACTCAGAAGCACCTGGAGGTAGTCCCACAGTCTCAGAATGTTGTCCTTTCTCGCATCAATGCGTTTAGCATCGTGGTACCTCTCTGCTTCCAGCTCTCTGGACAAGGCCACCAGTGCTTGTACACGTTCCTCATATGCCGCTATGTCTGTTTCTATCGCATCGTGTTTCTTCTTTGCAGCCTCAACTGCTGGCAGATCATACCCAAAATTGTCCTACAAAATAAAAGTACAAGAACAGATTCATTAATTACGGATTCATAACTTCCAGAACGATCTTCGTCTGTGTGGACGGACATGTGCAGTGTGAAACTTACCTGTGCCACTAGTCTCTGGTTCTCCTGCAGCCAGGTCTCTCTCATGGCACCCTTCCTGTCAAAGCGACGGGCCATCTGCTCAAGCTTTTCCTGCCTGATCAGCTCATCTCTCAGCACACGTTCCTTTTCGTGCTCAGCCCGCTCTAACCGCTCCCATGCCTGGGCCAGGGGAGACGTACTTTTAATGCACAACGTTAAAAAACAAAAAAACAGCGAGACAGTTTTGGCTCATATTACAGTAATGTCACACCATATATTATATAGAATTGCAGAATGTTCGAATAGCCAAAGATCTATGAGGAGAACTGGACAGGATGATTTGGAAACCTCACTGGAAAAAGTGTCTCACCCTGTTGATGTCTGCCACCAGCGCACCCTCTTTAGGAGTATAAACCCTTTGATTGTTGGCCCTCATTCTGCTCTGGATGGTGAAGAGAAGCACCTCGAGGTTGCCCTTCTCCTGAAATCTTGATATTGAGATTTAATGTAAGTAACTAATGCCTAGATTAAAAAACACAATTGTGGTTGGAGTGATGATGGGCTTACTTGGGAGGCTTCTCCACAGTGCGGTAAGAGTTAAACGCTTGCAGTTGCTGCTGGACTCCAGTGAGAGAGTTGGCAAGTTTGTGGTTGTTCAAGATGATGATGGTCTGTTCAATCCATGTCAGCAGGTCTGAAGAAAGTGTCTCATACTTATCAATCATCTTCTCTGTCTCAATGGCATGGTCCAGCACCTGGTGAATGACATGCACACTTAGTACTAAGTTTGATACGTATGAATCACACATTACAGGTAAGCAGACGAGCACACACAAAACTGTTCATTCTCACCTTCCCAACCCGCTTGCCTTCAACTGCCAGAGCTTTCATCTTTGAGAAATAGTGGTAGAATGCAACTACATATGTGATGATGGACTTTTCATCTGGATTCTCAGTAAACACATCTGCGAATGACAAAAACACACAGAGGTTATCTGTTGCAAATGGAAAAAAACAGGGGAAGATTTGGATGGCATTGGGTAGCTTTGGGCAGGAAGTCCTGTAATGCCAAAAACTTGCCTTCGGGGTCTAGGAGCTTGGTGACTCCAAGCTGCCGCTCAGCTACATTAAAAGCTTGCTGGAGATTGTGGGTTGGGTTGGATCTCTGCAGACTGCCATAGTCCACTAGGTCTGGCCTAATGGCGTAAAGAAACATATCAATTAGGCAAACATAAGTTGAGTATTTTACGGAGGAGAAACTCATTTCTGAAATGAGAAGAAACATTTTCCCAGTACCTGTGTTTGTGTATAAGGGCATTGAAAGCCAGCCCGTCTTTCCAGCTTGTGGTGAAGTTGGTGATATTTACATTTGGATACCTGAAAATATAGAACAATACAAAGTAAATGACACACCAAAGCCATACTGACCCTCATCATTTTTTGAGGACTTGATAGTCCTGGTGAACCTGAATGACATTTACCCAGCAGTCTTCATTTGGCACCAAAGCAGCAGGGCATCTTTGGCTGAGCGTGTCTCCTGTTTACCGGTCTGATCGGCTTGTCCTGTTTCTACCACAATGTCTTGAATCTATGGGCCACAGTTAAAGAGAAAGTAGCAACATGTTCACTATAACGGTTCGTTAAGCACAACATTTTATTCTTTTTGCTGATGTTATTGTTTTTTTAAAGCATGTGCACATATGCACACTGTAGACGCATTCTGCAAACTTCATAGCACACTTATTCAATCACATACACTGCTATTTAATGACATTTAAATGCACAGCAATTTAAGGCAAAAATAACTCATGAAAGTTAAACATTCATAACGCTCTCTCCTTGTAATCAAGAATGCTACTTTTGCAATCAATTTCATGATAATTAGAAGACCTGACTGACTCCAGGAAAGGTTTCAGCCTTTGAGAGATGTGAATGCATTGGAAGCCAAATATAGATATTTATACATCACTGAAGTATCGCAGCCAAGTGAACTGTTTTCTCTCCTTTTCTCTCCTTTACTTTAGGAGGGATTCAATTATGCATCAGACCTATTGTTTGAACCACCCGAGCTAAAAATACACGGGCTGTCAAATACAGTGATTAGAAAAGGAATACGAGTCATGCTGAACATTAGATACACAAAACAAAAGGCTGGTGGTGTGGATCTACTGAAGGATCAGAGTATGCTGTTCCTGTACAAACTACAGCTATTTGGAGAGCTTATATATAGTACAGTATACATACACACTACATCACTCAAAAAGCCTCTACTCACTCAAAACATTCAGAAGAACTGGAAACATTTGTTTTAAAATGAAAAATAATGCCTTATAATAAGAATTATGGCTAATGTATATGCTCACATACACAACATTATTGAGAAACCATTTTAAGCACTATATGCTCATAAGCTAATATCTCTCCTGTGGCATTGTCAATAGTGACAAGGCTAACTGCATTCAGCTACATTATGCAATAACAGCTGCACAGTAGACCACACCAATCAAGGGATTAGAAGGTTTTTCTACTTCTTTTTTTTACTACTTTTAAGAGTGTTAGTGCACTAATCAGCTGACCTGGAAGCGAAGAATGATGGTCCAGATGAGGCCCAAGATCAGGCGATGGTTGCCGTCTACGATGTCATGTGACCCCATGTTCTCCAAGTGCACCCTCTGCTCCTTTAAGAACTGCAGGGCCTTGTCCACATTCTCCAGACAGTGGATCCTCATTCGGCCTTTGGTGGGCTTAGGCTGGTGGGGAGGGGGGGGTGTGGGGCAGAAAGACTCTTCAGCACAGCACTAGCTAAGTGGGCATTTGTGAAACATTACCATGAGGTCATTATCGACTTTGACAGGGTTGTAGCAGCAGACACTCACCAGTCTCTCCCCAGACAGGACCTCCAGAAGTTTGATGAGCATTCTTCCATCCCGCAGGTCCAGATAGAGGTCTGAGATGCGGCAGTTGACTCTAGCCAGGATGGAGTTCACCCATTTTGTGAAGGTCTTCTTTTGCACTGCTTCTCGCTCATCTTGCGGGCAAAGGGAAAGAAAATGGTTACCCCAGCAGGGTAAATGTGCTATTTCTTGCTTTGCCTTGTCCATGTGTTTGTTTTTGGAGCTAAACTTGACTTTGGGAGATGGGTCATAAAAGGCCATTTATTTGTGGTAATCTACATCAGGTTCTCGCTGTGATACATTTATTTTTGTTCTTTGTTTTGCAACTGTTTTTATGAACAGGGCGTTTCTTAAGAGCATGAAATAAAAATTGTTTACTGGTTAACTCAAGCATACCCTAGGGCTATATGATCTCATCTTTGGGGTTTTCAGAAATGTTTGTAACAGCGTTATAGCTTAAATCATCTTTTAACTAACATGTTTTTGTTTTTTTACTAATTGATTTGCATATGCTTATTTCTGGGTGCCATTGTTGTTATTCATTACTCCTGGTCCTTCTAAATAAGACGCCAGAATACCGCAACCTTAATGATGTATTTATATGAATTATAAATGATTCAAAAGCACGTGGCAATGGAAAACAGCAAACAATGGTGAGAGGAGAGAGTGAGTGGGACCATACTACATGAATGAGAACCTGGGCTTTTAAGTTTGGACTCAGTGAGCCCCTTGAGAATAGCAAGATATTAGACACCCACCACCCGCAATGTACAGGCAACCAGAGCTGCAACACAGTGAGAGCAGATCTCTCGTGATTGGTCTAGAGGAAAGAAGAGTATAACAGCAAAAAAAAAAAAAAGCCACTTGAATACAGCCTCTTTTGCCCACAGCCATGATTAAGGCAGTGTGATTGCACAAAGAAAGGTGCTCAGAGGTTGCCATTAACCCCAGCAAGTCATTAACTAGTGACTGACTTAAGGTCTCTAGCTGTTAAATGTTCCCCAGAGCAGAGAGGCAAACCTATTTTGTATGAGCAAAGTACTACATGCCAACAATAGGTGCATCCGGTCTGGAAGCAACGCTCCTGGTATCCTCCAACACGGTGAACGCTCTTCCAAAGCAAGCTGTGCTTTGGTCCTCCCACAAATCATGCTGGGTGATGCTCTTTGGCTCCTCTTCCCCGGGTTTAGCAAAAGTATGGTGCTAAACAGCTCTCTCTTCTCCGGTTGACCACTAGCATGGTGCAGTGTAAACTCTGCTAAACAGCTCTTTTGCCCAGGTAGCATCTCCTCAGCAGGACCCTAAATGCTCTTCAGCTCCTCATGGCTTCAACTAGTCTCAAATCACTTGAGCTCTATAGTGACAGGGCAGTGAATTATTCATACTGATGGACTTTTCTTGTACAGAGCAACCCTGTCCAAATCCCCACTCCACCCCCCTAGTCAGCACATGGTATGGGTTTATTCAGTGTGTTTAAAGGAGCCAACAGCTAAAGGCTAACAGAGTGAAACAGAAGTGTGGTTAGAAGGGTGGATGGAGGTCACTGTGGACAAATGAGCTGGGGAGAGAGATGGAGTAGAGATGAATATAACAGGAAGGCACACTGAAACCCCATCCAACTGTTTTTACACCAGCACAGCAAATGATAGCTGCCCCTCCTTCCACATTTCCCAGCATGGAAAGCTAGGAACCTAAAAATACAAGGTTCATTTCACTAAGACTATTCATTGTAACGCTAACACTAAGAAAAACACAAAATACGACATATTCTTGCATCTCTGCCCCAGTACTAAACAACTGCTGCTGGCTTTAATGAAAATCCACAATGATCCACAGCTTGGATCCAAAAATATAACATTAAACATAACATATACAAGAGGACAAATGGGTTGGGAAATGTTGCTGGGCATGTGAATACAGATCACGGGGAAGGGAAAGAGCAATAAACCAGTGAGAGTGATGGAGTGAGAGTGATGGAGTGAGGAAGATAATAGAATCAAACAAAGAGAATGACGGAAGATGGAAGAGAGTTTAGAGAGGGAAAGGAAGTGGTCCAGACGAAAGGGAGAGAGGAGAGAACAAAAATGGAAAGCATTCCATTATCAGTGACATAAATATGAACTCAAACAAAGCAAAAACAAACAAACAAACATAAAACATGCATGTTTTGATGGGAAATTTAAACTGGGCAGCCCCTGGACCAATAAATACTTAGCAGAGAACAATTAGGGCATAGATTAGGGCATAGATTAGGGCATAGACAGAACATCTGAAATTAGTTCTCCCCTTCTCCCCTTCTTAATTTACCACAGCAGCACAACAAACCAAGTCTCAAAAGTTGCAAATCTCCCTCCTTTTTCGTCAAACCCCAGAAAACAGGGAGAAGGTCCGTCAGGCAGCGTGGGATCAGAGGAGTCGGTCAGATAAGAACTGTACCTTGGAGCTGCCTGAACCTCCCATCTAAGGCGGAGTTGAAGCAGATGTTGGAGGTGCTGTAGCTGAGCCAGCGAGTGCGCTTAATGCTCTGGGAGGAGGACGAAGATGACGACGAAGCAGCCGCTTGCGGGAGCGAGATTCGCTTCGGCCGCTGGGCGTAGGAGGATGAGGAGGACGAGGAGGATGAGGCGAAGGAGGAGAGGCTGGAGGAGCCCACGGGCGGCGCTGTACCCGTCGGGACGCCGTTCCTCTCGGGCAGGTGCTCAGGCTCGGCCTTGGCGTGTCCGGTAGTCTTGGGCACCCGCTTGATCTCGGGCCGCTGGAAGCGGTGCACCGGCGGCGTGCTCCTGCTCCGGCCGGCGGGGGTGCTGACCCGCGCGGGCACCTCCTTGGCGGTGGAGTATGCCCGGGCAGCAAGCTCCCGGGGGGGTGTACTGGTGCGGATGACACCAGCCTCCCTGTTGCTCCTCACGCCGCACTTGAGCTCCCGTAGCCGGCTCTGGCCAACAGGCACGGCGCGGTACAGACACGGGCTGGTCATCCTTGGCCCGCCAGCGCCAGGCATACCGACACAACAAACTCAGACAGGCTCAGAGTGAGCTGCTCCACTCTCTGAATCCTCCTCTCCTCTGTCTCTCTCCACCTCTCTCCTCCTCCCTTCACCTCTCTCTCTCTCTTCCTCTCTCCTCCTCCTCTGGAGTGACGCGGCACTGGCTGTCACAGGCACAACAAGGAGCGGAGTGGATAACCACCGCCCAACCTGTGCATGTGATATGTCCCTGCTTGCTTCCTCCTTGCCACACGCAGCTATGATTTCATCAAAGTGGAAGTGTAGGGCGATGTGCTTTGAATCCGGGGGACTAAAGTGGGCATCACAACACGCTGGCACTCGGTGCGCCTTACAGTGTTGGGAGTGTTTTGGAAATATAATATCTGTTACCACGTGGGATGAAAATAGAGTAAGCGTATGATCAGACGAGTACATGTCTACCTAATTCTACATGCAAATGCAAAGAACATTGTATAATATCAAACACGTTTCCTTATCCCACATTAAAATGTGTTTATCTAAAGGGAGCCTCTCCTTGTTCTCCACCATTTCCCACACTCGTTCTGCCCTCTTAAGCAGGAAACTCATAACTGCATTACACAAAGCTCACCACCCACACTGAGCGCGTCATATCAGGACTCTTAGCAGCATGTTCTGGTCCTAAACTGGAGTATGGAGTCGACCTTGCGGACAATCCTTTTGGCCTCCCTAAAGGCTTGGCCCTGTTACAGATCTTTTACATTTCAACGATCTACAAAATTATATCCCCCTGAAATGCCTTGCGCATATGACGTGTGTATTGCTGACCTTGCAATCAAACATACCCAAAGTACTCAACGATATCCAGCTGTAGTGTTTGACTCCTAGTTTTGGAGATGACCTAGTCAGTGTAGGTGGGTTTATGGAACACCTATGTATGTGTGTCCTGCCCCCCCAGCTGGTTTAGCTATTTTAAGGGCCCTGCATAAGAACAGCCAGCCCATAGGTGTAGCAGCAGTGACGGACTCTCGTTTCCCACAGTGCTGAGGCCGGGGCACAGACAGACAAGTCAGCTGTCCAGATCCGTCACACACAGGCACGCTGGGTATGTGACTGAGCTGCCTAAGGGGGTGCAGTGGCCTAGGTTTGTGCTCTTGGGTGCATTTTGGGTGGTTCGGACCCAGAGTTGGAGTAAAAAAAAAAAAAAGCATCAAGCGCAAAATATCAAATGCGTTTCACCACCGTTCCAACAGAAGAGTGTGCCGAGCACCGAGGTCCTTCGCAGAACTCACCAGCGAGAGCTTTGATGCGCGAGCGCTCGAAGAGGCGCGCCGTGCTGTTGTCGTTGTCCAGCTCCTCCTGGGCCTGCTCGAAGCGCGTGTTGATGTGGCTGTACTGCTGCGTGATCTCAGCGCTGTCAAAGTCAGTGGTGGAGGTCATGGCTGCAAGAGGTCAAGAACGGGGGACGGCAAAGCCAGGAGACCCAGAGGTGGAGCAGGGGGGTGGATGGTCTGAAAAGATAAATGAGACAGAGATTCCTTTTCTGTTTTTATGCGGAAACAGAAATAGGTATCTAGGTGGCGTGACGACCTTGTGAGTCGGTTGTTGTGCACCTATAGCTTCCTCTGGGGTCACGTTCTCCCTTGAATAGAACCAGCATAGGAATGTTTTCCAACCCTTCTGTTTATAGTTCAAATTTTAAAAAACAGTATTACACACTCTCTCATACCTCAGATGGCTTTCTGCTGAAGATCATAGTCCATGGCAACATCATAATACATTGACATCAGTTGTTACTGAAAACACAAGTCTCTGACCTTTTGACAAGCAATTTCTGATTTAAGATACTTTATAGCCGGTGTGTACATTGTGTTTGAAACACAAAAATACCGTAAGGTACAAGAATTCACAAAGCACTAGAAACAAACAAACAAATAAGCCTAGAACAACACTGCTCTGTCCTCCAGCAATACCGGCTCAGGAACGGACTGCTCACGTTTGCACAGACCACCATTTCCAGCATGCTGTGTGCCCTGACTGATTCAGGAGTGTGTGTGTGTGTGTGTGCGTGCATGTGTGAAATGGTGGGTGAAGGTTAGCGGCTAAGATAGCTCTATCTTCGTGAGGCATGCCACGCTTGAGTACACTTATCACCTCACGTAGGGGCTGGGCAACCCCTCTGAGGCAAATAACACGAAACTCCTCAAACGTCATCACACGCTGGCTGCTTTCGAGCTCATTTACTAATGTCTGCTCATTTTTGCGATGCAGTTCAGGCTGTAACTTTGTGAGCTGTGATTCATGCACTATGCAGTACTGACTGGGAAAAAAGTGTGTTCAAATTATACCGATCCGTCCAACTCTTAACCAGCAGAACAAAACTTAAAAAGGTTCATGTTACCATATTTGTGTGATCATCAAAGAAATTTCTTAATGTCAATGTAACTGAAGTTCTATATCTACGCAGTAAAGCCATAGTGAACTCAGTGAAGTAATCGCACTGATTTGCAAAGGATTTCCTTATCCATGACACAACTAGCTACTGAACAGTATACAAGCAGGCAAGGACAACAGAAACATAGTGTTTAGTGAACAGGGCCTTATGATGCCAAGGCAGAGTCGCGCTCTCCCTCTGCCCCTCGTATCAGAAGCCTGCATGGGGGGCTTTATCAGAGAATAATGCTCCCTCCCTCAGCGGGAATTGTCTTATCACAGCTGACAGAGGCTAGTCCTGCTCCCTTCAGCCCGCTCTCTGCTCCCCTATATACGTGCACACTCGTACGGAGTGCACGTGATCCAGCTCGTGATTGGCCGAGAGGGGTGGAGCCCAGCGAGAATGTTCAGCATACGAATGTCGAAGGAGGATCGAGGACGAAATGCTCACATGAGCATACAATCGTTCATCCACCAAACTGACACTATATTGCATATAAACTATTGCATATTTTGCACAAATGTTATGTATGTGTGTGTGTGTGTGTGTGTGTGTTAAACAACTCCACAGTTATACACTATGTAGGAAACAGGATACACTTATGAACATCATATGAGCCATGACATGATGCCGTTGGTATTGAGAACTACCAAACTGTTACTGCCAACAAGACTGCAAGCAGAACATTGATGCTAGGCAGCAGAACAAATAGGCAACAGCAAAACCTGCTGAAAACACAGCAAATGAAACCAGACAACTGCCGGTGGGGAAATAGCTAGGCCTACTTTATACAAAGAACATTTTAGTGGACACAGCCCTGTTATGTAGAAACCTGTGTCATTGTAGTACCAACACCAGGCCTGGCAATTGTAACTTGTCCTGAAGGGGGATTAAAACAGTGGACACACACCATTCCAACAGAGGCTGCAAGCCAGTAGACCAGACATGGAAGGACAATCAATGGGTGACTATTCCTGGAGTATATTGACTGTAATTCCGTGTGGATTTAGGCTGCGTGTATCCAGATGCAGAGCATGCGCACTTTACCTTATAAGGTGAAGACTCTGCCACTCGGGCTAATTTCAAGTGTTGTTATTTCAAGTGACAGCATACAGCTGGTTTACTTTCACTGATATTGTGAAGCCACATTGTTTATTTAATGTAGTACATGAGAGGGAGAGGCAGAGAGGGAGTCAATGAGTGAGCAATTGGGGGCTGTTATCCAAATACTACGAAGGGAACTTCATACGTTGCAACCAATATGTATTAAACTGGACACAGAGATCAAAAAAGATAATATCACAAAGATAATAACAGCCCTAGCTGCCGTAACATACATACGTAAGGAAGTTCTGAATCGTGTTGTTGTCTTCTTAAAAACATTATCTGATTTCTGCCCACATGGGCTGCAGCATGTATTCTAACGCAATGAATTCTTAAACACTAGAAACAAGTTTTCTAGCAGGACCATTAAAGTCATCAAAACGCAAAAGTCAACAGGTTGTTCCACCCTTCAGTATATGCAGGTAGAGAATGTGAAAGTGTATTTGCCCTATGTGTAGATGAATCAAGGTTAGTATTTATTCAAAAACAAATTATTCATACAAGTGTGCAAAACAGAAAGCCACAGTACTTAATAATCTCTAATAAATGCCCACTACAGCACACAGTTTCATTAACAAGAAAAATTTGGTTTACACAATGTTGCCTTCATAAAATTTGACTACCCGCAATTCAGAAGTTGGAAAGACTTACCAATATTGTTGGAAGAAAACTTTAAAGTTATTCGTTTTCTTTTTCGATTGCCTTTAAAAAAATCCGTTATTTGAAAGCCGATTATGATCCCATGAGAGGCTTTGAGGTCCGGGTCACGGTCGTGGCACACGGTGGGAGAAATCCTGGTGAAGGGGTCTGGGACAGGAACTGCAACATGGAGTGGTCGCCGCACATAACGGTCATTCTCGCCGGCGCTCGACCCACCCAAAGTGTTAAAAATAAAGCGAAGCGCTGCCTCGCTGCGCAGAGGACGCACATTCCTGTCAAGTCAGTGACTTTAAATGGCAGATACATTTATGTACGTACCCCCACCCACAGTGGCATTACGCGTTAATACTGCCCGCCTATCTCCACAAATATGTCACCTCTGAACAAATAACTAAGTTTTCGTTTCAACTCAATAGCGGGCCACACAGCAGCAGCACGAGACTGATACTCTAAACATAAAAGTAGGTTCCGATCGGAAGACAAGTGAAACTTTTACATAAACACAAATATATATTTTACGTTCAATTAATTCTCACTGTGAGGTTTGAAGCATTTGTTTACAAATTAATTCCACTCTAGTCCGAAGCTTTCCGGGTGCTCTGACATGTCTCTACCCCCATGCGGAGGCAACAGAACGGTTATGAATTCTACTGTGTAGAAATTATCACACTATAAATATAAATATTTTAACTTCTTTCATGCTATATATTGTCTAGAATGAAACAGACAAATATATATCTAACTTCTTATGTCTAATAAAGTGTCGAGAGCAACGGCAGAACAAGAAGAGGGTGGCAAGTCTAATTGTCAAATGGAGGGTGTCTAAATAAATAAACAGAGAAACTATATAATAGAGAAACTTCTTCATTAACGGACCGGCTTCAGACTGAAGTAATGCGCCCCCAAGAGGTAGCGAAAGGTCACCCCACACCTAGAAACAGCATGTACACCATAACACTACTACTACTGACGTGAGCTATGGAGTAACTCACTATAAAAACAGACAATGAACAGGTTATGGAAATGTCAAATATATTTATGAAAATACTGCATTTGCTTATAAATTAAATGTCAATTTCCATTCACCAAAGTATAAAAACAAAAATGCATTTAAACCAACCACAGAAGAAATCATGTTATAAATTATCTTACATTTAAATATAAGAGATTACATATCAAAGCTAATGTTTGTTGCATCAGGTTGTGAAACATACACAGTAATACAAAGAGAAAGGAGGATTTTCCTTCATTAGTCTGTATGATTCCATTTTAGTGGAAAGAGAATCCTTTAGGTCCTAGACATTGTGCGCCAAATAGAGCTACTCTCATTCTGCAGTGCTTCTCAAAAGCCTGGTCCAATTCCTCTGTAATTCATGGCGTTGAACTGACTTGAAATAAACATTCCTGAGAAGGACATATTCCATTCCAGTGTTGCTTCACATCCACTGACATTTACACTTTGCCATATTACTGAAATGCACTGTCCTTTTAGAGCAATGCTGGGTTAAAGGCTATTATCTTGAACACAAAGTTACTGTTTTGTAGACTACAGTAACTACAGTAGATTAGTAAACGACTGCAGACTCACCATAACTATGATCAAAGTTTTGTTACAGTTATTACATCATGTTACAGTTTCTTTTAGGAATACAAGCTTAAAATCACACTGCATATTACTTAAAATAAAATAAATGGAAGGGAAAGGAAAACACTGTTAATGACACTGGGCAACAGCCAGTAAAAGACGTTTTTGTAAGAATTTCATAATAAAACACAGTGTAGCTCTAGTGCAGGAAGTGGGTTGTTTGAGGCTAACTGTGGGATCTGCCTCGTGGAAAACTGCACTGCACATGCATTGCAGACATGATACTGAAGTACTTTACTGCATATTACACATATTGACATATTCAGTCAAATGGCTTCTTTGCAATGTTTGTCAAATAGATGTTTCAAATATCTTAGCTTTTAAGGATTTGATAGCTACAATATCTTACAATATCCAACCATGTTTTCCCCATCTTTTATCATCACGTGTAACACAACCTCAATGACAGTATGAACTTACTGAGGTTAATATGTACTGTTGTTTTGTTTTTTTCCACAAGAGTTTCACATGGTTTCTGAGAATGGAAACCCCACAGTACATTTACGTGTGTCCCAGATCTGAAAGGCCTAAATGTTGAAACGTGCTTCTGACCAGTGAGAAGGTGCAGGGGAATAAAACCTTTCTCAGTACTAAAGCTACCGATAAAATGGTACTGCACTTACACATGACAAAATAATAGATAGAAAATACATAACAGGAAACACCCCCATATCCTTCAAATGTTAAAGCTCAGCAAAATTAGCTTCAGACTGATGCAAGGCACCTAAAGAATACTGGATTGATTTTATCTAAATATGCCTAATTATAATAGGCAGAGTAATTTTTGTCAAGTACAAGTTCAGAAGGTATTTCAAAAGAATTGCATGGGTGTTTGGACAAACATTCAAAAAACACCACATATAAAATCCTCTTAAACCAGTTGTCTGTCAAGACTTTGGCACATAGAAGCACCATAGAAGCACCATAAAATGTAAAAATAGACACACAAAAAATATTAAAAACAAGTTCACATCATATGTGTCTATACATAAACATACCAGTGCTTCAATGGTTAAGAACCAGGAAAAAAAGGAATGAGGTGAGAAGTCTTTAAGGGCTTTAGAATAAGTGCGTGTTGCTACATGGAACCTGGTCCATCACATGGACAAAAAGGATTCAAGGTCTGCGATTACAGCTGCTTGCTTCTGAGCCACTACATTCAGCAATTTATTAGGCAGGGATGGAGTTCCCAAATCCACCTGTAGGAGGAGATACATCACTCCTTGTAGTAATGCAATATGAAATTGGCATAGCTTTTGTCTTAGCCTTAGGGTTTCTCAAAGCAGTTTTAGTGACATTTTGGTTATTTTAGTCATTTTAATATTAATTTTAGTCAGATGAATGATTGCCCAAACTATAAATTATAAATGAATACATAAAAGTGACAAGCAAAGGTGTGTAACCTCTTTACAGACCAGTCCTGACATTTTCATCTATATTTGTTGAGGAAAATATCAATAATTTCATCACAGACTTTAGGTATAAAGTCTAGCTATGGTTCGTGTTTTATCTTTTACATACCTGTAGTAAAAATATAACTTTTAGCACAACTCGATCCTGCTCCTGGCTGGGTTGCAGTACCCATGCACTGGGGAGCATCTCTGCTCGAACGGTGTCCATGTTGGGGCGAGGGAGAGACTCCTCAAACACAGACTGCATAGCCAACACCCACATATCATCCTGAAAGGTGACGACCACGCAAGACAGAGACAGAGAAAGAGAAAGGAAAAGGGAGAAAGTGTGTGAGACAGAATTTCATTTAATCTCTGATGTAACCACTGCAATGCTGAAGTAACCACAGCTGTTTTCAAAACTCAAACACACCAAGGCACGTCTGAGGACTTGAGCATTTGTAGTCTCAGCATTATTTAAGATGTTTAACAGATGGCAGAGAAACTGAAGGGAGAGAACACACCTGTTTGGACTCGGTGCTCAGGCAACAAAAGTCCCGCGGCTGTTTAAGGTGACAGTTGGTCGGATCAGTCAACAGATAGACTGGTGAAAGCAAGGGAATCATGAGCTACATCAAGAGCAAGGAATCTCAAGTTCCTTTGAATTGTTTCAACATCGTTTTTTCTTTGCCATGATAAAACAACGCATATAATATCAAAGGCATTAACAGCATTTTGTCACCTAGTTGCATGCGGTCATCTAGGGGTCGTGTCCAGGCAGACCTGAGGGACTCATGGTAGAGATGGGTCTTGGAGTGGTCTCGGATCAAACTCCACACATTAGCCAGAGGTCTGTTGAGCTCCATGGCTCCTAGAAACCCGTGAGCAGTGGGCCTGCTGGAGGGCCTGTGGAAGGTCTGAACCCCGCGCTCCACACCCTGATACCTTGGCAGAGGGAGAGAGGAATGAGGTAGTGTCAAAGTTCATCTCAGACATCTCAAACACGTTCTACAGGCTTGTAATGCATGCTTCAGTGTGTGCACTGACCTCCAGCCAGCTGCAGCCTTTCCTGCCAGAAGATTCCTCAGGTCTCCGCCGGAGGCTAAACAAACCTGAGCCACAGCAATCAGAATTAAGCGCCAGACTTCTCCTCACCTCTCACGTCACTTTATTCATTTCCAAAATTGGACATGTTCAGAGACATAAAACAAACACAAACGAATCAAAAACAGAACCGCACCTCTGACAGGGCGCTGGACAGAGTACAGTCGGCAATGTCTTGGTACGACGAGGAAATAGACGAGGGCCAGCCGAAAGAAGAGGTGCGCTGCCGTGCGGGTGGACTCGATGGAGATGAGGAGGACTGAAGCTCCAGTCCAGAGGGAGATGTCTCCAGCTGAACATCTATAGAAAACTCCAGGTTTGGCACAAATTCAACAAGAACCACTCGAACAACCATTTCCATATAGGTCTTGCACTCACCCTGAGCTGAGAGCCATGTACGCGGAGCCTTGAAGCTTTGGAAGGGGATGACAGGAGGTCGACTGCTGACTCTAAACCCTGCATCTGAGATCCCAGGGATCTGGGAAATACAAATGTGCACACAGCATCCTTTAAACACTGTTCTTAAGTGATAACATGTAACTTGCTTGACGGAGGGGCTCACCTGCAGTGAAGGCGAGGTGCTGTCTTTCAATAGAGCTGCATTGCTGCTGTTGTAGCCAGACGTAGGTCCGGAGGAGAGACTTAGGTTGGAACCTGTGCACAAGGTGCTGTTGCTGACATGGGTGCGGAGCCTCAGGTCATCCTGCATGAGTAATGGGGGTAAATTTTAAAACCAAGAAGGCCAAGAATGACAATGAATTTTATATGTTACCAAAAAACGTTTACCTTAAACACCTTTACCCAAAAGACAATAACAAAGAACATGTGTACGGTATATGACTGTAGACACCAATAGCAACATGCGGCAAAAGTTTTATTCCTGCGCCGCATTTTAACGCTCACCTTCACAGCCTCCACAAGACCCCGCTGCTGTAGTCTCCTCTTCTCCTGCTCCGTCCGCTCACGAAGCCGCTCTCGCGCGCGGGCAATCTCTGCCCTCGCGTCCTCTCGTGCGCGAGTGTAATCACGCAGCAGGAGCTCGATATCGCGAGGACACTGACTCCCTCTTCTCTGGGGATCAGGAACTCTAGGAAGTTCCATTTTTGGTTAGTGACGCATACAAATTCTTACAAACCCATCAGTAATAAAAGTGTAACTAAATACATGTCAGAAATATACACAACCTCCAGCTGGGGTTAGACACTGATTCACCTGCTGGCCTCCACTACTTCCTGGCGGATCTGCTGCAGGTATTCCCTCCGTCGGCTTGGTGAAGGTCGTTGAGCATGCACCACCTCGTGGACAGATGAGTTTGGGTGCTTGTTGGGGCTGAGGCTTCGAGCCCGGCGGCATGTCTGAAGACGAGCTTCTCTCTCCTTCCTCAAGCCGTCAATGCTCCTTCGGTGCCTGAGGGTTAGATCCGATTACCTTCTCAGATCAGATCACATTCTCCATCGGTTACAGGGCATACGTACTTCTGAAGTTTGTTAATGGTATTAATAGTAAGTTAATACTGCAGACAAAGAAAACATTTTTCATTCACAATTTTTAAAAATGCGTCAGATCATTAGTCGCACCTGTCATAGAGCTGCTGTTTGGTGGAGATGACAGGCTCCTCCCTGGGGCTGGTCTTCAACAGCTTTAGCATCATGTCTGTCTCCCCCAAGCCATAGTGCAATTTTGCCTCTTTGAGCTCCACGCTCAGCTGGGGAGAGCTCAGGTCCAGGCACATGGAAGCCAGCACCTGCTCCCGGTCCTTCCGCAATTTCTCAATTTCCCTTGTTCTTTTGTCAGTCGCTTCCATGAACTCTGGCTTCTGCCTATATCCAATTCTTTCCGACTCCACCAGACTTGTGTGGAGATTCTTAGTATTAGCACCTGAGTTTTTCTTCATAGTAGGATTGTTTTTATTGCTGAGCTCTGCTGGTGGTTGTTGGCTGACGCCTGACCAGTTAGTAAACTTGTTGTGCATCGGCAAGTCTTCAGGAAGCTGTTGGTCCTCCTCGATGGGACTGGCATCAGTAAGTGGATTGACACTGACCAGGACATCTGTATTGCACTCACTTGGAGACAGTGATACCGCATCTTCATCTTGGTGTCGGAATATTCGTTTGCTCACATCATTCCAGCACCTCCCCACACCATCAGAGACTTTGTGGTTATATTCCAGCATGGTGTTTCTGTAGCTTCTCTTGATGGGTGTTGATGATTTCAATTGCTTCGGGCTACAGTTTTCAGGCTGCCTTTGTTTGACTGAGGAAGAGTAACTGCCCAGCGGAGAACAGACAGGCAAAACAGGTTGAGCCGCTCCTCTGTGAAACAGTGTTTTTATTTCGTTTTGTGTGCAGGTGCGAGAGGAGCTCATGCTTCCCATGGAGCGCGCCACTGATCCATCAGCACTTATGAAACTGATATCGTTCAAGCTTTCAAGAGACACAGGACGTGCTTGTCTGCTGTCACAGACCTTTTCTTTCTGATGTATGTAGAAATGGCCGGTCTGGTACGGCACTTTGTATTCGGTGGTGGACATTTGCTTGCTTTCAAGTGAATCTTTGGACATCATTGACGGCTGCGTCTCAGAGGGCCTGTGCCTTTCGTTTCTCTTGACATTGGACAAACATTGAGAAGACTTTGCCTTTCCTGTGTGAAAGCAGCAGGGCACCTCCACGGTACGGATCGGTGAAGATGCACGGTCCATTACCAATATTTGTTTATCAGTCTTTGGCTTCACTTCTGTATGATTTAACTGGTTATCTCTTACCAATATCTCCAAACTGCCTCTTCTGTGAGCACAAACTCCTAAACATTTGGATGAGGGGTTACTAACAACAGGATCTACAGTGGCAGCGGGTGATGTCTCAGGGTCGGGGTAGCTCTGATTCGGTACAACAGTCCCTAGGGAAAGAACCTTTGGAGCTAAAACCTCTAACTTCCCATCCAGCTGCACAGAGGGAGGCAAGCCGGCAGGGCGCAAGTCAGGCATACTTTTAATAGACTCAAAGGATTGGCTATTTTCACACCGATCCCTATAAGACTTAGTGACTCTATCTTGTTTTGATACACCACAAGAATCTGTACCAATCACTTTGACAATCACGTTGACCTCATGAGCTTTGGTGTTCTCCACACTCGGGCTTTGTTTGAGAACTCTGCACTGTTTCATCAGCACTGAAGGGTCTTCAGTCTGGATACCGATGTCTACCACAGTTTGGGTGGAGCCATCTCCCGTGCAATATTTGTCATAGTACATTTTTGAAACGTCACGGCTTTTTTCTGCTGAATGCTCATGCATCACACACCTTTCCCCCGATCTCATACACTGAATGTTTCCCAGAAGGTCAGAGGTGTTAAGAATCAACTCTGAGAGATGTTCAGACATATTCTGTAAACTTGCCCATGTGGTTGACGTTGCACGTTTCTGTCTGGACTCAGGAACCTGGGTGTGACTCCTCTTATGTCTCATCTTTTTCTTCAGGTCCTCATCAGATATGAATGTCTGTGTGCCATGATCACATTTACTTGAACCCTTGTGTCCACCTTCTTGAGCTTCATGGTCAGAAGAGTAGACTAGTACTATTTCGTCAACTTGGCCTGAGCTGTGAGCTGTGTCTGAGGTATCGTTGTAAGAATCACTGCTTAAAGTTGCTAAGGTCTTCTCATTAAAAACAAAGGGAGCCTGACAAAGTCCCTTCAGTTGGGTCTCTGTGCAACTATGTTCTTTAGAATCAACACTACTTAGCGTGCTAGAGAGACCCTTGTGGATGGCATAACTGCTCAGATGAGAATTAAATGGAGAATTCTGGACATTCAGCCCATTGTCCACACTGCAACATCTGGTAATAGGCTTGTCTGAGCGTTCTAATGGCGAGAGCAGGCAGGACATGTTCACAGCACTTCCAAATGCCTGATTTTTGTTCAAAGCTCTGAGTAACTCATCAGCTTTTTTTTTGTGATTAAAGGGGTTGATGTCACTTGATGCAAAATGGATCATAGTTTCTTTGTTTTGCATGCGGTCACTGTCAAATGATGGTGCTTCTAAATGCTTGTTGTCATGTGAGACAAGTGTCGAACAATTGGTTAAATAAACTGCTTCATCATTGTTTGACAGTCCAGCTTTAAATATCTTTGTAGCGAGGTGACTTGGCCTTTCTCTCAGACAATTCTCCTCTGCTACACCAGTGGTGTTACCTATGGTGGCCCCTGCTCTAGGGTTTGCAATATCAGTCTCCAGAGGGTTGCTGTGTCTCAACCTTGAGTCCACTTGACTAACAGCAGAAGGTGCACATAGTTTATCGGGTGAGACACCATCTGATTCATTTTGGACAACTGCATTCTGTTTGCCATCAGCAGATGTAGCAGGTTTGACATGAATAGCCATGCTCAATTGATGGATTTGGGCTTTAGCAGACTCATCTAAGGATGAATCAGGTGTTGAATCTGTGGATGAACTTGGAGGGGCAGTAAAATGGGCTCTTCTGTATCTCTTTGGCTTTATTCTTGGGCGGACTTCGTTACTACTGTTACAGGAAGTGAACCTTGGACCATCTTCTCCAACAGTTACCTTTTGACTGAATTCACCTGTGATTTTATGATGTCTGCCTGGGCTTATATTTAATGACATACTGTGGTCAGACGTAGCTTCTGATTTGGCCTTATGTTTATTCACCCCTCCTGTGTATATCTGATCAGCTCTTCTAGCTGAACCCGCAGAGTCGATAAGAGTGGCTGAACTGCAGATGCGCAGTTGGTTAGTGGGATCCAGCAGCTCTTCGTCTTGAATATTCTTTGCGATTCCGTAATGCTTACTGTCCTCTTTACACGCTGACTGTTCTTCTGGTTGACAGCCATTATAGGTTTTTCTGTCCACAATGACCCTTTGGATGATCTGTGGTTGACTGTCTCTTTGTGGCTGGGATGCAGTACATGATTGCAGTAGAGCCTGGGTGGGTTGAGAAACAGTGGGATCTTTGTTTAGCTTTCCATAATAAGTCTGATTTTTGTTTTTAATATTAGTCATGACACTAGAGGTATTCTCCTCACTGTTGTGATCTTGGGTGATAGAAATGTGACATTTCCCAAGGTTTTCTGGGTTACATTCTTGACGGTCTGGTTTGTTAAATGGTATAGAACCAGCAGCAGGAAAATAACCTTCAGCTGTTTTGTGACATAAATTTGAATTAAATGAACATTGAATTTTCTTGGTAAACTGAATCTTTGGATCCATGTCAAGATGCGCAGTAGTACTGACTTCCAATAGCTGCTGAAATTTGGCAGCCATATCTACGTTACTTGCTTTAACAGATTTACTCAGGGCTACCTCTTTCTGCACTTCTGAAGTCAGGTGGTCTACCATGATATCCGAGTATTGACCTGAAGCCTGAGCATCATTCTCTTTTGATGAACTGGGCATCTGTAGCGAGCCGATTCTTGCAGGAGCCTTCTCCTGTGGGCATACTCCCAAACCAACACCAGACTCTGTCCTTACAGAGGTGCTTGTCTCTCTTGTAGGAGTGAGATTATGGCAGGCATCATTGATTGGTGTAGTCTCCGATTTCATCAGTACGCACTGGTCATCATCTTTACCTTTTGAGAGTTTAAAGGTGACACCGTCAGCACCTTGAAGGACATCAGAGCATTCAATATAAGCAGACATGGATGTCAGTTGCAGGGGTTTGCTTCTTTGCTTTATCACCTGGCTGATAAAATCATTCTGTTGTTCTGTTAAATAATCAGGATGATTTTCAGTTGATTCAATGCTTAAGACAACGCTTGCTTTGGGTGACTTTCCCGAGCCTTGTCCATTGAATGCATATGGCACAGGTTTATTTAAAATGTGATTGTCAGAGTCCTCCATTTCTACATTACAGTTCTCCATGGACCCAGATGGGCAACTGAATCCATTTTCATTGTGGTAGAATACAACTGCGTCCTCTGCGTGGCTGTGTTCCTTTTGGAGAGAACCAGCCGCTGTGTCCATCCTGCTGCTCTTGTGCGTAAGAGCCTCTGGCTCGGCCTCACATGGAAGTGCATGTGAACTTTCAGACATGATGTCATATTTGCTCTGAATCTTCTTAAGGTTTTCCATGCTTATTGCTGTGGACATTGTGTTGTTTGGCTCTAGTTCTCTACTAGTGTCTTCTCCAGCGTCCACCTTTAGAGACATATTCAGATGTTCTTTTACCACTTCAGATATCTTCTCATATATTGAAAGGCCAGTGTTTTGAAACTTTCTGTTATCCAACACTTCTCTTTCCATAACCTCATCATAGGCTGTATGATGTTTCACTCCCTCCATACTCATCTCGTTGTCCTCCATGAGATCATGGGCTGATATGCGCTGTGCGCTTCTCCTGTCAGATGTGCAGCTACCAGCAGGACTGCTGCTGTTTTGGTACTCAGTCTTATTTTCCACTGATGGCACTTTTGAATGTGGTTCCAAGTTCCCTCTTTTAATGTAACTGGATGAGATCGCTGATGTGTCATTTGTTATTGGTGACAGTTCATCTGCTGAGTCTTTGCCGGTACTAGAACCTTCACCAAACTTCACTGCTGCTTTTCTCTCTATAACAGCAGACTCACATGGAGGAAGACATCCTATACAACTATTTGGTATTAGCCTGTTACCTGTTGTGACATCATGAGCTATTACGCCACTTTGCTCACATGATGCACTGTGAGACTCATGATTTAGCTGCGTATAACACTTCTTTAAAGTGTTTGCTACTTCATTGTAATTTTCATCCTTCGTGTTCAGTTCAATAGTGCAGTCTTTGGTATCTCTTGCAACATAATTCTCTAGACAAGAGCCCGTGGAGGACAGATCACTCACTCCTTGATACTGCAACAAGGCTTTACCATCACTCACAACCTCTCCTACTTCATTAGCAAGATGCTCTTTCTTGCTTTGATACTTCTGTGAAGATTCACCTTCTGAACAGTGTATTACTAAGTGATGGTGCTCCTCATTGGAGAGTATGAAGCACTCATTCTTGCTTTTTCCCCAAACATTCTCTGAATGGATACCATTACTTGAATGAAGATTTTCTACAGATGAGTGGTGTCCATCATTTTTATCGAAAACATTAATATTTCTGGAGGCATCACTGTTCTGAAAAACATCAAAACTTTCAACACATCTCTTTTCTTGTAATGACTGCTTAAAGTGCTCCTCCTGTTTTGAACATCTTTTCATAAAGACATTCTCACAATTTGAAGGAACAATGTGTTGTTCCTCATCAAATATAGTTTGATTTGCAGTACTGCTCTGTAAATAATTATCAAGGGATTCAACTGGGAAGCATCCTGAAGGAGCTTCACCTGGTATTACATCATTTTCTTTGGAATAAGTAGTGGCTACTAGCACATCAACATCATAGGCCTCCAGAGATTCTGATTCTGGTGGCATTGATTTATTAGTGCATAGTGTATCATGTTGATGTGTGTCTGTGTAAGAAGCAGGACCTGCCCACAGACTGTTCACTACATTTTCAGTGATGCAAGCCTCTTGTGTAATACACTGTGTCTTAGAATTACTCAACAGCTCATTGCTCACATTCAATATAGTGCTTTCAGGTCTGGAACTGGAGATGGAGTCAGTTTCCTTCCAAAAATACTCCAAGCTTGTTTCACTTTCAGAGGATTGATATTCTTCAAGTGTTGCAGAGCAGGGTGACCTTTGGCCTTCTGACTCATTCAGTGTCCTAGACAGATCAAGACTAGCTGAGCTTTGGAGAGAACTGCTCTCTGCTGGTGTGTGTAGTGCCTCTTTTATGAAGCCCCCTGAGGATTTGAGGGTTCGAGGACTATCTGCTGCATCAGTGGAGGACCAAGCATCAGTAAGTGCAAGTGAATTCTCTGGCTCTCTGACAGTGGCATTACTGGAGGCTGTGGACTCAGATACCGGCTGCGAAGGTTGCGTTGCCACTAGCTTAGGACTCCCGTGCAGGCTCCAGAAAGCCTCTGTAGGCATTTCTTTGGGGTTCTTAAAATCCTCTCTCCGTGTGCGCATGCTGAACGAGGACCGGAGACTCTGACACGAAGACCGACCGGCCTCCGGCAGCAGCCTGGCGGCGTCATGCTTCCCGCTCCTCTCCATGACGAGAGAGTCCTTGGACATCTGACTGTCCTCACTCTCCGCCTCGCTTGGCTCCCAGTTCTCCCGCTTCAGCCGCTCGGCCAAAGCACTGGCGTAGGCCGAAGAGAGGGAGTCCGCTGAGAAAAGGCTATCGCAGTCTGACGAGTCTTCGTCGTCGTTCTCTACCCATTCGCTCAGCTCCTGTTGCTTTTTCACCCATTTTCCCGTGTCGTTTGCGAGGGCCTCGGTGCTGTGCCAGCGTCTCTGTTTCTTGTCCTTTAATGAGGTAAGCTGAGCCAAACCTTCGCAAGACACTGTTGTTTTTATAGAGCACTTCTGCTGCGTTGTCTTTGTGTCTCCCAGACCTTTATTTGCTTCCCCAATACACTGAGCTTTTGCTCTGTTAGCTGATTTAGCACCTCTGCCACCTTTTAAACTTAAAGGAGGTTTGCGGAACACCTTTGACAACGCCGTCTTTATTCCTGAGCCAACCGATCGAGAAAGTGCTTTGCGGATTGTTTCCAAGCCTTTACTTCTGCCACAGGGTAAACCTTTGGTACCCTTGGATGAGTATTTTTGTGTTATTGATTGTTTTATTATTGGTAGGACCCTTTTGGATTCTCTGTTATCTGAATCCTGTGTAGTTTGTGAAGATAAGTTATGATCCCCTGTGTGATTCCAGACTAATGATTCAGGACTCGGCGAATGAGCTTTTCCATCAGTCATTACACCAGACGTTCTATCTTCTGTTGGGAATGCTTTGAGGTTCTCAGAGGAACATACTCTACTAGAGGTCCCTTGACCATATCTTGAGGGCATAGTGTTGGAGCGGCCTCTAGTTATTTGATTTGAAAGATGTTCATCAGATCCCCACTTCTCAGGACATGTAAACCTAGACAATGATGCTGTGGACGTGCATGACCTATTCCTCCTTAGAAACTGGCTGCTAGAAGAAAAAACAAAAATATTTTTGAGATTTACTTATTATATGTACAATATAATTCTACATTTCATACACAATCAAATAAGGACAGTTTAACACCAGTACAGACCTGAAAATGGGTGTGTGATGAGGGTAGAGTCGAGTCAGAAGATCAGCAGAGAAAGAATGCCTTCTCAACATCACTGGTCGTCCCCGGCACTTTGAAGGAGATGTCAGCTCAAGTCCGTCCACCCCAAGTGCATTCTCCAGCCTCTGGAGCTCTCGCTTTGCCTCCAGCAGGTGGCGCTTGCGAGCAATCCTCTCCAGCTGGCAGTGCAGCCTTCTGCGGCGAATGCGGCTCTCGGCCCTTCGAAGCGCGTGGTGTTTCAGGAGCTCCTCCTGCACCACCTGTTTCCTGACAGCCACCACGATCAGCAACGGATTCACCGTTTCAGGGTCACCTTCCTCCGGCGTCTCCTGGCTAACACGTTTTAATGTGGGAAGAGGAATTAGGTCTGTCTGCACCCCTGATTCCAGCGTTCCCTTTTCCCTGATGGCAGAAAGATGTTGCTTTTCCTCCAAGATCCACTGCTGGACTGTAAGGCATGGCAGAAACATACGTTTAGTATTAACATGACAGCTGATAAATGATAACTTAGTAAATCATGAGGTTTTAACAGGAGTCCATTATGCTAATCAAAAAATCTCATCGTTAACTAAGAAGCAGAAGTCACATTCTTAATTCATACAGTAAAACAAGAAGGCAATAAAAAAATGTACAAACTTTTTCAAAAAGAAAAAAAAAGGGCCTCACGATAAAATGAAGAACATCGTTTCTATGAGTTAAAATGGTAGCGGGAGAGATAGAATGTCCTGTTTATTTGCCCCATACGACATGGTGGCAATTGCACAGCCTGCTGGGGGCAATCACAGCACTCACTGTCAGTGCGCTGCTGTCGCAGGTGGGCCTGCTCCCTCTCCAGGTCCCTCTCCACTCGCCTCTGCTCCACCCGGATCTCCTCCTGCAGACACTCCACGTAGCGCTGCTGCTCCTCCAACCGCTGCCTAGGGGGAGGCCCGTCACCCAGCTCCTGACTACCTGCTCCCTCCATCCTGGCCACACAAAAGCGAACGCATGGTAGTTGAAGACTGTACATTAGATTTACAGGCACTTCCTAGCAGACCTACACACACACACACACACACTTACTGCTACCTTTTTTCTGTGATTTATAAAAACATCAGAGGATTGAACAAGCTAACAAGTCTCTGCTTCTCTGCTTCAGTGCATGAGGCGCCTACATTCAGCACCTTTGTGTAACCAAGTAACCCCAAGTAAAGTCAAAACAAGATAATGGTCCTCTAGGGAGCTTATTACTGGTCCAATATTTCCAGTCAGTAGTAATCACAGTAGTCACAAATTCAAACCGCATGATAAAATTTAACATGTACACATGTACCAGCAGTACTAATGCTGAATATTCTGACGTACTTCCAAAGAAAAATGGAAGAAAAAAAAGAAAAAGAAAAAAAAAAAACCCCACAAGGCTCTGTGTTTACCTCAGAGAACGGGACAGCAGGTCCAGTTCTGAGGAGCTGCAGAGTAGACCTCCCTCACTGGTCTGGGCAAAAACACAGTTAGAACTTTATTTTATCATTATAATTTCAGACCTTTGTATCATTTGCTTAATGAAAGAAATCCTCACTATTATTATGGCACCTTTTCTTGTCAATACTGGCATTTGGCTACATGCTAATATTTATTTTTAGGTGTTTTGTGGGGTCTCTTCTGGTATTTTAAGGGAATGACAAGCAGTGAAAGACCTCTAATCCTAAAGTAAACAATCCCCTAGCGCCACAAGGACGTCCAGCAGTACCCGTCTCCTCTCTCGCAGGGCTGCTGCCTCCGCAGGGTGGTTGAAGCGGAACTTGTGGATCCCTCCCAGTGTTATCACTGCACCTTTGAACAGCACATAAACGAGGTCATGGTACATGTATGCACACGTAAATGTTGCACTGTACTGCAGCTACAAATACAATCTGTAGATGCAAGCTGTCAGAAATGCATGCATGTACGGGTATGTAAACAAGCATGTATGTGTTGTATTTACCTTGTGCAAGTCTACACGGTTCCGTGACATCTCTGCTGTTCACCGTGCAGGCACTGTGCAGGGGGGGCCTGAGGGTCACCACCCCATTCTGATTCTCTATTTCACACACTGAACCCTCTGGCAGGACTGACCATACAGAACAGCAGGTTACACACAAAGTGGTCCAACTGCCAATATAGGACAATATTCTGATATGGCTGCATATTAATATAGACATATATGGGGGGGGGGGGGCAATCAAAGATCTGAGGAAAAAATATGCAATACCAATATGGGGTCCTTCCTCATTCTCATCCTGAGGTCCAATTCTGGTGACCCCTTCCTATAACACAGTGAACACCAAGAGTTAATGAGAACGTTTGAAGACCTGCACTGTTGACCGTAGCAAACCCAGTTTCATAACACCTACTCTGGCGATAATGTTACAGTCTTTGTTTATTACATCTGACCTTCAGCATGAATCACACCTCAAATGTGGGCAAGGCGATTTGTTTACAGTCGCTGTGTGGTATAAAAACTTGCTTATATAGCAGTCACACTACAGGACCAGGCTCATTTGCAGGGACTTTGACTTTTACACACTGGGAAAGAGTCAGCACCACTTTTGCGTCTGATACGGTGAGAACTTGCTGAGAAATGTAGAACAGCCTCAAAACAGACTGACAAAGCTTTACTTCAGCTCTCACAAGCAAAATTACACAACAGTATAGAGGGAAAGAGTTCAAAGAAAGGAGGAAAATGTAATGAGGAATTAGATTAAACTACCGCTGAGAATCTAAGCGACTTCTCTCAGCAAGGAAGTAAACAATGTAAACAAAAAAGTAAGAAAAAAACTATATTTAGAGGATATCTTGAAAGATTAATGCTTGCTGTGCATACAAAACAGTGTTAGCGTTAGGTACCACCATATACAACTGAACTCAGGTCAGTACCCGGAGGTGATAAATGGTGACTCCCGTGCTTAGTACGTCTGTCTCCAGGGCGATGAGGTGGGGAAGGAGGGAGTGGATCTGGACTCCGGCTCTGTCCTGGTTAATGTCCACGCTGTAGCGCTCCAGCAGAGCTCGGCTGTCTCGCCAGCCCTCTGACCAGTCTTTAGTCAGCTGCTCCACCTGGCGACAGAGACGTGGGAGGAGAGATGAGGTCACTGGATCTGGAGGCAAAAGATTGAGGGCTGCAATTGCCAAGCCTAGGAAGAAGATGCGAGAGATCGTGTCAAATCCAGTGCTTGAGTGTTTGAGGGCTTGCGCGGACCTTCAGTTCGTTCTGCAGCACTACGTCAGACAGGCTACCGTCTCTCTCGTCGCTCAGACACGGGCTGGTGTTCCTCTGCTGTGCACAACAAAAGGTCCATCAGTCACTGCCCGCATGTGCTCCTGTGGCTGCTTCTAGGGTATATGCTAAAGCTACAGTCGTGTAGATGGGAGGGCGAGTACCACGGAGAAGCTGAGCAGCATGGCCTTCAGCCGGTCAATCTCCTCACGAAGCTCCCTTATCAGCCTCACGTTGGCATCCTGGGAACAAACGAGAAAGGCGCCGCGTCTCAGTCTCAACAGCCGCATCAGCCAGTGAGGGGGAACGAGGCTGAGAGGGTCGAGGCAGAGGGGAACGAGGCAGAGGGGGAACGAGGCAGAGGGGGCAGAGGGGGAACGAGGCAGAGGGGAACGAGGCAGAGGGGAACGAGGCAGAGGGGAACGAGGCAGAGGGGGAACGAGGCAGAGGGGAACAGAGGGGAACGAGGGAGGGGAATGAGGCAGAGGGGAACGAGACGCACCTCATTGACTCTCGGCTTGTTTACGATGTTCCTGGCGTGCGCCGCGTAGCGGAGGGTGCTGAGAGTTTCACTGTAACTGCTGCAGGAGGGAGAGATGGCTGTGGGGGTCCGAGAGGGAGAAAAATGAGGAAAAGGTACTGGCCCCACATCCTAGATGTGAGCATGTTACTCTAGTCACTCACAGAGGCAATGGCAATGACTCACTCGCGATCATGATGGTCTTGGAGTTGCCGCCCAGGCTGTCCTTCAGGAGCCAGGTGAGGGCGGAGTCTCGGTAGGGGATGAAGCAGAGGCGGCGGCCGCTGCCGGACAGAGAGCTGGACTGGCTGCCCAGGGTGCTGCCCTCGCCCTCGCTCAGCACACTGTTGATGCTCTGACTGCTGCTGCACATCTGAGAGTTCTGGGCTGAAGTGGGAGGGGCGGGGCAAGGGGCGGGGCATAGGCAGGTGGATGAGGGGTTAATGGACAACAGGAAAAAAAAAGAGAGACAGAAACAGGGCGGAAGGATAAAGCAGCATGTTGTATACCGAGGGCAGAGATTACGATGCCCAGAGTGACCAGAGACTTGTTGATGTTGGCTCCTTCGGTGATGCGGTCTCTGCAGTACTGAGGGTCTGCTCTCTCACTGACAACAAAAAGAGACACAAATACAACAGAGCTTGAGCACTAGTAGCCATGGAGATCCACTAGGGGGCGACCTGAGCACAGAAACACTTAAAATCTGCAACATGACAATAATCCGGTTTCGACACTGTAACTAGCTGTGGGCCAAGAGGTATGTAAATAATGAAAGCAAACAATCACCAACCTGCCAGCCAGGTCCACTAAGTTGATCTTGCTCACTATTTCAGAGGGGAGGTTATTCTCTAGAATAGCCTACAAAAAGAGGTTACGCAGATAAAACACTTCTCAAATAGCACAATTTAATGAAAGAAGACTTAGAAAGTCTGGCCATGTGTTTGGGACCTGTGTGTACTGGATGCTGAAGATGGCGTGTGATCGGCTGCTGGCGTCATGGACATGTGTGGCTGCAGTGATGCGGTTAGCAATGCCCTCCTCCAGGAGCTCCACCGCCTGCTTATAATCTGACACCACGTGCTGAGAGAGACCTGGAATGCATGTGTGCGCACACATACACACACACACACGCACGCACACAGTAGAGATATTCCTATTTATATTCATACCCAGAGATTATCACCATTGTCTTTCTTCATTAATCGTATTGTCAGCTTGTTTCTGGTGGATAAAGGTGGATAAATAATGCTCCATCATTCTATTGACAAATTTATTACGGGATTTAAGAAGTTGGACAAGTGTGATTTAAAGGTCTACAAAACTGGGGCTCTGGGGGAGTGTGTATGTTAGAAAGAGACATGTGAGCTGTTTGTGTATTCCTCTGGGACTCTTATAGCCACAGGAAGGTGAGATCACTTCCTGTTATACTGGGGTTTCTCCTAATACACACAATAACTGGATGCTGGAAGCCAGACTACAAGAAAGGGGGCAGGTCCAAGGAGGCGGGGCCTAAACGCAGGCGCGAGCAGCACAGGCTGCAGTCAGAGTTCAGCTGCGGACACTAAAAACGCTACATGACCCATTACCAGAAAAAACCTCAGAATAACCAAGCCTAAAAGATCTACTAAGCCTAAGAGATTTACTGACGTTAATATCCTTTTGAGTACACTGAACTACAAAAGGTGAGCAAACAGTTCAGCTGAACGTGACTGGCTTGTGGTTTTCACTGGGATTGGTTTCAGTAAGGGAATGACTCTGAACCTGTTTAGTGAACTCTCACCCTGCACATATGGTCCCTTGTCGGGGTGCTCGCGCACACGCAGGGGCGCTGGCTTCTTCTGGTCCGTCCTTCTGAGAAGATCACGTACGCGTTCATTGTAGATCTCTAAGAAACTGGAGGAGAGAAAAGACTCTTACAAACGAGTCTATAGACCAGACTGTCGCACAGCAGGTGTGATCACAAACACAGACAGGACCAAGGACAACACACTCACCTAATTTCAACTCTGCAGTTCTGTCCATCAGGAGAGCCGATATCAGATCTGAAGAGACCCTGAAGGAGACACACACACAATCAGTGTAAAAAATACCTGTCACTACAGCATAATTAAATAAAGCAACATTTCCAGTTCATATGGGAGACCTACTTGACAGATCCTAGGTGTCAATCCAATAGAATCCTACACAAAGAGGAAGTGATCAGACAAGGGAAACATCTACGTTATGCAAGGTAATGCTCTCCAGCACTGCAGAAGGTTCCTCACCGGCGTGCCCATCATGGTGTAGGTCTTCCCTGAGCCTGTCTGCCCATAGGCAAACAGACAGACATTGTAACCCTCGGATGCCCCAGCCAGCACAGACACGCCCAGATCCTGGAAGACCTACGGGAGAGAACGCTGAGGGTGACTCTCACTCCTACACGCGCTTAATTAGCTACTTCTGCCACTCCATAACTGCTCAGCCAAACACACACACACACACAATAAAATCACTACAAAGTTCTAGTGTGGACCTAGTCTCAGTACGAGGCAGTGGAGGTTGAAGGAAAGCATGGAGAGACAGAGCAGGCCAGGGGGAGAGGAGGAGGAGAGGAGATGGAGGGAGACAGGTGAACGAGAGAAGGGCTGGTGGTCCTGGAGCTGCTCTCTTCTCACTGAGACGCCAATGGCAGAGCGACTCTCTGAGCCAAGGACACGTACACCCTACCAAGTCAGCACACACACACACACACACACACACCAGTTATGGACACAGGCACACACTAGCCCTGAGTAACCAAGTAACCAACATGCTTGGTGTAAAAACAACTTTTGCCATATACCTGACAAATCCTCCACTGGAAGACTGAACACATCACTTGTGTAGTAGGAATGTGTCAGTGTGATGTCACGAGGGGGAAAGACATTCACACTTTCAGACCCTTTCAAACATTAATACTGACATTATACAATAGTAAAGAGCAATACTGACATAGCACAGCACTACAAATGAATACTAACATCATCCAGTACTAAGTATCAGTACTAACATAGCATAGGACTAAAGTAGGAAGTCTCAGCTTGAATCATAACCATGCTGACACAGCTCATGTGTACATGTCACTGACAAAAGCAAGCAAAGTTCTTAACATTCAACACTGTCCTTTAGACACAGCTGCCCAGCTCTCTACCTGCCCTGCGGTGTGTGTGTGTGTGTGTGTAGTGGAGGGACTGACATTAAAAAATCTGACATTACCACCCACAGCAAAACACAGCACAGTTAGTCAGTGAAATTGGATCAAGCCGGTACGTTTGGCTGTAACACAAATGCCTCCCTCCGAGGCCATTCAGAATGAGGGCTAAGTGGCACACCGGCTACTTGGGGGGAGGGGGGGGCAGATTAGTGAAGGCTTAAGAGCTCCTGCGCCTCTGGCTCTTAATTGTCCTGAGCCCGACTCCTCCGCTTTAAGAGGTCTGAGCGAGCGGAGCGTCTGACATCACACACGTTGAGCCAGGCTCACACACAGGCCTCTCCTGTTACCGCACAAAGAGAAAGGCACTCTATTGTGTACCTACCCCACACTCCTGCAATTCATCACAGACCACCGACACACACACACACACACAAAGAATCATGACAGTGCACTACGTCTTACTCAGTGCAGTTGGCTTAATACCATTTATAACCGTGTCTCATATCACTGTTACACTATTATAATCGCAAGTGCCAGATTATGTGTGGCACCCCATTATGTGAGGTCCAACTAGCCAGCCTTCGTCCCGGTGCAGCCTGGGAAAGGTGCTGTGTTTCCTGGGGAGGGCAGGCTGCTGCAGGACTGCAGGAGGGCCCAAACAAGGCCAGAACGTCTAAACACTGCCATCAACAGGAAGCCCATGGTGTACGTGTGTGTGTGTGTGTGTGTGTGTGTGTGTGCAGGCACATTTCAGACGCGCGTATGTGTGTTCCTAAAGGAAATCCATCTGAAAACAACAGCACAAAGACACACATGCGCAGCTTTAGATATTCCCCCCTCATAAAACAACCAAACACACACACACTGGCCTGCAGTGTGGGAGGAATCGCAACGCGGCCTTCGTGCTGGACGAGAGGCGGAGAGCCAAAGGCTTTAAACCAGCCACAAAAGGGAACCGCCGCTGAACGAGGGGGAGTCGGCCAGGGAAGGGCGCGACCAAAAGTGGGTCAAAAACAACGAACTCAAGGCCAGATGCCAAGATAAGGAAATGGCGTCATCCGAACGTGCTGCAGACGCGCCTCGGCCAAGCCGGCGCGAGCACTGCGAGCTCAGGATAAACAGGTTCACGAGGGAGCGCCGGTGATCGCGAAGCGTGCGCGCGAGCACAGGCGGAACGAGATGGTAATCTGCTAAATAACTGCTGGATGCGCCGAACAGGTCCACATTGGAGGAAGGCCTGTAATCACCATGTGCGTTGGGCTGCAGGGTGGCTGGTTAGTGTGGGCTGCTCCAGGAAAACCAACTGAAGCTTGTCCAAGGCAAAGCTGCAGCCCCCAGCCACACGTCACCCTCGAGGCGGTGAGGAGGGACAGAGCTCTATCGCTATTTTTTTTATGGCTTTGCTCTGTAAGATCACAGCGGATGAGGCCGATTTCCCAGACACTGATGAAGCCTTCTCTTGGGTTAAATAGCCATGGCAGTCAACATTAGAATGTTTTTTAGTCTAGGGTTAAAGCTTAATCTTAAAGCTTAAGCTAAACTGGCCCAATTGGTTGAGAAAGTTTGTGTAATATGTGTGATAACAATGCAGGTTACTTTTCAGATTGTTTCTTACTGATCCCATTGGTCAGGTCATAGCTAGGAGGCTGAGCTGAACAACTGTCCAGTACTATAACGTGAGACCAGGAGGACAAGCATACACACGACATGACAAATCACAAGGTCATGCTTGAACATTTAATGCTGAGCCGAGTCTGAAATCCAGTTTATTCCTTCATGTGAACGAGGAAAACAGGAGCATAACTGATACGCGAATAGAGCTGGTGTGTGTGTGTGTGTCGGGGGGGGGGGGAAGGAGTTCACTGGCAGGAATTCAACTTGGCTCTCCTCAGTCATACAGTCACAGAGTTTTGTAGGTCAAATTTACATGGTGGTAGGGAGAGGGAGAAGAGGGGGATTCTGGGAGCTCCGGTCAGCCTGGACCCCACTGCTGTTGCTGGGGGATTTGGGATGAGCGCCAGAGGAAAGAAAAGCCCACGGAGGCTCTCACTGTCTGTCCTCCTCCTCCTCCTCCTTCTCCTCCTCCTCCTGCTCCACAGCTGGGAACACAGTCGGCCATGTGCGGCGGCTCTAGTGAGGGTAAATGACTTCCACAGCCTGCTGTGTGATTAAAGCTCCACGGAGACCCAGCAGCACAGCGCGCTCCGCTTCCACTCCAGGGGACCCGCATGGCCTCTGGAGCTACAGCTACAACTGCCCGGCTAAAAAACGCATTACTACCTGCATCCAAAAACTACTGAAACTCTGTCCAATACCTGTGCAGTTCCAGAACGACTACATGTGTGTTAATCTGTTCAACGTGATCATCTTTGTGATCTGATTTGTGTTGTTGAGCGGTAACACCCGATCATCTGTCAGTTGTTGGGAAACTGCCAAAAATTCAAACGTCAGCCTGTGAAAACGCAAACCAGAACAACTGCAGTGACGACAGCACTTTAAAAAAAAACCACACTCCCGCTAGCGTAGAGTATCCACACAGTGTGGCTGTTCTTTTAAGAGTAGCACGCCATGCAGACGTTTCACAAGCATAATCAGACCTCATACTGAATCCAAAGGAAGTGAGGGAGGAGAGACAAGAGGAGACAGACAGAAAGCACAAGAGCTGACTTCATTTGGAAAAGAAAAACAGCATTGTGCGCCGGCTCTTCACCAAACGCCGTCCACACGGCGCGATCTGAGTGTGAGAAATGCTGCCCTGAAGCAGCTGTGCTTTTTGCTGGAGATAGAGGAGAAGCATCCCCGTCTCTCTCCTCCACCCACCGAGTTCTCCACCCTCCGCTGATCCTCAGCCTGTCTCTGACATGGCCCTTCCCCACTGGCATGTCTGCACGACGCTCAAACATCTGCCAATATGTCGATATTCGTGCTGAAATGGTGAAGTTAAAACTGCCAAACGAGGGACTTATTAAAGACCGTATGGTGAGAAGCGTCACTGGATCCCTCAGCTTACAACAGCACAACAGCTGGCTTCCATTACTCTGAGGCCTAATACACCCCCCCCCGAACACACACACACACACACACCTCCCCTTCTCCCTCCAGAACCAAATATCTACTGACCTTCCCGACTGCCTGCCTGCTCCTACAGACCCCCAGCTCAATCCAGCGGGCCGTAATTCAGGTCAAACGTCACGAGTGAAAGCTGAAAGCGATTCGCTTTCTTCCCAACGTCGCACATACGTGTAAGTTGCAGGAAAAACAAACAAAAAAAAACAACCCCATAAAACCTAAAGCGATTAACATGCAATCTGTTTTTTATTCTTTCCCACAGTATATATATCCTGTTGTCAGTAACTGTGTTTGACTCTGAGTGGATTGCGGAGCATATCTTGGGAATGTCCAGATTTAGTGGGTCAGATCCTCCTCCTTCCCACAGAACTCCACAAAGCGGCCAGTCTGTCTCCCTGGCCGAGCTCGCAGGACGAAAGGGAGCTGCAGGCCTCCACTGGAAGCCCTGACTTGGCAGAAGCGAATGACAAAGAGAGAAGGGGGCACTGTGGGCTGCCCGCCTAGCGCAGACCAATGTGTGTGGACCAAAAAGAGTCTTTGAGTCGCAGCGCACAAAGGGTCGTCTGAGGGGGAAAGCGAGTGGCATGGAAACACGCGCACGTCCGATCGTCTAATCGCACGAAGTACGTTTTAACGTCGGAACTGATAGGGCCGTGGCCATCCGAGAGCCCTGACAGCATGGGGAAGCTAGCAGGAGGAAGGTGTCTATAAAAAGATGCGTGTTTGGAGCAGTGTTTTGGCTGGGCGCTCCCGTGTGTCCAGAGGTTTTGGCTCGCCCTCTCGTCCCAGAACGGTTCGGCTGGCATGCACCGGCCTCCGCCCAAGGAGGTGGGGGTGAGATGGAGCTTACCTCCTCCTGTGAGGCATAGTTGGGCGCCTCGGGGTTCACGGACCAGTAACAGTAATCAAAGCTGAACTCCAGCAGCCTCTGCCTGCAGTCGCCTGGAACCTCTGCCCTCCCGTCCAGACGCCCGTCCAGCTTCAGAAGACAGAATGAAACAAACACACAAACACACACACACACACACAGAAAAAGACAGCCAGAGAAAGAGTGCAGAGTGCAAACTTTAGAGGGAAGTAAACACATCTACTCCAGGACTCCTGCAAACACAAATGAGGTCACGTTTCATGTGGGAGAGCTCGCTCTAAGCATCAAACAACCAAACAGTCATTTGGCCAATATGTCCTGTAACTCTCTCATCCTACAGCAGGGGTGGATAAGTCTTTAAACTCTTAAGAGAGTATCGTCAGGTTTTGACATATGGTTAACGTTACGTAGCGATTGAGGGAATTACAAAATAACTGGGGCAGGCATCTACGACTATGGATGAGCACTTTAAGTGTAATGGAGACATGAGAAAGGAGCTAATGGCCGTGTGTGAATGCAATTTTAGTTTCACAATAAGGATAATGTACCTGATGAATGAAAGAGGCATGTGTGACCTTCAGGGGTCAACACTATAAATAGAGCAGCGTATGGCAAACATGTCCCAGGCCTCTCTAAAGCTCAACAGGACAAATAACTGATTTAAGCATACATGCATGATACTCTGCTGACATATTGGAAAACACTACTCCATTTTGTGTCAGCATGAAATGATAACACACATCATCGCACAACACACACACACAAAGTCATCAGCACTTTATCAGCTCCATTACACAAGCCTCAGCTGCTTCTCCAGGTGTGTGTGTGTGTGTGTGTGTGTGTGTGTTAACACAATGCCACCGCATGCCAGAACAGCAGGAAAAGGAGCGTGCAGAAACATGCCCATAAACGGTCCCTCGTTCCCCATGACAACGCTGTGTTTACATCCGCTGAACGGCGCTTTCCTGGCTTCCCGTGGTGCGCTGACCTGCAACCTCAAAGCTGCGCTGGGAAATTCGGAGCGAGCACCTCATCCAAACTCAGCTATGCTAAAGCTTCCAGCTGCACTGACCATCGCCTACGGTGACTCAAGACTCCTGACCTGAGCTTCTCTCTCTCCAGGTTCCCTCGCCCAGTCAATATGCTGTGACGGTGAGCTTTCTCTCGACTATGGCGGGACATGCAGTGAACCGTGCATATCCACAGATCCCATTGAATGCCTGGATCCAACAGGCCGGGGTAGTTCGGCCTACGCAACCTCTATGCTATAAATTCGTCTGCCTCAGGTTTGCCCAACAACTCACTCCTCAATCCCCAAAAAGGCATGGAGCCACTGAATCAAACAACACGAGCGTTTGTATGCGTGTGTCACTCTCCGTAACTGCATGTCTTCTAATTACTAGACACTAATACCTGTGGTCCCTGCTCTCTCAGCTGTCCTACATTCACTACAGATGTCCTTCTGGGGAGAGAGTGAGCCGACGTCTTTGTTTTCCTTCCCTCCCCGCTCTCTTTCCACACTAGCAGCGGCTAACCAGATGTTAAGACGCCTGCCCTTTCATTAAGCTATTAATCAAGTCAGCGGTAAGATATTTGGACCTCGTTGATATTTGCTGCCTGGATGATAAAGAGTTCGGCTAATAATATGTTGAGCAGACCTGTTTTGTGACAAGGATTCACATGAGCGTGTTTTTTTTTTTAAAAACCATTAGTTAGACCTGAGGCAAACTACACAGAAGACATGTTTACTTTCATTTGCAAAACTGCAACGCCTGTTAATACGGATCTTGTAGGGCTCATATTTACTCATTGTGTTTAAGTATTAAATGCTGGTATTGGTAGAGAAAACATGGTATAAACACCTATTACCATCAGTGACCTCGATCGTCACTGATCTAGTCACAACACTGCATTTCCAGACAACGTTGTGTTGTAATGCTGCAGTAAGCAATCACACATTTGCATTCTGAGTAGTCAATACCAAACGCTATCAGCAGAAACAGACACTACTCTGTGGTCTCAGCCTTTCCACACAAAACTCTACTCTGGAATCCCAGTTCAGAGGAAGGGTACAATTGCATGATGTGTGACTTTATGTGACAGTTTTGGCTTTGAGCTTGCGTGTGTGCAGAAGCACTAATGAAGTAGATGTCTTTTGTTTGTGTTTTGTGTGTTTGGATGGTTGGTCTCAGCACATTTTTAATAAACAGCACAATCACACAGGAAGTGGGCAATCTCTGCTGTAAACTTCCTGTTGCTGAGATTCACATTCCACTCTTCCCCGCCACCCTAACCAGCTCTTTTAACACAAGACATTTGTATGTAAAATAGCAACAAAACCTCTACCCAAAAATACATTTACTTTTGATCCATTTTATGAAAACATTTATGTTATTGAATGAACACTTAGATGTTATTTAGATATCAGAACATTAAAGAACAAGATATTTCTAAATATTTTGTATACACACTGCACTTATGGAACACCACTAAAGACTTAATCAAACAACTGAAGTGTTTGACTTACATCAAAACTTTAGAAACCCTGTGAAAGAAGAGAACACCAGGACTTACCTTCACATTTCTTACTCTCACCACTTTGTCCTCCACCTGTACTGCTATCCTCCCTCCATCCACACTCTCCCTACAAGACATAAACAAACTTTAAGCACTGACTGAACAGTTTTCCTCAGCCCAAAACTAACACGCGAAGTTATTTACTCTCTGGTGCGAGCTAAACACAAATGACTACATGTAAACATCTGAACGCGTTTTACTTTAAAACGGGCAAGACATTTCAAGAAATATTTGGTGATCGTATTACGTTTATCTGATTCAGACTGTAATGGAAAGCAAAACAGTGAGGGATTTGGGGATCTGTGAGTCCTCTCTCCCTGAGTAGGTCAAACAGGAACGACAACAGATCAGCCAAAGCGACAGCTGAGAAAAGCAGTGCGTGTGTGTATCTAAAAGCGCGAGACGGAGAAGAGCCAGGACAGCTGTGCGTGGACTCCAGCTGCCTGAAACTCGGAAACTGATGCAACAGAGCGAAATCTGAGGCCACCGCTGAGCTGTGTGAACCTGACATCTGAACGGCGTGAATGAGGAGAAATTAAATAATTGTCCGAGGCCTCGGGTCTACCAGGCGTCTCATGTGGTGAGGACCCATTTCACTCTCCCCAGCTTAGGCTCCCGGGCTATGCGGTACCACGCGAGCCTCTCTCTTTCCAACAACCCCAAAGGCGGGCCCTGCCCAAAACCCATGCAGCCAGC
Organism: Brachyhypopomus occidentalis; assembly: GCA_020368025.1. Classification (NCBI taxonomy): domain Eukaryota; kingdom Metazoa; phylum Chordata; class Actinopteri; order Gymnotiformes; family Hypopomidae; genus Brachyhypopomus; species Brachyhypopomus occidentalis. The sequence continues at coordinate 9,551,193 of JAGXOD010000002.1, read as the reverse complement.
CCGCGCGCCGAACGCGTCAGCCTATTTGAAAGAAGTGCAAGTGGGGGAAACTTGTTTTGAAACACTGCACATAAGTTGTACACTAGCTATGACGTGCCCCTTTTATTATCCACATTTGCAGCCGACAACTGGAGACGCAGCAACTCTCTCATTTTTACTTTGACAAATGCATTATTCTGGGGAATGGTGGCAAAGTCCCCTGTCATCTGCATACTCGTATAAACCCACGTTCATAACAAAGACATCTTTATTAGCATAGCAGGAACTGTGAACTATGAAATCACCCATTGTTAGGCACACTTTGCGGGGCTATTTAAAATGCCGGGCAGTCCAGACACAAAGGCCGGGATAGAGGTAGCTCTTTGTGCTTCACGTGTTAAGTTTTTCTCCACATCATCTACTCACACCACGTTCCCTCAAGATCCTAGTCAATCTGGGCCCAACATACTGTTGTAATTTGGCTGGTGCTGGTGGGTGGGGCGGCACGTTCTAATACTAGAGCAATATTTGGCTACCCCAAGTCTGGCTTTTATGGTGCTGTAAAGTACTTGAAGAAAAACATGTTTTTTCCATAAGTTATTGGCGCAGCTTGTAATCAGGTCTGTGACGTAAGAGTGCCCAAAAGAAACCAGACATTTGTGCCTAATTAGAGAAGTTAATACTTCAGATATTTAACCCTATTAAGGGTACAATCAAGGGGAATGTAATTTACTGCATAAAATAATATTCTGCTTCATTCCCAGGTTTAGCACACAACACATCTACATCCTTGCAGAAAATTCGCAAAGTTTTTGCAAAAGCAGTACATTTGATTAACTAGGTTAGCTACGTCAATTGGCAAGGAACGAGTCAATCGTTTCGGCGGCGCAGCGCTGGCTGTCAACGAAGTCCAATTCCCACACATAGCAACACTATAAACAACTTGGAAGAATTAGGTTCGTCAATAAAATATAGGCTACACGTTGCTATTCTATATACTACACAATGTATTAACACTACCCCCTTCTTACCTTGAGTTTAGAGGACGAACTCGTATCGCGACTTTTACGTTTGCCATTCAGTTAAAACAGGACGGAGGGAATCGCTCAATTTAAATGTAAGATTGGAGTCCATGTAGCACGATCACATTCCACCTAATACGATTATTAACCCGGTAATACGGGCGCAATCGTTGACAATAAGACATTCCATTCATCCCAGCGTGCAACAACCGCACGGCGCGCAGCGTTGCGCGCAACTAGTGAAACTTCCTGCCGTCTCGAGAGTAGGAGGAGTGTTCGCAAAAAAAAGCCCTACTGAGGACGCTGAGTTTCCCCTCATCCGAGAGCTCAACTCCAGGATGTCAAAATCCCAGGAGCAGTTTTAAAAAGTATCTGCCCTTTCAATACCAAATCAATACTTACGAATCATGTACATACCAAATTTATTATATTCAATTAGTCCGACATTAAGCTTACAGTTTAAAACCAACCAATATCATTGTCCAACATGAACCAAGAGTTCTTTAAAAATGCATCCAAAAGCATCCAGAGCTACACAAGGCCCATAAACATACACAAACAGATGCATCTAACTAGCAGCGATTAGAAGTCGTTTCTGTGGTTAACAGGAGCATAATTCCTAACAAAATAAATAAGTGTGACAGCATGGCGCAAATGAATATCAGAAGAGGCATTGTGCATCTATAAAGCTTTCTGATATATGCAAGGGAGAACAATTCCAATCCATCTTAGATTTCCCATCAGGAGTAACATCTGTGCCGTATCGCTGCACGTGCGCGTTTGAGGTGGAAATCATATACGAGTCCAAAAGCTTCCATTACAGGACCCAAATGATGAACACTTACTTTTGTAACTGGATTGGAATATAGTTGCTAAACGATCATATATAACTGAGCTGTTCAAAATCAATCAGATCAAAGTATACTTTACTGTACTATGATACTATGATGTCAAGAAGTGAACTTCCGTACAACAGAACACTGATAACGGGAGGCTAGAGGCATTAAAGGCTTCACTCAGTGAGGGCATTTTAAAAATGTACCCAACTCACTTTTGGCACTTTTGGCAGACAACTAATAAGTGCTTTTGCTTAAAACCTTTTTAAAACAAACAATAGCTTCAGCTTCTTGCTCCATTGCGTTCCTGCATGCAAGTGTTTTGCGTCTCGTAGTGTTGCGCCCTCTTCCGGTCACTGTGAGACCTGCAGGATGTCACCATGTTTTACTGAAGGCACTGGTAAAGGACACGCCAAAGATAGCTTCTGAAACTTCTCAATGGATTCCTAGAATCAAACAAGGAGAAGAGAGATGGATTCTCTGATATAATAATGAAACCCTGTACACAGAGTCAACACAGTGCTGGTTTGTTCTCTTTTATGTATGAATGAGACTATTACCACTGGCCAGGATAAAGCTGACATCCTTGTCCAGTGAGAGCCTATTTCTTCTTCTTTCAGAAGATGTTTCTCCATGAGCAGCTTAACCAAGATCAGGTAGTGACACCTCTGTCAAAAACAGATGAAAAAAAGAGGTATTCGTCTTGTTATGCACGACCAGTAAGCGGAAGAGTCCGAGGGTCGACGAATCCAGCGAGGGCAGCTGTGGTGTGTTTGTTGTCACCTGCAGTTCACTGGCGCTGAGAATAGCAGTGATGGTGGCTTCGCTCAGGAGGACGTGGAGAGGTACAGCGACCGAATGAGCGCGATCCCAGAGAAGAACAAACTCGTCCAGCAGAGACCTCACACTCTCCGCAGACGCCACCAGGGGGAGGTCTCCAGACACTACACACACACACACACACACACACACACACACACACGAAAGCACACCGAATATGACCCAGGGCGGCTGGACATGGCTGAATTTGACCCAGGGCCATGGTCTTCAGTGGGGTTTGCTTCTCACGTCTGTTTCTCAAGTAATCACCTAGTTTGCAGGCCAGCAGGACAGTGCAGCGCAACAACATCTGCTCAGCAACCGAGGACATGAACTGCAGAAAGAGGGAAGAAGAGGGCGGTTTGTCTCAAACATCAGAGGGAAAGAGGGAGATGGGAGAATGAGAAAGAGAGAGAGAGAGAGAGAAAAACAGGGAGGAGAGGGCTGACTGTACCTTCCTGCATCGCAGTGTCTGTGTCACTTTATCTAGAATGAAGTGGATGTAGTGAGCTGTGAAAACCTCCTCTGCAGACCGAGGCCCTGTGGCAACGCTCAGCACCTCCTGAAACATGGAAAACACACTTATTTCCACAACTAAAACATTTCCTGGATCATTGCATTCAGGCCAAAGCTCATTAATGTACTAACCCAGAATCTTCATACAACACACAAGTACTGCTTAAAACCTTTCGAGTCCTTTCAGTCCTATTGTCGTTTTCCATTCTTAGTTACAGATTAAGCAAGTGCTTCACAGCAAAATGAATTAAATCCGATTTGGGTTTGCATGGTATGTAGTTTTTTTAATATACTTTAGGAGTACTGAAGAGTATTTTTGCATGTAAGCTTAACCAACTTTCAGATCTAACCCTTGTTATAGGACCTCCAAAGGGGTTCATTAACAATTTAATTACATTTCCTGCATGTACCTTTATCTCAATTATGACATCTGATGCCAGTGGAGCTTTGTGGGTGCAATCCGTAGGGCACGAGGACCCAGCATCCTGCCCTGAGGAACTCCTCGGCGTCTGCAGACTTGTGCTTGCCCTCTCCGAGTCTGCGGCCTCTGCACCAACAGTGCCGGGCACACTCCTCAGGACCCGCTCAAAACAGCCTTTCCACTCCCGCTTGATCAGAGCTGAGGAGGAGAACATTCACAGAGAACATTCATTCATGCTACGTCAACCGGGAACGCACCACCAAAATTGCTTCAGCAATTTCAAGGACTGGAGTACTTGTGATGTTGGAGGAGAGCCAGCTGCAGGCTTTCTCTGTGGCCAGGCGTGTGGTGATGCTCTCAGCCGTCATCAGAACCTGTGACAGACAGATCGGCTAATGAAGTCCTGGATGAGTGCTGTAATTAGTCAGAATGGGTGTAGTAAAAGACTCACGGCAGGCGATGTCTCTTCAGGCAGGAGAACACTGACCGCTCTAGGTGCGTTCTCGCTGCAAAACCTAGTGCAGGACACACACACACACACACACACCTTAAGAAAAAAATTATCCACACACCCAACAGCTTCCTGTCCACACACAGCTAACAGGTGGGTGCAGGGGTGAGTGGGGTGATGACCTGGTGGCTCTCTCCAGCGCCTGCATGCCCGCACCACACAGCTGAGCGCAGATAGAGTTGTTCAGCTTGGCCGCGCAGGCACCAGCAGAGGCCAAACCGTCCCGGAGAGTGTTCTCCCCACCACGCACCAGCTCGGACACTAGTGTGGCCCTGATGCGCACACACACACACACACACACACACACACACACACACACACAAAACAGAGAGAAGACAGCCAGCTGTAACACGCGCTAATAAACCATCACACACAGAATGAACAAATCGAAAACAGTGACAGGTACGACTAACTTGATGTGCTTGACGCAGTTGGAGCCGACTCTCTCCGCCACAAATTCCACAGTGCGCCTAAGCGACGGAGGCTGGTTATGAAAGAAAGCCTGCTCCAGATCCAACTACATGAACAGACAAAGGCTACGTTCAGATGGCACGAAGATTAAACCACTATTTTATTTCCCTAATTAGATGCTTGTGCCCCCCCCCCCCCCCCCCACCCCAATCAAAACTGGTTAACTGTGTTCTGAGATGTCAAACGGTGATACAAGAACTTTTTCCAAATCAGGAAACAAGTCGAGTTCCACACAACATTCTTCCAACAAAAGCATCCCAGGGCCGCACGCAGTAGCTGAAGACCAACCAGCAGCCCTGCTTCTCCACTGGGCTCCTGCACCTTGGCTTTCACCCTCAGGTAATCACCTGCCCCCCCCCAAATAACAAATATGCCTCAGCTCTGTGGTGCTGGTAGCATTACATGCAGTTTCTGCTGGCAGCGAGTGGCCGAGGGCCCCGGCAGCTCTGCTGAGGTGGGGGTGATCTTGCGGATCAGGCCTCCAGCCTTGGACGCACTTCCTGACACGAAGGCAGCCAACAGCTTGCGAAACTCTCCTAGTGACCCAAAGTGAAACACGCCTCCAGTTACAGTTAAATATACGCAGTCTATATATTTATGCAGCCGGTACGGATTTCCAGCCAGTACTGAACTGCTGATCTGATTCACGGCAAGTACTGAACAGTCTTCTCACCTAAATACGGGCAGCAGGTATAGAGAAGCTGCTGGTCCACCAAAGGCAGATTGTCCTGAGAGACAAACACACACCACATTTAAATGGATACTCCTAACATGTGCCCATTATGAGAAATGTTCTAGATGTTTCTGTGCACAGGCATCTGTGTCCGTGTGGCTTAGTAAAACACGGGCGTTTCCTCACTAGGCCCTGGCTGCTTGCTTGACTCTCCGAATCCTCCAGCTCATCTGTGAGGTCCGTGCTAAAGAAGAGGTCGTCAGGGAAGACTGGGATCTGAGAGAGGGAGAGAGTGTGGGAGGGAGAGAGAGTGAGGAAGAGTGATGGAGAGTTAAGAGGTAAGAGGGAAGGAGCAGGAGGATTCAGTCCTGATGCGGAAAGCTGCCGTTTTTCAAAGTGCCATCAGTGCAGTGTGTCTGACCTGGAAAAGCCAGCCCAGCACTGCCACTAGAAGCAGGTGATTCATGGAAAACTGCTCTCCCACGTGACCAAACCTCAGCAGCCTGGGACACACAAACACACAGTCACACCCTTCACAATACACACGCTCCAGGTTTTACTTATGCGTTTGGGGATGGAGGGCACCTGTAGAGCCGCAGCAGCAGGGCCAGGGCCGTCCTATAGCAGGGCAGGGAGGGGCCAGTGTGGTCCAGCATGGAGAGGAACTCCACCAGCCAGGGCACGGTCAGCACAGCGCGTCTCCGCCGAACACAGCTCCTCAGCACGGCGCACACGTCCAGCGCCGGAGCACTCTGGAATGCGCACGGCACGTTTGAACTACGCCCCCTCCACACACACACACACATACACAGAGCTTCTGGAAGAATCTAGCTCGCAAGACGAACAGACCTCCACGGAGGCCGCCCGCCGGAAAAGGCCGTACCTTGCTGCGGAGAGCGACGGCTGCCTCCTGGATCTCCCTGGATGGAGCCTCAGGTGTCTGGTAGGGCATGAAGGAGATGAAGCCCAGGAACTTAGCAAGCAGTCGAGCCAACAGGAGTACTGATGAGAATCGCTGCTTCTCGTCCTGCACAGAGAGAGAAACCAGGGAGAAAGTTGTAGGTGCTCCCATTCAATAATAACAGGAAGTTCAGTATGTATGCCTTCCATTCATCAGATATCCAGAAGGCACAATCAGATGACCAACAGAAGAACTGGAAGCCGCCGACAACAAGACCAGAAAGCTCATGGAATGGAATAGTAATGGCAACCAAGATGCAACATCCAATGGCTGTTCACCAGCTGCAAAGAGGATGGGAGGGGCCTAGAAAAGTGAAAGGGTGACTCCCTTTTCAGCCATGAATAAATCTAAGCGAGGATGGATCTTCTGAGGATGAGCTGATAAGGGAGAACCTCGCTCAGACAGGGAACATGGTCACCATGGAGGCAGAGGAGGTTCCATGGCAGGATAAGCCCCTCTATGGAATGTACCACTGAAAGATAATAGAGGTGACTGACAGACGATCCTACCAATGACTGGGAAGGACTGCACTGAAGCGCAGCACACCGAGGCACTAATCACGGCAGCACCAGATCAAGCTCTAGATCAACTGAAGCAGGGGTGTATCGCACTAGAGGAGACTCAAGATGCAAACTGTGCAAAGGAGCCTTTGACACAATCCAGCACCTAGCAGCAGGATGCAAAATGTTAGCGGGAAAAAGTGTACACCGAGACACGCAACCAAATCACATACAGGAACATACAGGAAGTCCAAACAGAAGAGCGGCTGAGAGCAACATCTCCACATCTCCACAGATAAACAAGCAGTGGTGAAACCAACCAGGCATTGTGACAGTGGACAAGATACAAAAGAACAGCAGTGGTGATAGATGTGGCAGTCCCAAGTGATGGAAAATTACCCAGGAAGGGATATGAGAAGGTGGAAAAAGAACAAAGAGAGAGAATGTGGAATGTGGTAACTTAACACCAAGGTTCTTCTAGTGGTGACAGAGGCACTTGAGGCCGTGACCTCTAAGCTGGAAGATCTATATCTATCTATCTATATATAGAAAAAGAGAAAGAGGGAGAGAGAGAAGGATAAAAACTGTGATGGCATTACACAGTTTGCCAGTTACACTAGCAGTTTCACTATTCGCGTCTAACCAGTCGCACGGTTCCGACCTGCTGCTCCATGTCCCCGTCTGCCTCCTCCTCTCGCACGGCCGAGGTGCCGTCCGTGCCCAGGATGGAGACTTCGTTCAGCTGAAGCAGCTGCTGACACAACCCGTCCTTCAGGTGCTGGTTCAACTGGCAGCTTGGGCGGAGATAAGGAGGAGATGCGGTGAGAACTAGACACTTTGTAGCCAAGTCAGAACTGAGCTCTGAGCTGGAGAAAAGAGCCTATAAATTCAATCAAATAACACAAGCTTGAGGCGTGACACCGTGTCGTCTTACCAGCTGGCTGTCTGCAAGAAGTCTCTAAAGAATTCCTGGGGTCCGGGGAAAGATGGCGGCGGGCAGGGTCCACTCAGCGCCTGAGGCTGGCTTAGACGCTCCTGGAGCCGTTGCAGGCGACCGAGGCCGTCTGCTCCCACCATGCCCAGCAGGTCCACATCCGGGGCGTCTCCGGGAGAGCCGAGCGCCCTGGGGCCCTTACACATCTGGAGCACAGAGGACGTACGTCACCCCACGGCATGGACCCAAAGGGGAGGGAGAAGTTACGAGGGGAAGCCCACGGGACTCACCTGCACCAGCTGCTTCTGGAAGAGCCTGGCAAAGTGACAGTGGTTTCCCGCCCCGGTCAGCTGACTGACCATCATCCTGCAGGAAGTATATTAGATGTAGCAAGTTTTTTATTTTTTCCTTTTACTGCATCATTACAGTGCTCCTCCTCACACATCATTAAACACCTCTCACCTGACTCTGTGGCCCAGAGCCGCCTCAAAGACCCAGCCAGGCTCCTTATGAGAGTCCTCCCACTCCCTCAGGAGCTCGTAAAATATGTCTCTGTAATAAAACACATGCACACCGTCGCTTGTGGTCAGTAGGACGCAATTAGTTTTGCCTCTTCGCAGGACCCCGAGACTCCGGTGTACTCCACCTCTGCTTCTTAAAGATGTGGAAGGCCTTGTCGCTGCTGAAGTTGGCCCGGTTGTCAGTGGCTGGCTGGAAAGGCACCGAATGAATGAAGGTGTGGGCGTGAGGGAGAACCTAAGAGAACACGGAGACAAAACACCGTTTCTGAAGTTGTTGAAGTGGAAGAGTTGTTCAGAACAAAAAAAAGTGAAAGATGATGGAATGGCACACCTTGGCCATGCTTGTGTCCTGAGCTTGCGCCAGGCGATCTCGCAGGGCGGGGGAGAAAGCGCCCACCCTCTCATTCTCCACCAGGAGGCGCAGCGTGCAGCGGTCCAGCTGTGAGAGCAGCCTGGGAGACACGGGGGGAGGGAGGGTGACAACATGGAGCCAGTTGAGTCGCTGAGCTAATCAGGACAGGAGACTGGGAGCGAGGGGGCGGGAAGCGACAGTCACACTCACACAAACTGGTTCTCCAAAACACGGACCGCGAAGTACACACAGCTGTGGACATCTCCCAGGTATGCCCTCTCCAGAGTGTCTGTACGGCGACATGGACAAGAGAAGACTGTGAAACTGTAGTTGTTCAATGCTGGAGGTTCTCAAACCTGTCTTTCACTAACCTGTCTTTCCCCTACCCATAGCGAGACCCTCTTGCGTGGGTTCAGAGGGTGATGTGCTCCGTGTGGTGAGAAGCTGCAGCACAAAGAACAGCTCCAGGAACACACATGGCACCAAGTTCTCTATAATGCAAAATAAGCATAATAAAAATGACACAACTGCAAACAACTGAGCATGTTCAAAAACGCATGCATTAAAAAGCTCAAATCCACATCAAGATTTGCCCGGAGACCACTTTGTTGATCTACTGCACCACCTGGTGGCAGCTCACCTGAAATGCAGGCACAGTAAAGCTCAGCTAAGAGGTCAAGCTCTTGTGCATGAGTCACTTTTGAGGGGTCAGGGCAGGGTGCCTGGGCTTCAGGGGTGACCTTAGACCCAGGCCTAACCACAGGTGTGGTGGGGGTACAAACACCCCCCGTAGGCTTGGAAGGAGAGCTGCTCTGCTGTGCAAGTTTTGACCTGTAGAAGAGGACAGGTGGCGGTTGAGACAGTCGACCGAGGTTAAACAGTTGTGAATCTGACAAAGATATTGTCACGTCTCCCACATGCCTTTCTTTCTTCAGCAGTTCCCGCTCTTCTTGCAGACAGAGGGGACTACCAGCGGCTGCCCCGCCTCCCATGGTGTCTGGGAGGGAAGGTGGACTGCAGGGCTGGCTGAGAGGAGTGGAGGTGAAGCAGCTCTTTGGTTTAGAGTTAGGGCGCTCTGCACTGACTGGCGTCGGGTTGATTCGACGAGATGGTTTAGTTGGGCTGGGGGAAGGGGTTATGGGATGATTGAATTAACACTGAACACATTTAATGAAAACCTCTGACTGAAAAAAAAAAGAGTGTACCACAAAGTTTATTCATCATCTCTCACAGTTCTATGTAGATCAAAGTGTATCTTTGCACATGCATGTGAATATTAGATATAAGAATGAATAAGTTTTCACTTTACTCACAGTGGTGAAGCATGAGATGCCCCTACAGGGGGAAAGTCGTCCAAATTGTTGAAGTTCAGCTCTACTTGTGTGGGTGGTGACACTGGCTGACTAATTCTCCCTCCACCTCTGCCCTTTTTCCCTGCTCCATCCCACCGACCCCCATCCTCTAAGTGGCCGTTACGAGCTCCGCCCTGCCGGCCTGCTGAGGACGGCCCGTGTGGCCCGCCCCTCCTGCGGCCTCGATGCTGCTGTACAGAGGGGCTCGGCTGGCTCTCTGGGGGCGAGGTCATAAAGTCCGCAAGGCAGTGGCGCCGTTCGGAGGGCGTGTGCCTTGGGGCAGGGCTCCATCCGGAGCTGAACGTTGGACTGATGCCGAGGTCCTGACTGCTGATCAGCGAGCTGCCCTGTTCGCCTGGGTTGTCGGACTGCGGCGTGGAGGGAGCTGGTGAGAAAAGCTGGACTCGGCTTGTGCTACGTGAGCTGTGCCCCGTGGATGACCTGTGCGTCCGCCGATCAGTGGAGGAGCCCGGGGCCCCGGCAGGCCTGCTGGTGCTGGGTGTCTTGGCAGGAGTGGTGGGTCCATGGGTCAAAGCGCTGCTGCTCTGGTCCCTCAAGAAATTCAGCAGGAAAGGCACAAACTCCTGCTTCCTAACTTTCAGCAGCAGATCTTGGTCATTGCCTCCGCATTCCTGCCATGACATGAAAGAAAACTTTGACTTTGCACAAGAACATGCGTCATGCTTTTCGGATGCTACTGTTGTGTGTCTGTACTGTGTAACTGCACGTGTACTACGGCCGAGATTTTCGCGTCCATACATTTGGTTCCACTGCATTGCACAGAACTGTTTTATACGTTAACACTCCACGTCTAATTAAAAGGCCCTCCTTGAGTTGGTTCAGGTAAACTAAAGCAAGGAAATCTTTAACTGTGCTGAGCTGTATAAGTCCAGAGCTAGAATCGAACCCCATCCCTCCAAAATCCATATGCCATCACATTTTATAGAATCACAAAAATACAGTTCGAAAACTAGCTAGTTTAAGAAAACGTAACAAAGTTTACAACGTAAACATAGCACAGCACGATAGCTGTATAACCTAACCTGTTAGCTAACTTAGCTAGCTGTTTAACAACTTTAAGCAGCGCCTAGAGCTAAACTACAGATGCACAAATATACACGACCCCCTAAAACTGATCATTCTGGTCATGTTCCAGATTAATTCTGATGTTATTTTTGCTTGTCTAAAGGTCTCCCTCAATATAACATTTGCAATTTAGCTACCGCTAGCTAGCTAACGAGCTATTTGCTTGCTACTAGCTTAAGTTAAAAACAAGATATTTTTCCTTGCTACGGGATGACAGTACCCTTTCATAATATTACAAAGACATTAACAAATGCAGCTTATAAATACATTATGAATTCCTTACAGTTTCCCATCTAAGCCACGCCAAGGCCCGGTGTAACTCCACTCCTCTCTGAAGCAACGATTCCAAAAGAGCCGCCATTCTGCACTGTGCAACGTGACGACAGATACAACAAAAAAGTCAATAACAACACATTCTTTCAAAATAAAGGTCCGTGCTTCAGCTCTGTTTAGCACCTAAACGAAAGGATATTACACATTTAAAAAGTTCAGTCTGATTTCACACTGCATTAGACACATCGTATTAGAAATCTACATGCATAGTAATACAACACTTAAATTTGACTCAGAAAACACAATTCTTGCAGTTCATCTCGTATATGTCAGTTCCTGACTACTTCATATTATATTTTTTGTGTTTTACGTTCTCCAACATATTTTTGTCAGCTTACTAGTTAGCTAATTTTAAAAGGCCATCGTGAATGTAAAATGCATTTGCGAAACCAGAAAAACAAACATTTTTCAGTGTACAGTAAGTCTGGAAACGGGGTGGTAAACAACCTTTTATGTGATTTATAAGGACTATCAAGTAGCTTTTATTTTTTTTTTTAATTGTGGTATTCTTGTGAAAACACATTCGCATGTACACTTTAATTGAAATGGTGAATGTATTACAAGGGACAACAGAGATGGCACACACAAGTGATAGCAATTTGTATTTCTCAGTCCAGTGCAATTAATTTGTTATTCAAGTTTACATAAGCTTTGCTTTAGGCATTCAAAAGCACTTTAATTATAAAACTAATTAAGTTGCATAATGTGCAAGATAAATGCCTCTGGATCTCATTCGTGCTTATCATCATTTCAATTCAATGAGAGCATTTAAAAAATATATAACCAAACAATAGAAACTACAAAGTGGTTAAATAGGATTTCTAGTCCGTTGCATTTTCTGACTGCCAAATGCTTAATGACTGCAACTCCAAAACTCCTTCTAAACATTATAGATCTTCGTAATGCCTCATCTCTCTGTAGACAAAAATCACTGAAGGGCGTAATATTACGACTGAATGTTTATCAAGCAGAATATAATTTTGCCTGCGTTATCGTGGTCTAGGACCAACTTCCTCACTCATGTTCAAACTTTAATTACAAGGAAATTGCAAAACTGTTCTGACATGACCTCTAACGTAAGCTCAGAACGACGGTTTCTTTTTCACGGGAAGAATTGCCGTAAAGAAATTGCATTGCATAATAGGGCTTTGTTTTGCATTTCGCTTAACAACTTCAATAGGCGTTTCTCTAAGGGGGGCTTGGTTGGTGCGTGCAGAGTGTATTATCTCAATGGGCAGTGCACCGTAGCAATAGTGCAGTAGTAGCTAACGTTATAGGTGTAGCTACTTTCCCTAACTGTACTTTAGCCACCTACGAGTATGCAGTTACTTTATACGATATGCATGTGTTGTCCTAATTGTTTTATTGTAACCCAGTTTGTGGATTAGTATAAGTCACCGAATTCGTTATTGCAGGCGGCAGACTCCTAATATAGCAGATTCGTTCGCCGCTAGCAAGGAAACCATAGCTGGCGCTGTAAAAATGCCGTCTTCGAAGGAAGGCTTATCTGGAGAAGGTGACGTGGTTACTGTGAAACATGAACTTACAAACGGTAAGTTAATGTTACTCTCACCTACGCGATTCTCGACTGATATGTTAAGTCCTGTTAACTCGGGTTACTTGCCGTCTAGCTAACTACGATAGCTAGCTCGCATTTATTTTAAACCGCCGTCTGAACTGTCATAACCAGCGCGGACAGACAGCACGTGCACGGCTGTTAATAATGTAATACGGTTCGAAACCATCCGTTTGTCCGCTGAATTGGTGTCAATGCTAGATTATCCTTATCTCATAACTATTTGTTAGCGCTGCCTTTTCTATAGTCACCTAATTTAGGCCTAGAATAAGTAAAATGCACCCTCGTTGGCGGTCGGGAACTCTTAAGGACCTACGGTTAAGTGAGCTTACCTTGGCTTGCTGGTAAATGTTAAGCTATATATGTGGCTGACGTTAGCTACGAATGTTGGTTGAACGGTTTGCTTCTTTGAGTGGTTTGCATAACCCTCGTCATTTATTCAGTGCCCTATAGATTTCTTTAAACTTATAACAAATAATGTTAATACCACTAAACCAGCCAATTTGCCTCACAGGGCCTAACTCATCTGCACATGTAAACAGTTGTCAAGCACCTGTCAAAGCTGTACGATGCGTCCTATAGCTATGTACTGTTTATCAATATACTTATTACACATTCTCTGATACACACACACACACACACACACACACACATATATATATATATATATATATATATATATATATATATATATATATATATATATAGAGAGAGAGAGAGGGAGAGCAATTGTAGTAAAGTACACAAAGTTTTGGACAGAGATCCTTCAGATGTGCGAGCAAAGTGCTTCACATATATAATATATAACACATATATAACATATATATACACACATATGGAAAATGTTATGATGTTACGACAGATTAACGTAACCCTTTCCTGTGAAGGAAGGACCCTCTTATTGAGAACAGGCATTTATAACTTATTCACACTTTTGTCTTCAGCTGTATAGAGAAAATGGTGACTGTTTTCAAGTAGTTTATTCTATGCTAACACAGCTGACTTTGTATACTGGTTGCTTTAGGTGACGCTTAGAAAAAGACAAAATTATGTCAAGTCAAGTCAACGTGCCCAGTATGTTCGGGATTAGAATGCTTGTGGTGAGGGTCAGGTAAAGGTAATTTCTTTGCAGCAGTACAGCGCAGTATGTGCAAAAGATGTGCAGAATACAATATTATATATCGGGCATATTAATAAACACCTGAAAAGATCTGTCAGCATTAATGCTGTGTGCAGTCCTGGGATTTCTCAAAATCCTCCATTACAGATATGCTACATTCTCCTCAGTGTCCTTTCTTAAGTCAACATTTAATTTACATGTTATAACATAGTATTGCTTCTGGGTCGATGTTGAGATACAAGCACTTAAAATTATTGTCTGTAATAGGATGCCAGTAGGCAAGTCTGTGGAACAGACATGTATTAATTATTCCCACACATCTACTCATCTAAATGAAGACTAATCCCTGGCCCAATGCGTGTGTGCTTCTGAGTCCACTGTACAGTGTAATGTGTTGCATTTGACCGCTACTCAATATTATGACGAATCAAAGAGGAAATTAAAGTTTTCACAGAGTATCCTTGTGACTGTAAAATGTTAAGTGCACTGGTGTGTTTCTATCAAGCTGTTTTCTGCTGTGGTTTTAAGAGTGACAGAGATGGCTTGGTGATAAGATGCACTATGTAGTGGATGTACTGTGTCTGAGCAGAGTGACACTGTCAGCAGACATCTGTTCCCCTCACTGGCCACATTCACAGCAGCCACAAGAGGAACGTGACCACACTGCTGAAACCCTTCACACAGCACGCTGATGTACATGCCTTCCTGTCTCAGGTCGCTGTAACACATGCGCATATGGGCTTCATTTACGTTTGATACGTCCCCCTCCCTCACATTAAGACTCGAGCATTTTTATAAATTTAGGTGAGGGTACATCAACAAGCTGGATATGGTACAGTAGAGCAAATGTCAATAGCCTCTGAGGATAAGATCAAATCAGAAAAATACAACAGTCCCAGTAATAGTGATAATGTAAAATAGTTACTTATTTTCATTCCTATAATGAAAATGAGAAGTGAAATTATGAAAGGATGCACTGAGCTCAAAAACACATTTGAGTGACAGATGTTAGAAAAATAAAAGGCTGATACTGGTCTTCATGTGTCTTCTGTATAAGAAATTTTCCCCGGAATTTTTCAGCAGTGGTAACTAGCTGCATAGAAACAGAGGACTTTTTAACATGTACACCTCAGCCCCTTATTTGCATATCATCTACTTAATATGCATACATCTCATCAGATTACTGCATAATCTAAAGTACGATCATCCTCTTGGTTGGAAGCACACTTAATTCAGGGTGTGTTTCTGTCACTCTTTAAATTGGTAACATAGAAGCAGATATAAGCTCAGGGCTTTGGTTCTCTCCCCAGCCAACCTCACGGGCCACGTGGAGCGCGTGGGCATCGAGAACTTCGAGCTGCTGAAGGTCCTGGGCACAGGAGGTGAGTCCCAGCACGTTCAGCCTCTTCCCCGTGACCCATCCGGGCCTCGTCACTGACCACTCTCTCCCCACAGCCTATGGCAAGGTGTTCCTGGTACGAAAGGTGAGCGGGCACGACGCAGGCAAGCTGTACGCCATGAAGGTGCTGAAGAAAGCCACCATCGTGCAGAAGGCGAAGACGGCGGAGCACACGCGCACGGAGAGGCAGGTGCTGGAGCACATCAGACAGTCTCCGTTCCTCGTCACCCTACACTACGCCTTCCAGACAGACACCAAGCTACACCTCATCCTGGGTACGTCCCCTCGCCTCTCATCCCTCTCGAGCTGTCTGCCCAAGTGATCGTCGCGTGCAGGTGCCGGAGTCATGTCCTGAGGTTTGCTTCTTAACAAGAGTAGCGAACAACACAATTGGCTTTTTGTTATTGAGTATTGAGAAAACAGGTTACAAAAACATTTTTAGAAGGGTGTGTTGATTCGGAGTCATTTTGTTAGAAGTATTAGAGATCTCTAAAGCCACAGCAGAGCTGTTATGTTGCGAAAATGACGCCATGCGCAAGCAGCAGTGAGTTTAAGCTGATGCCAGGCTCTCATTGCAGACTATGTGAATGGGGGAGAGCTCTTCACACACTTAGTGCAGAGGGTCCGCTTCAAAGAGCAAGAGGTGGCTTTGTACAGCGGAGAGATCGTACTGGCGCTCGAGCACTTGCACCAGGTAAGGAGCGCGGCGACGAGCACGCCATGTTCTCGTCCTCAAGTGCCACGTGAGATGTTTTGTGATCTCGAACAGGGAACGCCTGTCGTGGTCTGACCTATGCGTGGGTTTGGAGTGAGTGTGAAAGTTGCTCCGTCCATATATTTCACTAGGCCTTTCCCTTGTCCCTTCACACAGTGCTTCTGTCCCATTTTCTGATTTGATAAGAGTATCCAGGGCATACAAGTTAATGAGCACAAATATAGCATGAGTGATCTAAAATTGATCAAAGGCTTTGTTTACTGTAAGGGGAGAAGATAAGTCTTTATGCTGATTCCCTGAACATCTCCAATTATTGAAGGGTTGTTGCCCATGGGGTTTTCTGCTGGCTCGCTCAGAACAAATTAGGTTTTTACTTTCACTGGACACATTTTTATCAAACAGACTTGATGTTTCATATATGACACTAGTGACTACATAGAACGTGCAGTTGTGATGATGCTGTTCTGATTTACTTTCAGTTACATTTACATATACACCTTCAGTTAAAGAAGCTAAAGAACTTAAGTTGATTTCAGTGATATATAAAAAGGTATAAGAAAAGCTAGAAATATTTAGTAGAATTTTTTGTTAGGTTTTGTCCTTTTTCTGAAAAACAGTCGCATGAAATAACTACAGTGTATGTGTGTTTCTTTTGAGCTGGGCATTGTCTACAGAGACCTTAAACTGGAGAACATTCTCCTGGACTCCAATGGACACATCGTCTTAACGGACTTCGGCCTTAGCAAAGAGTTTGATGAGGTGAGGCAAAAGCACCATTCAAACAGCCTGTAGCTTGAGACACTGAGCTGTGGGACCTGCAGTAGAGCAGGTCAAGCTCCGTGTTTTCAGCATCATGCTGTGGGCAAACGTCAGCGATGAATCCCACTGTGAGACCTTCTGAAGGTGCGCCTGGGTTTGGAAGACAGGAGGGGAGCAGAGAGAGGTTGAGGGAAGGGCTATAAAAGCAAAGGAACAATGGAGCCAAAGAAAAGGAATCTGATGTTGTCGTGCATTAAAATGCTCAATAAAGTGTCAGGCAGACTTTCGTGGTGTTTCGCTGAGACTTGAAGCTCAATCAGAATATTATCTCTGCTGAGAGGTGGGCATTTACCCCAGGATGAGCCTCTTCATGTAACAGCCCTGCTGTGATCCACCCTGTCAAACTCGTACATTCGGTGTTCTTCACATTTTTGTTTTTAATATATTTTCATGTTGCAGTGTTACGGAGGCTTTTTCATGTCTTCTGGGCTTATATACCCAAGACTGAGAAGTGTGTACTTGCAGGTATCGTTTTCTCTGTTAACCTTCCCTGCTCTCTCTGCCATGTAGGTGGAGAGGGCTTATTCTGTCTGCGGCACCATTGAGTACATGGCCCCTGAGATCGTAGAAGGAGGCGAATCTGGACACAACAAGGTATGGCCATTTTTTTTGCTGTGCTGGGTTGAGAACTGTTACCCAGCCACACGTTTTGTGTGCATCAACGCATATTAAATATGACAGTGGGGAGAGGGCAGTGCAGTTGTTGTTTGGCTGCCCGTGCTGTTGCCTTTGCAGGCTGTGGACTGGTGGAGTCTGGGAGTCCTGATGTACGAGCTCATGACTGGCGGCTCTCCTTTCACTGTGGATGGAGATGAGAACTCCCACTCTGACATAGCCAAGTAAAAATACATACGCTCTTACATGGGATTTATAAGGTGGACTGTTGGTGCCAGTCATCTCCTGTTACCTGCAAAAGCCTGGAGCTTGCCATGTGTTCAAAGAACAGCAACAGCAGCAAAGAGACTTACTATCCATCCTATTTACTCCTTTCTGAAACTTGTTCTCTTGCCTTTGAGGTGATAACGTTTTGGGTTTAGGAAGTGTGGTTTAAGGGTGTTGTGATCCTCTGCACGGTTCACTTGCTTCCTCTAGACACTGTTATTTTAGTTTACATAAAGCTTTGCTCTAGAGACATATGATCAACACTGAAAACCAAAGAAACTGCGGTATTTCTGTTAAGCTTAAACCTATCGTCTCTCGCTTCGTCTGTAGGAGAATCCTGAAGAAGGATCCTCCCTACCAAAAGGACATGGGCCCGCTGGCCAAAGACATCATTCAGCGGCTCCTCGTTAAAGATCCAAAGAAAAGACTGGGCTCTGGGCTCTCAGGCGCCCAGAACGTGAAGAGCCACCCGTTTTACCAGGCAAAGAAAAAAAAAATAGGCCTGTCACAAACATCTATGGAAATTCTTGACTGCTGATCAGACAAAACAGCACAGTGAACAAAAATATTTTTGTCTCATTCAGAAAATTAACTGGGAGGATCTGGCTGCCAAGAATGTCCCAGCTCCCTTTAAGCCGGTCATCAGGGACGAGCTGGATGTGAGTAACTTTGCGGAGGAGTTCACAGAAATGGACCCGACATACTCCCCTGCTGCACTCCCTCAGAACTGCGACCGCATCTTCCAGGTGAGAGGCAGGAAGGCCCGACTATAAATACATGCATAAATGTACACTTGTTCAACTTAACATGTCTGCCTTCTACGCTAATATTCTGTAATTAGATTTTGATTCAGAATGTTGAACACTTGGGCTGATTTTTGCGCGACGTAGGCCGTTTGATAAGGTTAGTTTGTGTGATTGTGAAGTTGACCCTCTATTTGCCTTTAGAGGAAGTGAAGATCGCTATTTGACGTTCGATAATGATCTTGTAAATAATGTAAGCCTGGCTGTCTGTGTTGGTATTGAAATGAGCAGGAGGGCTGTTTAGAGACGTGTAATTATGCTGATGTGGAGATGGATTTGAGTATCAGATGTGAATGACTATTTTTGATGCGACTTGAACCATGATGTTGCCTATAACATGAAGCCAGCTGATGTCGGCGTCATTGAATGGGATCATATCTATGATTGCCTTCTGGATCCTCCACTCAGCGGGATCAATAGCTCCATTAACGACACTGTCACGCAATGAAAGGTTGGCGTCTGCTAGAATAACCGTGCCTGCCTCAATTACTCCTTCAACCTTTGATTACCAACTTCAGCTTGCCTTTTTTTTTTTAACGCTCCCCTTTCATGTACTCTGGAATTTTCATCCTTCATAATTTGCAGGCGTTGCAGAGATTGCGTCTGCGGTGATAACTTTCAACTTGTCTCGTCTCGTCTCCCGACTCACCCCCCCCCCCCCCCCCCCCCCACAAACCCGCCCCCCCAAACCCAAAACTCTTCACAAAACCAAATGAAGTTGCATTAGAGGACTGCGATGCGGTTTGAAAAGCAGAGCAATCAAACAGCCCGGCTTGGCTGTTGAGAGCGTTTCATCCATTCATCCCTCCATCCTTCCGTCCATCCATGCACTCCTCCTCCTGATGCGGAGGCCACAGCTGCAGACGGAGTGTGTGCGGGGGCCACTGGCGTCTGTGTCTTGCAGGCAGCGACAGCAGGGCTAAATGCCACAGATGATGCACTTATCACAGATGGACAACAAATGTGACTTTATGACTCAGGTCTTTCAGCATGGGGCAAGGAAACCCAGGGTCCGGGGTCAAAGGTTATGGTGATTTGGCTTCTGGACTGAATTAAATGTAGCCAGTAAGGTTGTGGCGATACATTTACAGCTTCAGTATGGTTTGGATATGATTTTTAATTCTCAGGTCGAGAATCTAATTTAATCTTTGATGTTTTATGTTTTTTTTATTTTAATGTTTAATGTGCATTTCATTTCATTTCATTTTTTTATTATTTTATTAAAAAGTGAAAGATTGCAAAGTGCCCTTAGGCAAAGGGTTATTGCATATGAGAGGCCATAGGAAAAGCTGACATTACAGCTTTTAGATTTAGATATTGTTTTGATTTTTAAATACTGTATTTACATGATTTTGAAAGGGTTGTGCTGTTTGTTACAAAATTTTTTTCTGTGTTTGTACAGTTTTTTGTTTTAGATTGTAGGGATTGTGTACATAGATTTTGTTATTTACTTCTAGCAAATGAAGGCATTTAAAGCAGTTCAGATGGCCTCTAGGTATTTGCAAGCATCACAGTTAGGGGTTGTAAAAAGCATTTTTGCAATTCTTGTTCAAATAATATGTTAGTCTATGTCTGCTGAAGATGTTTGTTCACTTCTGCCTTTGTGTGTGTGTGTGTGCATGCTTGTGCGCAATTCTGTGTTCACACACGTGCATTTGTTTGTGCGTGTGTTTGTGCTTTTGCAGGGCTATTCCTTCATAGCTCCCTCCATCCTGTTTAAGAGGAACGTGGTGATTGACGACCCGGCTCAGCTGTGCGGCGGCGCAGACAGACCCGGGTCTGCCGCTGTGGCACGCAGTGCCATGATGAAGGTAGCAACTTCTTAATGCTGTAGCCCCGGTTACTCCGGACGACTCACCATTCTTAACACTGTAGCCCCGGGCACTCCGGACGTCTCCCAGTCTTAACGCTGTAGCCCCGGTTACTCCGGACGACTCACCATTCTTAACACTGTAGCCCCGGGCACTCCGGACGTCTCCCAGTCTTAACGCTGTAGCCCCGGTTACTCCGGACGACTCACCATTCTTAACACTGTAGCCCCAGGCACTCCGGACGTCTCCCAGTCTTAACGCTGTAGCCCCGGTTGCAGGACTCCCCCTTCTACGTGAACTATGAGATGGACCTGAAGGACGTGGCGCTGGGGGAGGGCAGCTTCTCCATCTGCAGGCAGTGCACACACAAGAAGAGTGAACAGAAGTACGCGGTGAAGATCGTTAGTAAAAGGTGCGCTGCACGCAAACACACAAGGCCTCTAATATATGCAGCATTGTTATGTATTTCACATTACACATTTATAAGCCTTAAATCAGTGAGCACTATGAAGCAACCTTGATATCCTTCGTGAAACATGAATTATTTTATGATGTAGAATATATTCTATCATATTCAAGAATTTTAGAGCATGTAATGGCATATATTACAGTGGCAAAACGAATAACAGAATCTCTTTAGTATTAGAGCATATCTGAATACGCCGCCATTGAGTGAAAATGGAGCAATAGGCTTTGTTTTTGCACTTTGCACAGCAGAAGACCTTCTGGTGAAGGTCTGTGTTCCATGTAGCACTTTATTAAATATACATTAAACTCACGTGTTCTTCCTCTGTTTGAAGAATGGAGGCCCAGACACAAAAGGAGATAGCTGCTCTCAAGCTGTGTGATGGACACCCCAACATAGTCAAGCTGTATGAGATCTACCATGACCAAGTAGGGCACTGTGTGTGTGTGTGTGTGTGTGTGCGTGCTGCAGCCCCATTCAGTCAGTGAATGTGGAGCAGACAGAGTGAATGGCTCTGCTCCACACTGCCCTACATTACTAGTCCACACCCTGCCCACAATCATGGCTCCTTATCTGTTCTTCAATCAATTTTAACGCTCTGTGTAAGGCACAGTGTAAAAGAAAAGTGGGTCTGTCGCTTCAGGGTGGAAAGGAAAGGGAGCTTTTCTCTTTGTGTTTGTTGATGGTGCGTGTTTGAGGTCAGCCGGGGGGGGCGGCTCCTGTGACAGACGGAGTGTTGTGTTTTTCAATATTATAATATATTGGAGTCACTTGTACATCCCTTCAGATCTGAAAAGGGGGGAGGCTGTGTGTCTTTGAGTGTGTTTGTGTGTGTGTGTGTGTGTGTAAGTGTTTATATCTGTGTGTGTGTGTGTGTCTATTAGCTCCCATATAGAGCCACTTCCAAGATGAAAAGCACAGTGTGCCTGACACTGAACCACCCAGCTATTGTTCCCCAGCCCCTTTTCCTAATGAAGACTTCCCTGTTTTTTTCCCATCAGCCTCTCTTCTCATGCAATTGTGTGTGTGTGTGTGTGTGTGTGTGTGTGTGCGAGCAGCTGCATACATATCTGGTCCTGGAGCTTCTGCGTGGTGGAGAGCTCCTGGAGCGTATCCGGAGGAAGCAGCACTTCAGCGAGACGGAGGCGAGTCGCATCATGCGGCGGCTGGTGTCCGCCGTCAGCCACATGCACGACGTGGGCGTGGTTCACAGGGACCTGAAACCCGAGGTACCCGCCCTCCTGCCGGCCCCTGCGTGCCCGCCGCGTCACGCCCGAGCGGCTGCTGCAGCTCCCCGTGAGCTGAGCGCAGACGGTCACGTGACCCCAGTAAGAGTCCCGGGGCCGGCGCGGCTCCGGTCCAGACGTGCTCGTGTGATTTGGGGTGAGAGCGTTTCAGAGCTGAAGGCGTGTGTTCGTCCTGAGGGAGAAACGGTAAAATAAACATTTAAACAGCACGTTGGCCATCAGCCAGCAGAAATATATCATTCCAAAACTGGTTCTTAGACAGTGGTTCTCTCTGGCTGCGTAGCGTTTATGCGTTTACAGCATATCGTGCTGTCTCGAAAGCTGAGCTTGACGAGGGGTTAATGCTACATAAGCCAATTAGTTACACAGTACCATTGTATAGATGCTGTAAACACACAAATACAAATGACATTTAAAATGGAATATGCTGCCTGAATGTAACAAAGGCCATGCATGTCTGTGCAGGATGGATCAAATCCGGTCCACAGCGGGGGCCTTCTGCACTGAGCTTCACCTTTTAGGGGTTTAAGATACATATAATTGGTCCATATCATTGGACCGCGTTAACCAATGAGGTGTCAGATGAGTGGAATTTGAGGACGACCTCCCCAAGTCCTTTTTACACATATGCCATGAAATGAGAATAAATATGTTCACCAAGCTGACGTTAGTTTAATTCTGTGTCTTGTGATTTCCTGATGTGGGACTGGGATTCCTACGCTGCTCAGAGAAATTAAGAGATAGCAACATGTAAAAGGATGTGCAGGCTGTTTCTCAGACTGAAAGATAACAGGAACTGTGTCTTTTGGGTTGCGTAACAAGTATAACAGCTTTGTCAAAAGTAGTCTTACCAGATGTACACGCTGACCACATCCACCTCTGCAATCCTCCAAAACAAACAAGGCAGACTCGGTGTGATCGTCTACTCCCATATTAGCTCTTACCTCTTCATGCTGGCATGTGTTTATTTTTAAAGAGGCGGACATGATTAAACAGAGCTGACAACGCAGTTGTTTTTCTGTGACTTCTTTTTTGAGTGAGCCCACAAACATTTAAGAATATATTTCACACCACTATATTTTGTGCTTTAAAAAGTTCGAGGCAATTGTTAAAGGGCACACAGGCCTGGGCCCAGGCAGAGTTTGGGAGGGTTTGTCTGGTGTGTGTGTGTGCTGCAGTGGGTGTACAGACTCTCAACCCCCCTCCCCCCCCCCCCCCCCCCCCCCACTCCAGAATCTGCTGTTCACTGACGAGAGCGAGAGCTCAGAGATCAAGGTCATCGACTTTGGCTTTGCTCGCCTGAAACCCCCCGACAACCAGCTGCTGAAGACGCCCTGCTTCACCCTGCAGTACGCAGCCCCCGAGATCCTGACCTACGACGGCTACGACGAGTCCTGTGACCTCTGGAGCCTGGGCGTCATTCTGGTGAGGGCCCGTCCTGTTCTCCTGCGCTGTGAGGTGTGCCGGTCGGCGCGACCTCCTGACCTGCCGAGACGCCCCTGGGAGGGAAAGACACAGCCTGCAGTCTGGGCTGGGCTAATCCAAAGCGCTGGGCTGGGCTAATCCAGAGCGCTGGGCTGGGCTAATCCAAAGCGCTGGGCTGGGCTAATCCAGAGCGCTGGGCTGGGCTAATACAGAGCGCTGGGCTGGGCTAATCCAAAGCGCTGGGTTGGGCTAATCCAGAGCGCTGGGCTGGGCTAATCCAAAGCGCTGGGCTAGGCTAATCCAGAGCGCTGGGCTGGGCTAATCCAGAGCGCTGGGTCCTTTATCGAGAACGTGCCTAACGTGGGCTTTGCGGCCGGTTTATGCGAACGCCGTCTTGTTTATGAAGTGGTGCTGCACTACAGGGTGTGCTTCATGTCTCTCCCTCTTTGTCTCTCTGCGTGCATGTCTGTGGAAGAGCTGCCGAGGACCCCTGGGGGGCGAGCGAGGTAGTGCAGTGGGTAGCACTGATGCTCTCAGACAGGCTGGGAGAGGCCTTGCAGCGCTACACGCGTTGGAGAGAGAGAGACCGAAGGAGAATGACAGATCACTGGGCTCCTCTGGGCTCTGTCTTAGTGGTTATTTCTATTTCGTGCTCACTGTTGTACATCAACCAGAAGAGCAACCACTATGAATCTCATCAAACCTGCCTGCTATCTCCCTCCCATCTCCATGTAACACTTCAGCGGCGCATTCATATAGCGAACTCTGTCTTACTGAGCAAAAACACGAAAGAAAGGAAGTAAAAGAAAAACAGAGGAAGTGACACCTTTTTTAAATGCTCCTGCCGTGCATCGATAAGGCTTCGTGATCTGTAGCACATTCCCCTGCAGCTGCTGCCTGCTTGCTGCTCGGTTCGGTCTAGCAGCGTCTGCGTGTCCAGGTGGTTTTCAGTGCAGTTACACGTGCGACCGCCTCCAACGGTGGAAACGGTGGGCGATCTGCAGGTTATCTGCGGGCCCGGCGCCGCGTGCCGCCGTAACTCATCCGCCGCATTCTGTGTCTTGCTGTAGTACACCATGCTGTCCGGACAGGTGCCCTTCCAGTGTCAGGAGAAGAGCCTGACACACACCAGCGCCGAGGAGATCATGAAGAAGATCAAGCATGGAGACTTCTCTTTCGAGGGGGAGGCCTGGAGGAACGTGTCCCAGCAGGCGAAGGAGCTCATTCAGGGTGAGGGAGGCGCAGAGCTGGCGAGCAGGAGGAGGTCACCTGCAGAGGAGTTCTGTGCTCTGTGCAGGATTTCAGGAGAATGGGAGCAGTGGGTGTGTGTGTGCTAGTGAGAGAGGCATGTGAGTAAGTGGCAGCTGGGGTTGTTAATAAGTGGTTTCTGTGTGTGTGCGCGTACTCAACAGAGCTGCTGACAGTGGACCCTACCAAGCGGATAAAGATGTGTGAGCTGCGCTATAATGCCTGGCTGCAGGATGACTGCCAGCTCTCCTCCAACCCCCTCATGACCCCCGACATCCTCGGCATGTCCACCGCCTCCGTGCACACCTGCGTCAAAGTCACCTTCAACGTGAGAGACAGAGATGGGGACACAAGAGGGGGATTTTCATTTTCGAGACCAGAATGATGCGCTATTTACATTAGATTTCTTTGTTTACATTCAGAGTTCTTCGTTCTAAGTTCAGAGTTCTAAGTGCTGTGATGTCCCCCCTTCACTGTCCCCCCTCTCTGTCCCACCCTCTCTGCCCCCCCCCCGTCCGACTCAGGCCTTCAACAAGTGCAAGCGTGAGGGCTTCCGGCTGCAGACGGTGGACAAGGCCCCCCTGGCCAAGCGCAGGAAGATGAAGAAGACCAGCACGAGCACAGAGACGCGCAGCAGCTCCAGCGAGAGCACGCACTCCTCCTCCTCTTCCTCGCAGTCTCAGGAGAAGACCCCGCCCGGCAGCGGGACGCCCGCCCTGCCCCCGCTGTCCACCCACACGCCCCTCTCCCCGGGCCCCGACGGCGAGCCGTCACACAGCCAGCCCCGCCCCACCTTCCACTTCTCCGAGTGAGCCTGTCAGAGACCCCGCTCCATCCTCTCTAGGGCCGCCCTCCACCACGCCCCTGCCCTCCGCCCCCTTCTCCGTGTTTTGGAGCCGACTGAGCCTTTCGCCAGTGGTAGGCGGGGGAGGGGGGGGGGAGAGTGGGAGTAGGAGACGTCCTCTGTCTCCGCTCTTCCCTGGAGCAGGCCTGGTTCGCGCACTCCTCACCCCGGTGATCAGGCCCCTGTGTCGGGTTCATTCGGCCCACCACGATGAAATTCATTTGTGAATATGTGGGATAGTGTTGTGGGCCCGAGTTCTGCACTGTCCTGCCACTTTAAGTAAAAAAAAAAAAGAGAAGAAATAGATTATTTATTCTAAGAAATATATATAAAAGAAATATATAATGTATCATTCCATTATATATAATGGGGGAAGGGTTTGGGTGTAAATTGTTCTTAATTCAGGAAGTGCAAGTCGCAGGGCAAGACACGGTGCTAAATGAGGGCAAAACGTTATTGGAACGTCTCTGACCGTTGATGCTGTCTGAGGTGGTTTGTAGTTGGGAGGTTTGTACAGATGAGTGGCTGTAGCTGCTGTCGGCAGCCTGGCAGACGTGCTAGTGGAGCGAGGACGTTGTTGGAGAAGGGAGGAGGCCGCGCTGTGGCAAGCACACACTCACAACCATGTGCTCTTCTACAGGGGTCACATTTGTCGTATCGAAAAGGTCTAAGTCTAAGTGACCAGCAGCAAATCAGTAATGTAGTATGTGCCTGGCATGAGAACCATAAAAATACATTTAGTGTACTTATTTACTTGTATGAGTTCATAGAACTAGGAGAAGTTCTCAAGTGCATCTGTATCCCCCAGGTGTTGCTTCCTACGTAATGACAAGGTAGCAATTTTTCAAATTAACGTAGAGAAGGAAAGGAAGCATGTAACTTCACAGTCTGACCAGGGCTCAGATGCATCGAGTCTACGCCCTGTTACCTCATCGTGTCATGCGGCCTGTGTAGATGGCTGAGCTCCTTGTTAAGAGCAGGATTTGTGGTAAATAATTTATGTTTGAATACATCAACATTACTGATTTGCTTTTGGCTTCCTATGCAAAAAATAGCCCCTATTCTTCCTCTAGCATTACATATATGAGCAGACCCAGCTTGCTAGGGTCTGTTATGCATTATAAATGAGTGAGGGGGGGGGGGGACATGCCTCATTATGGCTCTTTAAAGCTAAGCAGCTAGGGTGTTAATGTCATTTTCACAAGGAGCTTTAGTGTTTTAAACAGTCACACATTTTTCTGTGTGTGTGCTGAACCAAGCCGTGACATCCATCCTAAATGTGAAAGGCTCGTGTGGAGTCTGCAGCATATGTAAACACAACACACATACACGACCACACACAAACACGCACACACAAACACACACACACGCACACACGCACAAACACACACGCACAAACACACACGCACAGCTCCTTTGGTTTCTGCTCCTGCACCCACGTGACATAGCAGCAGATGAGCAATAAGAGTGGGCGGAGCTCTGTTCTGTGTGCTGAGAGCCACTCTGGAAGGCCTGCGTGTGCCTCCGCCCCTCTGCCTGCTCCGCCCCTCTCCCCGCTCTGCTCTGCCCCTCTGCCTGCTCCGCCCCTCTCCCCACTCTGCTCCGCCCCTCTCTCCACTCCTCCCCTCTCCCCGCTCTGCTCCGCCATTCTCCCCACTCCGCACCGCCCCTCTCCCCGCTCCTCCCCTCTCCCCGCTCTGCTCCGCCCCTCTCCCCACTCCGCCCCTCTCCCCGCTCTGCTCCCCCCCTCTTCCCACGCCGCTCTGCCCCTCTCCCCACTCCACTCTGTGCCTCTCACCGAGCCCACTCCTTCCTGCCCTGCTCTGGCTGTTTGGGTGTATTAATAGAAGAGCGTGCGTGTGTATGTGTATGTGTGCGCGTGCATGTGTGTGTGTCCTACATTGAACTCCTCCTTGGGGAGTTGAGGCTTTATCCGTTGCTTTGCCGCCATGCTGTTTGTCCTCGGGGAGATAAAGCAGCTCAGAGTCCTACTGCCTGGGCTGGCACAGGGGAGCGCAGAGGGAAGATGAAGGCAGAATTTGGCTTTTCACACTGGAGTGACTCCTTGGCATCTCACACAGGCTGATAGGTCAGCTCCCTGTTCCACTGGTTCACTCATCACTGAAGCTCTTCGGTTTCGCGTCTGCTGCTCCAGCCGCCGTCCTCCCGAGCTTCAGGTCGGACTGCGTGCACGAGGCCTTCACGTTTATGCCAGTGGGCACCATTAACTGTTAGTGCCCTTGAGAAGAGCTCGTTCCTTTGATCTGAGCTCCTCCATCACAAGTTATTGTTGGCCTACTTTAATGCTCTCAGGAGCCGCTTTTTCCTGCTGTTGTACCGGAGGGGCCCCAGACAGGTCCACGTCCCCCAACGCGGGGCCAATGGGCAGGTCCACGTCCCCCACGCGGGGCCAGTGGGCAGGTCCACGTCCCCCACGCGGGGCCAGCGGGCAGGTCCACGTCCCCCACGCGGGGCCAGCGGGCAGGTCCTCCACATCCCCCTTTCATCCGCCTATAGAGGTGGGGCGTGCGGCCCCGCGATGATGTGTGCAGACGCAGCATCTCCACAGGCCTCCGCTCACCCAGACCTGCATCCTGCAGGCTCCGTAGGCTTGTGTTTGAAGTGGAAGATTTTATGCGGAACATTGTGTTGACTAAAAGTAGTATTTTTTATTTGTATGGTAAAAAAAAAGAGTCAAGTCTAGGGCGATTTGAGATGAATTGTCATTTTAAAAAAATGGATAGGGAACAAATTTTTACCTTTGATATGCTTCCACAGGCCATGGACAAGGCGTTTATCTACAGTTTTTTTTTATCAATGTGAGCAAACGAATATTATTGAGAAGTTGTCCTCGTTGTTGATTAAAGGGGATGTAATAGTGGTGTCGTTTGGTCAGTGAAATCGAGCTTTTGAAGGAGGCAACACTAATTGTTTTAAGTAGGGAGTGGTCCAGACTACACCCACACTGGGTTGTGTCTCCCTCCTGTGCATAGCTGTTGTATCTCTATTGAGAAACTGTGTTTTCTCTTGTACTGGAAATCACTGAAGCCACTTGGACTAGTGTCTCCTTTCAACGTGAAAGCAAAAATTATTCATAGAACTTCATTTTATATTTCCTTCATCAGAGTATTTGAATTTGGTTTGTTTGATTTTGTTTTTTGCCAAAGCTTTGATGTGTAGCAGTGAACCTCAGCACAAATCCTTAGCTTCTAACAACAAAAAACAAGGTTAAAACGTCTTTGTAACCAGGTCTTTCAAAACCTTCTGTTTAGCAGCAGTCATGAAAAAAAGACATTTATATTGAAATTCAGCAACATTGTGCTTCCGTCTGGCAGAAGTGTGGACGCTCATCCTTGCTGTTTTGTATGGACGCACGCATCACTGTTCTTGTGCATCTTCATACGGTGTAATAACAATGCAGCCTATTCACTGCGAATAACTAGCACGGAGACCTCACGTCACTCAGATCACTGTGACCTCTGCTCAGATTTAAAAAAGGGGTAACATATGCACACACACACGCACACACTTGTGGCCTGCTACTACACACACATTCGTGGCCATGCAATCCAATGGCATATATTATTTCTTCAGGGTGGCTCCATCGACATTTCTTCTGACAGTTCACCGAAGCTTGAGATTGAAGTTGCATTCAATACATCACTTCTCACCTCATTCTCCTTTTCGGGTTTGTCTGCTTTAACCTTGCTGCATTGCTACGCCAGATGTGTGCATGCCATGCAGTTGGCAAATGCAGAGCGTGCAAAAGCGTTTAAAAGCACCTGATGCTGTTTTACAGCCAATTGTGCAATCAAGTGCTGCCAGCAAGGGGCAGTGTTTACATAGGTTTGGGGCAGTAGCTTTGCTCTGAGGGCAATTTCAACCAGACCTACTTGAATAGGAGACATTCATAAAGACCCTCCTGTGTCCTGGCTCATTTAGCAGCGCTCACTGTGCAACAGCAGACCTTTGATTATTCTGCACAGAAGGCCTCCGATCTTAGAGAGTAAAAGGTCAATTAATTGCATTCTTTTTGTTATCTAGCTGGGCTAGAAATGTCACTCTGTTAACTTATTTGAATTGGGTTGTGGGATTATTAGATGATAGATTATTTAAAAAATATATAAAAAAAAAAGGTATTTATGGTTATGGATTTTAATGTATATATTTTGTAGATGCGAAGCCATAAACTAATACACCCCAACATCGCAGCCTCCTTTATGTGTCCAGTGGGACCCTATCAGAACCCATGCAATTGGAACAAATGTCAGCTGTTTTCAAAATTGAGGAGCATTATCTTGTTAAAATATGTTAGAAAACATGGATGCAAATTTTATGTTTCTTGCATGAGTGTTCAAGACCGATGAGTTGAATCAACTCTGATTGCGTGTGATAGTGGGAGAGTCTGAGTCCTCCCTGTTTGCCCACTGGACACCATGGCACAAGTCTCTCACTTGTTATGAGGTGCAAAGTGTATGTGTGAAGTGTTGATAAAGAGAATCAAGGGCTTTACCGTTTTGAATACCTAGTAAACAAAGGTTATATAATGATGTTATCAACTGTCAAATAAACATTTGCTAGTTACAAGTATTTGTGTGTGCATCTTTATTCCTGCGTGCTCTGGGAATTAACATGTGCCCTGTCTTTGACAAGGGTAATTAAAGCAAATGTTTTGTGTTACTGTTAAAAATACTTTTCTATAAAATTACAGAAAACAGTAATAGTAAGTAATAGTCTGTACTACAGTTACAGACCTAATATCTACTATCATTTTTTCTGATTTTGCACAATTTGTTCTTGATTTTGTACATTTCAATTAATAATAATTTTTAAAATAGTGCTGCGAACACTTTTTCCAGATGAGTGTACTGTTGGTATTTTGATGGAACATGACACATAATCCAGCAAAAAATTATTTTAGACACAGTAGCGCAGGCAAACCTCATGAAGGGTTTATCGCTGTATTAATATTTTGCGAGGTATATCACAGTCACAAAGTGTAGCAACACAGGTGAAATATTACAATAAACTACAGTGCTATACACAGATATAGAAGAGTGACCAAAGCTCAGTGGTGGGTTATGTGTGTGATGATTGGTTGATTGGTTTCTATGGAACCAGCTGATGCAACAATGCCCCTTTTGTCATGTAACTTTCCTCTGGCCCTTCAGCTTTCCTTTTTGATTGTATGTAAAATGTGTAGAAGTATGATTGCTTTTGGCATATAACCATTTTTATTACTAATACTGACATTTTCCTCATGAGCAGCTGAAAAAAATGCAGGTGTTCTGTCCAAAGGTCGACTGACCTTTTCACCACCAATACATAAATGTATAATATAATAAATCTGGTCTGGAAACCATCTAAATGCGAATGTTTTTGTTTTGTAATCTTTTAAAATGCACAGGATGTTTGATGTAGATTAATATAGTGCATTTGTCTCACTATACCCAGGCAAAGGGTTTAAGTTTGAGCTGGACTCGGGGAAACTGCAGTCCGGGACTGGGCCACATTTCCATTGTTGAGCTCTGGGTTTGACCGGCTGCCCTCCCCTATGATGATGGGGCTCTTTTCTATTCTTTTCTCGGTCTGCCCCCCTTCCCCAAGCGCTCGGCATTCCAGGAGCCCACCGTAGAAGCTGTTTTAGTGGGGGCTACTTGCTCCTGGGTGGCCTCTTGTGCAGGGGCAGCAGAGGGGAGGAGACGATGTCTTATTAATTGACTGGGTGTCTTGGGCAAAGTTGAGGAATTTGGCCAAGGAGAGAGAGACGGGGGAGAGAGAGAGAGAGAGACCAACAAATGATCAGCAGCGGTTCTCACCTTCCTATATCCCTCCTCGTTCTCTCAGTGTGCGTCCTTCTACGCGCCAAGGACGGATTCCTGCTTGCATTTTTTGTGTGTGTGTCCCAGCGAGCAGAGCTGTGCTGTATAGATGCTTAACTGCGGACGCTCGCTGCTCCTAAGAGTGGGCCCTCTCAGGGCTGCGAGGGTGACCCGGGCCCATGCAGAGGGCGTTCCTCTGGAGTGGGCTGTGGGAATGGCCGGCGTGGCCCTGGGAGCTGGGGAGCCGCTGAATGGCTTTGCTGTAGCTGAGTGTGTCAGGGGGATGTGATTGAGTGGGCTGTTCTCAGGGTAGGGCAAAGGAGGCTGTGGGGTGGGGGGTGATGGGGGTGATGGGGGAGGTGGGGGTGAGGGGTTGCAGCTTCCCATGTGGTCTAACCCTCCACCCTGGGCACCAGCAGCGACCGGAGGCCTAATCCTGTTACATGTGTACCTATTAGCACTAATGGGTCCACCATTGTCTTCCTGGGTGTCAGCCAAAGTCACCAGCAGAGACCCGGCCATGTTGGGGCTGCTTCCCACACCCTGCCAGCCCCATTGAGCACGCAGGCACACACACTGTGCATGTACATGTGCACTTATCAGCAGAGCCCAGGAAGGGTAAGAAGTCAAATGACAAGGTAATGTACAAATCACAGCATATTTCATCCTTTAGCATTATCCACAGATCAAATCAGAACCGTTTAATGAGCGCAAACATCTGCTCACGCAGATTCTAAGGACGACCCCAAGAACGACCCCAGCACCAAAGCGTTCTCGTTCTCGTTCTGTTCTTCCCTCTTTTGACTTATGAGTTAATTACTAAGCCCAGTACAAGTAGTATAAAGTGAAGAACTTTATACTGAGTAAAGAACTCACGAAATCATTTTGCAAGGCTGGGAGCTCTCAAAGCAGAGCCTAACGTGGGCTGGCCAAACACTAAGCAGAGAGTTTTACCACCCATTCAGCACTTTAATTCCCATTCAGACGTATGACGGCCAGTCGTGAGAGAGGCTTGGCACCGGAGCCTGTTCTCGTACCCCGAGCCGTCCGCCAGGATCCAAGGGTCTGGACGGATGGAGCTGACCCCAGCGGAGCCTCCACCCCCTGGTTTCCTGTTCTTTGTAAGGCAACACAAAGCCTGCTCTGCACTCCCGCACACACACACACACACACACACGAACACACAGACATGCACATACGAAACACACACACACACACACACACACACTCTCTGACAACACTGGGAGCACAGAGGTACAGCGATTCCAAACACTACAGCGGTTCTTAAGGTGTCTGAAAAGTAAACCCCCCCCCCCCCACACACACACACACACATTCCCCTTTCCAGTATAACAATGAACAAGAAGTAAAAACTGAATGGCAGCTTTTGCTAATGAAAGTCCGAAGCCCTTGGTAACTGTGGGGCTTGAGGTGCTCTGGTTTGCGTTAATAGGGCTGTGTGCAGGACTCGGCCAGAACAAGGGCTGTGGGATGCTGTGAATGAGAAGCTCTCTCGTGTATCATTGTCCGTGGAGGAGACGCTGTTTCTCGTTTTCTTTCCGTCTCCCTGGATTTTGAGTGGCTCCTTGATTAGAATGTATTAGGTATATGATTGGAGGTCAACGATTTTGCTAATGTATGCCATGAATGGGAGCTGGAGCCATTTGCATGGGCATGACGCTGCATTAAGTGAGCTGGCCGGTGGAGGCTGAATCTGCTCTAGTGCTGTAGTGTTATAGTGCTGTAGTGCTGTAGTGCTCTAGTGCTGTAGTGCTGTAGTGCTGTAGTGTTGTAGTGTTATAGTGCTGTAGTGTTATAGTGTTGTAGTGTTATAGTGCTGTAGTGTTATAGTGTTGTAGTGCTGTAGTGCTGTAGTGCTGTAGTGCTGTAGTGCTGTAGTGTTATAGTGCTGTAGTGTTATAGTGTTGGAGTGCTGTAGTGCTCTAGTGCTGTAGTGTTGTAGTGCTGTAGTGTTATAGTGCTGTAGTGCTGTAGTGCTGTAGTGTTATAGTGCTGTAGTGCTGTAGTGCTGTAGTGCTGTAGTGCTGTAGTGTTATAGTGCTGTAGTGCTGTAGTGTTGTAGTGCTGTAGTGCTGTAGTGTTATAGTGCTGTAGTGCTGTAGTGCTGTAGTGCTGTAGTGTTATAGTGCTGTAGTGTTATAGTGTTGTAGTGCTGTAGTGTTATAGTGCTGTAGTGTTATAGTGCTGTAGTGCTGTAGTGCTGTAGTGTTATAGTGTTGTGTTGTAGTGCTGTAGTGCTCTAGTGCTGTAGTGTTGTAGTGCTGTAGTGTTATAGTGTTGTAGTGCTGTAGTGCTGTAGTGCTGTAGTGTTATAGTGCTGTAGTGCTGTAGTGTTGTAGTGTTATAGTGTTGTAGTGCTGTAGTGCTGTAGTGCTGTAGTGTTGTAGTGCTGTAGTGTTATAGTGTTGTAGTGCTGTAGTGTTGTAGTGTTGTAGTGCTGTAGTGCTGTAGTGCTGTAGTGTTGTAGTGCTGTAGTGTTGTAGTGTAGTGCTGTAGTGCTGTAGTGTTGTAGTGCTGTAGTGCTGTAGTGTTATAGTGTTAGTGCTGTAGTGTTATAGTGTTGTAGTGCTGTAGTGCTGTAGTGTTGTAGTGTTATAGTGTTGTAGTGCTGTAGTGTTATAGTGCTGTAGTGTTATAGTGCTGTAGTGTTATAGTGCTGTAGTGCTGTAGTGTTATAGTGTTGTAGTGTGTAGTGTTGTAGTGCTGTAGTGCTGTAGTGTTATAGTGCTGTAGTGCTGTAGTGTTATAGTGCTGTAGTGTTGTAGTGTTGTAGTGCTGTAGTGCTGTAGTGTTATAGTGCTGTAGTGTTATAGTGCTGTAGTGTTATAGTGCTGTAGTGCTGTAGTGCTGTAGTGTTGTAGTGTTATAGTGCTGTAGTGTTATAGTGCTGTAGTGCTGTAGTGTTATAGTGTTGTAGTGCTGTAGTGCTGTAGTGCTGTAGTGTTATAGTGCTGTAGTGTTATAGTGCTGTAGTGCTGTAGTGTTATAGTGCTGTAGTGTTATAGTGCTGTAGTGCTGTAGTGTTATAGTGTTGTAGTGTTGTAGTGTTATAGTGCTGTAGTGTTGTAGTGTTGTAGTGCTGTAGTGTTATAGTGCTGTAGTGCTGTAGTGTGTTGTAGTGCTGTAGTGTTATAGTGTTATAGTGTTGTAGTGCTGTAGTGCTGTAGTGTTATAGTGCTGTAGTGTTATAGTGCTGTAGTGTTATAGTGCTGTAGTGCTGTAGTGCTGTAGTGCTAGTGCTGTAGTGTTATAGTGCTGCTGTAGTGCTGTAGTGCTGTAGTGTTAGTGCTGTAGTGTTGTAGTGTTGTAGTGTAGTGTTATAGTGCTGTAGTGTTATAGTGCTGTAGTGCTGTAGTGTTATAGTGTTGTAGTGTTGTAGTGCTGTAGTGTTGTAGTGTTGTTATAGTGTTGTAGTGTTATAGTGCTGTAGTGCTGTAGTGTGCTGTAGTGTTATAGTGTTGTAGTGTTATAGTGCTGTGTTATAGTGCTGTACAGAACTGCTGTATTAGTGCTTTTTAGACTTTTTGGCTTAACTTGTGGGGTGAGTTTTCATTATGTGGTGTCATCTTGACTCCATCTTATTTTTAATTGCTTCATAGCAGAAAAGATATTTACATATAGCAGGACAATAATGCTGGTTATTTTAACTACAATCAAACATCCTGTTCACATTTTTATTTCACAGCTTAGGAAACCGTGAAACCCTGAACCAGACCAGTATTGCAAGAGTCTCTGTTTCAAAGAGCAGTATTCAAGTTTCTCTGCATTTCTCAGTGTACAATCAAAAGCAGCAGAAAAATATGACCATTCAGTTTATAAACAGAATAAAATGATACACGATGTACTAAAATGGTCTGTAAGCATTTTGTATAAGATGTGTAAGGTAAAGGAGTAACGAACTGCATAAGTGTGTGTGTGTGTGTGTGTGTGTGTGTGTGCACGCCTGCACGCCCCTGTGTTGATCTGAAGTACTGGCTGGTAACCATGACAATAGTGCTGAGCGAGGGCTCAGGAGAACAATCACCTGTGAATCCTTTTGCCCTGGCTGGCGAGGTCTGTGCTGTCAGCTCCGGGAGCAGATGGCGTTTCCTGATGGTTTGCTGTGTGCCGCAGGAGAGAGCGCTCGCCTCCTTCCTGCTGAAGGAGTGTACAGGAAGCATGGAGACCCCACAGACGTGCACACTGCTCGCAGGGGCAGAGTGGCGGGTAGACGCCGTAGCTTCTTACACTGAGCTGCGCTGTTGGAACAGGGAACAAATGAAGTGTATGAAATTCACCGTTGAGGACACGTTACTCAGTTGTATATGTCACTTTGCAGTGCCCCCGGGTAAGACCGGCCCGGACAAGACAAAGCCCTCATCAACGCGGCCGAGGAGATCCAGCCTGTGGCCTCTGACGGCTGAGCAGAACCTCTCTGCCTACTGACCTCATTTGCAATGTTAATGGACAAGGGACAGCTGCCCTCGCCTCACGGAGGGAGAGAGGGAGGGAGAGAAAGAGAGAGAGAGACAGAAAGAAAACAAAGATGGCCAATAAATGGCTTGGCTTATTATCCTTTGGATCTTGCATGCACCGAGTCCTTGAGAGGATGAATTCGAATGAGAGTCACAGAGAATGACTGGGAGACAGCGGGAAAGGGAGAGAGAATGAGAAAGAGAGAAAGAGAGAGAAGGACGGGAGGGGGGGTGGAGAAAAAGAGAACGAGGAAAAAGCTGAGTTCTGTTTACAAGCGTTTAGCATCAAGACCATGTCGAGGCCGGAGGTGTAGGCAACTTCTGCTGTGCAGCTCGCTGGAGGGAACTCAACAGCCAAAAAGCCACATTAACAATGGCGAGTACAGAGAGCTCTTAATTTAGCTCCCATTGGCCCGCGGCTGCCGTATAGACTCCGAGTGGCTCCGAGTGCGATTGCACGAGCTCTTCTGGAGAAAAGAACACTTGTGGATATTGTGGAGAATAAAAAGCATATATGCATATCTTTGAGGTGAGCTGCACAGTATATGCTATAAGAATAACTTTTCAGCCCCAGTCTGAACATTGCAGTTCACCAGCTAGTTAATGACTGAACACTAGCTTTTGGTTTATGTTTACTGATTGAGATATGTGTATGTGTGTGTGTGTGTGTGTGTGTGTAGGCCCAGAGGGAGTGAGGGCTTCTCTTCACAACTCTTTCATTACTGAGGTAATTACACTAGCTCTCTTCAGTGCATGCACTTTCCCCTCTTAATCATGTTTACTCAGGTCGCAATTGGGAAATGAGGTGGAAAACGGTGTGTGTGTGTGTGTGTGTGTGAGAGAGAGAGAGAGAGAGAGAGAGAGAGAGGAAGAAAGATAAATATAGGGAACTAGAAAGACAGATAGAAAGTGTGTGTGTGTATGTCTTGGCCAGTGATACTGGGAGGTAGAGACAGGCCATCTTAAAACTAAGGGCTCTCTCTCTCCTTCTGCCTCTCTCTCTCACTCTCTGCCTCTCTCTCCCTCTCTGTCTCTTTCTCCCTCTCTCTCCCTCCCTCTCTCTGTCAGTCTCACTTTCCCTATCTCCTCCCCGTGGATGTCGCCGCCATAGTCTAATCTCTGCACAGATCCGCCCGGATCATTATAGACTGTCTTCTGGAGTCTGGAGTGAAAGGGGGAATTAGCTGGGAACACAATCCCAGCAACCTTTGTGACCCTGGAACAAAGACTCAGCTGCTGGGGCTACCAGACACCTAAACCAGTCCATATGTCCAAGACAAAACTGTTACAATGGCCTTCACAAAGGAAACACAGTGGGTGGGTCCCCTGTCTGTGTGCATCTCCGAGGAATCATTTAATGCTCCGGCCATTGATAAGCAGGGAACGTCTTCATACTGAATTCACTGAATTCAATCTACATCATCTCATATGGAGACAACGTAGCAATAATAGGTAGAGCTGTAGACCTACCATATCTACACTGTAGATCTCTCTCTGATCTCTCTCTCTCTGATCTCCTTCTGTGTCCCTCCCTCTGCTCCTTCTCACCTCAAGCCTGCGGCCCTGAGCCGCCCCGCTGGGAAGATGTTAAGCAGGGTCTTTGTGTGCTAGGAGAGCTGCGACGAGCTCGGTCCATCTCCCGCCCTGAAGTAGGCGCTGCCCGAGAAAGGGCCACGCAGGAGCCTACTGGGCACGCAATTGGATCACTTACCAGGGGGCGTGGCCTGGGGAAGGGCGGGACTGGCCTGTGACCCCTGCTCTGCTGTCTTTTCCACAGCTCGGTCCAATGTAAATGTTAACGAATGTGTATTCCTGCTTCAATACTCGTTTGCTCATGGACTGCTGTGTTATGCGGGTCCTTAGCGCAGGGATTATTCTGCCATCAGGGTTAGCTGGTTTCCTGCTGTATTGCCACAGCACCACGTCTGTAATGCTTTTTGCCAGTAATAATTGGCAATAATAATTGTAAATCTTGCGTACTACCTAACCCAAAGCAGACTTGTCAAAATGTGTCCACATCCTGGACACATTTAGTCCACATTAAATCCTAGTATATCAATTCTAACTCATAGACTCCCCATCCGCCCCATCCCCCACCCAGTGCCTCACCCTGCACTCTTAATGCTACCGCAGGTTTATTATTAGACCCATATAGTTGTCTCTGCTTGTCCTTACTCTTTCCTCTATACCTCTCTCTCTCTCCCTCTCTCTCTCTCTCTCTCTCTCTCCCCCGCGTCTCCTCACTCCTGTTCAGCCCTTTCTTATTAGCGAGGCCCCCAGCTGCGTGGCGGCCAGGATCAGAGGCTGCCTCTATTAGCGAGGTCCATTTGTTGAGCGATTGAATCGCTCTCAGCCCTCTGCTCTTCCGCGGCCTCTAACCCTCCCTGCCTGGCTCAGACTCCCAGAAGGGCCTCTCACAAGCCTGCATCACAATGGAGCCTGATAGACACATTCTGTGATAAACCAGATGCTAGGCAGGTATGAGTGTGCATGCGTGCGTGTGCATGTGAGTGTATCTCTGTGCGTGCGTGCGTGTGTGTGTGTGTGTAAGTGAGAAAGAGAGAGAGAGAGAGAGAGAGAGAGAAGCAAATATAGAGAAAGAAATAGAGAGAGATAGAAAAGTGAGAAGAAAGTGAGAAAATCAGACGAATATGATTTATTTACTGCCATGTTTTGTTAAGAGGCACGGTGTTTCGAGGTCAGCCTTTCTTGTGCATAAGCGTGTGATCAGATGTGCAAGTACACTTTATGACCAGCAGGTGGTGCACTTGTACAAGGTCTGAAAAAATCTGCTACGTCGTTCTCTCAGCCCCCTGAGCAGCTTACTGAATCAACTCACACACAGAAGGAAGAATCCCAGGGCATCAGCGCTCCTCTGAAAAGTTACTGTACTTGCAAATATCTACTCTCTCTCCCTCTCTCTCTCCCTCTCTCTCTCCCTCTCTCTCTCCATCTCTCTCGTCCTCTGCCTTTCCCACTTGAGGATCAGTGGACAGCAGTTACAGTGCAGAGGCACAACAGTTCAGACAGCACAATATTTGAAATTAAGTGTGTTGTGGTAAGTACAGTTTTACTCCCAAAAGTTCAGCGGTTAACTGCTTTCACAGAAACAAAGAGGGAAGAATAACATGTACAGACAGATGATCATACCATATCAAACCCTTTCTCCATTACTGGAGGAGAACTCAAGATGGTTAGGAGACTTTGGTGAAAGAGCTCTTGTATCCTCTCTCCCTCCCTCTCCCTGTGTCCCTCTCTCCCTCCCTCTCTCCCTCCCTCTCTTTTCCTCTCTCTTTCTCTCTCTCTCATATTCTGGCCTGCACTCAAGAGAAGCCTTTCTGCTTAAGGAGAGATGATGCTGAGGTGTTCTGCATGGCTGCATCTCAATGTCTCCCTTTTTTCCCCAGTTTTGAGGGGCTCACTTGACCGCCCCTTTCTCGTGCTCTGAGAGACAGACGAGAGAGGCTAGAGAGCTGCTCAGAGCTGCCAGTCACCCGCCCCGTCTCCTCAGCGACTCTGCCACCTCCGTCTCCGCGCCGCCCAGCGGCCGACAGCACTGGTCACAACACCACCTTCCAGCTTCTTCACGGGCTCGAGCGGCGGGCCTTCATTAAAACAGTGACCAGTTCGTTGCCGGTGTTTTCCAGGGATGTACCAGGGGCTCCGGCAGCGAAACACAGGCGGGCGTCCGTTTAACCTCTCAAATCCGTTCTCGTCGTTCGGCTCGGTGGCAGATGAGGTCTCATCCTCCGGAGCGCCCTTTGATCACCGCCGCTGGCCTGGCCATTCAGACTCCATCTCCATGGAGATGAAGAAGCCTCAGTGCTCAGTGCACAAAAATAAACCCACCGGGGCCTCGCACGCTCGTGAAGCAGGAGAGCACCCGTGCGCCATCCACCCCCCCCCCCCCCCCCCCACACACACCCCACCACGCTGTTTATGCCAGGGCTGGCCGTGTGTGACATCTGGGCTCGTGGGTCACCCCGATGGGCGTTTGGTCTCGATGGGTTTGCGCGCGGTCGACGGTATCCCTTCCCCCGCCCGAGCTCGAATCCGGCATGCAACCAAACACGAAGTCACTGAGCCAGCAGCGGCCTTGGGGAAAG
The DNA here is from genome assembly GCA_020368025.1 of Brachyhypopomus occidentalis. NCBI lineage: Eukaryota > Metazoa > Chordata > Actinopteri > Gymnotiformes > Hypopomidae > Brachyhypopomus > Brachyhypopomus occidentalis. Next base: position 9,511,148 of record JAGXOD010000002.1, on the reverse strand, counting down.
TGCTCGGCAGGTCGCGATACTGTTCGTTCCCCTCCGCGGGCCTTGGCCCACGCGTACGCTAGAAATCGTGTTCCTTTGTTCGGCGGGCTCTGGTTTTACCCCTCCAGCAGCTCCTGGGGCACTGAGATGAGAGGCGGACTCAGGGTAATTGTGGCTGATTGTAAAGCAGTGCTGCAGGTCAGGAAGTGAAGAATGGTTTACAGGCTGGTGTGTGGAGGCTTGTAAATGCGCCTCTACCTTTTCACACCTCAAGGTCCTCATGTCTCCGCTATTTCTCAAGAGGAAACAAAGAGCTGGCTACTTTCCCTTGGGCAGCAGAGGTGACGGCGCTCTTCGCCCTCCTCTGCGCTGGCCGCAACTGCTTTTCAGCCGCCGCCAATCCCACGTGCACGCGTGCGAAGCCGGGAGCCGAGACCCAACAGCAAACCCGCGCGATGTCACTCTGGACAGGAAGCGGGCAGAACTCGTGCGCTGCTTAAGTATAATCACGCCTGTGTTCGCAGGCAGTATGGGAGAACTTTGAGCTTCTACTTCAAGATTAGGGTGACTCAGGCGATTCCTTTCATTAATTTGATTCGGTGCTTTAATTGTTGCTCAAGGCTGTTCATGGAGAAGACGTGAAGGCCCCTGCTTCAGAACTTTAAATTGCATCTTCAGCTGGACTTTGCCAACTCTTCAGTTAAGCCTGATTGTGATTCAGTGTGATTGAGAGGTGGCTGAACGTAGGTGTCGCCGAAGAAAAAGACAATACAATTAAATGATTAACGCGCCACAGGACCACCGACAATTAAAACTATTATGGAAATTAAAATGACATTATGTCACAGCAGAGAGCTGATGATACCCGTGTTGTCTTTTTAAAAGCAATTTCCATAATTCCAATAATTGAAATCATAGCATATTCATCCATTTACCGGGTGAGGGGGGCTAAGAGCGGCCACTAATGAAACCCAATCATTAGCATCCAAACAAAGTAATTGGCTAGTCCTTTATCTTCAGAGATAGGTGACAAGGCACAATCACCCCCCTCCATCAGAATGCAAAAACAAGTAATTAAACCGCAGACAACGATGAAGCTGAATCGCTGCTCCTGTTCTACCCAACGTTTGAAAACAGCACTGATTGCCTTGATTAAAGACTTTACTGTATCCTCCGGTGGCGCTGTCGGTTATACTTTTTAAAGGGGTGGGGCACAGCGAGCGCCAGGCGTGAGATGCGCATACGCGGTCCTGCCTTCCACGTGCTTCTTCGTCTCACGCGTTCAGCCCAAGCGGCCCGGGGCTGTGGCCGAGACCCCGCGGCCCCTGCCGAAGAGCAAAGCCACTCGCCTACACTTAACGCTACGCGCGCCGCATGCCGTAGATTTCAAAAGCAAGTGCACTGACGTATTGTCAGGAAATCTTGTTTTACAGAAGCGGGCTGTGCGTCTCCGTTTCACCACTCAGGGAGACGGCATGAGCCACAACACCTTCTTGTAGATTCATATTGTTCTTGCCGTAATTCTTCGCGAGAACCTCATCCACAGTTGCGGGAATGAATGGTGGCGGAGAGAGAGGGTTCGAGAGGAGTCAGGCACAAGGTTATGGGTGAGAGGCAGGAGTTATAGAGAGAGAGATGAATGCGCTGCGTGGGGGGAGGGGAGGGGAGCGATGAAGAAGACGCGGTCGACATGTCGCATTAGACAGAAAGAGTGTTGAGGAGTACTGGGGGGGGGGGGGGGGGGGGTCCTGTTCTCTAACCACCTACCAGCCACAGTGCTGCTCCATTGGGGCTGACCGTGTGCCCTGGAGCCCAGACTGGGAAAGGATCATCAGACGGTTCTAAAGGACTGGGGTGATGGTGGGGAAGTGGGTGACAATGTCAGCACCAAGTTTTTTTCCCCATTAGCACCCTTCCTCCTTCTCCTCCATCTTCTCCATCTCCTCCATCCTTCCAAGCCTCCTCCCAGCATAACCTCATCTTTTTGCGGCCCCTCTCCTCCTCCTTACTGGAGGCAGGATGCCCCCTGCTCCCTCTCTCCCCTCTCCCCACACCACCACCACCACCACCCCCACACCACCACCACCACCGCCTCCCACACAAAGGACCTGGGAGAAAAGGGCTGACCTCACTGCCTCCCATACCATCTCCCCTTCCTGCGTACAAAGGCCTGCCTGCATGCACCAGAGATGCCCTCCTTTTCTTTGCCTCCTTCTCTTGCTACGCTGCGAGCTTTCTTTAATGTGTTCCATCATGCAACTCTCTCTCTCTCTCTCTCTCTCTCTCTCTCTCTCTCTCTTTATCTCTCTCTCCTTTTGGTGAGTGGAAAAAAAAAATTGTCCTTGGATGTCTTTTTTCTACCCCAACCGCCTTGGCCAGATGAATTGATTCACGTTTGTACACACTTGATCTGACCCCGTGACAGGCGGCTGGCATGTGCACAGGGTGTGCGCGCGGGACGTGTGTGTGTGTGTGTGTGTGAGCGTGGGGTGTGTGTGTGTGTGTGAGTGCGGGGCGTGCGTGTGTGTGTGTGTGTGTGTGTGTGGGGCATGCGTGTGTGAGCATGGGGCGTGTGTGTGTGTGTGTGCGCGAGCGGGGCGTGCGTGTGTGAGCGCGGGACGGGCGTGCGTGTGTGTGTGTGTGTGTGTGTGGGGGGGGCATGTGTGTGTGTGTGAGCACGGGGCGTGTGTGTGTGAGTGTGTGCGCGTGGAGCATGCATTTGTGTATGGGGCTTGCATGTGTGTGTGTGTGTTTTTGGGGCATCCGTGTGTGTGTGGGGCGTGAGTGTGTGAGCACGGGGCATGCATGTGTATGTGTGAGTGTGAGCGCGTGGCGTGCATGCGTATGTGTGGTGTGGGTGTGTGAGCACGGGGCGTGCGTGGCGTGCATGTGTGAGCGTGGGGCATGCATGCGTGTGTGTGTGTGTGTGTGTGTGTGTGTGCGTGTGTGAGCGTTGCCCCATTATCCAAGCGCTCCCTCCTGGCTCAGCTGACCTGAAGCACCGGGAGTGAACCACATCCAGGATTAATGCAAAGAAAAGAAAGAGAGGGCCAATTCTATGATGGAGAGATGAAACAGAGGTGGCAGAGAGAGAGAGAGAGAGAGCGAGAGAGAATCATATGTTTACCTCAGGCAGCAGTATGGAGTGAACCTTGACAGGGCTCATAGTAAGAATGTTCAAATGACGATAATAGGCAACACTTGTGGCCATAATAGAGTGCATTGGAAGACTTGAGGTTTTTAGATATCTTGTTTGCAAGTATTACCATTCCCATTCTTGTGACATACATATATCTGTTCCTATTGTTCGAAAAGCACATGACAATTTACACGGAATTGTGAAAGAAACGAAAACTCACCAGTCCAGAGAAAGACAAAGTGACCCCCCCCCCCCCAAACAAAGACAAAGACGATGGTGGTGCTCAGCCTGCTCACCTACCAGCGTGAATGCCTTTTAATTGCTGGTGATTTTTCACTTGTTGCCTTTCGTACACCTGAAATAAACAAGGGAGGGGGTCAGCAAAGAGCCAAGCGAAGGGAGAATGGGAGAAGGGAAGATGGAAAAGACCAAGTCGAGAGAAAGAAAGGCTGAAAGAATGTGTTTGATTAGTGGCAGCGCCAGTTAGCGTTTAGCTGCGGTGTGGAGCAGAAGGGCCATTGTGTTGCAGTGCACTGGTTCAGCGTAAGAGGAAGAGAAATGTGCCCAGTGACATTCTCTAATCAAACACGGCAATCAGGAGCCCAGAAGCAGCATTACGCCATTTACTTCGCCTTTTAATTTATAATCAAAAATTGAGCTGCAGAGAGACAGAGAGTGAGAGAATAGAAAGAGAGAGAGAGAGAGAGAGAATAGAGACAGAGAGAGGAAGAAAGAGAGAGGTGCAGGTCATTACATCTCTCTTTTGCTGGGGCGATGAGTGCAATGAAAATTAATCAGTGGCCATTAGGCTGTATTTACTCACCACTGTGGGGGATGTGAACAGTCCTGCACTCAGTCTAAACGCCCATCTCTCTCTCTGTCTCTCTCTCTCTCTCTCTCTCCCTCTTTCCATCCCTCCATCATCTATGTGATGTATAATCTGACGCATATTTCTCCTTGACCTCTGTAATGGAGGTCAGAGGAGAGGCAGGTGCAGGACGCAGAGTGAGAGTGTGTGTGGGCGCGTGTGAATATGTGTTTTCATAAGTGAGTGTATGTTTGCAAGCGTGTGACCTCCAGTGATGACTGAGGATGTGTGTGTGTGTGTGTGTGTGTGTGTGTGTGTGTGTGTGTGAGGAAATGTTTTGCCCCAAGGAGTTCGGGTTTGCATTAAAAAAAATGAATCTGTGTGGAATACATGGCGTTGTTTTATTGCGTGGGAGTACGTTTGTGCTTTTAGCATACGTGGCAGCTAACGCAGGCAGTGGTGCAGGTCAGCTCTCTTAAATCAGCCTCTTTAATCTCTGCTGAGGACGCCCCTTACTTGTGTTAGCCCAGGCCAAACACTGCTAAAACCATCCACAAATCACCCCTGCTCCGTGGAGCCCTGAAACCCCCCCCCCCTACCAACGTTAGCAGAGCGACACAGTACGCACCAGCCAGACCGGACCTTCTGACCCGAGTTCTGTTTTTGGCAGTGTGGGCTTTGTACGGGGGGCAGTCTCTGGAGGCAGGACGGGCTGAACCGGAGGGGAGGGACATCAAACGCCTGGTGCCGCCGGCCCCTAGCTTCACGCCGCCAAAACCGCTTCGAACCGCTGATAGCGGCACAAAGGGGCCCCCGGCGCACACGCTACAGCAGATAGGAGGAAACAGTTAATGATGTTTGCTCAAGATTACCGGCCTTGCTCCACTAAAGCTCCGCTGCCTGTAAGAGAAAAGGGAGCCAGAGGGAAAGAGAAGTTTTGTTGTTTAGTTGTTTGTCAGGTGTGACAGAGGCTGTGAGGAATGCGGCTGTGGTGAATGATTGGCCAGGGCCTTATTGTGAGTGTTCGGGCCCTGGTCCTCTCTGCTGCTGAGAGAGTTGAGCACTATGGAAGGAAAGAGTCTTGCTCGGCTTTGACCGCAACGTGTATATGAAAGTCAGGGTTTGTCAATGAGCTAAACCCACTGAGACAAAAAATATGCCATACATATAGAGTCAAGGGTGTGTGTTAGCAAGCAAACAAGATAAGCTTGACTTTGACATGAAGGCAGTTCTGCCTTTCAGAGAACAATATAGAAATAAAAAAAAAATGAATACAATCCTAGTGCACGGTTTTGATGTTTTGACATTACAAAACTGAATGCATGAGTCTGCATGTGTATGTGTGTGTGTGTGTGTGTGTGTGTGTGTGTGTGTGTGTGTGTGTGTGTGTGTGTGCGAGTGTGGTACTGGGCAAGAGATTAACAAACATAAATACTTTGTCCCTCAGATCCCTGGGCTGTTGTCTTAGCAACCCATAAGTATCTGGAGGAGGGATAAGGGTTGAATAGCAAGCAGGGGTGAAAAACTTGGCAATTAAAAGCAACAGAAGTGACAATTAATACGGTGAGGGAGCAGGCAGAGTGCTCTAGCCTGGCGAGCATGCTCAGCTTAACGCCGGGACGCTGCTCTCTGAAGCCTCCCTCAGCACCTCTCCAGGCTCCTGCTCCTGCTCCTGCTCCGCCCGGGCCGCGCCTCCTTACGCAGGGCGTCCGCAGCTGGAGCTCAGACGCGGAGGGTTCGGTGCGATGGCCATTCTCAGGCCTGCCAAGAAGGCGACTGGTGTTGCTCCGAGCACATCTGCGTGGGAAGACGTCAAATCCTCACATCACTGTTTCATCTACCTTTCTTAGTCTTCACTTCTGCTATTAAAGATCGGATCAGCAAGATCTCAGCGTGCCCGTAAATGATTGCCATAGCTTATGGGCGGGCCATCTTTGAAGCTGTACTTTAGGAAGTTCAAATGTGGCATGCTGGAGTTATGCTTAAGAAACAAACTGATCTCGGGTCTGTGGCGCGCGTCTCCCTGACTTGCATTCCCCCTACATATCGGGCGCACGCAGCCGAGTTCCTTCAGTGTTCATGCGCAGAGGCTTCGGGGCTGGCAGGTGTCTGGCGAACAAAGCTGGCTGCAGACACCATTGTACTCATATTCCCAAGAACCACATGGCTGATTTGAGCTCGAATGTATAATTTTCTCATTTCTTTCATGAGCCGTCAGCCTTTCACAAATTAGCAAGGGGGTCTGACCCTGGCATTCCGTGCGGCGCGCGAGAGAAGATGGCATAATGCACGACGCACGGCGTCTCAATCAGACCCTCTCGCTTTCACACCCATCAAATCATCTCCATATACATAATTCATACACCTGTGAAGGGATGGGCTTTATTGCCACACTTCTGTGACATGGAGAGTATGATTACGGATCTAATGTGCCTGGTTCGGCGTGTGGAGAAGACAGGACCCCTCCACACCTTCCCTCATGAAACGATGCTCTGCATGACACTCCCGATGCCCTTAGTTCCGTTTGGCTGCATGTTTGCACCTTCCCTCGTACTGGGACACCATGTCAGCTTAGAGGCCACAGAAATATTATTATGTTCAAAATAGACCGGAACGGATCCTGTCACATGAGTCAGCTGTGGTTATGAAGACCAGGCGAGCCACTGTGAGATTAGAAAAGAGAAACTGCAAGTTGAACAAGAAAAATGTGAAGGACACAAAAGGCGATCAGACAGTTGTGACACTCAGAAGCAATTTTTGAGCTCTCTGCAATGGAGATGTGCATTGTACAGGATAATGTATATCATTTTTAATGTATTTTATCTCTATTTAGCACATGCTGTCATATTCAGTAGGTACTAATATTCGGACTCTACACTGAGTGTTGGCTAAAAGTGCAAATCAAAGGGAACGACTCCACAGATACAAACTACATTCTGCTCTTTTCTTTCCTTTCTTATCGAGTTTAGATAGTGAAGTAAAGTAGATTGTCAGATTATAATATTCCTCTGCATTTTACACAGCTTTTATTTACCATTATTTATTTATGCATTAATATTGATACATTTGTAATAATAATAAACAAACAGCCTTTGTTATACTAATCTGCATGTAATATAATCTAACCACACTTGCTGATTAATATATTGATAGACATGAAGATCAATCCAATTATTGCAGAATGGCATCTATCATTTTTAACTAATCGGACACAGTAGGCCAGAGTCAGTGGATGTCTTTGATTGGAGTGTTTTTAAGTACAGGCGTTTCTTAGGGCTTCAATAGTTCTCCACAATTGTTCACACTTTATACCAATGACTGCAGGACAACGTATCCCAATAATTCTTTGATTAAGTTTTCAGAAGTTTAATGCAGCAGATTGCCATGTTAGTAGTGTTACTACTACTTTGCTGAGAGTTGTGGAATGGTAACAATAATTTCCTTAAAAACAACAATTTCCTTAATTTGAATGTTAAGAAGACACAAGAGATTGTTTTTAACCATAGAAAGTTGATCATAGATGGCCAACCCATGTAGAGTATCTCTGTGCCAGACTGCAAAAGAAACTGTACTTTCTGAGGAGACCTCATAATTATTCTTAATTCCAATAGGTGATTGGGGTAGTGGATTCATTTTTATGTGAGATGTTGATGGATTATGTGTGTATTGTTTATTATGTTGTTGTTTTTATGTTTTATGTTTTTATGTGTATATGATATGTAGTTCTGGGTGGCCCAAGAAAAATGTCCCCCGGTGAGACAATAAGGTAAATCAAATCAAATTGAATCAAAGGAAAAGACTCAAACTACATTCTGTTTAGATAGTGAAGAAGTATTTCCTCTTCATTTTTACCTAGCTTTTGTTTAGCATAATTTATTTATGATTTAATATTGATACATTTGTATTAATAATTGCACAGCTTTTGTTATATAAACAACAACAATAATTAGTTATGTCTAAGGTATATTCTGTGCAGTATCCTAGACCACATTAGCCTGTCGCATAAGGCCCTGATTGTATGCTCACTTCATCTACTGAGGGCAAAAAATAAGAAATGGATTTGAAGGAAACTAAAGCATCTGTGAAAATGTTTCTGATCATTTTTTAAAGTTTCATGTTAATTCATTACCTACAGCATGTTTACCTACAGCATCAATAGATATAAAAAATAGCAAACTTGACAGTAACTTTTCATAATTGTTTTAATAGTTCAATCACATTTGTATTAAAAATAAAGTGTGTAAAATGATATATTTGATAGATTTGAATCGAATTAGGCCTACAACAGTTTCATATGTTACCAAAGAATTTTCCTAATCAAACCAACAAGTGTTATGCCAGCTAATCTATACCTCTGGGTGAGATTTGCGCTTCCTTTTGTGGCAATAATATTTGAACTGGTAAATTAACATTTTAAATATTGTATCATATGCGCAGACACTGTGTTAACACTCAGTTCCACCAATTACAATCAAATCTCAGGTTATGGAAATTAGTTGATTTAAGTGTTTACAGGGATTATGCAGAAACTGTATTCCATTACATGGAAGCGGAGAAACAGGCAAAATGCCAAAGGTCCGACGGCCTGGCTGATGCACGAGCGATTTTTTCAGCTAACACGCATGAGTCGTTAGTCTACTTCATCACGTTCGTTTGCCATTTACGCTTCCGGTAGGCCTAAGTACCTGAATACGATCTTCTTGCGCTGTACACGATATAGTGTTCCGGTTACGTAGACACACATTTTTCCATTAAAAATATCGGCAAAACCGTTCACAGGAATTCCGAATACAGTTTTTTATAATTGGGTTGTTACTTAACAAAAGTAGGTCTATTGTTGTTTTTTTTTACTTCGTCCGATTAAATAGAACAAGCAATGGTGTTAGTAGATGTGTCAGAGCATCAGACTATGTAAATACACTCACTTCTGAATGCAGAGGTGGAAGAAAGAGGGTAGAAGGAACGGGGTAAATTTCAAACGCAGTGCCTCTGGATGTGGATAGCTCCGAAAGTCGTGCTTCCCACACACTTCATTTGAGATCTTTATATCCTTTTTCTATATTGAGGAGACATCACTCTTGACACCAGAGGCTTTTGCCCGGTATTCAACGCTACAGAGTTTCAGGTCATCAGTGCTCTTTTCGTCAGCCAATATGTACAACAGCGACAATAAAACATGAGGAAAACCCTGCACTAATGCACGTCCATGTCCATCACAAATCAAAGACTTTCACCGATTTAAAATCATAACAGATCATCTTAGGCTCATCGCGGGCTTATCAAAGGTCAATGACACGTGCCCAAACGCCAGCATGTTTAGCAAGAATCGACTCCCCCCACCCCCCCCATGCTGCCCTTAAATTAACATGCATCTTTGAGGGTGCATATGTGTGCGCTCATTCCAAACATGCATTTATGCATTTCCATTTGTGTGTGTGAGTGGGTCTGTGCATGCTAGTAGCAACCCTCCTCTTCCCTGTGCGGGAGAAAGAAGCCATTCTCCAAGCAATCAGAGCTCTGCCTGCAGGAGCCCTGCCAACCCTCTCATCCTCAGCCTACTCAAGAGCTGCTTTAATTAACCATCATACCACAGATGGGATCGATTTTAACCTCCATCCCTCTCTCTCTCTCTTTTTCCAACCCTTCTCCACCCCCCTTCAACCTTACATGTCTTTTTCAACCTTCTTTTTGCAAAGTCTTTCAGCCATTGCTCTGCCTCTCCCTCTCATCTTGTGCCCCTTCTCTCTCTCTTCTCTCTCTCTCGCCTTCCCTGTGCTCCTCTCTCCTATATACAAGTCACATAATTGAACTGGATCAGTGCCAGACTCCAGCCTCTGTAGCCTGGCTGTTTCGCCCACAGTCCCTAGCCTCACCTGCTCAATACCTTATTAGTGTCAGGATCTGGAGAGAGCCATTGCGGATTAACGAGAGAGATATGAGATTGATTTCTGCCCTGACAGATGAAATTGGGTTTTGCCCTTGTATCTCTATGTATGTGTGTGTGCATGTGTGTGTATATTTAACTGAGTGTGTGTGTGTGTGTGTGCGCTCTCACAGAGGTGCAAAAGAGCCTGCAGTTTTCCATGTCCATACAATGGTTTTTTTTGAAGAAGAAGAAGATGAAGAAGAAAATCAAAGCACACTAATTACTTGTCTGCGTGGACACGTGCTATAGGTGATGTACATATCACTGCACATGTTTATAACTGAACAGAATACAGGGAGGTTAAGAAGCCACCGCTTACAAATTCCAATGTCACTCTGATCTGCAAAGCAATCATGAGCAACTATAACCTGTTGTAGTGCATTTTGTCTGGCATACTATCAATTATTCAGGGGTGATGCGTGGGTTCTGAGGAAAACAGCATGTCAAAAAGTTTTACAGGTGTTGCCTATTGGACAAGAGATTAAGGTCTTTTGGGGAAACAGGCAGCTACATGGGGACAGAAAGTAAAATGAAGGTAACAACTGTGTGTGCATGTGTTAGTGCTATAAGCTGTCAGTACGGTATGAGTGAGGTTCTGAGTATGTGTTAAGGGCTCATGGCTCTCACACAAAGAGTTCTGCTTGGTCTGCAGCTTTGACCAAATACACAGATCAGTGTATGCAGAATAGTCCTCAGATACTTTATATCCTGCCAGCCATTGTAAGGATTCCTGTATTTTTTCCTGCTGTATTTTTTCCTGCTGTTATTTTAAGGTATAAGTTATAGAAGGAATTATTTTCTGTTTTTTGTTTTACAGTACATCTTTATGATCATTTTCAAAATATGTAATGCATAATGCTCAACACATTTAATACATAGCACAAATGCTTTTTACTTTATTGTTGTTTATTCACTTACATTTTTTACTAGTTCTTTTTTACTTTCTTTACTAATCAGAAATGTTTTTTTGACAATTACAGCAGGTCTTCACAATCATATAACAGCAAGTGCTGATACTGTACATTGACACAGCCATGACCTGCTAAAGTCAAGAATACTGTCCAGATTAAACAAATATAAGCATTCAATAGGACTGTTTCATAGGTACCTTCAGTCTTATAATAGTAACATAGTAGCAGTAATTACAGCATGAGTGTGTACATATGTGTGTGTGTGTGTGTGTGTGTGTGTGTGTGTGGCTATAGTTGGCCTGTAGGTAGTCAGAGCTTATTGTGCTGTGATTTCCTGGAGTGTTTTTGTCAGAATGTGGCCATGTGTGATTGCCTCTCTGCTACTAGTGTCAACCGAGGATAATGCTGTGGCCATCCTAGCTACCACCCAGAGAGGATCAGTGCACTCCAATTTCACTTTCTCCACAAAGATGGAATAATTTGCCAGGGGGACAGAGCAGAGCTGCAAGCAGAAAGAGAGAAAGACAGAGGGAGAGACAGACGGGGAGAGAGAGGGGGGGGGAGAGAGAGAGAGAGAGAGAGAGAGAGAGAGAGAGAGAAAGAAAGAGGGGAGACAGAGAGGGAGAGAAAGGGAGGAAAAGAGAGCAGTGTCTGGGGTCTAAGGAAAGATAAACGACTGTTAAAAACAGCCATTACTAGAGAAATTGGACTACAGGAGTCAGACAACCTTACCCAGAGCCAGCAATACCAACAGGAGGTGGAGGATTGCTCACTAACACGTCGGGCAGAGGATAGCCATGGGTAAATTGGGGGACCAAACCAGCAATCTAACAAAAAAATAAAGAAAGAAATAAAAAAGAGCAAATAAAAAATGAACCATGTGGCTACATGTTCCATGTGGATTACAGCCTGGTTAGAGGCAAAAGGGCCTCCAGAGTGAATGGAGGGGCGTGTCCAACACTCAGCCCATTCCTGCACGCCCCATACCTACAGGCACCCATCACAGGCAGGTTTGTGGTAAACCTAGAGTAAAAAATGTCAACAGAGATCGGCTGCAACAAAATATTTGTGGAAATGTTAACAAATTCAATAGGGCAATGCTAACTTTGCACATCGGAGCACTTTAGGCTGAAGACGAGTGGTGGGAATCAGGTGTGTGCTACTTGCCATGACAAAAACACCAGCCAGACGGAGCGCCGTGAGGGAGCGTGCTAAAAATACGAGGAGCTCTCCAAAATCACAGAGTTTTCTTTGGTGAAAATTAACAAGCATACAGCCTAATTGCTTTCAGGTGTCTCCCTGCTTACTCTTCCTCTCGGCAAACTGTGGCAATGCCACTAGAGGGGTTGGGGGTGGTTAGGGGGTTTGGGGGGGGGGGCAAGTGATTTGTGTAGATGCCGGCATTGTAGGAGGCCTGAGCCGATCCGGGCCGGTAGGGGGTGGGGGGGTGGGTGGAGTAATCAGGATAGGGAACACACCCCACCTCTCGGTGCTGTGCGTCATGCAGGCCCTCGCCGCGAAATGGCCCAGAGATGAGGGCTCACACTGAGCATGCTTAGGCCTCAGGTGTGCTACACCCGCCCCCACCCTCACCTCCACCCACCACAGGAATAGGTGGGACAGAGTGTCTGCATGGTGTGACATTTATGATAGGTTTTGCTTTGTTTAGGGATGATGGAGCACCTGTATAATAGATCGGAAACTCTTGTGTAAATGTAAGGCATTTGCTTTACAACCTCAAGGAGACCACAAGGATAATTTAAATCTTGGCTGCAATTTGCCATAACTACCTTACTTGAGAATGTCAGTGAGAAAGGGTTCAAAATAGAATATACAAATTAAACAACTATATAAAACTATTTTACAGCGATTTTGAAGTGCGACAGGTTTTCGTGCGTAGGCTATCCATTTCAACGGATAATCCTGTCCAGCTCTAAGTGATCTCCAGAGCTTGATGGACGTCGAGGGCAGTGCAGTGGCGCATGAAGGAGTTGCCCGGATCCGATCCCTGGCTGTCCAGCAGGGGGGGTTGGTAGTCAAAGGAGAGGGCCAACGGCTGAAGCTGTGTGGCTAAGTGTCTCATCAGCATCCTACTCAGGCTCCAGGCCCACGCTCTAACTGCGCCCTGACTTGATTGTAATTGCCTGAATTCAGCTCCTGCTGCTCCAGCCCGGCAATATAACTGCCACATTTTAACCCCAGAAAGCCTAGCCATATAGCTCCAGTGCTGCTAGGAGGCGCGCGCTGCGTCGAACTCCGCCGTAGCGGCTCTCAGTCGTACATGGTCAAACTTATCCATACATGTATTGCATTGCATACACACATAAAGAACGGGTTGGAAATAGATTGGGACACAGACGACACAGTAAAGCCACAGGGCATTGTACAACAGTGCGCTGAGAGCTGGAGACACCAACCCGCTTGTTTTCGCACGCACCTATTTAATATATTATATCGTTAAGTAATTTATACAGATTTGCCACTTTTACTAATATTCAAGATCTACCAGGTTTATTTAGGAAAAATAAATATGAAAGCTAATTAAAAATATTTGTAATAATATTCGTAAATATCTTATGTTCTTTCACAATCGCTAGGTTATTTTCACATATTACGCATACACCGCTGTACACGCATTTTGAATGGATTACATTCCATATCAAATGTACTGTCAAAGCATTGCTCCACGTGTTAACGAAACAATGTGCATAAAAGAGAAGTATGACATAAATGACTTCATCATTATTCAAAATTTCTTTAGCAGAACATTACGAAGAGTCTACTTTTTTCCTACAAAAAAAAAAAAAAGTCCACGAGGCATAAGAATGCGCGCGCGTGACTTCCTGATGCTTGGCGGGGAGCGTGCGGCTTCAGACGGGCAGGGTTAACTTCAGAACTCCCCCGCGGAGTTCCTCTCCCTGCGATAATAGCTGCTGGCGTAATGAAGAGCAGCCTGCTAGCCAACAGGTGGTCCTTTTTTTAAAGAGCCCAGACACTGCACTCAGGCCAGAGGGGAGAGAGGGGAAAAAACACATGCTAAAATGTGTCAGAATCTAATGTTCCGCAGAATGAAAAACCTGTTTTTCTCTCCTTTGTTCAGCGCTAGAGATTCAGCCTTGTTCCTCATTGTTCCCTGCACAAACGAGCAACAGCCTTTTTTGACACAGCGCAATGGGGAAAGAAAGACTGAAGCTGACTAGTCACAGGAGGGTGGGGTGGTGGTGGTGGGGGGGGGGGTCTTCACTCCTTTCTGAAGGGCTGAGGCCTATTAAGAGTTTGCGAGTTATAAATGGTTATGAGTCCCTCTCTCTCACACAATGCAGAGGGACACTGGCAAAAAGGAAATCCTGACTGGCTTTATCTCTTTTTTTTTTTTTTTAGACTTCCAAAAAAGTCTTAATCACATACAGGCAGAACAGAAGAGATGGCAGGAGTGGGAGAGAGCGAGACCCTGGAGGACAGAGAGAAAACCGAGGACGAATCAGGGCGCTCGCACCTATTGGCAAGAGCAGAAAGGAGGAGCAGAGGGGGAATAGAGTTAATCCTTCTGGACTGCAAAAACAGCCCTCGCTGCCCTTAACATCTACAACAACAGCTCTCATCATTTATAAAGGCGATTGTTTACCTAAAATGCATAGTACTCTGTGAAATGAGTTGCATTCTATGGCTTATATTACTGCATGGTACATTTTACAGTTCAACACATTTTGGTTCATCCACCTGAAGAAGGAGGTAAAAAAAAAAAACCTCATGCTATTACTCAAAGCTGTATTGAATATTTTTTTGTGAACATATCAACATCAAAAAGACATTTGCATACTCCGGTAGCTCCTAAAATTAGTAGCAATATGCTGAAACTTTTTTTTTTTTTTTTTTTTACACAAAAGATAAAATTGACATTCAGTGAGAGGTCCTTCACCTGCCTATTAAGCAGCATTCTCAGCTCAATGGCTATGGATCGAACAGATCCTAGCCAGGCATATCTCTGAACAAAGGCTTTTATTCACATTCATAATCCATCCGTTATTGTCCAACCAATTTGTTCTCGTTAAGCTACATAAGGGGCCCAAGACTGAGACAAAAGCCGCAGCAGGGACAATGGCCGGCTCCTCGTCCGCTTTGTCCCCGGGCTCAAGTATGCACCTCCCATGGTGCATTGCGGGTCAGGAGGGGGGGTGGGGAGGGAGGGTCTCAGAAAAGTGAGAGTGCAGGAGAAGGAAAGAGGCTGTGCGGAACACCTGGAAGAGACGGCTTTCACTTCCCCTCTCGCTGACGAGCCCTCACACGGAGAACCGGGACTAGTCCCATGTTTTGACAGGTCCGCACTCAGGCACATTTGATAACCTGTCAGTGGAGAAGTTAGGGCCCAAATGAAAAGATCGACTCATGGGAGAACCCTACAGTAGAACATTAGCAATGAAAAGGTCTGTGCGAGCACACACAAAGACATGATTAGCAACGTGCTGTAGCCCCCGTAAATTACATCCATATAACACAATCATGTAAGCAATGGGCAACATTATATTACTAAAGTGGAATGATGTCAGACTTCATATATATTTGTTCATTCTAAGCAGCATACGAATCTCTAACAAATCTAAGCCGTTGCTTCTGAGAGGATAAACTTCCATCAACTTCAGAAGTGATTTGCCCATTGATTTGTCTTTGTCATGCTAATTTCACCATTCTACTCTTCTACAAATCCTACTGTTGTCCACAAAAAAAGGTCTTATTAGTCATCATTTTCAACCACAACAGACAGTGGTCAGTAGATAATGCAATGAACACAGTACTACTGAAATCACTGTAATCAAATGTGTTCAGGGAGGTCAGAACGTGAGCGTAGATCACTGGTGAACTGCCCTGCGTGTGGCCTCACACAAGCTCTTGGTCTGGAGAAAGGGAGCAATCTTCCCACACTAATTGTCTGTTCATAGCTTGGAGAATCTGTAATCAGGTCATTTGTTGCAATGACAGGCTGCAGAGGTGAGCAAAGATGCACAGCAACCGTCTCCTCACATACTGCCTGCCTCCCTACAATCAACTTTCCCCCTCTCTCTCTCTCTCTCTCCGTCACACAGACAGAGAGACAGAACACACGTCTTCGGCCCTGGTTATCACCAGTAACTACATTTCGTTACATCGCGAAGAAATCCGTCTTTATCCAATACGTTTGTGAAAGGTACAGTGCGTGTTGAGCTTCTGGACAGGTTAGACCTTGGTACCTGAACAAGAACTGGATGGGGAGTACAGGTAACTGCTTTAGACTCCCTACTGTTGGCCCTGACTGCATTTAACACCTTTAAGTCTACAAGCATCATTTTTGTAATTCCTCTCCAACTCTTAACAATAAAGAAACCAAGTGCAGCACTGAGAAATCAAACACTGGTATTTCAAGGCTGACGAATACATTTTAGAAATGGGCTCTACATATGTGTATAGAAATGTCAATGAAAAAATACATAAATACTCAAAATAGTTGTTGCAGAAAAGATGTATTTACAAAAAAAAGAGACAAATGGCACCACGGACTGGTTCCTTCAACTGCCTCAAAGACACTGAGCTCCACTTTCAAATGCACAACTCAAAATAAGCTCTACAAAAAACGACGAGAGCTCACTACAGATTCACAAAGGGTTTGACGAGGGAGTTGCAGTTTGTCTTTAAATAGTGAAGGACTTTCTTGCGTTGCACGAGCGCATGCGCGCACATTTTAAAATGGAAATTCCCTCGCGTCTGTGGACTGGAATTCACTCGCTCTCTTCAGCAAGGCTGTTCTGACTGCATTGATCTTCCCATCTAGCTCGCTCAGACTGTAGCTCTGCAAAAAAATGCAAAAAAAAAAAGTTTTAAAGGGTACATACACAGGAACATGGCACAGCGGTTTATATATACAACTGACATGAAACGTACCTGAGATATGGAGGCCTTTGGACGCTTATGTGAGTAGCTCTGAAATTAAGAATGGTGCTGATTAACACGGAGAAAAGAGAAATAAACACTAAAACTGCAAAGATTCAGCAAGGGAATAAAAGATCCTTAGAGTCAGACCAAAAAGCCTCCAGTATATAAAACCTCTTGATGGGTTTTGATCCACCAATGAAACATCCAATTTTTTTTTCTTTAAACCATCAACAAGCTTTTATGCATTTATGCAAAAAAGGTCAAAGATGCCATGTTGCTCAAAACAAAGGACTCGTGCCAGATCAAGCGCTTATCTCAACACAAATATGATGCACACGCAAACACCACGCAGCAAAAAAAAGGGGGGGGGGGGTAGTGGGATTCATATAGCAATTGGTATTTTACATATCAGCACAGCAATCGTGATCAACAACCACCGCTAATCGACTTTCATCACCAGGAGCAATGGAAGGGCAGTCTTTGCACTGATTAGGACCACGGAGAAGAGGACATCTCCGTCTGCCCGACACCCGCGTTCCCCTCATCTGCTCCGTCCATCTCCTCTCATCAGCCTCCAGCAACCTGGCTCGATTCCAATCACTTCTTTGGTCCGGATATAAATACGTATTGAGATCTAATGTGGCTGGACCTCACCGCTGTGGTTTAATTAATTCACTCGACTCGTTAAAAGCAGCGACACAAAGTAAAAAGATCAGCATATTTTGCAGTGCGCTCGCCGTCCCCCCGTTGCAGGCAACACGCACACTTACCAAAGGCCATGGAAATCAGCTAGCTCTCAGCTAGCTCTCAGCGCTACACTGCGCTAAGTGAAGCCTGAGGTAGGAGGCGGAGAACAGCTCGAGTGCACTTACTCAGCCAACTTTGATGGGCTACAATCTGACATGGATAACAAATTCTGAAGAGAGGGGGAAAAAATATTACCCATATCAGCTTTTAATGGCTTTGGAGAACTTTTAGGTTGACTGTTGTGAGGGGAGGGGAGAAAAAAGAAAAAAAAACCCCACAGGAGCTGCGGGATGGCACGTATATTGATAATGTAGGAGTGGCACACTGTAGTGTACTTCAGTAACCACTGGCACTGGGATTGCATCCTGTTAATTTGAGTCTAGATAAAACCTCAGAAAAGCTCCTCTACATAGAAGTAGCATTAGCCGCTGTCGACTGTGGGAGTCTGTGGATCAGCTTGTGCTCTACTGCCAGTTTCCTTGCTCCACGTGCCACTTTCGCCATGGTGTACGGTCATACAGAGTTGTGTGGGTCTTGATGTATTAACCAACACTTGTGGATCCTTCCGTGATACTCGAGACACGTTTTGTAATAACTCTTATTGCTACAGAAATTACTTTTTGCTTTTCAGCATGTGCTGTGGTGGCTTCCAACACACAGATTTGAAACCTACACAACTGCAGAGTGCTACTCTCCACTGAAGAATTCAATTTGTGTCTGCCCCCTCTCCCTTCAACATACAAACACGTCCACTTCATTTCCCTCCCTCCCACTCACCGTGGAGTGGAAGTACTCTGGAGAAAGGCCCTCCAGTTCCAGGATTCGATCCTCCAGCATCTTCAACCGCTGGTAAACGCTCTGGGGCACAGGTCCCACTGCAAGGTTTGAGAAACACGGAGGATTTACCTTAAAGTCATCGCAAAGCCGTCTGGAGCCATCAAGAATTACAGTGAGCGATCATATTTGCTCAGAGTGGTCGTTAGGTGTAATGCATGTGTAAAAGCAGGCCTGCACACACAGGCGAGGCCTGGTGTCCCGAGGGAGCCCTGCTCGCAGAACCTGCTCACCGGCCGTTAGCTTTAGGTGAGCCTCTATGTTTTGTAACCGCTCCTCGATGGCGGGGTTTCCACAGTCTCTGCTGAGGGAGCCTGCCTGCGCTTCACCCTGGTCAGAGCGCCCCCCTCTGGTCTGGGGCCCATACGTATTCACCACTCGTGTGACTGCAAGACCAAATAATTAAAAGCGCAATATTAAAAGCGCAACCGATTGTAATTACATCTTGCAAATTTTTAAGTGTTGTAAATTTCAGACCAATAACCTCTTTAAAACTGGTTAGTAAGACTACTAGTCTGACCTTTGACATGACTCTTGAAACCAGGATAAGGTGTGAAGACAGCATCTGTTCTGGCACAACTGTTTTCTGTAGAGCAATAAGGAACCATTTAAGAGGCTTCTTAGGAACAGAATGACAGTTCACTTGGTTACAGTTCACTCAGACCCCTCCCCCCCCACACACACACACAAAAATGTAAACAGCCAATGAGGAAACAACCAAAAAATACAACATACCATGTGAGTTTTAGAATTAAGTGCAAAATGCACCTATAATAACTAGCTCACGCATGCAAATATGAATTCAGTGGGCTCCTAAATACCTTTAAAGAAGGCATATCTGAAGCCACACTTGCTGATTTTGGCTGCTACGCGAGCGTTATGAAGGGTCTGAGCCTGGTTCCAAATGGGCTAGGCCAAAATGGGGCTTTCAGTCTGCTCCGTAAGTGGTGCAGTCTGACCCCTGGCCAGTGGGAAATCAGCACTCTCGCAAACATTGGCAGTCATTCTGCAGACCTCCCGGCCCAGCCCCGCCCCCCTTGGCTGCCCTCTCATTCTCACCCTGATTGCAGTCGATCACATTGCAAAACTCCCGCACATTGTTTTCATTGATCTCCAGCTGTTTGCGCTCTATAAATGCAGATATCCTACGTTCAATCTGATCCAGAGAGAGCGAGTGAGAGAGGGAGAGAGAGAGAGAGAGAGAGAGAGACCAAGAGCAGGCGAGGGAGACGGAGAGAAAGAGAAACACGAAAATGAGTGCAGAATTGATGAGCTATTGAGAGAAATCAATCCACTGTGGTCTTTCTGTTGTTTAGTGATAATGAGGAACAGAAATCTGCTGGGGCTCCATGAATAACGAGCAAACGCAGTGGACACAATTACAACAAGTATCAAAACATTTTACACTCTCAGCCATTTCACACAGCACAGATTGCTCTGCCTGTCTGTTCTAGTGACCATAAATGAACAGATAAAAAAAAAACAATATAAAAATAAAGGCCTCCTTGTATTTCACCCACATGCAATTTCACAGAGTAATGAGCTTCCACTTCATAATGCAGCGAGGGCCTGCACCTCTCTCAGGACTCTCCAACAGGCCGGCTATTCATTTTTCACTGAGGCAGAGCAAGCAGAGAGAGCCCTCCATTCACAGCGTACCGAGTTACGGGCCAGACCCACAGCCAGAATCAGAATAATTCACTCGCCGTTTGGCAGACCACCTAGGGCTGATTAGATTTAGACAAGCAACAGGTAACACTGGACAAATCAGCCGTGACTGCTTTTGAACAGGGCACCAGTTAAAAGCGAACACTGATTAAAGTCAATATCGTGTAAGAATACAAGCTCAAAAAAAGCAAAGGGGATCTTTGAATCCTTATAACATATACGATGTCATCTTTTATTCTTATGCATTTCAGCTCCCGGACTGCTACTTACATGTTTGCCAGCTAAAATAGCATTTCCATCTCGCAGAGTTCACAAACAGTTCAAATGAGCTGACTAGAAGTGCTCCAGCACATTGAGCAGCTACAACTGCCCCAGGCTTTAATTACTGTTGAACTCTCTTAATGTAGTGCCAATAGGTCCTGCTGTTTACCAATTGCAAAATGCATTCTGAGGTGAGACCACGTTACCACGTTTACTATGTTTAGAGTAATCGGTGCACTTTGGAAGGCTACAACAAGTATAACGTCTAAAATACATGTTTGCTTTGTGGACACATTTTGAGAAATTATGTTACAAATGGCAGCTATTGTGATTCAATATGTCCGTTATTAAACAACCTATAATTCTTATTGTGGTGTGGAAAGACATGGATGGCTGTGGTATGAACAAGCTTGGAATGTGTTTTTGAAATACATTTCATTTGCAATTACCCACTTTAAAGTCTTAAAGTAATATACACTTACTTAAAGTAATATACACTTTCATTTAAAATCCTCAGATTCTCTCTCATGAATGAACGTGAGGTAATTTGAGGTCATTCTTATATTCTTTATTTTGCTTTGATTTTCTCATGCGGTTCCCTTCCATAACAATTAAGCACAGTCCTCCAAGTGCTTGCCTTGTTCAAAGGCATCTTAAAACTTATCACTGCCCAAAGTTCAAAATTACAGTAAGTTAAAATGACATGAGAACATTTACATGCGCTGAACACTTTACCTTGTCAAGATTAATGTATCTGGGACATTACTGAATTGTTAAAACGAGTCCAGACTAAGAAGTATGTCTATGTATCTTTCAAAAATTGAGCCATTATATAAAACAACTCTAGAGTACCCAGATATGCACCCATGTTTAAAAATATCTAAAGGTATTTCAAACAAAAAGAGAACAATCTGCAAAATAACCTTAGATGTTTCAGCATCCATCATAAAAAACTTGACAGACTGATGCCTTGAAGAACACTGAAGACCAGTTCACCTGATCAATATATTCTTACATACTGAACATGAGCCACTGTTTACCTCTGCTTTACCAGCCTTGATCTGGACAATGTTTGCATTAAGCTGGGCCGTTACACCATCCTTGGGGGTAGGGTGGTGTTGTGATGCAGTAGGAATGTGGCCAGCGTCTACCACTATCTCCTTTTCACACATTGCTGCCAGCTCATCCTTCGATTGCCCTGTTGTTTCACAACTTGCCGGGGTAGAAGAATTCTCTGCATCCACCATTTGTTCCAGATTTGCAGATATTGACTAGGACGGAGAGAAAACATGCGTCCAATAGCATAACACAAATTACAGGCTTTGCACAGATCTGTGAACATCCGCTCTTTTAATGTTTAGGTGTAGGCTAATCAGTGTATAGCCATGGCACTGACTCAGTAAAAAAAAAAACAAATGAAGACTAATAGAATCATTATTTGTTTCACTGTAGTACAATCTATTCTCTAACATTTCTCCACTGCCTTTTGCCATTCACCATTCACCATTCACCACTCAAATGGCCATCTAGAACATTTACCTGCAACTTCGAGATGTGCTCTTGTAAACAGTTGTATACGTGCGTTGGCTTCAGTTCAGAATAGTTAACAGCGGTCACGTTGACGGTGATGCCTAACACTCCAGAGCATATTTTTAGCTGTAAAACAAGTGACAATCAGTTTGAATACTGACCTAATATACACTTCCACAGACTAAAATACGTACCTTGCTATCTATCTGGTTACACATATTGTACCCCCAAACCATTGGCAGGGACATGTCACAATCTAACGTGGTTTCAAGCAACAAAGGAAACGCTAAAGCATTTCATGTTGAAAGATTTCCTAGTGTTTATCTAAATACGTTAGACATAGCCAGCTACATCCTTTCTGGTGGCGTTATTCGCCTGTAGCAATATGTTGGAGGAAAAACAAGGGGGGGAAGTTAAAACTAGCAAAGCTAGCTAACTAGCTATCGACAGCGAGACATTACGTTCAGTTCGAGTTCACCATTAAATCACTTCGCACAGGGGTCTGCATTGAAGGAAGACTAACCTCAGAGCCAAATTCTTTGATCGAATCGAGAAGAGAAGAGACACACTCTTTGAATGAATTTCTAAGCCCTTCGTCACGACACACTTGTGAAAGGCGCGTTTCATGTTTACTTTCCGTGGAAGTCTCCTTACTCGCCGCCATTGCACTTCCGTATCAGGCTGCACCGATGATTGGCGGAAAGCGTTCTTCCAGCTTACATCACAACCGGAAGGGTCTACTGGAAGCTGCCTTGGGAGCACTGGAAAATGAAATGGCTGTTATAGACTGAAACTTAATTCCCACTATATATATATATATATATATATATATATATATATATATATATATATATATATATATATATATATATATATAACCTTTCCCCGCTTGCACTGTACTGCTTAAGGGTCAATCCTTGTAATTCACTAAAATGATCATTCTTACAAATAACGTCAATGGCTACAAGAGAACACCATAGACATAGGCTATATATATATATATATATATATATATATATATATACACTATATATATATATATATATATATATATACATATACATACATACATACATACATACATACATATATATATATATATATATATATATATATATATATATATATATATATATATATATATATATTATTAGCCTATTTGGTTGTTGTTATTGTTAACAACCTACAACTTTACACAGTTGCATTGTGTCAGAAGCAGTACCCTGCCAAATTTATAGCTAGAGTTAATGGAGGACACTGGTCCCCCCAGCAAATGATTTTGCTTGTCAATCGAGCATATTTCCTTAGCTGGACGAAACTGAATTACGTCCAACAAGGTGGTTGATGAATTTGCCATTGATTCCATATCCACCATGTCCAGTGTCAGCCTTTTGGCAATGTGGTCAGAGTCTGTCGCCATCCCAAACCACTTCAGTTTTTAGACCATGTCTATTTTTCACTAAAGAACCCTCTGAAAAGGTTGTTCCCCTTTGCACTGACTGTCAAACAAATGTGTAAGGGCATTAGGGATGGGAAGCTGTCTACAATGGTGTATTTTTTTTGTAAGACTGTGGGAAAATCTCCCTTCACTATTCATACATTTTTTTTCTTCTTCTTTTCATATAATGAGGGGAGACTGATGAACTCAACAATGGGGGAAAAAGAACAATTACCATCAACCAAAAAGCTCTCAATTCTGAACTCTCAAATGTTCTCTGGACGGGTTAATCATTTCAGGAAGGGTTTGGAGACAAACCTTTCAGCTCTGCTCCTTTCAGGGGTGTAGCTTAATTCTTCCAGTGGGAAGAGAACTGTAACACTTGACATCTTTTAACGTTTTACTGTTGGTACATATTCCCACACAGCAAGACAGAAAAAATATATAATAGTTCATCTAAGTTCACAAGATAAGCAGGCAAGTTGGACTTTATTAATATCATCGTGTCAATATGTTGCTAAACCTTAAAACACATTAAATGAAGTTCAAATCTTTATGAAGAATTTCAATCTCCATGTAAAATGGGCCAGTATAAATGACAGTCTCTCTCTCTCTCTCTCTCTCTCTCTCTCTCTCTGTACATGTGATTAGTCTTTTGGGCAGATGCTAAAAAGGGCCTTTGCATTTCCTTGTACAGTAGCTGCCCCAGCCAATTGGAACAATGCCCCTATATGATGTAATAGAATAGAATTCACTCCCAAATGTGGATATACTTTTGTCTGTTTAGGCAACATGGCATATGTAGTGAATTAAAAAAAAAAAAAATATATATATATATATATATATATATATATATATATATATATATATATATATGGTCATATATATGGTCATATATATAACATTCTAAAATGGCTGGAATGACATCCAGTCTGATGTCAGTCTAGTCAGCTGCGCCAGTGCTAATATCCTGTAATCTCAGCACACTAGACAAACTTCTTCACATTTTTCTCAGTTTATTTATACCAAATGATTCTGTTTTACAGGATGAATGGAAATGGTGATGTACACATCTGTGAGCACATGTGTGGAAGGTTATATATTTCCTGTTGGAACTTTAGCCAAAGCTTTGGCTATTTTTTAGAACAGAAACAAGAAGTTTACCACATAATAATGTCAAGTAGTCCTTCCTTTTCATGAGCCCCACGTGACATGCTTGCATTTAAGATAACCACATTTTCAGATTTTCCTGGGATGTATGCAAAACCTAAAGCTTGAAAAAATGAATGATCAAGAATTGCATATTAATGTATATGCTTGAATCCTGACTGGTACAATGTTAAGTGTGTTTCAAATATCCGTGCAAGGTGCTGGCTCCTGGGACTGCACTCTTCAGGACGAAGATCTTGGATATATATATATATATATATATATATATATATATATATATATATATATATATATATATATATATATATATAGTATTTTATTTTAAAGCTTTCTACCTCATGTAGTACATTAAATGTTTAATTACCTCTATATGTCATGCTTTTTTGGTATAAGGTTGCAGACTGTGAGACCATATCCAAGACCCTAGGCAGACTAATGAGGATGGTGCAAATTTTAAGTTCACAGACTTCACTCTTCCTTCTCCTATAGTAAAGGAATGAGGTGTTATGCATTTACAGACCTCTTAACTGCTCTGTCTGCACGATTGAAAATAAATTATAATTATTTCTTCACTAATGAATGTCAAAGGTACTTTGTGAGAATTTAATTGAGAATCCATCTAATCCATGCTTTTTTTGTGACGGTGGTGGGGGGTCTTATAGAATCTAAGTATTGCTAAGTTTTTTCTCTCTCCTAGTCTCATACCTCCCCTTCTGCCCCTACTCTTGGGCGACTGCACCTGTCACCTGGGGCCCCCTGTCTGCTCTCAGGATCAATTTACATAACCTCATTTAGCAGTTCACAAATCAGAGCCATTAAGAGCTGCTAACAGGAACCAAGGGTTCTAATTTAGCCTGCCTTTCACAGTGGGAAAATTGGGCAGCTCAGGCCTACAAATAAAGACTCAGGTCTTGGCTTTGATTGTTGATTGTGATGGTAAATGTACGGATGATTAGAGCAGATTTTCCCCTTTATTGATTTCCTGCCAAAACACAGCATGGCACAGTCCTGTACTGGGAAGCTAACTGGGCTTGGGAGGGTGACAAGGGCTTATGGGATGCAATGTGTTCATGAAGCAAAAAATGTCTGCCCACATCCATTTTGCTAAAGAATTGAAAACATACAATTTCTGAGAGTAAAGCAACCTTAATGGTAAAGATGAAGGTCGGTATAAAAATGTCACACTGACTTTGTGCCATTTTTTAAACATAAAATAGCATGAAAATCTATTATTCTTGCCACTGTTGTAAAACTGTAGTTTTCTCTTATATAGCTTGTTTAACTTCATAAATTGTATCATTCAATATTATGTAGCTGTTTAAAGATACTGAGATGATGTAATGCTTAAAATGTTTGTATATAGACTGGCAGAACAGACATCTATTTTTTTTAAATAAAGGGTAAATGTATTGAACCGTCAGTCTAAATCCTTATACTTTGTTCCAACCTGAGCTTTTGCATAAAATCGAGATGTTTCTGTTCTAATTGTGTTCTTTCTAGTTTGTCATTATCACACCATATAAAGATTTTTAACAGTGAACAGCATTACAATACTATGAATGATTTACTTTAACCTCTTTTGTTTACATTTCATCAAATGAATTTAAGTGTGTCATTAAATGGATGATGTCAAGTGCGCAGAATGACTCTCAGTCGTTTGTGAACTTGGCAAAGATCGGCTCACAATACACTATAAAAGGGCTGATTCAAGTTCACACGTTCTCCGCCAAACTCGCATGAGCGGAGGTGGTTCTTGCTGTATAGGCATACGTGGCGAATTCAGACACACTGCTTCAGTTAAGAAGCGACAAACCGTACTATCGAGGTTCGACCAATTAAATATATATATATAGGCTAGTGGAACTTGCAAATGTTTTTGTTGTACTAGGCCTCATATATTTCCAATAAATATTTATGCTAAAGTTCATTGACTGTTTTGAGCATATACCATGAAAATAGGTTACCCTAACTCGCATCTTTCAATACCCAGTTGGATTAGTCGACAGAATTAAGATGTCCGTCTCCGCCTTTTTAAAAACCAGGGACACAAACAACCGTTGTTGCTTTCGCAGTAGCATACATGGTAAATTAGCTTTAATGAACACGTAATTGCCTGGAATAGACTCAACGGTCTCAAAGCAAACACGGTTTGAAATTGATTTGCATTTCCACCTTTTTGTGAGCGCTTCTCATTGTCCAAGCACGCTATTGATCGGTTCCAGTGTATCGCCCTGCATGTGTTTCCCTTCATTAACAGATAACGGGTTACTGATGACTGCCATTCCTACGTCTAATGCGGCCTAATGTCTACTTTGTTCTCGTGTCATGTCGGAGGGCAGCTGCAATAATGAGTAGGTGGGTGGGCTGTGTTTTGCCGATCAGTGCTGTAGGCGTTTTGTCTGCTGGTTACAAGGGGATCTGTGGAGAGGTTAGAATAGCAGGACCTCTAAAATCTGGATTAGGCTACCAATAACGTCTGTACAACGGGATCTCACATTAACACATGAGTTATATAAGAATCTGTTTTAAATTCACAGCAAATTTCAATTCGTTGATCAGGGCCACGTCAATTTTGGAATCTTAAGCGGGGCACCAGAAGAGGTGCACGTGCGGAACACCTTCGCCGCCTTTCCTCTTGGCTGATGTGGCGCCATTGAGCAAGACCCGGGGCTTGAAGCCCTAGGCAACCAGTAAAATATAACATAAATTAATGGATCTTTCGGGGTCAGTTGTTTCTGAGGACTAACAACGTTTTCCTGATCATTCTGTAATTACTATAGATCTGCAATATGTTTGAAAGACATAAAGAAAGAACCAAAGAATGAAAGAAAAAGTAAACCGACGATCTCCGCAATCTAGTCTTTGTAGACTACCAAAGTATCATAGAAAAAAAAACCCAAATTCCATTAGATAAAAAACAGAAAGAAAATATTTTTTTATGGATGACTGACTATATTTTGCTTTCTAAGCAAAATGATCTTCTCTTTCCTTAAGCATTATTCTTGATAAGGAAATGTCACAGAGGTTATTCATCAAAATTATTATCATTTTAAGATTTGGTCTCAAGGCTAACTTTTTGCATTTCTTTGGCAAAGGGGAGGGGGATGAGGGGTATCTATTAGACCAGTAAAATAGACCCATTTGATTTGCCGGCTGTTGTGAATATCCCGGAAACAGTACCACCAATCAGAGGGACTTTAATGATGAACGTTCACCCTGATTTCCTTTGCCACCGAATTGTGAATGGAGCATGGAAATGATAAATGATACGCCATACGTGCGATTGCCCGCGTAATACAATGGTCACACAACGGCGAGGCTCTGTGCTGCACAGAGGGAATTGCATGTTAGCTAATTGTTAATTTGGGCGACTTCGCACTGGCTAATTATGGCGGCACCGCCAAGCCATTTGCATGATGGACTTGCCACCTGCCTCGACGCGCGACAGCCCGCTGCCCGGGCAAACTATATAATTACCGAACAGCAGTGGGGCAATTTCGACTGCCGTTCCTTTTGTGTCAGATGAATTCTTCCTAATGACATATTTTATTAGGGGGCACATAGCATACCTCCTCTTGGTTCTACGGAGAAAGACGTAATCTCAACAGGTCTTAATGGAAAACCAGGCACAGACCATCGCAAGGAAAATCTTTGGTAGTTCTGGCGTTCTTATGTGGTTTATTTATTATTCCTACCAATTTATGTCATAACTCAAACGATCTACTGGTCAAACAGATTTAAAGTGATTTTCTTTTCTGCAATCGACGTCATTAGTGTATGCAGTCCATTGATTGTTACCCGAGTGTGGGTCTTATTAGAGATCCGACTAAGAATTATGGGGTGGGCGAATCAAACTGCAGTCTCAATTTAAAGGAATATACAAGGAGAGAAAATAATCTGGTCATGCGCTCGTCTTATTCATTCATTCATCATGTGTTCAGATTTATATCAAGATAAATAAAATGTAACCGCTGATGTTTTTTTTTGTGGCAAAAATGTTAACTGACAGCGACTGAGCACACAGTATGAATACTACAGTAGCACTGCACGATTCACTGCTGATAGAAGAGGTTTCATTGCTGCTAGTCTTAACGCGTTTACCCAATTCAATAAGCTCGTTGTTGGTCCGAACAGAAGCGTTGTTGAGAACAATTATGTTGGATCTAGTCGTTTGAAATACATGTTGTTTTAATTGAGTTTTCTTCTTGAAAAACGCGTAAGCAAACGAACAGTATTTAAGCGACAAAAACTTGGTCAAAAAAGCAGTGGGTGAGGTGATTACACGCTATTTAGCAAGGGACCCGGTGTTAACAGGATTAGTGATGGTTCGGTGACCACCAAAGGACTCCCGCTGGTACAGTATAAGAACAGGAAAAAGTACCACTTGTCTGCTTACAATTTCTCCCGCGATGACGCATAATTCAATCAGATTTTGGACTTCACTGAAGTAACGCATTTCCAGAAATCGTGCAAAATGCTTTTTTTAAACCTTAAACTATAAAATATGTCACATTCCCTTCCCATGCACCTCCCCTCTCCCTTTCTCTGGACATGTAACCAATTCTAAATAGTTACGCATTATTAAAGATGGTTTATTCTATGAACATTACTAACATCTAAAAACTGGTTTTAAGCGTTTAAAGCAATTTTAGAACTGAATGACTATAAACGTGCACAAAGGCTGTGCAGACGAAAACTTCAAAATAAATGAAGGATACGTCAATGATTGTTGCAAGCGATTTGACACTTAACGTGTGTGGAAATCCGTTTATGAATTTCTTCCCCCATCCAACACAAAAGTAAGTCATAAAAGTATAGACCGAACGCATGTACAATTCATGGCCACTTGCAGTGCAGATCCATCCATTTAAAATGTGGGTTTAACAGTTGTAGTCATTAAAGGAATAATTTGCTCTAAAGAGAAACAAAACCAAAAGCAATAGATGTAGAAAGGAGGAGGTATGAAAATGCGGGTTTTGTTCATCGGATGGAAAAGGCTCCATTCAGATAGCGCTGAATGCGCTGCATTTCCCTGCTGCCACAATTACACTGAAAGGTCAAGTATTACAGCATCTTGTATTCCGCTTTGCATGCTAAGTATTTTCCTCGAAAATGACCTGCTTCTGTGTGCGGAGTACAATGGCCTCAAGAAGCAGATGCCGGACAATTAAATATATTTTTGCTACTACTTAACAGTAAGATTTACCAAAGGATGCGATTGCAGTTGATGTGTAATTGTGCACGTGTGCAATTTTTTGATGTACATTCTGAATTGTAAGCTGCGATAAAATAAACAAATAAATAAATAAAAGCAGCAGAGGAGATGGAGGGGTAAACCACAACTCAATTTATTTTCTTATTTTTTTAGTATCTAGCTACCCAACGGAAGTATTTAAATACCCAACGGAAGAGGGTAGTAGCAGAGACTGAGGCCCAAACTTGAATGACGCTTTACTTGAAAATCTGATGTTTTACGGATTCTGTTACCCCATTGAAGTAAAGAGAGATTAGTTAAAAGTCATTAATGAACATTTGGCTTTGCTAGATGGTTAATGCGTTTAGATTTTCCACGAATCTCTTGGACTATTTTTTTATTATTTGATATAGATCCAGTTATTTGAGCTTGGTAATATATTTTGTGGATGAGAGGGCTATATTTAAAAACTTTTTTAGAGAGCTTGCATCGTACGGGGATCAAAGTTGAAAATATTGTTCAAAATGGCAGTGTTCGCCTAGATACCTTGACTATGGACTTTCCAGTCACCTTTCCTATAAGGCCCATTTCCCATCATTGAACTATTGTTAAATGTTACGGTCAAGTTCAAACATCATATGGTGCAGCTTTGTTATTTAATCTCAGCTGGTACCTTAAAGAATGTTTTTTTGACACCTTTAACAAAATATTGCAGGTAGAAAAAATTTCAGCACCTCGGACAGCGCCAGAAAGCGCGAGATTCACTTACCCAGTGCTACGAGAACGAACACATTCAGCAATCTGCTTCACTTCATTTTTCAACAGTTATGGAGCAAAACGAACACATTTTTTTAAACAGTATGAGTCGTCTACTTACATGATTTTCAGACAGATGGTATAATGAAACATATTACAGATGGTATAATGAAAGTTTATGACTGTGATCATTTAAGTTGGGTCATTAAGTTCATCAATTAATTTGAGCAATATAAAAATAAAGCAACAACCATACCATAACTCATAATAGACGGTGTTCACTTTATATGTACCATCTACAATATCAACGCAGGTGAAAACAAACAGTATGACGTATGCACAAATATGATCTGAGAATTTAAGCATTCTGTGAAGTAATGGCAGATTCTCCTCTGTAGCTAAATAAGGCCCACAGAGCTCACCAAAGGTTCATCACAGCACATTAAGATACGTTTAATTTCTTAATTAGTAAACTGGGTGCCGTTAATGCATTTTTCCTTTACATCTTAGTGATAACACTCAAGTAGGTGGTCTTACAGGTTGAGACAACATTGTAGTCTAATGGCAATACTGATCAGGAATGGTTATTAAGGTTTTCTTTCCGCTGCTAAACTTCTGTGGCGTTCTGAATGAGAAAAAGACCAGAAGACCAAACTCCGAGACACCCTAACTCTCATATGATTGCACTGAGATTAGGCTCTAATTGAAGGGGGCATCAGAGACCTTTGCTCATACAGCCGCAACGACTGACCGTAGTTGTACAACGTATGTGTTGAAAGACAGCGATGAGAGCACACACGCTTCCAACGAGTCATTTTCAATAGCGACAAGCGCCACACAAAGACCACACACCGAGCCTCAGACATGTAAATGAAATCTGTAGTCTTTCACTGCGGATTCAACAAAAAGTCTCTAGAAAAACCTAATAGAATCTCTAGGCGAATCAAGATTACTTGTGGAAATTGTTACATTTGCGTGAAAAAATAAAGAAAAAAACTCTCCGTTTCGAAGTGAATATGTTTTATTTTTGATACATTTGGTTAGCCACTAGACTGAATCTAAGCGAGTGATTTAATTGACTCAGCAACCCTGTCTCTTCTCAGTCACATTCTTATGAAACAGTGCTGTATGTTGATACCGCAGCCTACAACACATGTGCGGGAATCTCTGTCTTTTATATTTAGAGTGCAAATTTAAAGAGAAGACCGGCTCGAATTTCACTACTGCTTGAAAAGATGATTCCTCACGTGCAATTATGTGAAAGCCTAATGAAAATTCGACCCCCAAAAACGTAGAAGCCGGATTCCTGCACGCTTGTTAACTATATTATATAGCCTGCGTAAATATAGAATTTTGAAGCGCACGGTAACACGCAGTTACTCAGCCTATAGCAAGAATCTTCACAGATAATTTAATATCAGCATTAAATGAAAGGGCTCTTGGCTATAGGGTTATCACGGGATCGTTTTGGACATAAACGACAAATACATTGTTGATTTAAATTGAACCGCTGATTTAACAATCCTTCATCCAAAATAAGTGCGCCATTACAATCAGTGACTCATTAAAACGCGCAACACATCGCCCAAGATGTGGCGCGAGGTCGCCGTGGCTAGCTGGGCCACTCCAGAAATCATAAATATCTTCATCAGGGTCGAAACACTGGAAACATTTAGAAACATAGACGAAATTACAGTTCGCTTTGTGTTTAGTCTTTGAGATTAAAACTGCATGTGCTTAGATGTGTGTTGTTTTCGCTATTGTTCGCCTTTGTTGGACCATTTAATCTTTGCCTTCAAACTGGAGCGTAGTCCAGCAAAGTTTTAGGGTACCGGGTTTAGAACGTCCATGTCGTCCCTATAAAACGACTGGAGGCATTAACCCCTCTAAAACCCATTTATATGCGACCGCAATAAGCTGTCAACAAACAGACCGCCAGGTGGAATAAACAGCTGCTATTCTAAATGGGTGCCATGAACAGAATGGCAACAAGAAACTCCAGTCCCCCTCTACGTATAGCCTACACCACCCGGGTTGAATCTAGCACGCATACGTTTAGGGAGATTATATGTACTAACATTTCGTTTTCTCCAACTTCTACTTCATTTGCGGGCCTGTGAGCATATCAGACAACGGAATGATCATGTTCTGATCAGTTTTTATCAATCTAATTCAAACAATATATAATACAGAAATTAAACTACAGCAACATTAAAACGAAACAGTTTAAACCGTATATGAAATAAGCCTGTGGTAACATTATTAAAACAATGATGCTTAACATGTCTAGTGCTAATATAGTCTCAGAGCTCATGTTAAAAGTTCAATACATTTTACCTATGGAGGTTATTCAAGGGAAACAATGGAAGCAAAGGAGAGTTAATCAGGGATATTACAAGTTCAGTATACTCATATATTCAACGTAGTCTTCTCCATGTACAGGTCAAACTGAATGAGCAGTGTCCTTAGATTCAGCTGTAAGACATGGAAAGGAACTCCACGCACTGTCACATGCTCAGGTCACTGGCACCTGTTTCGAAAAAAACTGCTACTAGAACGTGCGTCAGAACTTTTCAAAATACAACGTGTACAGGTTTAGACTCACACAACCCCATGCTTTGGTTTTGGATTTACACTTGTCACACCAATTTTTTGGACAAATTCCGATTCCAAGCAACAAATACATTAAGCTATTTTTTTTAAAAAGATGTTATAATTCCATAATTTAAAAAAAATCTTAAAAGGGGGACATTTTATTAAAACATGCTATATGTGACGTTAAGTTGTTAAAAACTTTTGCTTCTGTTTTACACCTGCGCACTCGCTGCTATGTCAGTCCTTCACTCTATATTAACTCCAGTTGCCCACTCGCTCGCTCACTTGCTCATACTCGCCCCCGTCCGATGTTTATAAACTTTATCAATGCGTAAACATTTGGAGCCCTGCGATTTTCACATTCGTATCGATAGGGGCTTCTCTGATAAGGCTGTGTATATTGTCTTGCACGGTTATTTGGGAGAATTCTGTTGTTTGGCCAGGGATCTGAATGATAAGCTCGCCTTTAGGAGCGATTGTTTGATGTACGCAGCTTTAAAGGAGTGGAGACCTCACCTTTTCTGACTCACTCTTAAACCTAAAACGACGCCGACAAAAGCGTAGCTGTCGGTTTATCTTGCAAGATTAACGTTTTTAAATATCTAAGAAGGCAACAAATACAAAATAGTGTGCGGTACGTTGGGGCATCAATGAGTGGTAATAATCAGTAAGACAACTGTAATCGTATTTTTCATTGTAAGGGAGGATGTACGCATTACGTATTACTACCGATATGCAGGCGAAAGAGGGGCCTACGGTCGAAAGCGAAGAACCACTACACACAGAGCAAACACAGCCTACATTTCACACTCTTGTTTACTCCATGTTAACGTCACGACTACAAGACGTCTCCCTTTTTGGCTGGTTCCGCTGTTTTACTGGAACGATCTTTCCCTTCCCTAACGTATTCAGAACACTGCAACTAAATATTTGTCCTGAGCATGCTAACAGTTATAAATTTTGACAAATGTTGTAGCGCATTTATATGTATTCGATATTCTAATTAGGCCTAGTAGATGTGATTTTTTTAAATCCCTTTTTTAAAAACAAGCTTCAAACTGTATAACCTGATTTTTCAAGTTTCATCTGGCGAATGGCATATAATTAATGCTTGCAACCAATTCTAATAAAAGCGTGTTACATTTTCATAATTTATTAATATGATTGTATAACTGCGTTTAAGTCAAATATCTATAAGTTACAAGTAAATGAAACGTACAAATACCAATGGAACTCAAATAACATGTAACCCTCAATATCAATAAAAATTTTATACAATATACATATCGCTAAAAACTATGTATTCAATCCAAACCTTATACAGAAATGTACAAGCTACGGCTTACATTGCAACCTATAAGAATCAGGCATGTAGCATTCAGACTGTGAGGAGGCGTCTTAAAGTGTCAAACGAAGCTTTTTTTTTTTTAATCCGTCGGAACTGCAGTATATGTAATTTTGTGGTCTCCACTTAAAAGTTATATAAATAATTCCTTCTTCGTGTTCTTTGGACGCGCATCCTCGTGATAAAAGACTGGACAGGATATCTCTCTCAGTCTGTAATGATCGTCTTGCTCCAAGCGTTTTTGCCTCCCCCTCCAGTCTGGAGGGGAGAAATTCAGGGGACAGAGGGCAGAAGTTACGACAAGCCGGTGTTCAAACAGTTACAGAGTGTGTCACTTATCTTTGTTGACTGGATCAAAAAAGAGACGTCGAGATTGAACGGCCTACAGTTGCTGCCTGTCCGCACGTCGAGTTCTTACTGTCACCACGTCCTGCCGTAAAGCAGAGCAGAACAGGGCAAAGCCGTCCCATACTCGGTGGCAGAAGAGTTCAGGTGTGATAGACCGGACACCTGAGTTTGGAGAGAAGGAGGGCTTGCACCGTGCTGACCGAGATCTGGGGACTGGCCCGCGCTGCCTACCTGTTGACTCTGATGCTGGGCCATTGAACTGTTATTAGCCATGATCATGACGTTGCCTCCTTGTGGATGGTGGCTTTGTACAGCGCTCGTGGGGGTATGGCCGCTACCTTGACACGGCTTTCCGTCTTTCACTAAAACCGGCACGGCCACCCTCCGTGGCGATTGTTGCTGTTGCTGACACGAGCCGCTTTCTTGTTGCATTTGCTGCTGGGAGACTTTGTCTTTGGCCTGTCTTTTCATTTTGTAGCGATGATTCTGAAACCAAATTTTGACCTGGGTAGGAGTCAAGTGAATCATGCTCGCAAGGTGCTCCCTTTCCGGCGCGGAGAGGTATTTCTGCTGCTTGAAGCGCCGTTCGAGTTCGTAGACCTGCGCTTGGGAGAAGAGCACTCGCCTCTTTCTCCTCGGGGTGCTGGTCAGGGAGCCCATACCTTTACCAACATCCGCTAAGGTACCGAGACCGCTCATGCTGCCCATGTTCATTCCGGAAGAGGAACCCATGAAACGAGAAACTGAAAAGAGTGGATCTTTATTAGCTACCATAATTGTCACACATTAATAACAATAGCAGTATAATGGTAATAATAATATCAACTGCAACAACAACAACAATAATATTAATAACAATAATTCAACGTGGACAAAATTAAAGATTGTATAACAAATTCTGCTAGTAATTTATATGGTAACTAATGCACAATTATGCCAAATTATACACGGGAGATGTTCGTGCGCCCGAGACTTATATTCAACAAAACAGGGTCAGTGGTTGAGAGCTCGTTAATGGATTGAGTGGATTTTGTTTAGCTCCTACACCTGGTGCATTTAAACCTGTCAAAAGAGCTCCATGCTTTACTCTCGTGCCACGTAGTCGCCTTGTTTCGAAACATTGGAAGCGCGTGCTTTTACGCACTCGCTCTCTGTGTGTCTACGAGCGTTAATTTGAAAACGTGAGCCACGCAATGGGCATCCCCATGGATGCGCATTAAAATCCTTAAAGCTAAAAGGCATAATCTAACACAAAGTAATGACTTCCGTGTATATCGTGTTAACCCGTAACCAACTTTAAATGCATTTGGCTAAGTTGCGGCTAACTGCATGCTGCCATTAATGCTTAATGCGTCTAGCTTTCACTCAGGATGGAATGTAATTTCCAAGTGCACTTACTCGTAGAAAAACGTGGGTCAGGATTTGCTCCGTACCAGCTGGTGGCTGTCGTACTGCCCCGCATTCCGTCCTGATAAGCCGGCAGGTCGCTCATGTTGCCCAAATTCCCGTTGCAATAGCCTCCCATCGCCGTGTGTGACAGCTGGGAAACTCCAGCTGCCGCCATGTGGTAAGCGGCAGGTACCGTTCCGTTGTGGCCCATGTGGTGTTGCTGCATCGCCGCCTGCGTGACTTGCGGCTGTCTGTACGAGGCAAGAGGAGCCCCCAAGTTGTTACCCTCCATACTTACTTTTTTGTAGCTCTCCTCAAGAGGACTCAAGATATCGGATACAGAAAAAGGAGTCGTATGCTTAGGGCTCATCGACATTGTTCTATGTTGCAGAAGGAGAAATTAGAAGGCAAAGCAACCTGTCCTTCTTTTTTTTGGCCAGCTCCTATGTTCCTGTTGCTTCAGCGTCGATGCTGCGAGTCGGACACGTAAGAGGGTGCCTGAAGTCCGCCTTAATTGGCTTGAGTGGGAGCTCGAAGCTGACTTTCGTTTGTTTTAGCTGGGTGCCAGGTTTAAGGCTACCATCAGAGGCGGGGCGTCAGGAGCTAGGGCAACAATACAAAGCAACGCTATCATCTGTACACCAACGCATAATTCCTATTACGTGTTCGCAAGCCTCCCCTGCCATACCCCGACCCTGGAAACAGTTGCGCATATAACCACATCAGTCCGTAATGTTATATTTATTTAACGTTCAAGGTATAATATCTATATTGCTTGCGGGAAAGACCAGCAACAAAGAAATGGATGAAATATTGATAGTTGGAGTGATGTTTATGAGGGCCCTTTAATGAGAGCGCATACGCGGACTTGAATCTTCGAGAACCACTCAATTCCTGAAAAAGCTTGAGTTGAACTCCTGACTTTTAATGGCCACAAGAGGCTTCTGGTGATTGCAGGCGTGTTTACATTATGACCCATCGTACTCAGACTCGCAAAAGTGCCCTTGCAACGAGGAAGGAGCGCTGACTGGTAAATAAATAAATACATATGCGCGTGTTAAGAGGTTGCGTGAATGATTAACTCCTTTTCTGTTTGATATTATTGGACGTGAGCAGCGTGTCGTTCAAATTCTCATCCACTCGGCTCAGACACGCAGTCCTAAAGAATTGTGCTCGCGAGGAGGAGAGGCTCTCAGGTAAAGTTAACGGCGCTCAAGTAGGCTGTAGCCCTTCAGTTACTCACTGCCAGCTAGACAGAGCTCGACTAGGCTGTTCCCTTTTTCTGGTCTTCATAGTTTAGGCCTACGATATAAAAATGGATTAAAGAAGAAAAAAAAACGCTTTTTGACTATTGCTTATAATGAAAATGCCATAAACTCACACACATATTTTCCTATGTGACTTAATATCGTAATATCTTAATCTTAAATATTATAACACAGTGAATAATAATTGTGTTCCCACACTAACAGCAACAAGAGTAATATGTTATATCCTGCGTGTAATTATTATTATTATTGTTATTGTTATTATTAAATAATTGTTTACAATGGCATTACTATTAAGGATTACTGATTCATATTTTGTAAATGGTTAAATAGAGGCTGTAATAATTTGGAGTACTGTTCTGAGTCTGTGCTCGTGCATTCTTCGTATTGTTGTTTTCTTATTATTAGTCTAATAATTATTTTGACATGTATTTTAGACATACTATTTCTAATACGTATAAGAGAGCATATTCTAAGAATATAACACTTAACTGATTCATTTCTTGTTTATGGGAATATTAGTAGACTGTTTTTGCCGCCTAGTGTCAAACTGTTTGGAAATACGGTAAAGTTTACTTGTTTCATATATTTTATACATTTTCTACCTACTAGATGTTTTTAACTACAAACACACATAGACTCTGTTTGATTTTAACATTTATATTTGAACGGGAACTCATATTTATGGATGCAATCACTGCAGTAAAAGGTCATATTCCACTTTCTTTTTCAAAGCAACGATTACGACCAGCAGAAAATAAATTTTGACATGAACGTTTTATCCTGACCGCGGAGAAGCAACTTTTAGAGACTACCATAAATTAATCAGTAATACTTGTGCACCTAAGTTTAGATTTTATGAATTGTGAAAAAACTAAAATTATGCGCCTGAAGAGCGGAGGTAAGCTAAGCTCCTCTTTAAACATTTTAAAGTAATGTTTCTGTGCGATGCGGCTGTGATATTTCTGAACACCACTGCAACGTAGGCTATTGCTAATAGCATCACATCGGATTATTTTAAGGTATGGTAGGTCTAAAACATTCAAGAGGAAGACACGTTGGACATGACACTAGTACGGTTTGTTGGTAGTAACCATGATCTTATGTCCTAACCACTTCTATTTCTGACATATATATAGGTAATGTTAAATAACTATTACAATATTAAGTCAAGAAAAAACATTGAGGATATATCCGAGCACATCCACAATAAAATATATGGTGAAATTTAGATGTATTATAAAAATCCACAAGTTAGTTATTTTATTCCAGTATCATTTCACTAGATTATCAACAACATCCTTATATAAAACATCGACAAGTAGAAATGTTGCTATAACTATATTCTGTGAAGGCCTGTCTCTACCGTCAGAGGTTCTAAGACCTTGGACACCACGCTGAGAAGCAGCTCTTGAACGACATTCCAAACAATACCAGTTTAAATTAAACGGCGGTTACAGAGGGCATGTGAAAAATATACAGAAATTAAGACAGCTTTAGTACCAGACACTCATTCTCCCACCCAACACCGCCTCCCCTACCCCTCCCCACCGCGGTACGGTTTTACTCAAGGGTAGACAGCGTCTTCTGGTGGTCGGATTTTGAAGAAATAAATGAAAAAAGACTGAAATATAAAATATTTTTCAAAGGGTATTGTTTTCTGAAGAAAATAAACGAAAGTATATAATTTATTTTACCTGTTACGTTTACACCTTTATTTGCAGGGATTTTAGAGTTCAGGTAAACTCTAGCGCTGACATACAGTTGTGCGACTGCAGAGATTTTTCTGATCTGTCTAGAAGCAGGTGAATGCACCTCGCGAACCTCACTGTTATAATTAAGTGTACTTCGCACATGCAATTATGACAATTAGAATCATAACGTGCTTCCTTCGAAGTATTCGGCCTCCTTAATCCAGTTTTCAAAAGGCTCTCTTAATTATCCGAATCAGGCCCGCTCCTCTGTGCTGGAGAACGGCTATCACGGTCAATTAACGATAATTAGACAGAACGCTTTCACTTGTTTGTTGGAACAAATCGGCGAATATTTCAAGCGCGTGCGGGCACAATTCTGATTTACTGCTTCACTGTAGCTGAATTAACAGACTACAATATAGTAAACTGTATAATTCATTCTTCATCACGTCGCAATGGAAAATTATTGTGTATGACCACTCAGTGAACGCTACATTCTTCTTATCTTGTCAATATCTGCCTTTATGCCTTTCTTATAAAACTTTGATGGGAATGCTCATAAAATAGATGATAAGTCTATTAATGTCTATTCTTAAGTCTGTTAATGGATAAATTATTATACTTGGGACTGGATTTCAGGTTCAGAGATTTGTGGCCAGGACCTGGCCGGTATGCATGATCGACTACAATACATGCCTGACATCTAGTGGGCAATATCAAGCATATCTAGGTTTTCAAAGCATTAATAAAAGAGGTCTATAGGCCCGTGGCTGACCTCAAGGTGGCGCCAAAGGCACAGCTAGTAAATCGGCAGTTAGACCTACAGCATATTGTGCGTGTTGTTTTCTTTTCAGTTTGAACATATTGCCTGTCATTGTCTTATTAATAGACGACTACACGGCAGCGTAAGAATTATTGAGAGTCTTGGTCATAAGCTCAACTATTAGTTTAATCAAGCAGTGAGTTGTCAAACAAAACACTTTAGGTCACTTAACCATACTGTTGGAAATGTGAAAGAAATGCTCAAACCTAAAGACGAAACACTTGAAAACTGGCATACTGTCCAAACTCTGGTGTAGCCTATTGTTGTTGTTGAACTGATAATGAGTTTGTTGACAATTGATAATGAGTGTAAAACAAACAACTAGACTAATCATGTAGGATAGGCGTTGGGCTACTGTAACTACATCGTTTTAAAACAAATAAATACATAAATACAGCTTATGAAGAACGACAAATGGAGTTTCAATTAAATGTTGGACATTTCAAGGTTGCGCTGCCATGACAAACGCGGCACCTGCCTGTCTTCAAATGTAACAGAGTAAAATTGATTTGCAAAACAGGTTATGAGTGACGACTGGGTAATCCGCCTCCTTTCATATCACGAGGTAGATTAAAAGTGGACTTGTACTTGTACGATGCACTAAACACTATGATATAATTCCACGTTCTTTATTTTCATTTTGCTTCCCTATGCCCAGATGTTCAATTGGTATTTCGGAATCGACCTGCATGGCAAAATTCCAATTGATTAATTCAGACGGAGATTTTTAAGGACTCAAGTAAACACCGTAAGTGCTAATTCAATACTGGTGATTTTGTAGCGCGGGCATGTTCCCGGTATTGCTTTGACATATGACATGACATATTACGAACATAGTACGAATAATACATAAAGTATTTCTGCTAGGTTTTCCTTCAATTTCCATTTGGCGTCTTTCTTGTTCACTCCCAAAGCCAAACAAGTTTTAAAACACCATTGTGTTGCTTAAACCTCATAAATTTGTCACTAGGGGCTGATTAAACATCACTAGACCTAAAACACTAAGGATTTTGTCTAGGTCCCTTTGGAGCGGGCACAATGGGCCTTTCAGATGGAGACACACAAAAAAGTGTTTAAAGGAAGACGGTGCGAGAAGAGCGTTCTAGTCAGTGCCCGCCATATGTGGTGCAATGAGGCTGGAGCGAGGACAAAAGGCCAGGTGACGAATAAATACAGTATTCATCAAAAAGAGCTCGAGATCACGGATGCATGTGAAAATGCACTTTGGTGACGCATCACTAAGTAGACTTTTCTCTGTAGGTCATGGTCAAAACTCAGAGAGTGAGAGATGTAGATAAACAAGTTGCAATGTAGGAAGTCAGAAATGTAGACTTTACGCAACGTCGTAAAATAAATGTGCATGCTTACACGTAGTGAACATCAAATTAAAGGCATTATGGGAAGCCCATTGTCAAGACAGTACGTTCCAGAACTGGGCATACACTTCATCTTGTGTGTTTACTCTATGCTAAGGGAAGTTCCTACCTATAAGTCCTCTATTTGCTCTTCTCTTTTGGATAAAAGTGAATGTCTTAACATTTGAAAAGACTCTAGCGTCTTGCTGTGCGTTAACGCTTATGCTACTAAGCACTATGTGAAATCTATTATACAAATACCTTTAACAATGACGCGGATTAGCACAATGTGTAGGCTACGGCGGGATATCATAAAACCTGATTTATT
The DNA here is from genome assembly GCA_020368025.1 of Brachyhypopomus occidentalis. Lineage (NCBI taxonomy): Eukaryota > Metazoa > Chordata > Actinopteri > Gymnotiformes > Hypopomidae > Brachyhypopomus > Brachyhypopomus occidentalis. The sequence continues at coordinate 9,469,738 of JAGXOD010000002.1, read as the reverse complement.
ATATGGCTTTTATATAGTTAATTTTCTTCATTTGCCTATTTGAAACCATTGGTGTAATTTTGTGGTAAAAATAAAATATTTCCTATTTAAATTCATTCTTGAGAATGTAATAGCTATATAACTGCACATAACGCCAACAAATACAAAGAGCAAAAGTTTATTCTTATTTTTTATACAAAAAAGAAAATAAAGGGACATCAACTTTCAGGATTTCTAACTACAAACTGATGCCGTTTGTCTGGGGGGGCAGTTGTTTTCTTTATGCAACATTGCGTCTATATAAAACATAAATCTTATTTTCTTGACTAATATGTAAACATTTGACTTAAAACAAAGCACTGGTTCAAAAGTTAGTCACATTCCCAAATCTGTGCTTGTGTGCCACAATCACCTCAGTCAGTTCAACACATCAGATCGGAATCCACAACTATTCCTAAATATAAAATATGTGCAAATTGCATTTACGTAGTTACTGTATACACTATATGTTTAAATAGGTCACAACATGCTTTGTAAAGCACGTGTTGCAACCTGTTCCGTGCGGAATCTTGTAAGTCCATATCGCAAAACCTCACCAGATAAAGTGGTGTCTTGGAGCCGCTGTGTTTGGAAAGTGCTGGTACTGGTTGAGAAGCGCGAACGACGGTAATTGTTGAAAAGACCGGAACCCTTGAATACCGTGAGATGATGGGACCATGCAGCCAGCCTTTTCGACATCGGAGGTGTAGGTCCGACATGGTTCATCATCCCGGATTAGAATCGGCACCATGACCCTACGCACCACCGAAGGTTGAGTGAGGTCCTGGCCACACTCCGCCCGCGCCCTTTTCATCTTGTATCTGTGATTCTGGAACCAGATTTTCACCTGCGTAGGCGTTAGGCTAAGAACGTGCGCGAGCTGCTCACGTTCTGGAGCCGACAGGTAGCGCTGCTGACGAAAGCGCCTCTCGAGTTCATACGTCTGGGCCTTGGAAAACAGGACGCGGCGTTTCTTGGTCTTCTCTTGCTCTTCTTCCATGGGCGGCTCGATCGACTTGGTGGAGATATCAGACGTCTCCGGATTGCTCTCATCTGAAGCTAAAAATTTAAGACAGTCGTCATGTGTAAGCATTTTTTTTCTGAAAATGACATCGGTTCACCAGTATAGCCTAGTAATGTTCAATCAAGTTTAATGTCAAAAAAATGGCATCTAAAACACTAAATGGATGTAGAGCGGACTTGAATTTATATAAGCAACGATTATGGCATTGTAATCTGCAAAATAAAAACAAATAATTTTCTTTACTCTTTACACAACTTCTTTAAGTACGTCAGTGATGTTTGATAACTTACACATGCAATGACCTCTATCGCTGTCAATCCAGGACGAGAATGGAGATCCAGACAGTGAGTGAACTGGAGACAGATGCGTCGTGCTCTCGCTGTCATTTTCCGGTAAATCCAGAATACTTCTCACGGTGAAGCTGATCTTGGCAGGAAAAGCCATCATGTTGAATTGGATCCAATTCCAGTGTTGATCCTCAGTCTGGAATAATTTATCCAAGGACGAGCTGTAGAATGACGATTCGCCAGATTTCAGAACGCGACTCTAAGTGGCCGTGTGTACACTGCTGGGGTGGTGTTTATATAAATAGCACTTAGCGCAACTAAACAAGGGCTGTCTTTGAGGCCTCTCCTACCCATGAGTATTACGTACCTGAATGCCTTGAGTGCTTAGGTCCCAGTGACGGTAGGTGTGAACTCGACGAAGAATAGCCCGTTTTTTCCACAATGACTGAAGAAACACTCTTCATCATTACTGATTCGTCCGAATTCGTGAAAGGGGGAAACGGATAATGGTAATTGTTGAGGCTGAATCACGTCTTGGGTGGCAAGTGACAACAAGAGACCCCCCTCCTTGCCGCCCAAATAACATATTTGGATATTTGCATACAAAGTGATCAATTAGCGTTTCCATTTTTTCTTTTCGTCTACGTTTATTGGTATATTACAATGCATTCAGAATGGTGGCTACATATAAATGTACACCTTAACGTGACTGTGCATGACTTTCAGATTCGGTTCAACTCGGTTTCTAGGTTATATAAGCGAGACTCCGATGAAGAAGCACACACAATAGAAGCTGCTCATTCAATATAATAATCAATGTAATAAGACATTTTTGTTTTACATTTTTCTTAGTTTTTCAGAATGGCTCATTTTGCCAATCAGTCGAAATTTAGTGTAAAAACATGTATTTAATATTTAAAGACGTTACGCTATATTTAAACTCTTTCACATATCTTTTAAGAATATTGATTTATATTTTTAAACGAATATAACATATATTTTAAATATCTGTCATTCTAATATTCTAATACTGCGACACATTTTAAATGCATCGATTGCATAACTTTTCAGTTTAATTTAAACGTAAACGAAAAGTGCAAAATGATTCACAAGACTTTTGTTTGGACAGAGGCTGAGCAAAAGGAGCTGAGTAAATAGTACAGTTTGTTTTATTTTTGGATGGAGTTGAGGGTGCTCAAAGTCTAAAGCGGGGGCTGATGCTGGCTCGCGCCCCGCACTTCACCAACGTGCGCGAGGCAGGTTGTGGGGTTTCCCCTGCGACGCTTCATACAACCTCTCCTAAGAGCGCGCCTGGCTGACAGCGTGCACTCTCTGAGTCAGAGTGGGTATCCCTTCTCTTCTAGTCGTCCTGGGTGGTCGAACGACAAAAGGAACACAAATACATGCCAACCAGCGACCGGGAACAAAACAGGGAAATGTAGCCCTGCGTCCGAGACCCGTTGGAAGCATTTGTTCCAGTCAAGATTTTGCATTTGTTCAGTCTTGAAATAATGCTTGATTGACGCCCCTGCACAATGTCCTTTAACTTTCTGGGATAAATCCGTGGTTGTTCCTTGTTGTCATGGTTTTGAATGGAGCTGAATGGGATCTGGCTCGCTATCTACTGCTCCGTGTCTACTGGCGCACAGCTCTAAACCGAATTATTAGTTATGTGTTTAGAACTGGAATCAAACGGCTCCGGGTGTTCTCAGATATGTCGAGTTCCTAACCCTACAGAAGGCCTTTAATAACAGACAATAAAAAAACATGACCTCATTTTAAGAGTCGTAGTCGTTAGAAAGTTTCAGGTTTTGGCACACAAAACGGGAATGCAAGTTGAATTCATAGCAAATAGAAAATTGAAAGATGAGATTTACATTTTTGTTTTCAGTAACGCTGAACTTTAATGTAGTGTAGACCACAACCATAGGGCTTATATTGTAAACGTATTTCACTACATTTAAAAGTTAATTAGGCCTAATAGTTTGCCGTGGACTTTTTTGCAACACGTGTCAAATTAGTTTGTCAAGCTCTCTGCATAAGTACAAACTCTTACGAACAAAATAAATGTTTCGAACGACCTCTCATATCTCTTTAATCCATTACACACCCACAGTCATAATGAGTCTAGACTTCTCAGAGAGCGTACACTCTCAAATTCCCAAGGGCTCTTCAGCGACAAATATTTACCCTAGTTATTAGACTATTCAGAGTCAAATAAGGCTGAAAGCTATAAGACCGGTTAAGCAGAATAGCATGGAAAGACAACGCTAGTAGGTTTAATCCGAAAAAATGCAGCCTAATCCTCAATAAAACTGCAGTGCAATAAGCAACGAACAAGCCTGAATTAAGAAACACATTTGGAATAACAGATATTCGACATGGGTCTTAAATAAATTTGGTAAATGGATTCTCGACATTAGATTTTCTATAGCCTAATGCATTGCAGAACATTTGATATGAATGTAAATTCAGGGTGTTTTCGTCATTCATGCTGCCTTTCACACATACTGCATCCTGTAAAATTCCCCTAATTTATAGTTTATTCATCTCTCACACACACACACACACACGATACAAAGAAATGTGTCTTTGTGCGTTTGCGTAATGACACAATATAATGAATAAATTAGTAAATATGATGCAAATAAATGAAATGAGTAAATCAGAAAATTAATCACAACTTGAAATTTGCCTCGTCAAATCTTAAACGCCTTATTAACTAACCATTAGGTAATTCCTTTAAAAGACGTTTAATATGAAAAATGTATACTGTGGATTTTCTTTTCTGAGCACGTGCTAACAACTACTGCAAGTGACTCTTGTGCCCAATCAGTATGAACCAGTAGCTCTGGACTGATGTGTGGCGAAATTTAAAAGATTCATGCGTTCTCGCATCAGAACATCCGTAAACACCAGATATCCTGTTCTCCATCATAAAGTAACTTCCATCACACAAATAGTTTCGTTTCTCTGGAAACAACTGTTTACAGATCAGTGAATTTGAACAGATGTGTGTGATAGGTAAACTCAAACCAGAGACCCACGATACAGCACCGCCCCCTGTTGGACGTTGTCAGGTCCCACAGTAAGACCTTTAGATATACATCGTAATTTGAATTTACCCATTAAATGTACCCAATACATTTACTTGGATCTGTACAACTGAAATCAAGTAACTTTTCCATAATACTCGTATGTCTGTAACGTGCTACTATGAGATTCTAGCATCTAATAAACGGATCAATCTATACGTGTACTCGGTGAAGGTATATGTGGAAATCCTATGCTCTGCCCGATTGACAATGCTGAAATTATTCACATGTGTTTACGTTACACATCAAACATTTACAATTTGAGAAATATAAAGCACTGTGTCCGTAATGAGAGTGAATGCTGGGTAGTTATTATTTTTATTGACCTTTCGAGTATGTCCTTATCTAAGGAAAACAACGCAATGAGATATAAGAAACAGCAGGTGGCGCTGCTTCTCCATCGAATACACAAACGGGCTTTACAGTTTCACGTTTAACCTGATGCAAGGGTCAGAAGGCAGTGCGGCTCTAACGTAACCTTGGCAACAAGTTTTTTTTCTGTAATGAAGACCGGGGAAAATACGGTGAAAACGTTTTGTTCGAAACGAATATATATTGAATACTTATATTCAACAATACTTAGATAATTATATTACAAGCATGTAAAGTATTTATATTTAATGAAGGGAAGGTATTCCTAGACTGGTGGAATGTAACATTGAGACAAATGTGGTGAGATTTAAGAGTATGATCGAAGCTTTAAACTATAAATATTGTTGGATTTGTCATTATAACGTGAAGCTCTGAACTGACCACGAACACAGCATGGTTAACCTGGCACCCTACTCTACGCCTACGTGTAAGTTACAATAGCAGATAACTTATCAAAGGTGTTGAGCCGCAAAGCCGTTTAATGATAATGTCAACACTATTTAGAAGATAAAGGTTACCGTCATTTACTAATACTTTATTATAGCCGTCAGAGTAGAGCAAAATTTGATCAATAAAATTATGTAGAAAATACATATAAACACCAAATTAACCTTTTGAAGTAATTCTATTCGATATATAGGCTGTAGCATAGGTTTTCATTGGATTGATAGCGTATGCGACCGTTAGAAGGTTTGAATTTATTCATTCGACTACATATTCAATACAAAATGCAATACAAATTCAGTGAGCGCGTTCATGCTGATATCTTCAGTCGTTCATACATAGTCGTATACATTCTGAGTCTTTCGCCAGCATTCCTCCTTTATAGTAACCCCTATGAAGAACACTGACCTGATTATGAATTAAGGAATTAACAAACGAATCTGAAAAAATATGGCAATTTGCAGGTCACAAATTGGATGTAATTATATTATATTAGGCTTCTCCATACCTGGAAGTATTCGCCTTCTAAGCTTCAAGTCTATGTTTTCAAGTTTGTTAAATTTAACAATTAACATTAATGAACGGGTGGGTTAGCCAAAATAAAATATGGAACATGGCTATCTATTACAAGCAGTTATGGTAGTCTTATAGCCTGCAGTATAATGTGTTTCTTTACTTTGTGAAGAAGACTGCTAGGTATCACAATATTGTTTGTAATAACGAATTAATCGCTATGATTTCTAGACCTTCGATTATTCTGTGCCAACCAATAATCAATTAGTGATTATCAGGCAGTAGTTTTCAAAACAGCATAATGGAAAATAACTTTAACTATATATATTTTTTAATAAACTAGCTTATATATATATATATCGTTAATAATATATATATGGTTTATTAAAACAAAAATATATAAGCAGTTTTAAAACAAAAAGCAGTTTTAATTGAGAGAAAAATTATTAGAACATATTAACGAAGGTTATTTTAGCATTCTTGTGGTGTGTTCTTAGCTGTGCTATGAAATTTTCGAGTTGTGAAAATGTTATATCTTTAATGGAACATAGATATCGTTATTTACTAATTAACTTGTTGTTTTAGATTTTTGCGCACATTTGTTTACAGACTTGCCTTAATTGATTTCTACATAAGATTTAGGCTTACAACATATAGTATATACTTGCGTTGTAAAGGTAGGCCACTTCATGTTGCACAACTATTAAACGATAGACGTCTACGATTGGAGTTTAATCCCTTTGCATAGGACTGCATACATAATTTTTGCGGTAACATAAATCGTTTCCTTTCGCAATCTCACTTGAAGCCCTACTGATTCGGCTCCATGCTCTTTGGTTAAACTTGGCATCACTGTCACATCCCTTGAGATATCGTAAATTTTAATAACCAGCGCTATAAATAAACTCAAAATGTAAGCAATAAACTTACAGTTTTTGTTTCTTGCAAACAAATTGGATACAAGACAGGTCGCACGAGCCAGAGAAACAAGTTACTACATTCGCAGTTTTCCACATTCAGATTTGGCCTTGGAGGCTGGAGAGAAAATCCTGGATATCTTCCTTTGACCTGTCGACGCCCTGTTGTCCAACACGATAATTAATCAGAATTTGTTTATATTCAGTCTATAGCACGGGTGCGCACGCACACAATCACAATGTCAAAGATTATGAAGTCCATGTAAGGTACTCATAAAGCATCAAGATAATTAGCAAGATATATATTATATTATATAAATATAAACCGCCTTTTTTCCCGTTCTACAACTTCATCGTCCTGTGCCATCATTAACGTATGTTGCTCAGAAAATGGTTTATGCAAACTGAGTTTGGAGTTTGGACCATAGTTTAAGTCTTATTTTGAAAAGCACGCAGATTGGAATTTTCACTGATGTAAATAAGTCAAATCTGAACTTGCAAGGAAGCAAACTTGACCTCAAAACACATATGATGCTTCGAAATGAAAACTAAGTAAAGTCTCTGTTCTATGGAAATTAGGAATGTGTTTGCCGCTTCAACTGGAATTCTTAAGACGACGTCTACTTTAACATGGGTTTGGCATAACGGGTTGAGCTGTAGAATTGTTATTCTTAGCTGCCTTAGGGAATACATCATACATCATACTTCTAGACAACAACACTGTCCACAGACGAAGGCTGCGTTTATATTTTTGTTTCCAGCATGTTCTCTACATCTCTTACATTCATTGATTGCTGACTGGAGGACCTACGACGAATAAGAGTTCTGCTGGATCATTAATTTATGTAACATATGGAAAATTAACTTTCAAATCCAACTTCAAGACCTAGGTGTACCAGCCGCCGTCTGTCGCTTTCTCATCATCTTGCTCAAGACAGACAACTGAGACTATTTTTCTTCTTTCCACATATTATTTGAATCTTACCAAAGTACCCTTAGAGATGCAAAGTACCCTTAAACGTACAAATCAGTACAATCAGAGCATGAGGAAAATTTAATATAAAAGTCAGAGGGAGGTATAGCAAATGAATCATAATAAATTCATATAACACTAACGATTAAGGGATGCATATTTGTCATGGATACATGAGTAACTTGTGCCAGCAAAACATAGCGCTTCCTTAAGGTATAAGTGTTTATGCTTTTTTTTTAATTTATTTTAATATGCATTCTCTAAAAGTACTAATGAATTAACATGTATGCCTATTTAAATTGAATATTTGGGGATAAAGTGATTTCTAAATACTCTGGCCACACGACTCGAGACTATGAAGAGTTAACGATGACAGTTTCCGCCATCCACTCTTTCTGTCCTTAACTCAGGGAAAATGTCCTTTGGCACGCCATACGTCATGAAAGGGCTCTAATTGTTGTACCGAATCACTAGCGTAAAATGAAGGCTGTCAGTGTGGTTTGATGGTACTCACCAGAGAGAAACGAAAATATTTAAAGTGAGCAGTACGTGAAGGTATCGTTTACGGTCCTTAACCGAGATAATCAATTACATCGGTTAAGAATGATGTGACGCACTGACTTGTGGTGTTCTGGAAAAAAGACACTGGCATATGCTAAAGGCTACTGAAAGACAACTACTGTTTTGAGTTACTGAAGAGCATTGCTCTTCATAACTCAAGTACAATAATGAATTAGGTTAGGTTTAACTTCAAATCTGGTAAACCAAGTATGCAGACTATCCACTATAATATTGTATCAGTCAAAATCTTTAAAAAAAAATTAAGCAGTTGCAAATTGTGCTGAATAAGCAAACAAAAACGTCAATAAACGAGCCAAAGACATTAGATCTTGGGGAGAAGAAGTCAGGCTATATATAATCTAGATTGCTGTTCCTCTGGTAACAACTTAAATGCAAATGATGAAATCGGTGACTCCTTAGCCTTCAACAATGAATGACGTAAACAATGCAGGATGAGCAGCTATTTAACCTCTAAACATCTGCGCCTCGGACATCTCAGGCTACTTCCTGTGAGATGTACAGAGTATATGTTGCAATAGAAATTTTATATAAAAATGTAGACAGAACGAATAAGAATGTTTATTCAGTAACTTGTCGGTAAAAAGGTTCTATATGCACCCAGCTTGCAATGCGACCGTCATTTCACTGGGTGAAAAAGTAATTATACATTATAATCACATTATAACGCTAGCAGATGAGTTTTGATTTGCTTACTATAGTCCTACACTGCACGCTTAATGTATATTATTATTATTATTATCAATAATATACTAATAATGGTTATTATTGTTGTTACTATTATTATATGAAACTAAGCAATGTTTTAGAACAACAATATACGTGGCTAATGATATTCGAGAATACTACTAAATGCAGCATCCCACGCGCCCTTGTTAGGGTTCCTGCAAAGCCCAAGAACAAGAAAGCCAGCCGGCCGTCTCCTTTACCATCTTCTCTAGGGGACATTAACGGAGGCTGCGCGTTTCCTTACTTTTCAGGGTTCAATGAACTATCCTTGCAAATTAACACAAAGAAATACTAAAACCCTTCACAATCTTGACCTAGGGCTCTGTTGTTCTTTTCTCTGGGCCTTGGTCCTATGGACAGATTACATCTTACTCAGCTCATCTTATTCAGTGCGCAGTTAAGTTTAAATCACTCTTTTTCAAACTGTTATTAAATAAGTAAGTAAAATGGATATATATAAAACCTTAAAAACCAAACTACTAATATTCTGTCACAACGAGACACACTTATAAGTATTGTTAGAAACACTCACTATGAATGTTTTGTACAAAAACAAACTTGGGGAGGGGGGGAGCCACAAAAATGAATAAAATACCTACTATACGACTTTATGTTGTACAGAATAAAGATCCAAACAAAGTAGACTGTTCGAGGCCAGAGACAACTGGAGAGTAAAGTGATCCGTGTAGCAAGAAGTTAGGTAAAGATGCTTAAATGGGCAAGAGCAAATCAAACTGCGGCAGAAGCGTCGCGTAAATGTTCCCATGGGTAAACAGGAAACAGTGATACAAATGGCCTGCGAGTGTCTTAGGCACCCAATGAATAGACCGTTAGCCTGTTCAAACATACCTAAGAGCAGCCGAACAATACCCCCCTACACCTGATACCAGGGTCTCAGAAAGGCAGAAACACTGAGACTGGATTAACTGAAATTGAATAAATTTGGATGGTTTGCTTTTGATGTTTGAATGCGACCGGTGTGTACAAACCAGCAGCATTGCCGCCGAGGATCAGCGGGCCTGTGACGGGTCACGCGCATCTCCACAAATGAGCATCATCTCGCTCTTAAGAGTTTGAAGAGTTCGAATTTTAGTTGAAAATTAAATCTCCTTATGTGTTTTGACGTTATCCAATAAAAACCTTGCAGACATTGTACAATGGAGCAATATGTTAAATGGTGAACCTTGATAATTGTACAAAGGTCAGGCGTACGGTTGAATCTGTTTGTGAAAATCGCCATGCAGAAACATAATTTGCATAAATACAGCCAACAAAAGTCATCAATACAAATGCCCTGTATTGTCTAAAACACTCAGTCTAAAATAAACCGTCATATCCTAAACGATTTCCTGAACTTTAAAACCACAGACGGTTTGATTTATTATTAGCTTTTTGATGTTTGTTTAATACGTTTATTCGATTAGGTTCGACTGAGGCAAAAGCAACGAGTTTACTTGGCATAATATACGCTATACTATTATGACCACCGATTAAAGTCAGGCCTACATGTATCATGTTTTAACCTAATATGCGCGTCAATAAACGCTTTATTAAAATGTATTTCTCATGCTGCCTAAATTATGAAACTTTAACGTATGCTTATGAAACACCGTTATGAAAAGCTCCCATATTTTGCTTTGTCTAAAACTAATCCCACATCGAGGAAATACTGCCTATTAGATCGAATACAAGAGGGAAGCGTTCACCACCGTGACTGCTCGTCATGTCAACTCTTTAAGCCAATAGACACACAGCGCCAGATAACGACAGAATATGATTGGGTGGTGAGTATACGCTTTAGAGGAAAGTTTGAAAGGCCGTCCCATGATTTCTGCGGATGAAATGTAAGCCTGTCCTCCCTTCCATCAGGAAACAGAACGAGAAATTGCCTCCCTCGTAACTAATCGCTATCGCATCTGCCCAAGAGATTGATTTTTCCCTCGCTTTGACTGCAGGGCAATAGAAACTTTTTAAACTGCCCTCAGAGCTGCTTTGAAGACATCACTCTGGAGTTTCTTTTATCATCGGAGTGTTACGCGCAATGGGTAAGAGTATTTTTTATACTCCTCAAGCCGGAAACTCCATAAACAATCCGCCAAAAATTATTGTATTAAGATGAATACTTTGATCGCATGATTTGTATTGATCCGCTGTAGCATTAAAAGGGTGTTTTTTCTCGTTCTTAGTTAGGAATTCGTACTTCGCCACTTTAGTTGTTTCACCAGGTTACAATACGTAGGCTTCATGTGAATGTTTGAACCGTGCGAGTATATAATTTTGCTATAATGACCGTTCTACTGTTTTAGAATAATGTTGCAGAATATTCAAACAGCGCTTCGGTAAACAGGCTTCATTAGTGTATTAGACAATGCACGAAAATTCTTTAAAGATGACTGTGATATGATGCGAAAATCTTGGAGATGGAACGACTCCAGCATTGACACAAGAAATGAACAATTTGAGAATCCTGTGCCTCTTTCGAACATGCTATTTAGTGACAGCGTGGATCAAGATTTGTGAATAAACTTTTCTCATCGAAAAACATAGAACGGTTTAATAAACGCACATGGTTTCACGAACGTTTTAACCAGTTCTACCTTTGTTGTCTTTTTGTGTGCGTCTTCATCATAGAACCAGCCTTTGGGGAGGTGAACCAGCTGGGTGGTGTTTTTGTAAACGGAAGACCGCTACCCAACGCTATCCGGCTCAGGATTGTAGAATTAGCCCAGCTGGGCATCAGGCCTTGTGACATCAGCAGGCAGCTCCGGGTCTCTCACGGCTGCGTAAGCAAGATTCTGGCCCGGTACAACGAGACTGGCTCTATTCTACCCGGCGCAATCGGTGGCAGCAAGCCACGGGTTACAACTCCTACAGTGGTAAAGCACATTAGGACTTACAAACAGCGGGACCCTGGCATTTTCGCCTGGGAGATTAGAGACAGGCTCCTTGCCGACGGCGTGTGCGATAAATTTAATCTGCCTTCAGTGAGCTCGATCAGCCGGATCCTCCGCAACAAGATCGGAAATCTGTCACAGCAGAACCAATACGAGACGAGCAAACAGACTTCTCACCATCAGCCACAGCCCACACTGCCGTATAACCACTTATACTCTTATCCGACACCGATCGCTGCGACGGGGACTAAAGTGCCAACACCTCCCGGCATGCCCACGCTTCCTGGACACATGGCTATGCACAGAATATGGCCTTCTTCGCATTCTGTCACAGATATTTTGGGCATTCGATCAATAACGGAGCAGCAAAGTAAGCATACTCTTAGCTTTTGGTCATGGAAGCTGGCTTTTACTGACAGATAATTTGGGGTGTGTGCGTGTGTGTTTGCATAGCCGTATGTATGTATGTATGTATGTATGTATGTGTGTGTGTGTGTGTGTGTGTGTGTGTAGGTTTTCTTTGAGACTGGTTTGTATGTGTGTGTAGCTATATGTGTGCGATTTTCGATAGCCTATAATTCGGTGTGTGGAGAGCAGATTTTAAACTTCATAGACTACATACAGCACATGTGTTCTTAGGAACACCAACACTGTTTAAATTGTAATATTGAAACATTTTATTTACCACATAATTCATGGGTAGTAAAGAGATCGTCTGAAAACGTAAGATCATCTGTAAAACTGAGAAATTAGCCGCTGTATTATTCTCATGGATTTGCACGGAAGTCATGGCCTACTTCTGTTCACTGCAGGCTAATTCATGTATTTTAATTTAAACAAATGGTAAGGGCTTGGAGCAATAATTTAAGGGTGGATGTTGATATACTGAGTGAGTAAGGAAGGGTCTGCCTATTAGGCATACATTATATAATACAAATACAAGTGTCAGATCTCTTTGGGATCATGCTACTCGCTTACTAATAAGATCTTTCACTGTGGTTAAGTCAACTTTTAAATATCCAACGATGTTTAACATCGCAACGACGTTTGCGAAGCTATTGCTACCGATATGTCACAGGTTAAACGTGCCTACGCAAGGTGTCCTTGAAAAGAACCGTGCCAGGCCTTACGAATACCTACCTATTAAATACGTTTGAACGAAATTCGAACCTCGCTGAATTCAGGCATGGTTTACGGAATCAATTTGTTCCTAAAACCAAGACTTCTGAAATGCACTGTCGGAATTCCGTATTACACAGTAGTGCAGAAACGCGTTTTCACGAAGGCCGAAGTGTAGGCCGTTCATATTTAAACCTACCCTCAGTCACTCTAAGCAGTACAACAGCATCCCTTTCGAACGGTGACGTAGACATTTGCATCGAATCAAAATGTTAGCGAGGAATGTGTTCGCAAGGCAGACTTTATAAACTATTTATGCAATTCCAAATTATTTGCAGATGTTTGCGGCAGGTTTTGAAAGTTCGAATAAAGTGTAATGTACACTGACGCTTTAATGAATGAAATGAAATGAAAGCGATTAAGTAAAATATTTGTAACAGACATTATGCGTTATTTAGGAAGGGGGAGAAGGGCGGAGACTTCTGGGTAATCTGTCCTTTTAAGCACAGGTAACCTATAGTCTTCATCTTGTCAAGGCCCCGCTCACAAATAGCACAAATACAAAAAATGGTGAACTGCTGTGAAGTCACAGTGAATATGTGGATTTCGTGAATAAGCAAGGACGCAAAAAAGTAAATATAAAAAAACAACGTCATTATACAATAACCCTCCCAAGTTACAGCCCTGGTGGCCTTATATTTCCAATTTCAAACTTTAGGAACCGTGTATAATATAATATCCATCAGGAACAAAGGGGAAACGGTTACTTAATCTAATTTGCCCCCACAGGAAGACGCTGGTAAATTCGTGGTCGTTCCACGAAAGAATCGTCTTGTATTCCATTATGCTTTAAGCGTGGTTTGATCAGCGAGCCACACACATGGAGTTTTCAACGTAGGTCCTGAACTGTATTTCAGCAATGCGTTTCACAAATGAAGGGCCTGGCGTTTTTATTGCGCTTTATCAAGACTATTTAAATTGATAAACACAAAACAATTTATAATACTGTTTTATATTTAAGGCCGAAAAAAAAATAAAATGCATGTATCAGATCGACAGACCTGTAAACTGACAGACATACCAGAAGACGTTCGGTACTTCAGTGCAGGCGTATTACTGGCAGGGTAGGATCGAATAAGATATTGTGCTGTAGCAGTGCTGAACCCACAACTGTCCTCTCTGACTTCCATCTTCCTTGTCTCTGTTTTGCCCCCAGTTAGTGACAGTCCGTGTTTTTCCAGCGCCAAACTAGAGGAATGGAGCGCTATTAGCAGGAGTAATTTCTCGTCAGCGAGCTCTCCACTAGTCAATGGCGTGGATAAGACTCACTTAGAAGCTGACGCAAAATACTCACAGGTAAAAGAGATCATCTCCTATACAGTCAAAGAGAAACAAGAAATAACCCTATTGAAAGGACAATGAAAGTTAGATTTTGTTAGAAATTATTAATTCGGTCAATATTCATGTGATTTTTCAAGTAAATGTTCATGGCAACTGACAACATGCAGTGTGTGTGTGTGTGTGTGTATACACGATAGCATCTGAGTACTTCTCTGGCGTAGACACGTCCATTGGGACCTTCTCCATGTTAGGGTCACTGGAACTAGGGATAATGGCTTTAGGCTTACATTTCGTTTTTATTTTTGCTCTATTACTAATATGATTAACCTATTCTTCTTCTTCTTCTTGTTATTATTATTATATTTATTTATTTATTATTTGTGTTATAGTAGGTAGTAATAGTACTAGTTAATTAATGCTTAGCTCGAATTATAAAGTCGTTATATGCAAAGTTTCACTCTTTCTATTGATTAATTTTGTTTTGTAAATGAAATCAGGCTATCAGTTGCGCACGCGGACATGGGGCAATGGGTTCATAAGCAGCACGGTTAACTTATTACCCGGTTGGTAGTCAACATATTCTCATATCTGCAAAGGCTGAGCTGCCCCATTCCTGCACTTTTAAAATTAAACCCAGATAACAGATACACAGATTCATATTTGCCATGTGTTGTTTGGTTGTGATAATACAAATGGGTCAATCTAACGAGACGGTCCAAATTCATAAAAAGCAAACATATATATGCACATTTATGCATTAAGTATGTGCATGTACTATGTCATTAATCATGTACTTTAGCACAACGTAATAACATATCGATGAGATGACCCCTAGGTCATAGGTCAATGCATTTAAAAAATCGTTTAGACTATTTAATCATGTTATACCTTTTCTGCTTTATAAAGACCACATTTTTCAGAGGAATTATCTGTGCATATTGCATATCCAAAATTGCAAATATACAAATAGTGTAGGCCATACAATCGAAAATGTTTCTAAGTTACAGAGCTCTGAAGAAAAAAGTTAAAAAGTTACGCGTCACTCTTTTAGGAAGAAGGGCATTGATTACAAAACAAGTTAGTGTGTTAGATTTCAATTTTAAACTGCTCTTCAAGGGCCTGTATCTACACAGAGTAAAAACTGCAATCTTAAAATAGGTTTCAGTCCATCAGTACATTATACACGTATTTTGAAAATTAACTGACAGTGCTAGAAAAATTATGCTCTTGACAGAACTAAAGTACGTGATGTAAAATAGGCCTGACATTGTGATACAACGTTTTGTTTCTTCATTGTGAGGAGGCCATTGTGGCATTTTTTGTCGCAAGGCTAACATGTTTAATGTTTTCATTAAACGTTAGAAGGTAACCAAATTTTTGGCAGTTGGTCATCTGAGGATTTTCTATGGTTTTTGTTTGTTTTCCCTAGAAAGTATCAATTTTAACGGAATTAAAACTCAATCGCCGTCTACGAAACAAAATATTCATGTATTAAACCTTAACATGTACTTTATTAACACAAATTTAAATCCCAGAACACTATTGAAAATAACATGGTGTTTTCTTGACCTGATACTGACTACATCAAAAGCAACCTGTATATATAGTCGTGACATATCAGTGCCAAATCTGTACCCACATAAGTATGATCGTGCACAAGTATATTTCCATGCACGACAAGGCGTCGTGGGTGCATAAAAGAGAGACAGACTGGATGACGTGTGTAGTAAGGGGAGGCGATCGAATGATCCATTTCGCTTCGCTGGAACCTCACTAGCCGATTGATTAATCGTTTATTATAGGGCATAGAGGTTTATGTCTCGTGGAATACGACGAAATAAATCTTTATTACTAGTGCATAAGCATCGCCTAGACGCGCATTACAACTATTCAGTCTGTTTCCAAGGTTCAATGTTTATTCGCTGCATATACAGCAATGTTATGAAATGTTAAAATCGGCACTGGCTCCAAGTGCTGTTGGGTCATTCGAGAAATAAATGATCAGATAGTGCGAATTAGCCTAGGTTGCTTAAGAATTTAGCTGTAGACAGATGGCAACAGTGTAATTCAGTTAGTCATATCTGTCATAGATTAACATAATGGCAACAATGAAATCATAAAGTAATCATAAAGTAATTTATCTGATAATATGTTTGAGGTTGTGCAAATTCGTAATTAATCAGAATGGATATTATGCTCCAGTTTTCTCATGAAAGGATTCAGATGATCATTTATGAAGTCGAAGTTCCAGGTGACACGCAATTCTATGATAATTTAAACAATTCTAATCTAATGAATAATTTCGCTTACTTGAACAAGAGTTGGAAAAGCACCAATAGGGTTATACCTGCCCGGTGAACACAGTTCAGGTTTGGCTTTTCCGAATACTACCATCTTCATCAGGTCTCACGTGCGCACTTTAATTTTTGGGTTGGAATTTACCGTTAATATGAAAGCTGAAGAGATAGTTGGTAATGTTTAATAAGATCAATGGATGTGCCAATAGCAATTTCTTAAAACTTAGGCCTTTATCAGAAAGACTACAGTATAATTACACGGAAACCAACAATATAGGCACTGTATTATAACGAAGTTACTGGCATTCCGAAAAAAGAGATTATGCTATTTATTTAATAGTAGTTGTATATTTATTTTTATTCCTATGTTTCAAACTCAGTCGGTTCCTTTTTCGCTGCCACCGTGCTTATTACCGGGGAGACGGCACTTTAAAAAAGATTTTCAAATATACATGGTTCATTTGGCTAATAGACAGTAATTTTTTATTGTATGACCAAAATAATAAATATATATATACAAACACGCGCGCGCGCACACACATGCACGCACACGCACGCACATCTACTAATTCAGCAATGTTTATAAAAAAGAGGGATGGAAATAGTAAAACGCTCACGCCATTAGCCTATTTAAGTTACTTGTTTCTTGTGCTTGATCCAGGTGCGTTATGAAGAGATACAATACCAAGTATCTGATAGCACGTTTTGCGTATGTGGGTTGTGTGACAAGATAATCTCTTTATGGAATAAAGTTGGACCTATCAAAGAGTCACATTTAACAAATGTACAGATAAATCCAGATGTTTAAAAAAAGTCTTATCACAGTCATCTGTCACTGAGCGCTATGGGCAGGTGAAAAAGCAAAACCCCCAGCCAGGGGGATGACAGTTACAATGGACAACGGACTAAAGAATATTTATCTGTGAAAAAGATTTTCAGTAGTCAGGGACCACACAGCCTGCGGATTTCTTCCTTTTATGTTAAAGACGTTTGATAAATCCCTACTGTGTCTCTCTCTGCCAAAGTCGTACCGACATTTTCTTTTTCCTTTGTGCCTCCCTCTACAACTGTGCTAGTTTCCATGACACCTCGTACGCCTTTCATCATCCCTTCCAGAAAATTCTATTCACAGACCGACTTCATCATACAGCCTATGCCTCAACCCCCCCCCCACCGACTCTTTCACTATGCCGTGTCTTATGACTATTATGGTGCCTTATCTCTCGCTACCTTTTGTGGTTCAGTTCAGTTGACTTATCAGTTAGTTTTGCTGGCAACTCATCCCGCCTCTTTCCGCTCCCACAGACGCCGAATGGCTTGCTCACAGCGAGCAGCTATGTCACAGCTCCCAGCATCCATCACTACCATCCACCCACCCAAGTGTCGCCTTACATGGGGTACAGCGCCACCACGTCGGCCTATGTGACCGGCCCCACATGGCAGCCGCCCAGTGGCAATGCTCTCTCTCCCCACAACTGTGACTTTGCTGCCCCGAAGGCCTTCAAGGGCACGGCGGCCGCTCGAGACTCGGGGCACCCCGTCATGGCCTCTGCTGTGTGATCCGCGAGCACGCGTCCCAGGGAGAGGAAGACGACGCTCGTCTGTCCGAAGGCGGATGGACTAACGGCGGCTCCTCGGTATATTTCTGAATGAACCGTCCCGTCAGACCAGCGAGCGACAGGGACAAGGAGTACGCGGCTACGGGAGCCGTCTCTGGCCGCACCGCGCAGACGAAACGCCTTCATAGACGATGTCGCAGTTTTGCGTGCACAGGCCACTGAGGTCGAGAGCGCTGGACCTTTTCTCAGACGTGTCTTTGCTAGTTCAATTTCAGTGGTCCTTTCTGTGAATAATTTGTTGTTGTTGTTTTTTTTAAATGGGTCAAATAGTACTAACTGAATAAGCATTGTGTAAAAGAAACAGCCAGTTTTCATTTAAGTGTTTCAGGATGTTGTACACAGATAAAGTGCAGATGTCTTTCTTTGTTTTTATGTCATGTTTTGATAAAAAAAAAAAAAAAAAAAAAACATTTTTTTTTTTTTAGAATGGCAAATTTTACTTCTCTTATAATATATTCCTGAGTTTTTGGGAGAAGTTGTTACATTTATTTATTAGCCAATAAGGTACGCTGAAAGCTGTGCAGTTAGTACAGATGAATGCAAACAGAGCCAGTGTAGGACAGTGCTGTGCTCCGACAGCACCAGAATTCATTCACACTACATTAACGATCAGTGAAGCTGCACACATCTAAATATTGCACAATGAAATTGAATGTATCTTATTAAAGGAGAGAAATGACACACCTCAATGTATGCATTCTTTTTCCAAGTCCCCTCCATCACCAAATATAATTATAATAATAATAATATTAATAATAATAATAATAAAAGAGATTTACATAGATTTTAATAAAATATTTGTAATACTAGCCATGACATTTAACTGAAGCAAATGTGTGTATTTCTGTTTTTAATGAGACCAAGGTTTGTACTAACCAAATTAAGTTGTCTACAAATACCTCAGATTTTACAGGAGACTGATTCTATATGAAAGAACAAGTGTGGTGGACTCACGTCTAGGTGTAGTAGTAATAGCAAAGGAGCTAAGTGTCATCACTGCCCTGATTTGTTCCAGATATTTGGCAGATATGTTGAACTAGGCCCTTACTTTAAAACCTTAAAGGATCACGCAGATTAGCACGCCAGGCTGTGAGGATTTGAACTGGACGGAAGGTTTCTGGTTTTACAACTCTAAACAAACTAAACAATGCATCTTTCTGTTTCATGTCTTTCCCTGACGTCCTTTATAAGACGCCCACACACCTGCATGCTGCTCTATTCACGTTATGCAGTTTAAAAAAAAAGAAAACATGAAGCGTTGTGCACTGCGTCATAGTGATTGGCTATTGTGCATACTAATACACTGTGGTTTAACATATAATAAATCGCAGGGTTTAAAGGTCCATTTTAGCTTGAGAGTAGGGAGAACCTACTCTAAACTCGCGTGCACATATTTCGCTCTTCAAATCACTGACTTTCGTTTTTTCGTTTCTGAGCTGCTTTGTCCAAACCCAGAGCTAGTGGACAGTGGTCAGCCATGAACCCACCTCACCTGCGCGTGGCCGACGCACCATGTGGTCCTGACGAGGAATGTGGAACCCCAGCAGACATTGCAACTGCATGCATTTCAAGAGCACCTGAAATACAAAAGCATCATTAAAAAAAAGGAAACATTATTATTATAATAATAATTATTATTGTCCAGTTTTGTCCTACATGTCATGCTGCCGACTGCCCTGGTGATGCAAAATATACATTCCCCACATGTTGCAAAGGGGGGGGGGGGGGAACAGCTGACCTGGCACTACTGCTCATTTGACTTGGAAAGCACTCGAGTCCTGGCATGGCGGTCACGGACCGTTGCTTCGGAGTCCCAAGCGCTGTTTTGACCACACATGCACCGCCGGGAGAAGTGGCACATGTAAAGCTGCATTACTGCCCACCGCATACATTCCTGCCAGCCCATTCTATTCAAACGTGAACCTTTGAATGGCATTTGTGCGTGCTCGCTGACACAGACGTTGACGCTACACCTGCATGGACTCAACGTATACGTTGTGTTCCACACAGGATCCGCATGTTTAGTATGTACAGTGTAAATTGAAAGCGTGCCCATCTGTCTTTACGTGACGCGGTCAAGAATTAACGGCACTTGATGTCAAAGTTGTTGGTGTCGCAGAAGGAAGCAATTCTTCATGTCATGGGTTCAGCAATTTTACTAGAGTTAATGCTGGATTTCTCTCACCTAGACTACCAATGCAGATGTGAACACCTGGCCGTGCGCACAGAGACATGGGGCAGAGCAAGAGAAATCCTTAACTTAAAGCATAGCTTAATTCTCTGTGGACATTGTTTTGGGGGAAAAAATACCCGGGAAAAAGTTGATTTCCCTGTGGAGCAATAATACTCAGAAAAACGGGCAAAGCCGGGCAAAGCCGGGCAAAGCCGGGCAAAACCCGGGCAAAGCAGGCCGTGACAACCACGGCAACGTCAAAGCCACCGCTGAAAGAGAACACGGAGAAACAAGACAGCCCCATACACTCACACACACATCTGCTTAGAATTAATTCCTATGGAAAGCCAAGTCAAATGTCACATGGTTATCTTTAACTGACTGCGTGCAATCAGGCTTAAGACAGCAGCGCGGGGGCAGGGTAACACTAAACAGGGTACGCAACAGGACCAGGGGAACACGGCGAAGGTGCTAGCCTGATTTAGGACGGCCACTGACCATAAGCAGACTGTTTTCTCTTGCGCATTAGAACAGCATGTTCTAAACACACACAGGTGAGCTCGAGTCACCAAGTCTGAGTGGATCCACTCGTGAAGACTGGCTGTGGGAGGCCGTGCGGAGACACGGAGGCTCGGGCCGTTTCACACTCCTCAGCTCGTCAGCGCTAGGCAGAAAGCACCAGCACCAGCACACGGTGCAATGAAGTCAAAGAATGGGTGGAGAAAGAATGGGGGGAGGGGGGGGTGAATAATAACATTTAGTTGAATTAGTAATTCAGACACTGTTGATGTGTCTATTGTTTCAGAGCAATGAAAGAGGAAGGTCTGTGAACAATAGGAGGAAGGTGCGATCCAGAAACTCGACTGCAATACTGACAAGGCATGACGGAACAGAATGCAGAAAACACCTCGTCACGGCACACTGACAGCACAGCATTCCAGCACCGAGAGCAGCGCGTGACTGTCCAAGCCGTCCATCAAACCCCCGCGGTCTCGGTGGTCAGGACCAACATGGAGAACGCCCTCAACACTCTCCGTGTCTCTCCCTCATTTTCTCCTTCTCTAACAGGGACCGGCGGCTCGTTTTACGGCAGGACTTAAAAACGAAACGTGTCCATTTAAGCGAGGGAGGTATGACGAGAAGTAAATCCAAAGTACAGTTTGCTGCCCATATATACTGCCTGCTAGGGCAGCAGACCGATCCAGCCATTTTGTTTGGCAGTATGGCTCTCTCAGATGTGTAAACAGTGACGAACTGACAGCCAGAATAATGAAGCAGACGAACACACATACGGCTGACAGACGTGCCTGGCAGAGAGTTGCAGGGGATTTTTGTAAGTCCAGGCAACATACATTATGTGAAAGGATCCCCCCTCAGTGCTACAATACAAGATGCAAAGAATGCAGCTAATAAATCACTTCATCAACAGGGCGTAAATGTCAGCGCCTCAATGCCCAGAAGCTATCGCAGCTCTCGAGGGAAGATGGTATTTTCAAAACAGGCATGAAGTCCAGGCCAGCAAATTGAATTCTTACAAAAAGCCAGGAGACATAACATGAGCTGCACTGTATTGTAAATATATTCCTTAATACGGTCCTTTAAAAAGGTTGAGTTTAGGGTTAATGATGAGAGTCTTATTTCTTAAACCCCTTGAGGTGTTTTGTCTTCTCCTTAACGCATTATACATATTACTGATTTAAGAAGTTATTTTAGTTCGTTTTTTAACTTTTAGTCTATATTTAATTTCACACATCCCAAAGGAATGTGGGTTAAGAGCATGTGTGTGTGCAGGTAAGTGCGAACACGGTTAAGGGCGAGAGCGTTAAGCAGCCGCCGTTCCTTGTTCACATATTTGTGTTTCTTGGTTTTGTTGTTTTAACTCGTGCTGAGTTCTGCAGCGTCGCCTGGCAGGCTGGAGGAGTTGACTGACAGCTCGTCGTGAGTTCAGGCAGCTGTGATGGCTGACAGGCATCCAAAGGGCTTCACCATGAAGACAAGGGCATGAAAAAAGCCCAACAGACAAACCCATCTTGAGCTTCATCCCTACAGCTCAATCACCTACATGGCACAGACACTAAATCCATCGGTTTTAAAGGCAAAACATTTAAAGAGCAAAACGTCACGCTAAAGACGACTTTATATAACATAAAAGCCTTGTATGTTTTCAAAATGTTCTTTCTTTATTTTCATTTATATGTTGTTTATGAGCTGTGTGTATTCTCACCAAATCAGTGGCAGCATTTTTATAAACATGCACATTTTATGCATTTGCCAGACACTTGCATCCAGAACGACTTACAATTTGAAGCAAATTAAAGAGGCAGGCAAATGTAACCTTGTCCAAGGATCCCTACTGTTATAGCACAGAACAAATACTCAGATGGGATTTGAATTTCAGTGCCCTGTGGTAGAGCTAGCATTGT
Organism: Brachyhypopomus occidentalis; assembly: GCA_020368025.1. Classification (NCBI taxonomy): domain Eukaryota; kingdom Metazoa; phylum Chordata; class Actinopteri; order Gymnotiformes; family Hypopomidae; genus Brachyhypopomus; species Brachyhypopomus occidentalis. Next base: position 9,446,921 of record JAGXOD010000002.1, on the reverse strand, counting down.
TACTCGCTAGATTATACCAAGCACAGTATCTCCAATGTAAAGTATGGGGATAACCATACTAAAGAAAACGAGGACTCTTATTATGGTTGTTAAATGAAGTGCCAATTTTTCTTACATCTTGGGCTTGGCCCTTTTCATGTAAATTAAATCATTAAATACCAGCTTTTAAAAAACGGAATTAAAATCACAACATTTTAAGACTTGATTTCTAATGATCTTTAAACAACATGGTACATGTAAACATGCAATAATCACTGATTTTAAGGCTGACATGATCTTTATGAAATGTACAAGGCCCAGTCCGTCCCACTGCTACCTGCTACGTCGAGATAAAACATGTTGAACTCGTCTATCATTTGCAGGTAGATCATAGAAGACAATAACGTTGAACTAAAGTACTTCAGTAATTTTAGCAGAGAAAAAGTATTTGGTGCATCAATCTAAAAAAAATTGTAAATATAATTTTACACTAAAATATCATTGTGACACTAACGTCACTGAATAAGCCCAATGCAGAAGGATAGAACTAGCCAAGGGTTATTGATTCTCGATAAAAAACATTTATTTCTTTGTAGCAAAGTACTAAATGTGTCCAGAGCTCTCTTAACGTACAAGTAAGCATGTCTAAAAGCAGTACAAATCACTTTTTGCCTCATTTACACGTCACAAGGAAAGTCAGCCGTGATGGTTCGTGAACAGACTCCATCAATCCCGCAACCCTCTGCTGACACACCTGGCCACGAGGTGTTCCTCAGCAAACCCCCATCTTCACCAACTGACTTCTGGGATTCGGCATCTCGGACTCCTTCCCATTGGCGCCGAAGTGGCTTTTCCTGTCAGAAACAGTCGAACGTGTTGTACTTGGTGTGAAGGAAACGGACACAGTTCCTGCTTTCCTGCTGGCGAGTGACGGTCTGGGTGACCGCAGTCCGTTAGTGTGGGTGTGCAGCACCGCTGCGGTTGTGCTATGGGTGAATTAGCCGCCATGGCATGCAACCACCTCCCCTTCCCCGATCTGACATCCTTCCCCTTTTAGGTAAGAATACTTAATGAGAACTTCCCAGTAATTCTCCCGCACCTGATTCAGAGAGAAACGGAATGCAGCGCACTGATGTTATTGCTGAACCACGCGTGGTTACCATGAAAGAACGTTGCCGTAGCGATGCACAAGGGCAGGGCCAAGGTTGGGATACGGGCTACGTTTGGTGCACGGCTGCCGATTAGCCGTTGCAGCTTGGAATATGATGGTGGTGCGAGTGTGAAGGGTGGTGGCGTGATGCGATGTGGGTGGTGCAGGCTGAACCGTGCTGGGTGGGGTGGGGTGGAGGCTGAACTGTGCTGGGTGGGGTGGGGTGGAGGCTGAACCGTGCTGGGTGGGGTGGAGGCTGAACTGTGCTGGGTGGGGTGGAGGCTGAACCGTGCTGGGTGGGGTGGGGTGGAGGCTGAACCGTGCTGGGTGGGGTGGAGGCTGAACTGTGCTGGGTGGGGTGGAGGCTGAACCGTGCTGGGTGGGGTGGGGGAGGCTGGAGGCTGAACCGTGCTGGGTGGGGTGGAGGCTGAACTGTGCTGGGTGGGGTGGAGGCTGAACCGTGCTGGGTGGGGTGGGGTGGAGGCTGAACCGTGCTGGGTGGGGTGGAGGCTGAACCGTGCTGGGTGGGGTGGAGGCTGAACCGTGCTGGGTGGGGTGGAGGCTGAACCGTGCTGGGTGGGGTGGAGGCTGAACCGTGCTGGGTGGGGTGGGGGCTGAACCGTGCTGGGTGGGGTGGAGGCTGAACTGTGCTGGGTGGGGTGGAGGCTGAACTGTGCTGGGTGGGGTGGAGGCTGAACCGTGCTGGGTGGGGTGGGGGGTGGAGGCTGAACCGTGCTGGGTGGGGTGGAGGCTGAACTGTGCTGGGTGGGGTGGAGGCTGAACCGTGCTGGGTGGGGTGGAGGCTGGGTGGGGTGGGGTGGAGGCTGAACCGTGCTGGGTGGGGTGGAGGCTGAACTGTGCTGGGTGGGGTGGAGGCTGAACCGTGCTGGGTGGGGTGGAGGCTGAACTGTGCTGGGTGGGGTGGAGGCTGAACTGTGCTGGGTGGGGTGTGGTGGAGGCCTGAGCGGAGAGGGAGGTGCACTGGGGCGAATCCCATCACCAGTTGCGCTGCAGCCAGGCGGAGACGTGCTCGTATACCAGCAGCATGACGGCGCCCCCTGCACACGGGCACAAGTGATGCATGAGAACAAGCGTGTGCAAGACTTTATCTTAAGTGGCAGATTACATGATGAATTCTGATTACCTGGTCCGAGCCTCAAGATCTTGGGAATCAGACCTTTGTACAATGCAAGATATCTACAGGAGGAGAGAATGTGTGTCAACATGTGACCTCACACATCGTACTGGAGAGGCATATGAAATTTAGCTGTAAAGTTCCATCGTACAATATAGCACAACTGGTTGAAATGTATTTGTACTTTTGTAATTTATAGCTTCTGGTGCTATTAATACTGCTGTACACCAACGGTACTTGATGGACTGTACTGGAATCTTGTACACTGTGAACGTTTTGTACGTTTTGCTGGGTGCTTATGTATTTCTACTATACATTCACTTGTAAATACAGTGCATTTATATATACAGACACAAAACATTTAGACATAACCTGGATTTTAAAATCAAAACCAAACAAAAAACAGGTCTGTCAAGCAGACTGAACATATAGAGAACAATAACAGTAGGCAGAACTGAAGTACTTAAGGCCGAGGACTGACCAAATTCTATACGGACAGCTACAGGTTGTTGTACTGAATTCATTGGCAACTCACTGTACAAATCAGTTATATTACAAAAGATGACTAACCTAATAATATAACCAGTATAACCAATAATATTGAATAGATGGCCCCAAAATATACAAACTTGTGTCACAATGAATGTAATTAATTTAGGCATGAAAATTGTTCTGCCTTGGTGCCTCTGCCTCACACCCCTGCCTCGGTGCCCCTGCCTCTCCTGGCATTAATAAGACTGTAGCCACTTCCTCCCTTCCCTGCCGTCTGATTAAACTGACCCACTGAGTGCTGCGCGCCTCGTTAGGAGCCGCTTAACGACGTCTCCCAGAGGGACCACTAATTAGCCAGGGCTGTGTCGCGTTAGACGGCCGGACAGGATGGGGGAGGGAGAGGAGACCCCCTTCAGCACCCCCAAACACCCAGACGTATGCAGTGTCTCACACACCCACACCCTTACACACCCTGCCCTACCTTAAACTGGCCCCAGCTCATCCAATAAGGAGCAGCTCGGCAGTCTCCGTGAGTGAAGTGAAAGGAACAAACCAAGCCTCATAAAAGCAACAACTCCACTTTCCCGGCTTCCCATGAAGGCTGTCAGCCCGGAGGTATCTGCTGCAGAGGTGGGTCACATGACCTCAGACACACACCACCGCAAATACTTCACTTCAACTGTCAGGTCCAACCAACCGTCAGTCCACCTGAGCACCAACGGCCACGGATGTGTGATGCAACATGAACCACAAACGTAGAATAATTTGATGGACCAAAAAAGATGAGCTTAATTAACAGTTAATGCTGAAGGCAACAAAACCTAAAACCAAAATCTAATGTAAAAATGTAAGAGAGTGTGAGAGGCACATTGTGGGAATAAAGCTGATGGCAATCAGTTAGAGAGATGCTGGTGTCTCGCAGGGAAGTCAATATTTAACATATAAACAACTGTTGCTCTTTGTAACCGCCATAGCTTGCTGCACACATCAGACAGAACGCAATAAACTGAGTTACACAAAGAAATTCTAAAAACATTCAAATTCGGCACATTACCAGGTAAAAAGCCAGAAGAGACCGCTAAAGTCCTGACCAGGATCTCTCAGGTATGCCATTCATTTGTTATATTGTGTGGAAAGCTCTGTGATTCTGTTCAGTTGGGTTTGGGTGTATGTGTGTGTGTGTGTGTGAGAGTGAGGCGCACCCCTCCTCACGGTACACCACAGCCATGGTCTGGAAGCAGCTCCGATACTTTATCTCCCCTGGGACGGGCTGGGGACCCTGGATGCGACTCTTGGCCACGTCGAAGGGAATGTTCACGCAGGATGAGATGGTGCCCGACAGCAGGCCTATGGCAAACTTCCTCAGGAACTCCAGACGAGGGTCCTTTTCGGAGAGGAATGGAAACGGAGACATTGGGAAGAGGACGAGAGTGATGAGTGACGACGAAAGCGGGCTGCGGGATAACGAGTCCCTTTATGACTCAAGGTACAAACTATGCGCTTCAGCACTGAAGCGGGAACATCGGGAACGGAGACATTTAGAACGGCTCGGTGTTTGTAAACAAGTACATTTTGTTTTAGAAATCCGAGTATTGTCCTAATGTTTATGTACAAAAGCAAGGGACTGTAGAGCCAGCATTCAAAGACATTAAGCCCAAACCAGGCATACAGAACGCAAAACAGCTGCCCCGCTGGATAACGCGACGGTGTCACTCTATAGTTCTGAATTCGACTTAATCATCTTGTTTGAAAATACAGGCCAGTAAATATGGAGTCAATGAAAAGCGGAGGAGGGGCCCGGTGACTGGTGGTCCTCATCACTGCTGAGTCTAAAGCGAGTGAGCAGGAGAGCAGGAAACGGAGAGAGAGAGAGGAAGAAAGGGGAGGGGGGAGGGGGGGGAAGGCATCGTGGATATGATTGCAAAGCTGGCATGAAAGCTCAGATCATTTTATGGTAGCGGGGGGCAGATTAGAGTTTCCTGAGAGCAGCGCAGCGCTCCCATTGGCTGAGGCAGGTCACGTGGTACGGGGCGAGCGCTGGGGAGAGGATTTATAAACAGGGTTCATGCAGGCAGACTGGGGAGGCATATGGGGACAATTTGGGTAATTGGGCTATGACTCGGCACCAGGGTATTACAGTACCGAATGAAGCCCAGGCCCACGCAGCTCTGACAGCTAATTGGCCAGGATATTTTTACAAATGACAGCGGCCTCGCCGTGTCCGGCTGGCCCCCGCCGAAGCGGCGAACACCCTGAGCGCCGGGGCTCGGGTCAACGACCAGCTCGAGCTGAACGGAGCAGGAGAAGAGTGGGACTCCCAGCTGGCACTGCCCCGGCCTCCACGGGCATGACGAACACTCCCCCACAGCCAGAGTGGGTAACAGGACCATGACCGGGGGGGGGGGATACTGAGTGCGGTCCGCATGACCACGGCTGCCGTGCTCTCATCCGGATACTAACCACAGGACGAGATGAATCACTCATTAATCCCGAACTGGCTATGTCTCTGTGTGACGACTTCAGCCCAATTGCAAATCACAGGGGTAGGGGTTGGGTTGAGGTGGGGAGGGGGGGCATTATCCACCTCCCCAGCTGAAACCTGAGGGGCCTTAACAGGCTCTACCCTTCAGCATAGCGTGCTACAGTCGTGTCTGTTTGGACCCCTGCCCTAATGGACAATAAATTCAGTAATCGGCCAGTACAGGCCCGATTGAGGGGGGGGATCCTTCTCCTCAGAGACTCTGCCTGCCTTAGTGCCTTAGCTTAGGCAGGGAGGTTGGAGACCCTCAGCAGGCCTGACTCTCTAACTCCCTCCCAGCAAAATAATTCTACTGGCTGCTTCCAATTAGTTCACTGGAGTTAATCTAATGTCCCAGTTTGTACATGTGGAGCAGGCGTGTGGTACTGTTTCCATTACACAAAATTAACTTTTGTTTGGAAGTGGAGCCCTGCCGGATGTGTAACACGAACCTTCGAGGATGTGTTGGAGAGCAAACAGAGGAGGTATTAGAAGGCTGATCTTAGCAACTCCTTTTCTCCACTTCTCTCTCTCTCCTCTCTCTCTCTCCTTCCATCTGTCCTCTCTCTACCCCTCCTCTTACCTCTCCACTCCTCCTTGCACACAACCACATAGCTATTTCAATTACACAGTTTTTGAAATATGCGTGTATACACACAGTGACACTGAACAGTGGATTTGCACAAAACTTTACAAAAGCAGAATTAATCAGAGGCACTAGCAAAATGGAGATCCATGAGATTAGTCAAGGACCAATGAAAAGTGGACATGGCAAACACATTCAGAATGCTAAATATGCGAATATGGTAATCCGACTACAGCTTTAAACTTTGTGCGATGTTGGTTTACTCCCACTGTTCAGGTATCGTTCTGTGGGTATCGATGGGAGAGGAGACCCGTTTGGGACACGAGACGTTACCCCACCACCCGAAGTCACGGTCTCCGTCTACCTGGCTGGCTGGGATGGCGTCTTTGACGTTGAAGTAGAAGCCGAAGTAGATCATGTTGAAGACACCGTGGCGTCCCAGGGTGGAGGTGAGACCCTTGTTGAGTCCCCGCAGGCCAAAGCCGTCCGCGTTGGCGATGGCACGAGCCTGGGCGAACGTGGAGGGCTGCTGTGTGGGGAGACAGGGAGGCCGTTCTGACGGGGGGAGCGTTACGTGAGGACACGGGTCAAACGAGGATGCCGTCGCGCCTTACCGCTCTGAAGGGGTCTCTGTTAGCCTGCAGACTCACTTTAACCACCTCAAACGGGTTAACCACCAGCGCTTCAGTTAAGCCCGAACCCAGGCCGGCCACGGAAAGAGCCTGACCAAGACGGAGAGACATGCATAAATTACACAGGGCCACGACTTGCTTTGAGGAAAGTACATAGCACAAAACGACTTCAGGTGAGAATACGGGACAAAGTCATATTCAGGCAGGCGGCAAGTTCTAGATGACCAGTCAAAGCTGCAGGTAGAAATACCAGACCGAGGCCATAATTCAAACTGAGAAATGTAGCCGAGACATCCAGGTCCTTAAGAGCGTGTTTGTTCAGATAGAGGGCTTGACTTCACCCTGCCAGCTCAATGAAACAGCCGCCATCACTCATTCACACATGGAAGAATGGAGACGCAGACAGAAGGCCAAGATGAATGAACTGACTCAGACAAACAGACTGGGACAAAGGTTAATTTGTTCAGATGCTGAAATAAAAGCTCAACTCAAATGTCACGAGCTACTGGGGGGGGGAAAGGGTTTTCACTTTCGTACTTTTAAGACCCCGAAAAGAAGCTTTATGTGTGAAATGAATGCCTAGGGGGGGGGGTTTTGTTTAGCGAGTCTCGGTCCCAGCCTTCGTGAGTGCTACAGTGACATCTGGGACATTTCGCGATTTCAACGGGAGCCTCTATGCGGATTCAGAGAACACTTCAGTGTAGCAGCCTGCTTAGAATACACATCTGTTAGTTGACAATGTGTCAGATGCACACATGCAGTGTGTATTCACTTCATGCGAGAGGACCTCGGTATGGGTACAGTTTGTTTGTATGCGTGTGTACGTGCTCATGTAAAAACGTGTGTGTGTGTGATGGCGGCTGTACTGGTGTAATGGGAAAACGTCAAGGCCGTGCACGACTCTCATTACTCCTCCTCAGTCTCTATCACTCTGTCACACCATGCCCAGCCATCTCCAACCATCTCGTGTCATGTTTACACAGCCAGCCATTGCTTTTCCATTCCCCGTTTGTATTATTACTGCACACGTCCTCGTCAATCAACCTGAGCCCTCGCAGCTGCACCGAATGGGTGGAGGAGGAGGGGGGGGGGGGGGGGGGGCAGAGGGGGCAGGGCTAGCTCAACTCAAGCCTGCTCCTTAACGCATGCGGTCCGGTGGCTAATGATCCTCCCCAGCCCCTCTGCCTCATACGTCACACGTCATCGACCACTTCCTTCCCCCTTTGCCTCAGGGGCTTGGTGCGGTGGGGGGGGCTTTCTCCCAGCATGCCCACGGAGAGTGATGCCGTGATGGATGGGCCAGGTAAATATTTCCCCTGCTCCAAACAGATCGTGGACAGGAGATGTGTGGGCGAGGGAGGGAGTCGGAGCAGAGGGAGAGGGAGCGCATCCATCAGGCCCGCGGCGGCTCTGACAGGACGCCGTCACCGTCATGGGCCGTCCCGCGCACACGTCCTGCCGGTCTGCACTTGTCTTGCTCACACCCCCTGCGCCCCGCCAGCTCCCTGCATAACGCGGCAGACAATTCAGGGCCAAACTGGGGCAACGTATTCACTAGTGACTGAGTGCACATTGCCCATGACGGTGAGCGGGGGTGTACATGCCTTTTCTCCCAGCCCATCTTCAGAATGCCCCCTTCCCTGTGTGTGTAAAAGTTAGTGTTTCAAAGCTGCATGAAGCAGCACGCATGTGTGCTGGTGTGGACTTACCAGGCCCTGACACATGGGAGTGAAGCTCAGTAGTTTCTTGTATTGCTCAAAGGTGAAAAACTGCGGAGCGGATCAGGACAAATGAACTGTCAGTGTCAGGAAGTGTATTCAGACCAACACATATGCACACACACACACACACACACGTGAAAGCATGCCACCACCCTGAGCAAACACAGTTCTGTTCTGCGAGAGGAAGCTCGCACAGACTATGAAGAACACAACACACACACAGTCATATGTGCATATAAACTAATGAAACTGATGCCTGTGAGCAGTGGTAAAACAGAAATCCAATTACATTTTTTATTTAATTAAAAAAATTTGTATTACATTCTATTTTTGCTGGTCATCATTCAGCTGCATTTAAAGAAATACAGCAGTATTTAGAAAAGCATAATTCAATCAGTATTCAGACTAATTTCATGTTTTGTGTGTGTTTGTTGCATGTAATTTTAGAGTTATAAACAATGTAAAAATTCTCTGTAGTTATGTCATCATTTGGTCTTATTTGTCATCCTAAACCTCGAGGTTCAACACTGTATTACTCTAATGTTAATGTATTAACAAATCTGGGCTAGAAAGAAAATATGACGTTACTAACACATACTGTAGATTGTATGTGTTTTTAACACAAGTTATAAAAGTTAAGCTTATTCAGGACCTACAGCCACTGAAAACTGTTATGATGCTTGACATTTAATTACTTACAGTTAAAGGTAACGAAATTGTTGAAGGAAAAAGCATAAATCTGTTACTCTGAGCAAACGTCAGTTACGTAGTACCAACATGAGACGTGTTACATATCAGAACATGACGTAATCTAGTGCATAGAGCCAGCCAAAGAGATCTGGCTATGTCTGCTAACTTACAGACAAACCCATACTCAATCATACTCTAAAGACCATTACTACTTTGTTTGTTTAGAATTAGGTCGCTGGGTTGAAAATAAAGCACTAGAGAGTTGGAAGGGGGGGGGGGGGGGGTGTTTATGTCTCGGGCCTGACTTCCGCATTATCTCATTAAGCTCCTATCCAGATGTCATTCAGGTTAGTCTGCAGTGCGTTGAATACAAGTTCTCCCTCCTCTTCACCTTCACGCAGCTGCCATGAGCTTCCACGTGGCATCACGTCGGCCCTGCAGGAGGGAGGCAGGACCCCTTGTCGGACTCCACCAGGGCGAGAGGTAGGGAACCGGGTTGGGAAAAGTCCCTGGCCATTTTTTCAATACTGAGCCTCCACCATGTCAAATACTCACAGCATGAAGGGACAGGGGGCACACAGGAGGGAAGCCCACAGGAGGGCGGGAGCATGGCCAGGACAGTGCTGGGGTGGGACGGGAGCATGGCGGAGTGGGGTGGAGGGGTGTCCAGTGCTGGGGTGGGGTGGAGGGGGGTGGAGGGTGCCCAGTGCTGGGGTGTGGACGGGAGCATGGCGAGGTGGGGTGGAGGGTGTCCAGTGCTGGGGTGCTGGGGTGGGGTGGAGGGTGTCCAGTGCTGGGGTGTGGACGGGAGCATGGCGGGGTGGGGTGGAGGGTGTCCAGTGCTGGGGTGTGGACGGGAGCATGGCGAGGTGGGGTGGAGGGTGTCCAGTGCTGGGGTGTGGACGGGAGCATGGCGGGGTGGGGTGGAGGGTGTCCAGTGCTGGGGTGTGGACGGGAGTGTGTATGTGTATTTGACATAGATCAGCGGTGTGTCGCGTGACACAGTGATCTTACCTTCACTGCTCTCTTTGGAGTCTCAGCTAGAATAGGGGGAAGGATTCCCTTGTAAAACCCGAACACTCTGCAAACAGAGAGGGACTTTAGCGCTCAACACAGTAGCAGCACAAAGACACACACGAGGGACATGTTGTAGGGTATTTCTTTGAATCTGGGGAGCTGAAAGCAGAAAAGACAAAAAAATAAATAAATAAAAGTTAACAGAAATGCTACCCGAGGTTTCAAACACTTGGGGATCAACACGGGGCTCACACGCCTGATCAGCGTTCAGACCTCATGCGCACGATGGACAAATCGACAAAATGGCAGCGACTTCCACAGACGTTTGTGCCTCTAGACAGATGCGTGCGCGAGGAGTGCAGGTGGTCACCACTAAGGTGCGATAAATCTCCCGGTAAACCGCACTGCAATCCTTTACAGGACGCTTTGCTACAATAAACATTTTGAAACGTGCACACAACATTTAGGCTAAATGGTGTTTCAAAGCATCACATCCTTTATTTTGTATGCAAGGGGGTGTAGGGATATGTATGAGCTTGTAGTCATCCCACCTGCTGACCTGTGATGTCAGTAGGTAGCTGTGAGCTAGTCTCAGCGCGCCAGTTCTGTGGAAATCCACCCCTATCAGCTCTGACATGGAGTGCTGATTAACCAGGCAGCGCATTCGACTGTTCTTGGCTGTTTGTTTCAAAGCAATTGTTTCCTGCCCAGAAACTGGTTTGACTGGTCCGAAAACTTCAACAGGCAAAAGCTGCACTGGCACATGGAAACCATGAGCAGGAGAAAACTCACGGCGGCGATCTCCAGCCTTGTCCTGGAAGACATTTGGTTTCATTTACTAAACATACATAAGTGAAATGACAACATCCTTAAAGAAAACAAAACTGTTTGATAAGTAAATGGATTATGGGGGCTGGTACAAGTGGAGTTCATTCATCACTAGAAACCAAGTACATCGTCTGTCTTTTAAACAGAGTTAATAAAAGAATGATGAATTAATAAAGATTAGATGTTCCACTTTTACAAACGATGACACATTTGCATTCACTCTCAGTAGTGCGTTTAACATATTTGGTAGCAATAGATTCTGAGAGAATGTTTTAGAAGAGCCAGTAGAGAAGTTAATGGAAAATAACTGATTAAAACAATAATCAACAGCCTCTTTTATTTCTCTCAAATGTTTCTGGGAACCCCATTAGCCATTATGCTACACTGTTGGTATCTCTGATGAGCGCTACAATATTTACAGTATCTTGTTAAATAGTTTCAGATATTGCTACCACACGGTAATCTGGAACGTCAGCAAACAGCAGTGTCCAGCCGTGTAAATACTTCAGCGCATTCTCACTCTCCCCGGGAGGACATGGGCGCTCGGGGAAGCAGCCGTTGTTTAGACAGCACACAGATGCAATTCTGCAGCTGAAACCCGACTCTGCTTTCTTAATCTTAACGTCAGGACAAGCCTGAGCACGGGCAGCAGCTCCTGCGCTGTCGACAGGCCGACAGGCCGCTCTCCCCACCAAACGTGGCGAACGTTGCACCTCGTGAGATTTTATGATGCATAAAGACGATAAATGGGGAGTGAGTGGGAGCTGGGACTGGCCTCTCCCCTCTCTCCCCCCCGTGCTCTGCCAGGTAGAGGCGCAGGTGAGATACCAACAGTGTAGCATAATGGCTAATGGGGTTCCCAGAAACATTTGAGAGCAATAAAAGAGGCTGTTGATTATTGTTTTAATCAGTTATTTTCCATTACCTTGGACGACAGCGTCCTCACACGGACCCCCACGCTGTCAGGCTCAGGAGGGGGGGTCAATCGAGCAGGCCGACGGCAGGTCAGCAGCATCGAAGGCTCCTCGCCCCGGCCAGACAGAACCGACTCCGTGACACTTACGACGGGCCTCTTCGGGTCGGCCGTGCTAATCGCACAAATGAGGGAGACCCGGCAGACGTGTGTGAGTGAGCGGCCCAGAGGTGGGGGAGGGGGCGGAAAGGCGTTTTTCTGAGTACTGGCTCACACACGTATTGATAGTGAACACACGCTTGTGGACAGAGAGGACTGTGGCGTGACTTCTTCGTGTGAACACCCCCCTACCACTTTATTGTGAAAACACTGCTCAGCAGTCAACAGAGATGTTCTCGGGTGGTTGCGTCAGGGTGTAAATATTATTGTTTCTGCGAGCAGATATGGGCCGATTACCCCGAGCTCAGGAAGAGTTGGAACATGGTGTATTCGCATCTGAAAGCCCACGACTAAAAAGACCCCTCACCCACCCTCCACCTCCTCCCCCCACCCTGGCCCCTCCTCGCCTTACGGGCTGTTAAAGGGTCACACCAGAGCCGCTCAGCCGAACGGGTGCTGTGGCAACAGGGAAGAGGCGAGGCAGAAGGCTCCGGTGAGCTGGCAGGCACAGCCGGAGGGGAAGCCGTCCCTTTTTGGACATGCAAACGGTGGCCGCTTGCTTCCTGGGGAGTGGTCAGCCCAAGAAGCAGTCAGGTGTCTGGATAAAGCTCAGATTTGTTACACATGCGCTTGGGGCCCATTTGACTGAGCCTGGTTTGAATGCTGATTTGACTCTAAAAGTAAAACACACACGAGGTCCCCACAAGGCCCTGGTAAGCAAATCCAACCCCATTTGAGATGTGTGTGGGGCCAGCTGCCTGTGTTTGTATAGGTGTAATTTGTCTTTGATTTCCATAAAGTTCATTTTCTCCCATTCAGCACAGAGCCACATAACTCAGCTTAACAAAAAGACAGGAAGGAAATTACACATTAACCAAATTGGATAATGGAATGAAATGTTCGATTCCGGTCAGAGTTATGATGCCGGCTGCAAATGGCCGATGGAGAGGGAGAGCGCTTTTCTGTCCAACAAACCCATGTCTCGTCAGCATCTCTCATACGTACGTGGTTGTAATCTCACACTGCTGAGATTCAGGTTTGCTGCTGTGGCCTCCGCACTCCACGCCCGGTCACCACCCTGCATGCTTCATCTGCAAATATCACTATTTAGTAAATGAAGCTACAACCTTGACGCGGGCTGAGAACCAGCAGAGGAGAGACAGAAATGACTGGAAATGAACGTGCTTGCATGACCACAGTGGCAGGCTGGACGCTCTCGATTTACTGCGACTGGTAACTCACGTAAGAGCTTCTAGCTCTACCAGCAGAACACACGGCTGAGAACTATTCCAGAGAAACCAGCTCATTTAGGTTTTAAACGACTCGGCAACAACAGAGTTGTAATTGTTGTTGTTTCCGGTATGTGCTGGTTCATTAGTTGTTTTTTGTGCCTAAATCTAGAGGATCCATATGTATTTAAATAACTCTCTCAGCCCAAATTAGGGTTATTTTATTCTACACAACACAGTTAATATTGTAACTTTTGAACTCGTAGTAATGGCACACAAATGCAGAGAAGTTCATAACAGAAAAAAACATTTGCAACATTTTTGCATCTCATAAGTTTCCATAATTTGACTACGTAATAAATATTGGAGTATCAAACAAAATATCATGCAAGGTACCCAGCAACTAAAAACAGTAAGTATTATTTCAGTTAAACTTGTCAAATGTTAAAATCTCTGCTTTGTTCTATAGAATATACAAGTGCACAAGTGTTTGCTGCATAGCCTTCATTAAAAACAAAAGGATTTGCATGAAATCATTAACTGCATTTTTTAAAGGCTACAAAAAAAGGACCAGCCTAAAATCACAATGTGAACCCACAGGAATGAGCTGTACATTTTATATAGAAGTACTTCTGACTTTATATGGAAATGTATTCTCCCTCCAGTTGAAAACAGCCTTGGGTTAGGGTTAGTTGCTTATTGACTTGTAATCACTTTGCAGAACTGAATGTTTGCTAGAGTCAAGGTAGGAACACTTTCTGTTTAGCTGACAGTCAGGAGGCCACAGATCATGTAACAAGCTCCGCCCACCCTGCTGACATCAGCCAGCCAAAATAAGGCTGGTCGCAATCTATACACACCCTAATCCAGCCAAAATGCATATTTACTATGATTCATAGATGAGATTCCAGATTACAATAATGCCCTAAGACATGGCAGTTAGCTTGATGTCTTAACACATTCAGGAAAAAAACAACTTCACGCAATCACTGTCCACATCTGATGTAAAACAATGTAACAATATACAGTCATGAGAAATGTTTGTTTTTTAACTTTCCAGAATTATGTGGCCGAGTGCATGAATTATCTGCTTTCATATTTATATAGATTTATTTATGCACAAAGTCTAATACACACTTTACAGCTTTTATGAACATCTTTGAAATTACAGTCATCTAAAATAATTCTCTTGCAGTAACTATACAGAGTACTGCTTCCGTTTGACTGTTTGGGGGACACCAACTTGGAGCAGTCTGCTTCAGCACAAACCACAGCACTGCCACACCACTGCGGACCCCGGCCTCTGTAAAAAGGACAATCCTAAGCCATTCTGGAATTTCTTCTGCCTCTCTGTTGGTATGCCTGTATTTCAGGTCACTGTCGTGCATGATCCGTCATCTTTTGAATGTTCAACCGTGAAGTTTTGATACATTGCTGTAGAATTCCTTATTCATTTACATTACATTTACAGAAGCTCTTGTCCAAAGTGACTTACAGAATATCATTGCTGGTCTCGTGGAACATGTATTATGTACATATACTAGTACAAGTAGGCCAGTGTTTAAGCAAAAGAAGCCGTACAATGAGAGGGACAGCAGAGGGGTCAGCCAGAGGGGGTATTTTAAAACTATTTATTTTTTTCCACCACTACCAGAGTAAAAACTACACCCCCCTATTTTACACTCCCACCTCCACCACTACCTCCCCCTCCACCACTACACTCCCACCTCCACCACTACACTCCCCCCTCCACCACTACACTCCCACCTCCACCACTACACTCCCCCCTCCACCACTACACTCCCCCCTCCCCCACTACACTCCCACCTCCACCACTACCCCCCCTCCACCACTACCACCTCCACCACTACACTCCCCCCTCCACCACTACACTCCCACCTCCACCACTACACTCCCACCTCCACCACTACACTCCCACCTCCACCACTCACCACTACCTCCCACCTCCACCACTACACTCCCACCTCCACCACTACACTCCCACCTCCACCACTACACTCCCCCTCCACCACTACACTCCCCCCTCCACCACTACACTCCCACCTCCACCACTACACTCCCACCTCCACCACTACACTCCCACCTCCACCACTACACTCCCACCTCCACCACTACACTCCCACCTCCACCACTACACTCAGCCCTCTGCTGTGCTGCACATTTAGGATTAGAGCATCAACTTGCTGTGATCCATTTTCTCCAAACATAATGCTCACCATATTTACCAAAATGTTCAACTTATGTCTCATGTTCCAGTGCTGCTGTGGAATATCCAGGTAGTTGAGCAAAATCGAGACAGGCGTAGGGCGGTTTTGTCAACACTGCTTTTCGCCACTCTTACTTAACTGCCACCCCAGGGTCATTTTTTTCTTTCCTTTATTTTATTCCCTCACTTGTTTGAAGATTCTTCGGCATGCCCTCGCACTGTTGTTTGTGCAATGCCTACTCCTAGCAACAGGAGTACATTTCCTTTGTTTGTAAACTATCTGCCTGCCTGTGGACTAATGCAAGCTTGAGTGTTTAGAAATCTCTCTGGAAACCGTGACCAGTCTTATGAGCTTTCATGACTTGTCTTTGGAGGTCTGCTTTGGGCCAGGACATTCTGCCATTGAGCAGACTTCAGATTGAGCAGGTGACCGAAACGGTAATTAAAAACAAAAACCAGGTAGGACGGATCAGTCGCACACCTGAATTAACTGGCACACCTGATTCCAATTATTCTTTCAAGCGGTTATTATCCCAGACGCTCACATTTTCCATCACTGTCCTTCCTTGACAGTTTAAGCCAACTGTAAATAAAGCCGTGGCAATGCATTTCAGAAATCATCGCAAACTCCAGATCACTTCACAGGCTTCACAAACTAGTTCTCATAAGGATAAATCACCTCAAGTGCTGATTTCCATCTTTGTTTTTTCACACAAACCATATTAACTGCAGCAGCATGTCAGTAAAGCTCTGATCTCCTTCACAGATGGACCACTTGCTCTCATCTAATTGCTATATCGGTTCAGGGGGGCCCAGGTTTCTACCGGGCAGCACACTACTACCACTACTGCTAGAGCACGTTTATTTTTAACAACAACACAACATTAGCTCCCGCCGCCGCTT
This sequence comes from Brachyhypopomus occidentalis, assembly GCA_020368025.1. Classification (NCBI taxonomy): domain Eukaryota; kingdom Metazoa; phylum Chordata; class Actinopteri; order Gymnotiformes; family Hypopomidae; genus Brachyhypopomus; species Brachyhypopomus occidentalis. The sequence goes on along the minus strand of JAGXOD010000002.1, from coordinate 9,430,742 downwards.
GTGCAAAGTCAAACTAAATGGTTCAGCCTGGAGACTACCCCCACCACTGGCTCCTGGGTGGCACAGACATGCCTGGGGTGATCTCTGGTGTCGAGGAAAGAGGAGGTGCAGTTGGCAGAGGAGGCACGCGCAGAGGGAACCGATGACAGCCGGGCAGAAAGGGAGGCGGGAAACGCGGACTTCTTTTGTGAGCTGTTGACGGATTTTAGTCGATCCCCGCGAGCACTATGGAGCTGCTGCGTCACGGACACCTGCTGCCACCTCCCCACAACCTCAAGCCAAACCCCCAACCTCAAGCCACACCCCCCACCTCTAACCACACCCCCCCAACCTCCAGCCCCACCTCACAACAGATCCCATTTTAGATCCACTATAAAACTGTCAACTCACCATAAACGGACATAGTGGCAAGCACCTTCTCCTTGCTCTGCACTCCGTCAATAGGATTTGACAGATACCTTGAGGTTGTGTGTGTGTCTGTGTGTGTGTGTGTGTGTGTGTGTGTGTGTGTGTGTGTGTGTGAGGAACGTGAAAAAGTGAGAGTCAGCGTGGTTAAAATGGACAGGGAGTATAAAAAAGAAATGGAAAAAGTCATTAACACATGATGCAGAAGGATGGAGAAACACATGGAAAAAAAGATGAGGAAAAAAACCAGGAGATGAAGAAGATCCTATTTCAGCTTCCCAACCGTCACAAATAAGCTCAGAGAGTTTATTTGGTCACAGAGGCACAGAGTGAGTAAGGGACCACCAAATGCATAATGTAAACCAATGACCTCACTCTCTAGACCCGAGTTCACAGTCCATGTTACACGTTCCACCCCAGGTGGGACTGAATCATGCCGCCCTCACCCCCCCCCCCCCTTCTGTGGAGCAGCAAACATCTCCCCTCAGCAGGTGCCAGTGCCCTACATGCTTTACCTGGACTGGGGAGCACTTACATGTGCACATGCATGCTGGAGATGGTGGACTGCACAGTGCTGTATGTTTCCTAGCACTGCGAGAATGACCAAATATATCGTATTACATACATAAGGGACAAGGTTAAAAAACAAGGTCGCACTACATCTCACAACATAAACTCAACATATGTGGTGGAAAAAATGGAAAAAAGAAGAAAGAAGCATAGTGGTGACAGCTGAAGGATGAACCAAAGCGCAGGTGTGGGTGGAGGAACAGAGGGGCATCCCTGAAAAATACTAACCCCCGCTTCACCCATATATAATATAAATACTAACCCCTGCTTCACCCACATATAATATAATTACTAACCCCTGCTTCACCCACATATAATATAAATACTAACCCCTGCTTCACCCACATATAATATAAATACTAACCCCTGCTTCACCCACATATAATATAAATACTAACCCCTGCTTCACCCATATATAATATAAATACTAACCCCTGCTTCACCCATATATAATATAAATACTAACCCCTGCTTCTCCTATATATAATATAAATACTAACCCCTGCTTCTCCTATATATAATATAAATACTAACCCCTGCTTCACTAGCACATAATATAAATACTAACCCCTGCTTCACTAGCACATAATATAAATACTAAGCCCTGCTTCACTAGCACATAATATAAATACTAAGCCCTGCTTCACTAGCACATAATATAAATACTAAGCCCTGCTTCACTAGCACATAATATAAATACTAAGCCCTGCTTCACTAGCACATAATATAAATACTAAGCCCATAATATAAATACTAAGCCCTGCTTCACTAGCACATAATAAATACTAAGCCCTGCTTCACTAGCACATAATATAAATACTAAGCCCTGCTTCACTAGCACATACTATAAATACTAAGCCCTGCTTCACTAGCACATGCAGCTTTGCTAGTTAAGAGAAGCTAATAAATAAATAAAGCGTGACATGTCACAGACAACCCTTTGTTGCCAGCACCCCATGGGCACAACATCTTGTGCCGATGAACTCAAGTTTCCATAACTTACCTCTCATTGCGAAATATGGTCTTGAAACAGTCTCCCAGACCTTTATAGCTGTCGGGGTCACTGGCTCCCCGTTGAATCTGGAACCTAAGAGGACATGTTGACAGTTGATCAGTGATGAGATTCATTTTTCAAAAAGGTTTTTACTTTCCCTCTTACTGCACTGATTAATAATGCTGACACAGAGACTTCAAAATGCAATTTACTGGGCATCATGCATAGAACTCAAACAGTCCTATTCACTGCAGGACATCTAATTCATGGAAGTCGGTTCAAGAAATGGAGGTTAATATTTGGCAAAGGCGTTTGGAGTGTTCCTAGCTTGAGTTAGGTCATTTGCTGTGATAGGTGGCATAACGGCGAGTAACTGCTCTATGGTAACTGCCGTGTTGCTGTGCACACCAAGTTGTGATTATCAAAAGTGCTCATTAAACTTTACATGACCCCAGTTAATGATTATTGAAAAAATCAATTGAGATTATTTTTATGGTGTGGTATGTCCTTGCAAGAGAACATGTAATTGCATAAAACTTAAGACAATATACAAATATCATTATATAAATGCAAGTAATTACTGTCTAAATATATTTCACTATTATATACAGCCTAACAAACAAAACAAAAAAACAAGAAACATCAGTGCCTCAGTTCCTGTCATTTTCTAGCACATTCTGTCAGCGGTTAAAAGATAAACCTTTTCTCCCTCTGCCTTTTGTGCTTTGGTCTCTAAAAGCATCTTGGTGTTGTTCCAGTCATCCTTGCCCAGTGGAGAAGTGATACTTTCTGATTAGCCCTAACTCACCCACGTCAGGTCTACAGACTGAAAAATTCCACAACTAACATGCTAGTCACAAGCACGTAATAGCTCTAGCGTTTCGTGTACATTTTTTACACTATAGAACATGCTTAGGGACTTTTGTGGCTACAAACATGCTAGTAACTGACTAATAAAAGAAAGTCTAGCTCTGTTTAAACGTTAAACAGGGAAGAGACAAAACAGGATTTTACTGACTTGCCCCTCTGGCTAATACTTCAGATGCAGGGAAAACCATTGATTGAATCAGACTGTATACATTTTGAAACATCTTGTTTACACTTTAGTGCTCTTATGCCAACATAAAGTTAATGTATCCTGATAAATATGCAGGTGCTTTGAAGCAAAACTGCTCTCTTACTCATGATGAAACCCAGTGTGATGCCAAATATATTTGGACCCAAACTGACCAAACTCAGACCTCATTATGTGAGAGAAAGACCAAAAAATGTTAAAGAAAGGGGGTTTAGAAAGAGCATATGGGGAGGGGGGATGGGTTTGGTGGGGAGTGGGGAGAGTACACAGGAGGAGAGGAGCAAAGATTCCCCTCATATGGCTTTGACTGCCAAGTCAAGAGGTCAGCAGTTAGTCGTCCAGGCGGGTGCCTGATGGGGCCATAAAGAGCTGAGTTCCATCGGAGGAGGGGGTTACAGAGGTGATCAGCCTTTCATACAGCCAACAGATTAACATCTTACAGGGGTGTTCCCCAGCTTCCAATTTTGTAGATTCCCAAACAGCTTGTAACCCATGCCTCAAAAACAGTTGAAGCAGCACCATAAATGAACATTCAACACCATATTAAAGAGAGAGCAGAAATGAGGGATGCTGAAAGGGCAAGGTCTGGGGCAGTGAGGAGGGGCGACTCTGGGAGGGGAGCGTGCCAAGGGGTGGGGGGCACAAACCTGGAAGATTTAAGACCAGTGGAGCTTGTAAACAAATTTAAATCGGCCTTAATTGAAGGCACATGAGTGCAGGGTCAAGGACTGCAGGATTCCCATATTCTCTCACTGCCCAGTGTTGGAACCCTCACTGGCCCTGAGAGGGGAGGGGGCGGCAGGACCTCGGTCCGCTCTCTCAGCCCCTTGACTCCACACCTGACCTTGGGGTCACCTCATTTCCTCGTGTCCCTTGCCTACCCTGCCGTAAAAGCCTCGGACCAAACTGCTCGGCCCAGGGTGCGGGAGATAATGGGAAGGGCGTGATGAGCCCATGGTGGCGTAGGACGACACGGAGCCTCCGAGAAAGTGTCACCATCACCGTCAGGCTGCCCCCCCGGCACACGGAGATGAAGACGGAAGACAAAAACTCGGGCGATGCAAGAGACGACTGCTGGCAATCTTCCGTATGGCGGACGAGGACCTGAGTGAGGAGCGCAGGAGGAGGAGGTCTGACCTGTCTGCGGATCTGGCGGATACAGTCGGCTGTGGAATCCGTCTTATCGTAAAGCCCAGCAGACAGAGGAGTCAAGCCAAGCCAATCCCTCGGGCTTTATTAAAAAGACGGCGCTCTCGGTATGGCTCGTGTTCCAGCTGCAGAAAGCGATGCACTCAGAGGTGATGATGTCTCAGAGTTCTTCGACGATCTCATTAATCCCCTGTACACTGTTTTTACAGGCCTACTGCGTAATGGACGGTCAGGTGGGGGTGAAGGTAAGGGCAGGTTGGTGCCCCTGTGAGTGATATGAGCACTAGGGGGCAAATAACCCCAGAATCTCTACCTGACCTCGAAGTCCCTGTAAAAGTGGAGATCCTGGGCACCCAGCTAGAGAGGCTAAGTAGCAGCAAGGGGATGTGGGGGGGGAACGCCCTCTTTGTATATTTTACAGACAGTCGTGCAGTCCTTGGGGGAGAGGCCAAACGTTTGGGGTTTGTCCCCTCAGAGACCCTGCTGGTAATGGGCCTGCTCTGACTCCAACTGGGGGCACTGTGCCTAGCTGGAGGACAAGCCGATGGACTCGGGCTCAAATAATGATGGCATTAAAAACAGGCCTTTGAGAAAGGTGGAAGGTTACTGGGTTGATCAAAAGGTTGGGTTTGATGGCTTTGCCTTTAAAGGGGCAAGCTAAACTTGGAGAAAAAAAAAAAGTCTCTTAAATTTGCCTTGTTAAAAACTAGGGTATTACACCAGAAAATCCAGGAATTTGGTGGAAAGATCTTGGTGTAGCAAACTGACTGGACAAGAAGCCAAAACCAAGTGCATCCTGCAGCAGTTGTGAATATAAGGAATCTTCCAGCCAGGCAGATTAAACAACCTGACTAAGGACTATTAAATTGAGAATAAAATATAGCCTTGTCATTTGTCATATTTTACTCATGGCAAAATACTGCTTTGGGTAGAAGGGAGAATATCATTATAGTGAAACTGTCATAATAAAAACAGGCTAGGGAGAATGAAACAGCTGGCAGACCCCACTTCTGCGCATTAGCCAAGTCTCTTATTTTGGCATTTTTACTCCCCGCAGTTCAAATAATAGATGGGACACAATGGCTTAAACACTCCTTCAGTAAGGTCTTTCAATAAATTCTTTATCAGCTAAATCATTGGGGGGGGGGGGGGTTCAGTCATTTTAAATAGAACTATACATCAGTTGCTTTGCAGGTTTCCCATGAACATGGCATTGACCAGCACTGGCTCGATCAAGGGCGGACATGAAATGAGGGTTAAACAGAGTGAACTACGCAGAACAAGAGTGAAGTGGAGCACGGGGCAGAGGCACCTCGCACACATCTCTGCATAAGGAAATCCAGAAGGCAGCATTAAAAGGAAATCTAGTTTTTACAACCAAACAGTTAATTTTAATGAGCATGATCATAAAGATGGCAGAAGTCCATTGCTATGCTACTTGAGGTTAAAAGCTCTAACCTAAATGATCCAATATGGAAATGCAGGTATTCGATCGAACCTGCAGCTTGGAGGACAAGTCACTCGCAAGACAAGAGCAGCACAGTCCAGACAATCACAGGCATTCAGCCACACGGCCTTCCCATAATGCAGCTTGCTCAGATGTGGCTCCCAGTTGAGTTACTGATAAAATCTTCAATATTTGTGCAGTGTGTACAGGAATTGAAAAGGCAGGACAACGCAGGTCTTGGCCTTTGCTCTCCCCGGTGGGGTGTGTGGAGGGTCCTATGAAGCCCTCTTGGCCCAGGGTGAGGGTGGAGCAGGACCTGCGGACTCACTGCCACCAGGCTGGAGAGAGCAGAGAAGGAGGAGCACAAGGACCCAGGAGCTCCGCTCCTCCTACTGGGGGCAGAAGCTCACATACATCACTGATGACGTCCTATAAACAGCTTCCGTTTCGACTCTGGGCTTGCCAAGATCTGGATGAGTTAACTCTAAACGACCGTTTCGTTTTATGCGTTTATCGCCTTAGCTCTAATGCAGCAGACATCATGGTTTCAAAAGAGTTGCTAACGAATAAGCATATTCAAAACCAGTCAGTCAGAGATTAGGGCTGAATCGCAGTGCCAGTGGTAGATTCTGACTGGAAACAGTTTTTAGTACAAGTTCAGGTTTCATCTAGGATACAGGCCATCAGTGATAAAAGACACACACACACACACACACACACGCACGAGGCTTAAAAAGTGCATGCAGCGCTAATGTCAGCGTGGCAGAGCCAAGGATAGCCTCTCTCGACCCAGAAAGGTCACAGCCGCTTTGAAGTGAGGAAATGGCCAGCGATAGCAGAGACCCGTGGACAGCAGGCGACCGGCGACCATTACGGAGGCAGCCGGGACGGTGCGGGACACCGCCGGGAGCACTCGCTGGGCCGTAACCCGAGAGCCCCGCGTTACGGCCCTGTTTTACGCTCCTTACCTCCCCCTCCCTCCCCATCCAGCCTCCCCCCCGCGGTCCACACGGCAGGAGAGCGGCCCAGCGAGAGGCGGCGTGCGGAGCCGACCGCTGAGGACGCTGGAGACAAACGAGTTTTCATCAGGCACTTTACTGCTTCTCTAAAACGGCTCATTTCAGCACGCTGGGAACCCTCTGGCTTCAGGTGGAGGCTTCTGCAGTATAACGTGTTTGGGTGTTTGGGACTCCTCCTCCTGGTGAGCCTGGTTAATACCGGCTCCTAATGCACAGTGGCAGACGCATCAGCAGGAGGCCAGGCAGCCAGCAGAGGTGCCATGGAGACAGGGCTTCTTGCCTCACAGCCAATGAATGATCAGCAGTTTTTGGCTAACCACAAACATACCTCACTGTGGCATTTGCCCTATAGTGGCATCTGTCTCTTAAGTTGTTTGCGTGACAATTCACAATCATCTGAAATATTATAGTGAGCAATACTATGCCTCAAGCCACCAGGGGCATATTGTCAGATGTTAAGGAGTACACCCCCCCCCCACATACTCACACACCCTCCACCCACACACTGTCCTCCACAGTGTACACAGGCCCTGGTAGGACAGGATCAGGGCGGTGTGGCTATGCGGCGTGCTGCTTTACTGGTCCGGATCAGCTTCCAGGCCTGAGAGATTTGTGCCCCTGCAGTGTAAGGAGTGGTTGTGGGATTCCATCAGGAGGGCACTGGGGTTCACACAGCGGTTGGGGGGAAACAGGGCCTGGAGCCTCAGAGACTCATCTCTCCACTCCTCAGACATCATCTGGCAGTGCAGTGGATGGACCTCTCTGCTCCTGCATGGAGTCCGCAGTGGACGCAAACACACAGGGCAGGACCAGCACTCAATACCAGCGACAGGGCGAGTGACTACACCACAGGGCTGTTCTGGGGATGGGAGACCAGCACAACCCAACCTGCATTTTAGTCAATCTGATACCAAACCTCTTAAGTTGATGGGTGTTTCTTAGAACTTTATTTATTACAAGTTTAATCACATAACCATAATGGTGAGTCATACACCAGTTTCGTTTCAAAATGAGGAGTTTTATATTTGAATTTAATAACGTAGCTAGCATCAGTAGACAATCCTAAGCGCGGGCCATGACTTCACAGTCAATCAGACCACACACACAAAATGCATAGACATGGTATATTGAGAGTGGTAATATCACTGTGACAGTTATACCATTCACAACAGTCATTCTACACAGAGCAGTAGTCCTATGTGTAACTATACAGTAGGCACATGGAAAAACCACATCCCACAATCCCACAGCGTACAAATGTGACACAGGGGAGTGTCTCCATCACAGAGAAAAGACCAAAGAAATACCCAAATCAGGTATCTACACAGAGCCTTTAATCACAAGCAGAAATGTCTGAAACATCAAACAACACACCCAGGCACAGAAAATATCCTGTGCTGGAAAGCCATCACATCAAGAAGAGACTCGGGATGGTACGAGCCACTGCAGTTTTAAACTGTGATTGGCTGAAAAGGAGAAAGGAAAGGGGGCGGGAACAATCAGCTCTGAGCCAGTGGGAGGGGCCAAGGGTGTTTTGGAGGTTGGACGAGGCCACATATCCAAATCTTCACATCAAGAGCAATCTGGACTTCTTCCTGGCCTCTAATGAGAGCGGCAGTGAGGCCGGCGGGCTGATCAGAGTCAGATGGGTTGCCCCAAGTGCACTGCCCCCCCCCCCGGCCGAAAGTGCTGCCCGACACCCTTTGTTACCTCCAAGTGAGCTGAGACCAGCCCATGAACCATGTAACTAGGTGGTTTCCAGGTTAATGAAAAGCTGTAACTCCGGCCCACTGTCTCCATGCAAGGCTAACGACATGCCATCACTCCAAACTCCACCCCGCCCCCCCCAAAAGTATCCACCCTCCAAAAACAAAAAAAACACCCCTCAGTATTCCTGCCTAGAAATTAGTACCTGTTCACATGAGGGAATCCAGGGGGTAGAAAAGTATAAAAGCAGTACAAAAAGCATTTGCATGGTTGACCGTGTAACAGGCAGTGCTTCACGCATCATACGTTCATATACATTCTGGAGAAATTTCAGGCAGAGGTCCTCCATATTTCTGTTTGTTTTGTGCAAACGTATGGTGTGTGCATATGCATATGTCCGTCTCCTGCGCCCTCATTTGCACGGGGTAAATATGGATTCTAACGTATATATTTTGTGAGGTTTCCCTGAGGGGGGAAAAAAAAGACCCCTTTGATTCTGCCAAGACAAAGCGAGGAGGGGGAGGACGCCGCTCCTCTCCGGTTGGCATCCAATTTGGAGCAGCGGACATTAAAGCAGCAGCCAAGTACTAATAAGAGCCATGCGGCCAGCAGCAGGAAGGTGGTGTGCGGGAAGACGGCTCCGGCCGCGGCTCCGGCTGCCCGCGCTAATAGATTTCAGCTCTGCTCACGCTCACAATTAGCCCGCTAGCATGAAGGAGGTTGGAGGGAGGGAGAAGGGGATGAGCATGACTAACCAGAAGCCAGAACTTTACACACAGGTCGTCCTCAGAGCTGCAGGAGGTCTCCCACCACGCAAAATGCAGATGTAATGAACAAGTACAGAGGTTCGGACTCTCATCTTTTACTAGACATGAACACGGCAAAGATTTGAAAGCACAAAATAGGTGAACGCATGAGATTCAGCAACCCACACACCGATGTACGCACATACATAAAGATGCAAGTAGCTACATACGCCTCCTTCACACACACCCCAAGTAAATAAAGCTGCCATGTTTTAATGGGGCTTTTACCACTTTTTAAGGAAGCACGTTACAAAGAAAATAGAGCGTGCACTTTTAACCCTGACCCTGTGACGAGGAAGCCGCCAAGCTGTGGCCTTACCTGTAATAAAGCCCATACCTTCAGCACAAGGCCCTAAATCACTAGGCACGACTCTGGAGTATCACATATCCCTTCACCCAAGAGTGGGAGCTCAGACTAGTAACACCTCTAGTGACACCTCCTCCTGTTTTGGTTTCTCATTTCAACAGGACAAAAAATCTGTAAAAAATAAATAAATAAAATACTATTTTCTGAAAAATAACTAATTTGATTACGATTATTTGTCTTGTATTATATTCATTGATAAAATGACTTATATTTACCTCAGTAAATAATGATTTATCAAATATGTATGTATTTGTGTCTGTGTGCATGTGCATCCGAGTGTGTGTGAGTGTGTGTGGACATGGGCATATGTGCTTGCGTGTGTGAATGTACATGTGTGCGAGTGTGTGTGTCTGTGTGTGCGCAGGTGGGCTTGTTAAAGCATGTGTCAGAGTGTGCGGGCATGTGTGCATGTTAGCAGGAGAGCCGGGGTCTTGGCGGGCTGCAGAGAGGCTGTAAAGGTTTAGGAGCAGCCCACGACCTGTTTACTACCCACGAGGCTCTGCGGGTTGTGCTCCCTGATCACCCTGCACTACCAACCCCCCCCCCCCCACACTCCGTGTATGCAGCACAGGGGGGCATGAGAGGCCAGCCTGAGCCTCGGGCACGCACAAGTCGTATCCCTCCCATCAACTGCCCTCGATCCACTCAAATTCATGACCACAGGCTCCGAACGATGGAACTAGATGAGGTAACGAGTTAACAAGGTCAGCGATTCTCAACGATTAAGAAAGCAGTGCTTAGGCATCTGGGGCGAATGGGTAAACGACGCGTTTGATTTTCCCCAAAAAACGATGAAGACTCTTGGCACATGCGCATGGTGGAGAAGGCAGGACTGGCCAGCCCACGCGCGCACAGCTGAGAAACAGTAAAAGCAGCCGCATCAAAAGACAAGCACTCCCCAACGCTGGGCTGGCTAAAGGCCACAGGCCAAATCAGGACTGATGGGTAGAATTTATCTAGGAGAAAAGAGTCTGTTTGTGCTTTCGTTTACCTGGTCTTCACTACATCAAGCGGGTGCATCAAACAAATCTCCACCAGACCTGCAGAGGAAACAAACACTTGAATTTCAGTTCCACATCACACCTTTTTCATACAACAAAAGCCATCACTCAGTTGTGTTTACAACCTAATATAATTATAAAATAGCATAATTGTTATACTGTTAATTTTTTTTGTTCTTCCATTCATACCAAACCGCAGCGTTTATGAAAAATGCAGCTCTTGGAAGAACTTGAGCTGAAACTTGCCAAAAGGGAAAAAAAACCCCTATGGTTTCAAAATGCAATCCACAAATATTTCACCACATTAAAAAAAAAAACAGAAGGAATTATATACCAAGATCCATACATTTGTAAATATGAATACAGATGTTGGCTAACCATATGCTCGTGTGCCGGGTGTGTGTGCGTGTTCGCCCTGCCGCAAGCAAACACGGGGGTTTTCCCTCAGAAATTCCTGCACACGAGTCTCCCAAGCTCACGTCAGACAGGAGCCGTGTGGCCAGGCCAGCGCCTTCGTCGCTCGCATCCTGCTCTTCCTGCAAGCCGCTCCGCTGCGACTGGTGAGCGCAGGGCCGGGCCCTTGGCACAAAATGGCCGCAGTGCTGTGCGGTGACTGCCTGCCCTCCATTACCTTTGTGCATTTTCTACGCTCTGGTGCAATGACAGCTCAAAATGACCACATAGGGAGTAGGCCATGAGGAATTAGACAGTTGTTGGTTTTTTTTCGTTTGTTTTGGCTGTGCACATCGGACACTTGAAGCAAAACAAGTGTCGGCTCTAATGTCAGCTACGGCTTCAGCTCAGCAGGCAGAGCAGGTAGGGTAAGGTAACGTAGGTGTAGCGCCTCAGATGTGTCGTGGCCACCTGTGTGTCGCGGCATCGTTAGTTCATTCAGAAGGCACCTCACAAAGGCTCTACAGGCGATTCCAGATGGGGTATTTGCACCTGGACCCTATTGTTGTCAACTCCCAGGACCGTAGAAGGGGTCAGTACCAGTGAACCAGGTTGTCATGACACTGCCATACCAGGAAAAAAATAAATCAATCAAATCACTCACAGACACAGCTGCAACAGTACGTGTGTCAAAGTTGAGTGTTTAAAAGAGACTATCCTCAGAGCAAACGACCTGGTAGACCAGAATGGACCACTGCAGTGGATAACTGAAAAATATTCTCACTCAAGAAAAACCGTTGCTGAGCAGACACAGGATACAATCCAGGATAGGAGCAGATGTGCCCGAGGAAAGGACCATAAATAAGAAAACGCACCCAGCATGGCCGAGCAGGATTTTCCAGAAGATGCAAACCGGTGGTGGACTGAACAGAAAGGCTAGAGGTGCAGTAAATGCTAAACTCTTCTCACCTGTGAATCGCAGTTAGACTCCTGGGGTCTGGCTCAGTGGTTTTTTATCAACGATGACACGACATTTGCAGCAGTCAAACGTCCTCAGACTTTCTACTAATGCAACAATGGAGACTTTCAGGGGCCAGTAAGTTAAATGCTCTCTACCACATTAATCACACTCGATCTTCACAGAGTAGGAATTTCACGTACTGAAGACAAGAATGAAAGTTAAAAGCCCCAAGTACTGAACTGATTCACTATGTGATGTGGGGTCAGATCACAGACTACGGGAACTACGGGAACTACGTATAAAAAAATGAAAAACAAATTAGAGCTGACATCCTACAGTTTAGACTCATAGTTGTGGTTTCATTGCATTTCTACATACAAGAGTATCTAAATCCTGTTGCGTGCGGATAAGCAAAATGAGAAGCATGTATCGCATCAGAATACCGGTGCATCAACTCTGTGGGCATGACAGGACCAGGGCTGGTCAGCCCAGTGTGGCAAAGAACACTGATCTTGTGAACGGCAACTCCTGGCACCATGCGCACCGCGGTTACCACGCAGATCAGGTTCCAGTGGGATGAAAACTGAACAATGCCTGAAACTCTATCTGTGTTGGATACTTGCTGTGTAAACAGGTATTAGTCATTTTGGATTGCTGTGCACCATACACATGGCCATGAGGAGGCTGGCGAAGACTTCGATTTTTTTTCTTTTTTTTCCTGTTTGAGAGATGCTCATAGCTAGACTAACTGGCATCACCACTAACAAAGGTATGACTGTTCAAACAGAATATGTAGATAAGTGGGATCGTCCCCCCCCTCCCTCAGTTAAGAGGTTAAGAGTCTAAGTGAGACTGGGGAAACAGAGGTGCTCTTTCTCAGTCAAGCTGCTAAACTTTGATTCTCACAGCCATTCTGCCATTGACTTTAATGGCTTCCCTCATAGATTCTTCTATGTGTACACAGCTGTTCAGGAATACCGCTCTCATTCTAATTTTCTCCATTAAACATATTGTCTATAAACAAGACACTGGTTCCTTGGGGGTTTTCCAGGAAAAGTAATTATCAGGAGAAATACCAGAGAAGAATTACAGTTCACAGCTTCGCCCCAATCTGGGCACTGCTATCTTATACTGGCACTCTGTAGTGAGCCAGAGGTTCACACAAAAGTATCAAAAGTAGCTCACGTTAAAGAAACATCATAAGATTTGAACAGAAAAGGCAACAGAAAAGGGAGCTAAGCACAGTAGCTAATTCTCATCTTTTCAGATAATTATCATTTGCCCACAGGAATTTGACACCAAAAAAGTGACAAGTGACTAGGTCATAATCACTTTTGTCTCCCAAGATTCAACAATGCAGTAAGGTTTATCATTAATTAATCATGGCTACCGGGGCATCTCAGGGGAAAACATATAAATGTGGCATTCTCAGAAGACAAATGTGTTCCATTAACATGCGCCATCCGTCCAGCGGAGAAGCGAAGACACGAAAAGTAGCTGAGGCCTGGGGAAGTCATCTCAGCCCTGAAGCTGCTGGAAGATCCATGCTCCCACAAATCTCCTACGCCATTCTTCAACCATACAGAAGATAACTGCGCTCAAATGGGAAAGCCAAGAATGAATGGGAGGCAAAAAAAAACCCCCACCACAAGCGTGTCACACAACAGATCGCTTAGCGAAAGCCCTCGTTCAAGCATTGCTCTCCAAGGCTCTTGAACCCGGAAGCAATTTCTGTTATCGTCAGCGCCAGCCTGGCGAGAGCGCATGATAAATATTTGTCCTTCTTTAATATAGTCTGCGCCTCAATATATACTTCCAGTCTGAGCAGCGGCTAGCTCGGTGAGCAAGCGTGTGGGGCATGTTAGCGTAGCGCTGGAGCCAGTGGAAGCTGTTTAGCCACGGCGCTGTTCGAAAGGGCCCGACTGAGGCGGCGGATCAAAGGGCTGGAGCAGAGAGAGGCCACAGGAGCCTGTCACTCATTTGATCCTAATGAACTCCATCTTAGGGGAAACGCTGCCCCTCTTAAGCACCGGGCCGAGAGTTATCGTCTCCCTCCGAAACAGGGGGGAAATGCACAAACAAGGTGAAAAGAGGCAGGAATAAACCACGGCCATTTTTACTGTGTTCCATATGGACGGGTTTAAATGGGCAGGAAGGGGGGGGGCTGTCGACGGGGGGTTAGGGCAAAAAAGATAGCAGGACATTTCCTCCGCATGATCACTACAAGAAGCGGTAGTGGTAGCTTGGGGTTAGGGCTTTGGGCAGGTTATGAATCAGAAGGTTGCAGGTTTGAATCCTGGCTCGGCCATTGTTCGGCCAGGGTTGGGCCCTTGAGCAAGGCCCTTAACTCTCATGTACAATGTCTGACCCCAGTTTACAAAAAAAGAAGAATGTGAAGACTTCATTTCATTGCCTCATACTGAGCAACAATAACAAACTGAATCTTAATCTCAAGGGCAAACGAATAACTGGGATTGAACGCAAACTGCGGGGCACATTTCTGTCCAACTTGGCCAACTAGGGCCAGGACATACAGCCCAGCAACCAGAGGAGCTCACAGCTTTGACCACAACACAATGTCAAATGACAAAGACAAATGGTCAGTAGGTCAAAAATCACCAAACTGCACAGATAAAGATGAGAAGAATCTCATTGGACACTAATGAGGTCTTAGTTCAGCCTCGATGCCGTAACTACTATTAAATGGTATGATCCAGTATGTGCGTTTGCATTGATATCGCTTGCTGTATGCACTGCAGTACTTTTCTTATGATGTTATGAAGTCTGTGTTGTTGCTTGGACTCTTGGGTCCATAATTTACACATCACAGGGTCCTACAGTGCAAGAGATTTAATATGAACAGTCTAGTGTTTTAAGTATCTGTTATGGGTGGATATGAATGTGTTCGGCGATGCCTGGAACTTGGATGCTATTACAGTATATATAGCAGCATAAATATATATGGCTGAATTAATATTAAGCAGCAATAAAACGACTGTTCCATACAGATAAATGTGTGCATTGAGTGACCCTTAACAGGACTGCTGAGTGTTGAATCTTTAATTTTATTTTATTAAATCAATTTTTGTGCTTCAGGTGAACGTTGATTAATTAATGCATTAGTGTTTTTGGATCTGGTTTTAAGTATAGTCTGAATAAAACATCGTCATCTCTCTGCACTAGGCATAAAAAAGGTATTTAAAATTTTATGTGTTATATATTTTGATGTCAGGTGCAACAGGGCTCTTTGGCAAAAAAGGTACCGTGGAACCCTGTGTGACGCAGGCCACGTTTTATTTAACACATTCTACCGTCCAACATTAAAGAGTCTTTAATCACTAGACTGACTAAAATCAGACTGAAGACTTGTCCAGTGGCAACAGAGCCACACTGTTCTGTTTGCTTCTCATCTTCAGACTCCACCAACCAACCATGCTGCACACCATCGAGAGATTTCTAGGTCTGTCAACACGTCCTACCGTTTAATTAGAGTGTTCAGCAGCAGAGCGTACACACTTCAGATAGCACTTCACTGGAGTGGTCCGCCTTTTACTGCCTAGGAGAAGGAATGAACGCTGTCACGACCGACTGAGGGATTCGAGTTGCTGTATGTTCTACACTGGAGCATACGTGCACTGACAGAGCGCTGTGGCTTCAGCTCTCGCATGGCCATCTGGCAGCTGTTTGAAGCTTAGTTATGCATGAGCGGATGAAATATTTCTGGGCTCCATTATTTGGCTTTATCTTTTGTTTCCGAACCACAATGGCTTCGACAGGTCCTGTCATCTGCAGGCGCTAGACGGACCAACACAGAGGCGGAAGCATGGGGACTGTTCTTGTGAGGCTACACACCTCAGAGGGGGCCGGTCAGGGATTGCGTGGCGCATTTATCACTCGAGAAATTCCTTGATAGAAGGTAGAGAAAAGCGATGAAGATGTCTTTGGGAAGGCTGTGTGATTTGGGACTGCTCTCCAACATGTGCAGTGAAACGTCCTACACAAGGCCCAGTCTGAGTGCAGAGGACAAGGAGCAGCACGTGGAGAGTCATTAGTGCCCGGAGAGAAAGATTCCCCACCAGGAATACTAAATCACTAGATCGGGACATGGAAATGTGGGAGGAATCACCGCAGGGGTGATTACAGAACTCAGAGGCCCATAGATGTAACCTCATAGATGTATGGTTACAAACTAATTTCAAGTCAGGTCAGGTACATCTTGTGCCTCCCCTTGAAGTTATGGCTAGAAATGGATCCCCTCCCCCCTTCCAAGAAAAGAAAAGAAAAAACAAACAAACAAAAAAAAAAATAACCACCCCTCCCCCCCTTCACAACCCCATCCCCCAGTCCCCTACTACTGCAGTTGGTCCTCAGCTTGCATTCCTCCGTTTGTGATAACATATCTAGGAGGAGTTCATACATCACCACAATGAGATTGCTATCTGCAGTTAGTTTTGGCTTGGGCAAGTACTGGGCCCTCACTCCCACGCATTAGCGAGAAAAGGAAAATAGCACAGTGACAGTAAGCGATTGCACAACGCGCACAGGTGCCATCAATCATACAGAGACTGAGCACGCAAATTTCCCTCCAAGCCTCGAAGAAAAAGGTTAAAGACATCGAGCCGGGGGGGGGGGAGGGCCTGAGGCTCACGCGGGGTGGCAGGGGGAGGGGCAATTTGCACATGATTTTGCCGATTGAAGGGAGGCTCCGAAAATGCTTTCGCAGTACTAATTGAGTGTAAGTGCCACTGCCACAGCTATTATCAGCACAGCTGCTGCTTGTAGCTGCAGTCAGCCATCCAGCACCTCAGGTCAAAGTCACGCTTAAACTCCTTTAAATCGCGCAGGAAATGCACGTGGGGTGGGCATCAGGAAACAACACGCACGCAAAAAAAAAACGAAAAGCACCACAAAACTTGTTCTCTGTGACAGCTACATGTCTGAGAGATCGGAGACGGGGGGTAATTGGTTCCTCCTCACCTGCAGTGACATTCAGGTGGGGAGCGTAGCCTGGTACAGCCTGCAGCCAGACAACAGAAACATGCTAGACTTGCCCGTAACCTGTTCGTCACTGAGCCCAGAGAAAATACAGTAGCAGGGCACCTGCCCAAGATGCGTATCAAAGGCTTTGATGCAGCTGATCAGATGCAGACAGCAGCAAACTGTGCAACTTTCTCAAAAGGTCAATCAGCCTCCAGAAAGGGGGGGGGCAGGCTTCCACCGAGCTCTTCTGGATGTTCTCCATGGCGGAGGCATAGCGAGTGGGTGATCTGGGCGTTACGCATCAGTCATTCCTGTTCGCGACGGCATGGAGGCTTGGCGCAGGTCCTGGGAGAACCGGTAGCTGGCTGAGCAAACCCTCATCCCCCCCCCTCCCGACACCTCTGCACACACCTCCATGAATGCACCTTCTCAAAACACATCGGTGCAGGAATGCTAAACAAACAGGCGACTCGGCTGCGCTGCCCCATGTGTCACCCCGAGAAACAATGCGAATCTGATTAGCCATCAGGAATCCAGAGACTGACACAGGCATCAGGTTCCACCGCTAGCAAGCGCTGGGGGGAGAAGAAAAAAATCTAAATAAATATCGCGAGAACTAGGTGAAGGATGAACGCGAAGACACGAAATGCACTTTGTCCGAAATGCACTCAGAGGAATTTCTTGTTTAAAGGAGCATCAATTTAGGATTTTAATGTTGACTTTTGCACTAGAAGATACCAGAGATCTTAACACATCCAGCCAAGCTCCATGACCTGGTTGAAGATGTTTAAGAGGATAATGTCGGGCTAATGGTTACAAGGCTGGCCACTGTCATTCCTAAAACACATATTTGACTAAGGTCCGGTTCAAGTGAAATCCAAGAGCAAATTCAACAAATATGTTTGTGTCTAGCATGTCTAGCAGAACATGGGCAACTGACACATTACTTTGAATAATATTACAATGAATCATACACAAACGTACACAGCATACAGTCAAATCAAATATTTGGTTCTAATCCTGCTAAACTGCAACTGAAAACAAAGGGGTAGCAGTCTGATCGGTCAGAGTCAGAAATACTGTAAAGTTAATCTGGGAGGAAGGGTTAGCATAGGGAAAAGAGCATTTCATGAGGAAAGTCCACTGGCAGGGATGTTAATGGGCAATTAAAGGCTTTGGCAGAGAGAGGGCGTTCATTAATGTAGAGGCAGGCAGCCATTAGGGGTAGTGATTTATTTTCATTTCATTCTCCTTGGCTGAGAGGAGCAGATACCTCTTCTTAACTACTGCATGAGCAAAAAACAAACTTGGTGACTATACGGAAAGGTGCGTAGAAAAAGATAATCATATAATCTACAGGATATGACGAAACCTGAAAGCCATTAGCAATGACAGACGGATGAGAGATGGACTCAAGGAGGATAGTGTAGATAAGTGTGTTTACCAATTCAGTTTCGCAGGACTTAATCACATTTTTGTACCATTCCGACCCCAAACACACCTCAGTCGCAGACTACCTGTACTGGCAGAGGTTTCTTGAGGACTGGTCTTGTGGTTGGTGGACAGACTTGAAAGAGACAGCGAGCTATTAAAAAGAACAGAAGTGAGGAGGGAAAAAGGAACTGGGGCACTAAAGCCCAACTAACCATTTATCATCTTGTCATCTGGGCAGAAGAGAATCCCAAGCAGTTTACCAAAATTCTAGCTCTGACAAAAGTTCTGAGGGTGCTTACAAAATCAAGTAACGTCTTCTTCGGAGGCACGGGTTGGATTTATGGCAGGAGCCCGTCCTAGCCAGAGTTTCATCTGTAAACAACCTGGCTCTGCTGCTGGGGTTTCTAGCACTACAGCACAGTAACTTCTCAGCTCTCCACTTGCATGGGGTCACATAAGAAAGAGAGAGACAAAGAGAGAGACAATGGGAGAGACAATGGAGCCAGAAGGGCAGCTGAGCAGATATATCCAGTCGTTAGTCTCCTTCCCAAGAAACATACTGAACTGAGCTCAGGTACTGTCCATTTGAAAGTATTTAGTCGTGACACTTAGGAGACTGTAAATCATCCGATGTAAAGTAAGAAAGAAAACAACATTTAAAAGCACAGCTTGTCTTGCCGTTGAGCATCTAGGTTACAAGCTCCTGGAGTCACACCCCAACCATTCTAAAGTTCAGGTGAAGTATTTTAATGGCCATCGGTACTTGGACACATCCACTCACTTGCTTACTTGGCCTGAAAAAGAAATTCCACCCATTCAACTTAATGATTCAAGCAAACAAAGTCATTCAGATTGTCTTTTAAAAATCATCGTTCTGGAATAACATGCCAACTCACATATGTCTCCAGAACACACTGCATGGCTATGTTCATTTCACAATGAGAAAATTGTGAACAGAAACCACAAACTAGTCTAATGCTTTATTTTATGATACTAGCAAAGCCAGATTAAAGCAGACATATACTCTGGGTTGCCAGTACACAGGCTTGCATGTGTACTCTCTTCTGCCGTAGCTCCATAGTCACTTTAACCTAAAACATGGCAGTCTTTTCCCGTCTGTTCCATGGTGCGACAGCAGAAATGTCAGCTACCTGGCTGCTGTTCTCCAACCGCACGCCGACTCCAGTCATCAAAGCCGGAAATTATGTATATGCATCAGTCGTCCTCCGACTAATGCTCCACATGACGTGGCAACACGGGAACTGGTCGCACCACTGAACGGTGCAACATTGTATAGTGGAGGCCGGTGAAAAAAGAATATTTGATAAAATGTTTCTAATGTTTATTCATCAAAACACTGAGGGAACTGTCTGCATTGTTGGTTAAGCAGGCTTGGCCTCCATTGAAGCCACCGTCAGTGGAATTTCCTTTTTAGTTCAGCGTTCGTCATCATCAAAACGTAAAGAGGAAGCACTAACTAGCCACAATGGTCCAGGTTGTCATCAAATGTCTAAACAAGACTCTTAAACCAGGATGCAAATACCACAGCAGAGTCCATCCCACAGAAGTGGATGGGTGAAACAGGAGTAAGGGGAGGGTTAAATATGCAAATGCTGGTGTAACTGATTTTAACAAAGCCATGACCTTTTATCACAGAATCCACATTCATTCTCAGGAAATCATAACCAAATTAAGACTTGACACCTGCAGAAGCCACTCTTCCTTAATGACGGACAGTAGCAGCGTGTCATGGGCAGGGGAGAAAAATCCCCAGAAGTGTTGGAGCAGAGCTGGAACAAAACATGAACAAGCATTTCTCTATCACCAAAGCGAAACCTATACACACGGACTCTAAAGCCATTCTTTAAATGTTCAGATCCGAGATATTTCATGAGTGTTCATTTATTGAGACGATTCAATGCACTAGAAAATACGGAGGATCACAGAAAATGATCACTAACTATCACTAATTTTCGGCTCATGACACACAGGGCCCCATCCCCACCTCTAACCCTCTAACCTGTTCAATTCACTTCAGCTTTAGATGCACTCATGATTTGCATTCTCTCCTGCCACTGCAAACCAGTTCTTGTATTAAGAGACGGAGGTGCTGCCCCTGATGCCTCTGCCTTGCCATGTGGATGCTGAATTTTCCAAGCCAGAGATTCTGGGAGAGATAGACACGCTTTTTAGGATCTCTGCATGGCAGCAAGGCTGATCCGCATCTGTTGTTCGGCCCTCGCCGGGGAAAACCTCAAAAGGCAAGATAAGGCAGAGGCACTGACAGCTGGTGTAGGAGCCGCAGCTGGAGCTGGACAGGAGAGCGCCACCTACTGGAATCCCGTTTAACAGAAGGGCGATATGTGCTCGGCAGTGGGGCTCATGGCCACGTCTCTCTTTCCTCTGCTGGAAACGTCTGCTAAATACACTAAGCCTGATAAGTCTGATAAGTCAAATACTCATTAAATGTCACAGATGGGTCACAAATGAAGACAACCATTGTAGGCGACACGGTGTCCTGTTTGTGTTGGACATGGTTGGGGAAATGCAGGTGAGTTTACAAAAGTTTGTCCTGGGATTTTAAATAATGCAGGCATTGGGCTTAGACACAGTGTCCATATGTGTTTTTCACAGTGTGGATCATAAAAGCACATTAAATATCTTATTTGTTACATTGCTCACATTTTTTGGTTATCCAGTAAAGTGGCCCATTCAAAGTGTCTCATGTGTGTGACAGAAATGGGTGAAAGTAAAACTTGCCAAACCATTATAGTGTATATCCTGCTTGTTCAGGGTTGTGGGTGCAGGTTGGCAGTTTCTCACAACAAATCAGTCAATAAGATGAGCTGTGTCATTACTGTCACCTAGTGGACAGTGGAGACACACATTGAGAAAGCAGAGGCAGGAGTATGCACACACACACACGCGCACACACACACACACACACACACACACACACACACAAGCACACCCACACACAGATGCATACACATACATGCACGCACACGCACATACACACAAAAACGGGAGTGGTAGAAATGAAACCAATACAAATTCCCAAGGACTGATGATTGACCTTTCAATGGGCCTTCATTTAATAGCCTTGATGACAAACGACATCATCTGTTCTGTGTGCATATGTGCATGTGGGTGCATGCACACCGGTGCACAGGTTATACTGGGGACTTGGACTCGCCAAGGAATGTGGAAGAAAGGATGAGAACTGTTGCGTTTGTTTTTCTTGAACAATGCTAAACACGCTGCAGATTTCCCCCATGCACTCACTGTATTCCTCCGTAAGAAGCTCTACCAGTTCAAAATATTAACTCTCTGCTGCAAAGTAGTTTACGGAAAAAATAAAAACTCCTGCGTCTGCCACAAAGACATTAAGTGTAACTGCATTATCAACAGGTGTGATGACGTGAAAACACCAGAATCACACATCATGGAGCATTTGCCCTTTCTCAGGGCTACATTCAGCTCAACTCAACTCAATTCAGCTCAACTCAAACAGGTCAAAGGCAGCGGATCTGTCCAACGCTTCCCGAACGCTCACCTATAGGTCCATAAAAGCTGATAATGAAGCCAATTATGGGCCAGGAACAGCAATAATAGACCTTTTTGTGGGGCAGTAAATTCTTTAATTACTTGTTAACACCCCCATGTCTCTCTGGACAAGTGCAGGGCCCCTGGAGGCCCCTGAGCAGAAGGCAAGCAGGGCGACAGAGACTCATCCCTGCTATCTCTCGGGCTGCGCATGCTTGGTCAGCCACAGAGTGCGTATGCAGGGGTTAGGGGTTCCCCTGGAGGACATGGGAGAGGGGGAGAAGAAGCAAGACCGGAGCTCCCTGCCTGCAAGGTGCGTATGCAGATGAGGAAGACGGAAAAGAACAGCGGACATTCTTAGCCAGCGATACAATCTACTGCTTCTCTAGGGACCAGGAGAGGAAAAGGCAAGGGCTGCAAGAAGCACGCACACACACACACACACACACACACACACACACGCTACGCATGTCTGCATGCGCTCAGTCCTGCAGTTCAAGAGATGTAGGTGTTTGCATGTGTGCGGATGGTGTGGCAGGACTGTGGTGCACGTGTTGGGTTGTGTGCGTCCAGGACATGGGTGAGAGTTCCCTGGTGTGTGTTCCTGCAGACCCCCACCATAGCTTCAGCGCGAGAGGCTGATGCAGTAAGCCATTATTGAAGTGTAAAAAAGTGTTCAGCCAGCACTGGAGAAACTTGCTTCACCACCCAGCTTCTCAGAGCAACATGAACACGCACACCACCATCCTAAACACCCCCTCACCCACACACATACCCACAGGTCCTCAAAGCTGCGGGATTTTGGAGAACTCTACCCTGTCTAAAAGACACACACACACTCTCTCTTTCCAAGCATTATATAAGCAGTGTTGGGCAGGCATGGTGGTGGTTTAAAGCTGATGAGATCAGAGATTATGTTACACACAGGGGCCGTTTGATGCCGTAATTATGCAATCAGCAGTGTGGCCCTGCCCTGTGCATGTTTAGCATTACTGATCGCAGTATCATGAAAAGCTCCAGCGCAGACAACAGCAAGACAGGAAAGTGGCGCGGTGACACAGCGAACGCGACGCCAGCGCGACTCCAAGCTCGCCTCTCTCCAAGCATCCTGGGAAAACCAGTCCTCAAACGCAGACTCCAGCAATCCAGCCGACCGGGCCAAGAAACTGCCACAAGAACCAGCAGAGGAGCACAGCGAAATCTATACACAGGCCACATTTAGTCCTCAAGGGCCATATAACATAAAATATGGTTCCCACCGTCAATGAGCATAAAAGCTCAGCTTAGTATCTTCTTTTTAAAAAAAAAAATAATAATATAAATAAATAAGACCTTGCTACATCCTGCCAACGCGACCATGTGTTCTGCTTCATCATCAGCTGCCCCGACCGCCTAGGCCGAGACAAGGCGGCGAACCCTCCGGCTGTCCGAGGCGAGGCAGGCTGACCATAACGAGGCGGCCTGCCTCTCCGGGCTCTGCGCCTACGCCCGGCTGGCGTGCTGTCCCACAGAAGAGGAGCGGTGGGGGGAGGACAGTGACGAGGCCCAGCTCAGCAGTTCCTCCCCCCCCACCAACACAGCGGCTCCTCAAAGGGACCGCTAATGAAATTCAGCATCACGCATGAAAACAAGCAGCAGAAGTCTGTAATTGGAGGGCCGGGAGCCCGCCGGGAGCTCGCCGTGGGCCGCGCTCCAGGCCAGACGATTATGCCAGGGGCTTTTCTTCTCTCTCTCTTTTTTTTTTTTTTTTAAATCCAGCAATTTGTCAAAGGAATGGAGAGGAGTGTTCAGAACTGTCAGGGTGAAATTGTTCGTACGGCTGCGGTATTTCAGCAGCACGGCGGGGTAGGCACGGGGGCCGCTGTGCAAAAGCAGCCTCCTTGGAAGGGAGAAATGGTTGGACAAATCAAAACACACACACACACACGTAATTATACTATGGAGCATTTGGACAGCGCAGGAGCCTGAAATAGCGAGCTTTGAACGAAAATGAGGGAGCGGCCTCGTGAGCTCACAGCACTGCCGCCGAGCGTCCGAAAGACGTGGAAGCCTACTTTTAGGGCAAATAAGGATTTTTCCTCATGTAGCAGACAGACAACTGTGACTACTGTAGAGTGAACAACTACGGCGCAAGCAGTCGATCACCGGAGAGGTGTAATGGTGATGTTTCCCAGGCAGCACAAGCGAGGTGGGGGGGGGGGGGGGGGGGGGGGGTTAGTTGCGGGAGAAAGAATCGCTGTTTGTCTCTTTCAGTGGGACAGATGTGGACAATGAACTCTTGACACAGTCTAGGTCTCTTTATGTTCAACATGTGTGTTTGTTACTCTCTCTGGTGGTGGGGATATGGATAAGTGTGTGTGTGTGTGTGTGTGTGCACGCGCGCACAGAAGATGAGGGGAGCAGCAGGATATGCAGCGATCTGGGAGGTTGGTTGTAATGACACACACGGGACAGATAAGCTTCCTGTCTGTCAGAGTTCCATCAGGGAGCAACTGATTTACAGCCTTCACTGACCAGTCTGCATGCCCCATACCCTAAGCAAAACACACACACACACACACAGGCTTTGTGTGAAGCATTCAGTTCACCATACGTGTCAACATTTGTAAGCCGTCTCTGTGCTGCGTGTATGTCAATGAGATGCATGTAAGAAAAAAAAAAAAAAAAAAAAAGGTGTGTGTGTGTGTGTGTGTGTGTGTACACAGCAACCTCTCAGTGACACCCAGCAAGTCATGGCCTGTTGGTCCAGGATAGCGAGCGAGAAGATGGACAGATCCATTAAACAAAATGTCACCCGCAAACACAACAATGATTAATCACGCGTCGCAAATTATAAGCACCTGTACGAGCGGCTGTTCGGCTCCCCTTCCCCCGCCGACCGGCTTTCACTCTCGCTTACTTCAACAGGCGTGCGCTTCACTTTCTGTCTGCCTCGCTGTCGATGACGGGGGGGTTGTGCACACATGCGCACACACACCCATGCTTACACTGACGGCAGTCAATATTTAATTGGACAAACTTTACATGTCAAAATTAGAGCTGATAAATACACGAACAAGTGGGAGACAATTACACAACCACACGGATATATAAAGCAGTTTTGTTTTGTTTTTTTACTATTATATAAACATGAGCGCCAGACAGGTCATATCAGTCCACAATCGAGGTACGTTTAGTACCTTCGTTCTTCTTGGTCCCGCTTACGTGTCACAGTACACGATGACGGAAAACGGAAAGGCTCGCGGCCCTGCTGCGGTAGCGGCGCGCGGCTAACGAGCTGAAGCCGCGTGCAGCAGCTGCGGTTGAGGGGAACAGAGAGGGACGTATCCCCAGTCACCTGAGCTCATTATGCTAAAGCTGGAGCAGGGGCTAACGGACGCACGGCCTCACGCGAGGAAATGGCAACGTGATTAATGGGGGCTAAATTAAGGCGCGCGGGCAGTTCCCCTGCCCCAGTTAAACCAGTCGCCTGTCATAAGGTTTAAAACCCCAGAGCCTCCACAGCACAAACCAAATCCCGCCCATCACACACGCGCACAGCCCTCGTCGCGCATTACACACGTGCTCGTATCCCCGTACAACTTCGTAAGCATTAAATGAGAAAGGGACACGTTCGGAGGAGTAAAGTAAAACGAGAAACACAATAATGTGGCTTTGCGACTGAACCTGCATATGGGAGCAAAAAATAAATAAATTAAGGCCTTCTGATACCGTCGCAGAGGGCTGCTCACACACAGGACACATCTAGAACACACACACACACCCTGGTGGGAATGCGTTTGTGTCCCACTCCTATAAAAGAGAAAAATCTATTAAAAGAAAAAAATGAGAGCGCATGCAAGCCAGAAAGAGAAAGCGTGTGTGCACGCGCATGTGTATAAAAGGAGGGGGGAGCACACACAGAGGCCTCAGGTACCTGCCTGTACAGTCCCTTCTCTCCAAATGTTTATTTTGGACCAGACTGGCAGCCAACTGGTTGCAATTGACCCTCTACAGGGACGAGTTAGAGACAGAACATGAAACTTTTCCTTCTGGGAGAAAGAAAGATGGAAAAGCCACACGCACACACGCACACACACACACACACACACACACACGGCTCAGATAGCATGCATGCTTACACATGCTACAGAGCTACAAAGACAAACGTGTATAAAGAAAAGAATAAAATAAACAGCGGTGACGGGCTTGCACACTGTACTTGAGTGTAGTACAGGACTAAGCAGGTCATTACATGTACGCAGCAGTACTGCACACGAGCACTTCACTGCCAGCCACTCACAGAGGTGTTGTGCTTTTCTGAACAGTGTCTGGAATAATTGCTCGTTTTAACAAAACGGAGTTTCGAGTCCGAGTAGTTGCTGACATCGCTGAAAAGTAAAATCATACGAAAACATAAAATGACCATCCAACAGATTTCTTTTTGATTTCTTTATAAAGCTTCAATACTGGTAGCACAATATATTGTGCTCTAGGTGTGGAGCTGTGTAGGATGGCATCCTGTAATCAACAGAGAGATGCACAATATATTGGTTGTGGTGACATGGTGATAAATTACATTACACAATCACTGTTACAATGTCTTTGAATGCATTGGTAATGTTTTTTCCATGGCATACTTAACATTTACATACAGAGAACTTTGTTACTTAATATATGTTATAATAATATTATAATAGTGCAAAGTACAAAGAGTGTTCACCAGTGTCATTAAAAATAAGTTGCAAGCCATATCACAATGCTGTAATTATTTGTCCTTGTCATTGGCTCCTGTCAAAAAGTAAGAAATTTTTTTTACACTTCCTATTAAATGTAAATCATTATGAAGGACTCGTGATAGTGAAGAATGGAAAAGCCAACATTGACCTTCCCACAAGTTTTGAAAACATCACAGATTCTGCTTGTCTACTCCAGGGTGGGGACATTACTCCGTGTTTACTTATGTGGGTTTTCTTCCATCAGCAAGCATGCATGTTTAGCATCACCAGAGGATTATGGAGATACAGTGGTACTTTCTGACCAATGGAAGGATTCCGCATTTCTCATCTCAGAGCCATCCAGTACGTCTCATGGCTTCTGTGAGATGATTAAGAGATGCTGGAATTCTGATCATGAGCAGCACAGCAAGCAGATGGAGCTCAAGTTGAGCAGTAGCAAATTGATATCGACACTGTGACAATGGCAGAGTCAAACCGTGACACCAAGACTATTCATGAACAACCCCAACTCACCAGAGACAATGTGTGTGTTAAGGTGAGAGAGAGTGAGAGAGATGGGGAGACAGACAGAGATAGAGGCAGGACAGAGGGAGAGAGGGGCAGGGAGAGAGAGAGAGAGAGAGAGAGAGAGAGCAAGATGAGAGTGGCAGTGGAAGAGAGAGAGAGTGAGAGATGAGAGTGGCAGAGTGCAGAACTGGCCATGTAGACTAAATAAAATCTCTTAATCCTCATAAACTTCTCCATATGAGTATTATATCCCTGCCTGTGCAGTGAATGGAACTCATTTTGGAGTTAAAACATGCGGGCGGATGCTCCTCCCACCGCTGCTCCTCCCACCGCTGCTCCTCCCACCGCTGCTCTCCTCCCATAATGGGCCCTGTGTTCCTGTGAGGGCCGCGCTGCTGTTGCCGCCTGTGCAGGCCCAGCCCACCAGCTCAGCCCAAGAGCTGCTGACAGGCCCGGTTCACTGTGAAAAACGTCCTGGGAAATGGAAATGTAGGGCTGGGAGAATGATGACATTATTACAGAGTGCGCATGCATGTGTGTGTGTGTGTGTGTGTGTGTGTGTGTGTGATGACATTGGCACTGTCTCTGCATGGCAGTCTGAAGGAATCATAAGCATGAGCTGGAATAATGAATGTTTTTTAAATGCTGGTTACCACAGATGCATGCATATGCCGGCGTGCACAGAACACACACACACACACACACTTAAGTCCACCTGATCTCAGCGGCTCGTCAGGGAGAGGAAGCAGAGAGTCAGGCTGGCACATGACTGCAGGGGCCTCATTAGTCATGACTGTCACATGTAACCCAAACAAAAGCAAGGGACTTGGTGGTGTGTGTGTCCACTCCCTCAGACCCAAACTTTCAGACATACAGGCCGGCACTGGACATGTCCCACATAGTGTGTGGAAGACGACTGGGGGGAGGGGGGGGGCAGGAAAAGAACAGAGTGACATTTTTAGGGTGGACTGCTCAGGTATGTCAGTCAGACACAGGAAACGTATTAACACTGACCACAGTTTATTCTGCTAACCACAGTGTGGCCCTGTGGGACTGAGCTGCACGGCAAGGTCTGTTTACACACACACACACACGCACACACACAATTCGTCACACATTTTTCTGCATGCACTCCCAACATCTGTAAACACCAAAATAAAACATGACCATTTACCCAGTCAGTCATAAACACTCATTACTTTTCACATGTGAAATCCTGTCCATCTATCCACAGAACACGCTGCTGTTCCCAGGACCAAAGCAGGAAGAGAAACTCTACATACAGAGGAAAACAACATATTTCCTTCTCAGTTCAAATCTTCAACACACACACTGACTTACTATATTTCATCCACGTTACAACAAAAATACGATAAATGCTGTCTGTTCATTTTTGAACGATCCCTCTTCGTTTTGAAAGTAAATATTTTGTACCTTCCACAACTAGACAGGTATTCATAAAACATTCAAGATTTATTTTGTGTAAGAGAAGGAAATTAGGAAACCAAAAGCCTCCTAGACTCATAACTACTGACCCAGGATCAGAGTGGTCCTTGTTTACTCTGCTCTTATCCACAAGAGGCCAATTGTCACTGACCCTGATTCACTCCCTGTGGGAACTCTTTTGCACCTACTGATTCCTAAATTGTTCTCACCTTTAGTAAAGAAGCCACCCCTGAGAGTGCTAACTGGTAAAACCACTGCTCATCTCTGCTGCGCCCTACAGCTGCTATTCCAGTTTGAGCCCCAGCTGCGCCATGTGCTGTCCACGGTTCGAGATCCCTGGAAATGAAACCGGCTATGTAATGGCCTTCCTTCCATAGTCAGGTTGAGGCCACGCGAAACC
Organism: Brachyhypopomus occidentalis; assembly: GCA_020368025.1. Lineage (NCBI taxonomy): Eukaryota > Metazoa > Chordata > Actinopteri > Gymnotiformes > Hypopomidae > Brachyhypopomus > Brachyhypopomus occidentalis. The sequence goes on along the minus strand of JAGXOD010000002.1, from coordinate 9,401,817 downwards.
GTGCTAATGGCTTTTCCACAGCAAGGTCCAGACTTTGCCTGTGCTGGACATTCTTATGCCAAAACCGTATAAAGTAATGGACAAAGGATGTATAAACATCTCTTTTCAATTTCATATAAAGAAAGAACCATTTTTAAGGCAAGGGATTTATTTAACATTATTTCAAACCCATTCATTTATCTGTGGTAATTTTTCATATCTGGAAATGTTAGTAGTATAGTTAGCAGTATCAGAGATATGGTAGAAAGGAGGATTCCAGTCAAGCTCTAATAAAGATTAAGGTGAAGTGTCATAAAACAAAACGCATCAACCACAAATCTGGGCGCAAAAACACGTCACCAAAACGAACACAAGCCAAGCGGCCGCTGCGTTTACCGCTAGGCTCAACGCCGCTAACGGGCCACCGGCAGCAACTGCAGCCAGTACACACATTCAGCTCTGGCCCACCTGTGGGGCGGCTCTGTCTGTGGCCACAGACCCCCCTGCCTAACAGAAACAGGGTCTCTTCCATGGCTGGGAGGTTGTAATTTGTAACAGGCAGCTGGGCGGGCGACCTGAGAGGTCCTCCTCTTATCTGGACAGGAGATCACCAGCAAATCGTATCAGAGAAAAAGGCTGTTTAAATATAGCCATAATTACTGCAATCATTTCTTGCTGTCTTCCCCCGCCGCCCCTCCTCTTCTTGCTCTTCCCTCCATGTACAGGGTTTTTATTCCCCCTTCCTCCTCTTCCCCCCCCCCTCGTGGTGTGGGCTCGCGGCTGACAGTTGCATGACAAGGAATGTTTCCCTTTGTAAGAGTCTACTTCCTCCTCGCCGAGTTTTAGCTTAATTGAAACGTTTCCTATTGGGCTCAATCAGGGAGGCAATTACCTAATTATTCGCTTATGCCTTACCCGGTCCTGTACGGAGTGGTGAGAGACATTGAGACAGAGAGAGAGAGAGAGAGAGAGAGAGAGAGAGAGAGAGAGAGAGCGCACGCGATTGGGAAAGAGAACATAGGAGAGAGCGAGCGAGAGAGAAAGAGAGAGTGCTGGATTTTAAGGAGAATTCTTGCTTTCTACAATAAATAAATACATTTTTAACAATGGACAATGTTTTTAATGCCTAGGTCACTCTTGCTGAGTTGCCAAAGCCGTGTGATGCACAGCCACGATGAAAGGACTTCAGATCTTTTCTAGAGAAGTGAACGTAACATCCAGAAACAGGCAACAGGGGGAAAAGATGCTGTGTAGCCAAAAGAGGCATTTTATGGGCTCATAAGGAAAAGGATCATCAAGGAGGGAGAAAGAGAGGGGGAGAACTGGGACAACGGGGAGACATTAATGTTTCTGGAATGTTCTGTCCCAGCTGAAACAGCCTCCAACACATTTAATAATTAGACAGCTCATAAAATCCAAATATATCAGCCTTGCGGATAAAAAGTCCCCCCCCCCCCAATGCTCCTCTCTGGGATTTATGCGAGGCGACAAAAAAATCCCACTGTTTTGACCCATAATAAACACAGCCGTTCCATTAATTAAAGATTTGACAGGTCAATCGCTAAATCACCTTTAAAATCCATCTCAAGAGCGAAGTGAACGGGATGGGAGCCCCCCCACCACACACACACACACACCACATGATCCAGAATATCGGGACTTGGATATTCCGAAATATTGTATGGATGGCATAAACCCGCCAAAGCACAGACAGGCGGTCCTGACCTCCCTCCCCCTGCATCCTGTCGCCAAGACCCGCCCTGACTCCGGAGAGGTCAGAGCTTCGACAAGTGCGGCCTGCTGTGCTCTTAAATCAATCAGGGCGATGGGGGGCGGGGCTATAAGCGGCCTGGCGCGGACCTCCACATGCCGTGGCGTAATTCAGCCGCACGGCCGGGGCCCAGCCAACACCCGGCAGCCAACATGTGCGCCACTGTTGTCTAAACAACCACCGCGAGGCAGGACGCAGAGAGGAGGGTGTGTGTGTGCGTGTGTGTGTGTGTGTGTATACACCTGTGTGTATACAGCTACATGGGCTGTGGAGATGCCAGAAAGGCCTCGGCTTGAGGTCATGGAAATGGGCTATAATGCAGCCTTTCAGCAGGAAAATGAGAGAAGCAGAGGGCTCAGACAGAGCCATTCCCATCTCCCCCCACCTCTCTCTCACACACACACACACACACATCAAAAATAGTCAACAAGGCCATGCAGACAAACACGCACATACTCACATGTGGACATACCCTCACACAAACTAAATGGTCAATGGGCCCCCACACACACACACACACACACACACACACACACAACACACACACATCTGTAGGTTCTACAAAGGAAAGAAAAATGAAGGATTACTCAGACTGGGTGGGCTGCTTGGCCAGTGCATCCTGAATGACCATTAGGGAGTTAATACATTAATCCTACATACCAAACCAAACACACGCATGCACGCACACACCGACAGAATTCTGAGGAAGATTCACCCATCCCCAACACACACACTACTCCATTCATTAATTATCATTTTGTGTCTGTACACCTTCATCAAGACACAATGCACTTCAATATTCAACAGTACACAGCGTCCACACGAACCCGCGAGCCAGGTGTTCCCAAAGTGGTCAAGAGGATGAAGGAGAAGAAGGTGCTTCTGGCATGTATAACAGCAGGCTAGACGAGAGGAGCTTCCACCAAGTTAAGAATCCACGTAGAAGACAAAATGTTTCCCGCCATGTGATTCTAATGCACGTGTCTGCAAGTGCAGCTTTTCCATTCGGATCAGTCACATCATCCAAAGCACAATGCTTTTGTGTGTGTGTGTGTGTGTGTGTGTTGCCCAGCCAAATGGCAGAAAACAGGATGAGAGGATGAGTGGAATGGAAAGAGTGAATGATGGGGAGGGGGGAGGGGGGAGGGGGGAGAGCGGGTGGACGGTGGGCACCCAGGTGGTCCAGAAGCCCTGCTGCTGTGATGCGGGGCAGAGAACCTGAGCCCCATGCAAATGTGATCACTCCCGCTCACGCTGATTGGGGCGGCGGCATATGATTAAATATAATTGCAAAAAAACCTTTTCCAAATGCCTCGGCGGTTTGGAAAAACCTGGGAGGACGTATTTAGAAGTCAGCCTTTGTCTTTTCAAGGGAGTCGGGGTGGAGCAAGGGAATTCGGATGTTTGTGTGTGTGTGTGTGTGTGTGTGTGTGTGTGTGTCCGTCTATTAAGTTAAATACTGTGTGCGTGTGCCATAAGATTTAAACCTGGTGTGTATGCATGCGTGCGTCTGTCTGTGTGCGGCCCTGTCTGAGATGCAGGGCCTCTCTCTGTGCTGGTGAAGGCAGCAGGTCACCGTGTCAGGTGGTAGTAAACCTGAATAGGTGCAAAGTAGCAAGGTGCAATAGGTGCAAAGCCCAGGAGACAGGAGTGGGCTAGCCCCAGCCCAGGAGACAGGAGTGGGCTAGCCCCAGCCCGCCCAGCCCAGGATGGCGCTGACTGCCCCTCTCAGAATGCATGTCATTAGCTTATCAAAAAGAGCGTCCACACAGCAGAGACAGCAAGAGTCCAAGAGCAACGCACATGGGTTTCAGATAAAAGACAGAGAGAGAAAGAGAGAGAAGAGAGCTCTGCGGAGAGAAGCATTCCAAGAGCACAGAGATGGCACGCACACACACGCGTGCAAACACACACACACACTGCTCTCCTTGTTTTATGTCCTCCTGCACTACACACAGCAGACATATACCAGTCTCAGAAGACAGAATATACGCAACTGAAGGCTACAAGTGCTGGTGAAGGTATGTGGTCCAGTCAGAAGAATTGAAGCCCACGGACACGTTCGCTCAACAAGAACAGGAACCCAAAAAGAAAAATGTGCAGCTGTGTCCGTGACAATGAGAAAATGAATGTGAACAGGAGAGCTTAAGGTTAATTAGGGGAGAGGGAGGTTATTAATAAGCTCCCCTTGATGTGAAAATAAGGATTGGAATCTTTTATCAAAATATCACAGGAGCCAACGATTTGTCTTCTGGTTAGGCATTAAAATCATGGGAATAACTTCTCTCATGCGTCCTCGATAACGTCTGCACAGAGAACAGGATGCATTGTAGTGTTGTAGCATGTACATCATTACAGTTCAGATCCAAAGACTTGCAGCATATTAAAATCTACAGCAATTACACACACACACATCCACCATCTCCCACATCCCCACATTATTCCACTACAGACTTGCCTCTTACTGGCAATACTACAAAAAGGTGGAATATAACTCATTATAACCCTCTATTCCAGTCAAATACATAATGGATTATGTTATGCTCTTAAATTGAGACTAAACTGCTCAAACTGAGCTTGTATTTAAATAATGTAAAATTCAATTCTCTACATTACATTTTGAAATGTGGAGAGAGGGGAGAGAGAGAGAGAGAGAGAGAGAGAGAGAGAGAGAGAAACGTTGCGGTCTTGGGCATTTTCATCAGTGTGTTTGTCTTCCACCCTAAATGAATGGCAGATGCTGTGAGGAGGGGAATGAACAACAGCAGAGAGAGAGAGAGAGAGAGAGAGAGAGAGAGAGAGAGAGAGAGAGAGCGTGAAGGTGAAACTGAGAGAAAGAGTGAAAGAGTAATAGAGAAGAGAGAAAAACACAAAGCAATACAGAAAGAAAGAGAGTGAGAGAGAAAGAGGTAAGGGGGGGGGCAGCCTTGCACACACACAAAATTCACCAAAATTTCTCTGGCTGATATCTTATTGCTGCAATCTCCAGTTGATTGAGAGCAGCCCGGGTGCTCAGCAGAGTTAGTACTCAGATAAGTGCGCCGGGCGGAAGGGCCCTGCATCAGCCTGGGCTCGGATTCTCGGGGTACAGGAACTCCACCCGGGGGGCCGTGCGCTAACCACAGAGTCCACCATCACACGGCAGACCACTTCAGTACATGCAGAGATTAGATGGGGATCAAGGGACACTGCAGAGCACAAGTCTGCCTTCCAGCCTGGCCCTCACTGCCCTCCAGGCCTGGGGCTCTGCAGAAACTGCATCCCCAAGGAGCAGACGGTCAGTGAGAGCAGTCACAAGCCACAGAGAGGCGAGGAAGGGCAGACGCCTCAAACATCTAGGGATCTAGAATCTACGGCACTGCAGTTGGTTAAACGCACTACGTGATGTCATCCAGCGACATGTTTGTAGCAGCTTCCTTTAGCGAGCAAGGCCCCGCCCATGGGAGTCGTTTCCGGGAGAAGCCGTTGGGTGGAGCGGCTCTCGGCTCTCTCCCCTCGCACCTCCGCCCCCCCGTCTGCCTCTGCGCTGCACGTGGCTGCACGTGGCTGTGGCCCCCCGACTCTGCTTCGGGTGATTATTAGCCCACTGTGGTTTGGGATGAGGTGCTCCCACAGGCTGGGAATAATACAGTACGCCCCCTGTCCGAAACGGCGTCACCCATGGAGCGTGTTTAAATGAGTGGGCGAGAGAGAGAGAGAGTGAGTAGGGGGAGGGTGAGAGACAGAGAGGGGGGCCCACAAACGTTTATTTACGACTCAGAGTTAAACTGTCTCTCACCGTGTAATTCTTTATCTTTTACTGCAGGCTGGAGTGATCAAAGTGCACGCTCTGTTATTCCTCCATGCTCCTCTCCCTACATAAACGGAGCAGGTTTAGAGCTAGGGTTTCATCACCTCCACCAGGACTCGCGCTGGAGCGGCTTCAGGTGTAGCCGCCACTCGCCCTCTGACACCCACCATGGCCCCTACATCTTAAACCCCACCTCCTACATGCCAGGTGCTACAGGCCACTTATACAGCACATACATCTTTTTTATTTATTTGTTAAATACGTGATACACACACATACACACACACATATATACATACACAGAAACATACAATGCTGCTTGAAAGCTTGTGAACTCCTTGAGTAGTTTAGATTTGTTTTACCATGATTATTTTCTTATTTTACCAGTTTTTGTATATGAAATGTCAGGTTTATGTTCATCAATTCCATTTACTTGTTTTGAGGGAAATGTGTGAGTTGCCAGCAGACTACACAAATTATGGAATCAGATCATGTGCAAAAGAAATTGAACCACAGCTGCATTGATAAAGTCAATTAGGTAAAAGACTCAGATGAAACACATGCGAGTGCTCAAGCAATCAATGAAGCAGACCAATCAAATCCTTGGGAAAAGATTTGAGCCACACTGATTAAAAGGGAGAGGAACCCAACCAAATCACTGTTGTACCAGCTCGTAAAACACACAGCAACAATGCTGAGAGGAAAGGAGACGACCAAGGCCATCAGTCTGAGGAAAGCTACAAGACCATCTCCAAAAGATTCTAGCTCCATCCATCCACTGTAAGACAAATCATTTACAAATGGAGGACACCCAGCATCACCGCAATAGAAAAGAGAGAAAAATGCAAGGAGAAGTGGACGGCCATCAAAACTACACCAAGAAGCACCACCCACACACCACCCACACACCACCTCCAGAGACCTACAGCCCCTCTGGCAGCATCTGGCATAGATGTACGTGCCTCTACAATCAGGCGAAACATCAATAGACGTGGCATTCAAGGGAGAGCTGCTAGAAGGAAGCGTCTGCTCTCAAGATAGAACAACGTTGCCTGTTTAAACCTTGCCAGAGAGCACTTGGACAAACCAGAGGCTTTCTGGAGGTCTAATCTCTGGACAGATGAGTCCCAAAGTTTAATTATCTGGCCACAAAGTCAACACTGCATATAAAGAGAAGACACTCCTCCCAACAGTGAAGCATGGCGGTGGAAATATGAAGGTCTGGGCCTGTTTTTCTGCCTCTGGACCTGGGCGACTCCATATTATCCATGGAAGCATCAATTCCAAAGCCCATCAACAAATTCTTGACATGGAGAAATATATATATATATATATATATATGTTGATGAACAGAAGGAAGCAACATCAAACCAATAGAACAGAAAGTGGCTATATCAAAAGGCACCAATTTCTAATCTGTAAAATAATAATAAAATGGAAAACAAAGGGAGTAGATTTAACAATAAGCAAAGAAATCATCTGAAAATAGTGTGAGACTGTAATAGTGGATAGAAAAACGACCTGTTCTATGAAAAAAATACCTCTACAATAACTGCCATTACGACCATGAAGGGCCGACAGACAAAAACAGACAGATCCGATTACAACAAGTCACAAAGACAAGACCAGCAAGGAAGGTTTAGTGAAGAAACTCCACATTGGCTTGAAATTGCCTGCTAAAAGCAAGTAAAGTCTACAGAAAAAAAACACGCAACAACTTTATGCGAGACGTATCAGGCAGGAGGCTCCCAAAAGCACAAGCTCTCCTGAAGACTGACGCTCGTCGCAATCGAACAGTCCAGTAGGACGTCAAAGCCTAATGACTTCAGCTGTAAAACTGTAGGGATAATAATAAGTAGACCTTGTCAACATTATGAAGCTTTCAGAACCTGAAAGACTCGAATCGGACAACGTACGTGTTGAAAAAAAGTGATGAAAAGAAAACACACTGTTTACACGGACGATTCCAAGTGTTCCTCCGCGTTTAATAAACATGGTCAGATATACATCAGGCGTGTGCGCCATACCGTAGAGCAGCCTGTGTGTCTTTGTCTCGGTCATGAAGAGGAAGACGTCTACACCGCACAGGCACCAGGTGGTTCTGATCCAAGAGCTGCCACATTATATAGTGGAACTATAGAACACTATGCAGCAAGACACTATGCAGCAAAAAAGCATTATTCTTAAGAATCTCTGGTATTATTTTCTGTATTTTACAGACTTCAGTGTCTCAGTACATCTGGGAAGTAATGCAGTCCTACTGGCCAGTGTACTGAAGATAGCAGAGTCAAAAGATAATCCGACATTAGTCATCACACGCTTTAAATGTCCTAACTGAACCTGTTTCATAGAGCAGCATGCATGCATGGAGACCTAAACGAAGCTATCCGGCTAATCTCAGCTCTGACGGATGCCAGAAGGCTCTGAATGCAACTGGGGCTGCTCGATCCGACACGCTCCTGGTTTGTGGTCCTGAGGATGACAGGCATCCCACAAAGCTAGCTGTCACGCAAGCGTGCCGTCAGGAAAATTACGACTGATCCCAGTCCAGCTAGTAGCCACACTCGACATGTAGGTGGAGCTTCTACATTTATCACTTTGGCAATAAGAGCTCAAATAGTAGTAAATCAGAGACAGAGACAGAGTTTGAATAGTTCTGGCCATTTGTACAGAAGAAGGGACGTCTTTAGAAGGCTCTTTGCAGCAAATGGCTGTCATGTCGCTTTATAAGTAGCTAATTCATAATCCGAAAAAAGGTTTTCCAACGGCAATCGCGTCTCTGGTGTCCTGTGTGTTGGGTTCGTCTACCAGGCTGTTTTATCAGTATCTTGCATCTGCTCTCTAAAAACCTACAATTATTTGCACGTGGTGCTCACAGAACAGGCACTGTAAAGGCACACGGGCAGCAAACACACAACAGCCATGCCACCCTCTGAGCCCCCGAACCATAACCGCTATTATTCCAGGCCCAGGACTGCAGGCACGAATCGCACAGCCATACTGCAACCCCAGCCAAAAGCACATCAAAACAAAGTCATTCACGCAACACCTTGGTAATGATTCCAAGAAGGATTCCCCTCAAGATAAAAAAAGAAAAAAAAACACACACACATGTTGGGAAGCGTAGGGATGTGTTAGCACGGTGCCTTAGATCAGCGGTGGAGCTCGCTCTGTGAGCGCAGATGATGAAGATGATGATGATGATGATGATTAGCGCTCACGCTGGCACTGAAGGCGCACTCAAAACAAGTCCAGTGGCGAGAGCAAACATCACCGTGCCAAGCAGCTCAGGACCACCAGGGCGACGCTCTCCCTTCATGTTTGTTTAAACTTTCACGGCTCGGCTCAGGGTTCTCCGGGGTCCATCTTTCACCCCAACGCCCCCTCATGATTCCTTACCAGAGCCAGTGAGCGGCGGAAGTCTCCCCCTCAGGACGACCCCGTGGGTGGCACTTGGCTCCTGATTCCTCAGAGTGTCCCCCTCGCACCCCTACCCGGGATTGGCCGGATCAATCAGGGGTCTCTCCTGCACAGAAGCAGGGGTGCTCAGCAGGGCTGCTCTCTGGTCCAGCCCAAGAGGGTGCGATTCTGGTTCTGTCCCGCACGGTCCCCGGCTGCCAGGCAGGGCCGTAGCCCAGAGCAGGGGGAGGGGAGGCCAGAGAGATGGATGAGCTCCCCGGGTGGCCGGTGCAGCTAGAGGCCCAGTGCTGGAGCATTAAGGGAGGTGCTGGAGGGGGGGGGGCATTGGGCAGGAGGAGGTGCAGGGCCTGTTGTTTTATCTTCCCCCCGTGATTCCCCCCACAGGCCGTTTACGCAGGGCTATAAACGGATCGCACTCGAAACATTTTTGGGTCATGATGTCATGAGCCACCGGCGCACTGGGCTGTTTTATGGTGCTTGCAGTCAAAATACGGCCCAGGATCCGCATGTGTGAGGCGAGGACCCCCCCCTCCCTTCATTTACACCCACTCTCCTTCACTCCCTGCGCAGCGCCTTACGGGCTTGGAGAGGCGGGGCCAAGAGGGGCGGAGACACGCAGCAGCCTGTCCGCCCTCAGGATGGGAAGGCAGGCTCTGCTTTGCGGTGTGTTATGGTGTGTGTGCTCCCTGTCCCCCAGTAACATTCACACCGGAGCTCTTCCAGCCGAGCAGCTTCGCCGCGACTCCCAGCCAACGATAACAGGCAGACGCACGCAGAGGATCAAGCCCAGCACATCAGGAGGAGATCTCTGCAGCGTAAATGTCTGCAGGACCTTTCTCTGCATCGCCTCTCTGTCCCCAGCCTTCCAACACACACACACACACACACACACTTGCAGAGCTAATTGGACCACGTGAGATTCCATTGCCCCACTCTCAGACTACAGACAGAAAGTCCCTCATTACACTTTGAGCTCCTCTTCTGGATGCGTGTTTGGGCTGATTAGACTGTTGTCATCAAGGACTATAATGAAGAGCAGGAAACGCAGGAAACTCGGGAGCAAAGATGGTGCTTATTGTTTCAGAAAAGGGGCAGGAACGCCCCTCAGACAGAGCAGCGCATCCCTGAGCCCCAGCTCACTAACGACAAACACAAACATGAGATAAAACACAACCGGAGGGGAGAACGCACGTCGCAAAGCCTGAGCACAGAAAACAGAAACAACAGAAGCGAGCAGGCTACCCAGAATGCAGCCTGTCTGGACGTGGTTGTTAGGCCAGAGACACCAGGCACATCTGTGGCATTCTGACGGCACGGCAAATCTCGGCACCGCGAGCACCAAGAGGACGCAGATCTCAGAACGGAAAGCCGTGTGTGTGTGTGTGTGTGTGTGTGTGTGTGTGTTGGAAATCTAAATCTAAAGCAAGTGCATACGAAGCAAACGAGGACTTGGCAACCGCGAGGGCACCGCTGTGAGACGTAGAGAAGGACACTTTAATGTGCTTAGCTGTCCCCTCACGGTGACATGCCCGATGACGGACAGGACACTAGTCAGACCCTCGAACGCTCTGATGGCCTAAATGCGGAGAACATTACGGTTCTGAATCGTGTTAGTGTGCTGAACCTGGACTGCAAGGGCATGCAGATGTACGGCTACAAAAGAGGAAGAAATGACACGGGCCTTCTGTTCACTGCTTGAATTATGCTCATCTTAGTTTTGGGCTCACACGCAGACACACACACACTTCTAAGAAGTATTGCATGACTACCCCTGGCATGCACAAAGGTCCCTCTGAAATTTGTGGGTCTGTCTCCTCATGCTTAAAAGGTAGCATGAGAGAGTGAGAGAGAGAGAGAGAGAGAGAGAGAGAGAGAGAGAGAGAGAGAGAGAACCACAGTAGTTCTGATGTGGGAAGGGGTCTGCAGAACAGTCAACAACTCTAGTTGTATCAGTGCAAAACTGACTGACAGCAATGCCAGTACCTATTCTCCACCCCCCCACCCCTCCAGCTCAGACCTCCCCCCCCCGTTGCTCGAGGAGATCCTATCGTTCCTCCTGCAGACTAGATTTCTTGGGTGACTTCAAAGCTTGTTCACTAAGTGTTTAGAAGAATGCGATGGAAACAGGAAAATAATGTTCTGATTTCTGTAAACTTCAGAGCATCTGCTTCTGCTTAGTGTGGGCGCAGCACGGCACGGCGCCTCCTCTGGGCTCCACGCTCCGCCGGGCCGGTTCCCACAGTCCCAGACGCACCTCACATGCCGCGCGAAAGCAAAGACCCCGAGCGCAGGAGCAGAAACAAGGAACGCAGGGAAAATGCATGGGGGGGAGAGAGATGGACCAGAGAGAGAGAGAGAGAGAGAGAGAGAGAGAGAGAAAAAACATGATGACTAGGGACAATTTTAAATGCCACTTCCAATTATCTACCACTCCAAAATTAAACTTACAAAGTAGGGAAATGGATCAAAAATGAGAATGTTATGGTTATCTGGTATGAGCAAATAGATCTGAAAGGCTTTGGAGGTTATGGTCTCCATACACACACTATACACGTATACACACACACAAACACGCATCCACGCATGCGCATGCACACACACACTTCTAAACATATTGCATGACACAATCAACTACTTCTGGCATGCACAAAAGTCCCTATGCAATTTGTGGCTTAAAAGGTAGCATGACAAGACTCTTACACTCGCATACACGCACATGAGGGCGCATGCACACACACACACACACACAACTTTGAGCCCAAGGGCTTCTCCTTTCCCTAACTCAATCATGCTCAGGTTTCACTCTCGCCCATCCGAGCACAATTCACTTCCTCCTCCGAACGCACATCCCCCCCTCCCCCACCCTTAAACCACAGCCCCCCCAGAGTCGCTCCTTTCAGCACACACAAAAACACTCAACCTTGTGATGGCGGAATCAAAGACGCCTGGCTGGCACTGAAAAGGAAGAGTTTTGGGGTGTTCATTGGTCCCAGCAGACCGAGAAGACTCAGCATGTCATGATGCATTATTGAGAAGCAAGCTGGTCATAAAAGGGACCTGCTGTTTTAAACAAGGAGAACACGTTGCCACTTTGTCCAGGACGAGGGCGCATGGTCCTTGCAGGACCATCAGCCAACCCTGCTGACGTCAGAGCCCATCTGACGCAGCCTCCCTCGGCTCGCCGTCATCGCCCGACACCTCTGCTCGGAGCCGTCACGAGGCCATTGTTTGCAGCTGCCGCTGTTGTACTTTACATGCGTGCGTTTAAGGCTAATCGCTAGCAGCTGGCTTGCACCTCGAACGCGGAGGGTGCGTTTCCCCCAATAGATGGTGGGTCTGGCTTCCGGGGTCAGCACATCACGTAGGTCCCCTGCGTTTTCCAAGGACCGTGCAGAAGCATTTGGTCTACAGTCAGCAGGTCGCAGCGTTGGAGAAAGGAACATCGGCAGACCAGGAAACACAAACGAGGATAGAAGCAGAACAAACTAGTTACGGTGAGCAGAGCTGATTGGGGGGGCCGACAGTACCACCGGCGACGGGCAGCGGCACGGGAGAAGGAGACGGAAGGAAGGGCGCATGAATCAGAGCAGCAGCTGAGGTCCAGAGTGCCGTTAGACCTTGTGCTCCAACTGCAGCACATCTGAAAGGCTGCAACGCATGGCCAAGCCCGTACACGGCCCCCCGGTTTCTCATCCAATCAGCTGTTTGTGTAGCAGTAAACATGACATTTCGGTGAAGGTTACGCTTGCCTTTTTTTTCTTCTAGCAATTTCCTCTGGCTATCACAGAAGGACTTTAATGGATTCCAGTTCTACACAGACCCCTTGATTACCAACTCAACGCCCATTTACATTTAAGGAAGCGAGAACGGGGGGGGGGGGGGGGGGGGGTTGACAACACCAAAAGCTTGTGCTGTCACTTCAACGTCCTTCCACCCAATCAGATCAGCCCCCAGCCGGGCTTATGCCCACTGCCTTCCAGGCCCACTTCCTGTTCCTGCTGCCCACTGCCATGATGAATGGGCTGGAGCTCCATTCAATTACAGCCAGAGTGCGAAGAGACAGGAACAATAGGAGCCGTCCTGCACAAGCGGCTCGCACCGCCGCATTCTTAGTGACAATTTACCCTAATTAGCATCAACTGCTGGCCCATCCATCATACTCCTCAAGAAACATAAACAAACTGTCAGCTCTAGCGTAACAAACCGATCGCCCAGCTACTTAACACAAATTATTCTTACATGAAACGCAGCTTCTCAGGCACCCCCTCCCCTCCCTCCCCCCTTAGCCATCTGTGGGGAGTGGAGGGCTATTAAAATTGAAGACATATGTTCCAGTCAAGTTCAACTCCCCAGACCACTCGTGGCTGCCGCGGTGACAGTTTAGCGGGTCTGAGAGGGGACTGGCTGGGCTTGGAGGGGAGGAGAGGTTCTCCGATGCCGACGTTCTCCTTGGTGCTGCTGCTTCAGGAGCTCTGGTTGGAGGTTTGCAGAAGATGATTTCAAAACTCAAAATTTCTAGCACTTCTTTGAGGAGGAGGGAGATGAGCTTAATAAACCATAACATGCTCATTTCCAACTACTGGGATATGGAAGACTGGGATTAAAACAATGGCAAATCTGGATTACAAAAATCCTTTAACTTGGACTTTGTTGTGAGGGGGCATTCGCACACTAGTTGGGGGTAGACCGCATTAGCGAGGATGGCAAACTATTAATGACAAGTTTCACATCATTTAAAACAATCACCACTTAAAGAAACCAGACGCTGTTTGATCAAGCTCACCATATCCCTTTTGTCTAAATTAAAAACATTATGAAGACATTCTAAGGAAATACCCAAACAAAATGTTGATACATGCCTCTTGCTTTAGATTTACTTTGTGGTTTCATCAAACTTCAATTCAACACGTTCCTTTTGTGCCATTGTGGGTGCAGTTACTGGGCAGCAATGCAACAAAGTGGCAGTAATGAATTTGGCATAAATGTTTCTGTGATTACAGAGAACGCTTCACACCAAGGAACAGCCAGTGCTCCACTACCTGCCCAGACAAACCAGCTGCCATCAGTAGAGGTCAGCCCTACACCCACACCCCACCCCACCACACCCCACACCACGCCCAGGCCTCCTTCATTTGTCAACTTCCCATTTCATTTCTGATGTTACTTGGCGTTTGAAATGTTCTGCTAATTAACTAGGACGTTTGACAAGGAGGCTTGTTGCTTTTAGAGGATCAATGTGAAGCTTCACTCATCTCCACCAAACAAATAGACTGCTGGCTCAGGAGTGACAAACACACGGTGTGACCTCCCCCACCCTCTGCTCAGAAAAGCAAACAGAAAGGCAACAGAACCAAACAAAATGGTGTTTGTTTCTCTTTCTATAATTTCTCTAATTCTCTAAGTAATTTTATTCCATATTTAAAAAAAAACGCAGAGAGGGAGGTGGGGGAAGAGACGTTAGGAAGCTCCTCAGACAGCCATCTTCAGGATACATGGAGCACTTGCCAAGGTTGCCGTGAAGGGTTATCCTAATCAAGTGAAGTCACAGACACCACCAAGATGACGCCATTTTCTTCTTGCTCATTAGCCATTGCTGGTCTTTGGCCAACATTAATTCTCCATCCTTCATGAGGGAAAATATCACTTTTTTAAGCTTTCTTGGTTCTTGACGGAGTAATTACACCAAGATTAGCATGAGGTGAAATAACGAAGGGTGGAGAATAATCTGCTCTTGTAGCATGGCTAACGAACAGATCGGATCTGTCGTTCAAGCATTTGGTGCACGATGTTGGATTTACCTTCACGCAAAAACACTTGTGTCATGTGCACACACACACACATACACACACACACACACACCTCCCCCCCTTTACTGCTCCATTTCTCATATAGGCTTTTCTTTGCTTTTCAGAGACAGGTCTTTCAGCCGGGCTCAGGCGATGATGGATAGCACTTGTGAGCTGTTTAGCTTCTGAGAGCTTCTGGCTTACAGAGTTTAGACCTGCTCTGGCACCAATGCATCAACCAGTCGCCCGTCATCAGCCGGAGGGCTGAAACTGCCTCAGGGCCGCTACGCGATGACGGCACACCGCTCGCGCCTTAATCCCATCCTGCGCTCCCTCATCCGCCCTCCCACCACACCTCTCCCTCCCACAAGCTCATCCTCCTTTACCGCCCCGCCTCTTCCGTCTCGAAGCCCCTCCACCTTCACCGCGCTGCCTCCTCCCTGCGCAAGCTCATCCACCCTAACCGCCCTGCCCCCCCACCCGATCAAGCCCACCGTCCCCGCCCTTCCTCCTCCCCCTGCACGCACCCCATTGCCCAGAGCCACCGTTCCCTCCTTTTTCCCTGAGCTCTGACTTCAAAGCTCACAAAAACGCAAAGCCCACAAAGAAGCCCAGAGTCGCTGAATTTACACAGCACGGCGCTTCAGCGTGCGCGAGCTGCCCGCGTGCGCCGGCTCGCCCTACGCAAGAGTCCGCAGACACCTGAGGGCACATGGGAAGGGGGAGGGTCTAGACTTCAGGTGCTGCTCGTCTGGCGGGGGCCCCAGGAGGCCGACTCCCAGCGAAAGAAAACAAACCCCTGATCCACTTCCCCACAAAGTGCTTCCCGCGAGCTGGACGGGCTGGCCCCCGCTGCCCCAGTACCAGGATGTTTGGCTTAGAAAATGACTTTGCCGTTCCTGCTGCCTTCTTGGCTAATTGACCTGGGGATAATTATTGTAACCTTCTCTCCACTGCAGGGCTTCAGGATTCAGGAGCCATAATTCTAATGCACTCCATGCAAGTAGTAGGAGTAGTAATAATAATAATTATTATTATTAATAATAATAACAATAATAAATTAACACATAAAATCCCTTATAAATTGTACAGCACATATTGTATAGTTGCCTAGATGCACACATACACACATACACACACACACAATTAAATTTGAGAGAGTGGGTGGGTTGAAAAAAAAATTACCAAACAAAACATTTCCTCAAGCAATCAAAACACAAACAGACTGGAGAAAACTGCAGCGACCTGCACATAATCACAGTAGGACATTTCCTCCTTGGCCAGCCTTGCCCCGTCCACTCAGAGCCGTTTAGAAACAGGCAGGGGGGGGACAAACAAGCAAAGCACGGGCAACGTCAGCCCGCATTGGTCTGGATGTGGCCTGATAAATTGGTGGCTGTTGCAACCTGCCCCTGGGGCACCACTCAGATGAGATCTGTGGCGAGAGGCTGCTTTCCCCAATTGTCCCCCACCAGCATAGCCGCCCACCAGGAAAGCAACCCCAAAGCAACGCTGCCCCCGATCCCAGCTGCCCCCGATCCCAGCCGACCCAGATCCCAGCCACGCACGAGGTAGGCAGAGAGCAATAGCAGTGCCATTGTGGGTACAGTTTGGCAGGAATGGGCCTTTCCTTGTCAAACCAGAGATCACAGCATAAAACATACAGCTTTGATCACATTTACTCGAGACTAACGCAGATGCACAAAACACACGCACACACACTTGCAAAGATCAGCAAAACCCTGTAAGCCACACTGAGCAACACAGTTTGTTGTATTAATTTGCTACAATGATTTTTTTTTTTTTTTGCCTTTGATCACATAAACATGAACGAGGTCCCATACAAACGCACTTAGTGTTGGTCAGAAACATGAACACAGGAGGAGGTTTGCATTTTGCAGTCAGAGAGTCATTCGCTGTATAGACGTAGCGCACCAGTCTGGATATCCTGCCAAACAGCTCTTATCGAGAAAGCATCTGTCATATCTTCTCCTAAGCTTGTGCTGCCCAGCGCTGCCTGTCTCAGTGGGCTGATAACTTAACCTTCCCCCGATCTGCGCTTCAAAACGCAGACGGAGTCCCAGGGCACCCGCCATGTGTGGCCTGCTCTCCGCTTCGCTGCTCTCCAAACGAGCGACTCATTCTGCGAGACGGACCACTGGAACGCAGACACCTGCCGCTTCGAGCTCCTCCTCGTGGTCCGCGTCGTGCCTGTTGTCCGAGAGCAAACGCTCGACGAGCAAGAAGCGCCCAACGTAGGCTTGACGTGTGGCCTGAGCAGCGCCACCATCGCCGTTTCATCCCCATCGAGGAGTCAGGACATGAATTTGGGCGGGACAAACACTGGGGCAAAAAGGGTGGAATCTTCCCACCAAATCCAAAATTGCAAAATAAATAACTAAATAAAAGCTTATTCTCTCTAAATTATCTATATTACCATTTCACAGACATAAGTAAAAAAAAGACATCACACAGTTGCTGATAAGAGAACATTTTCATTGATTAGTCTAGGAAAATTTAAAACAGCATGGATCAAATTAGGATTCTCAGTGCTTTATCATCACAATTTCACAGACAAATGCAATTAACATAGAAGTTTCCTGATAGACTGAAATATCTCTATCCCTTATTATTACTTCTAGAAGGCCTATCATTTACTGCTAGATAAGTATTCATTACAGGAAGTTTTTCTCATTTGTTCGCTCTGGGGCAATCTCTACAACCCCCCCCCCCCACCATATTTAAAGCCCCATGCAAAACATTTGCTAAGTTTGGAATGAAGAGCAGAGAGTAAAATAGCACAATAGCTCTCTACTGCCCCCTAGGCATAACAACGATGAGATCATTTTAGTAATTGACCAGTGAGTGGGAGAACCGGCTGAAGGCAGACAGACACTACATCTCTCATTTTGAGTGCACACTAATAAAAATGTAAGGTAAAATTTCATAGACTTTCTTAGGACTTGAAAATTACCACAGAGAGCCTGACTGATCTTTTCCCAGACTCTTATTTTGTCGGACTCTTGACAACAATGAAAAATACAGAAAGACACTAAATGTATTTTGACAGGTTTCACCTGACACATTCTTAATAGGACTGAAAATAACCACTCTGTACAAGGACAGTAGGAGCCATGCGAAGAAATGAAGTCCATTTCCTTTAAAGAAATAACTGAAATTGCATTTTAGCGAGCAGCCTGAACATTACCTGAGCGTTTTCTAAATGTCTCTGAACACCCACCAAGTGCACTTATAGCGGCTAAAACAGATAAACCGCAGTACATATTCGTAAACTGAAGTCATTCTATTTCTTTATGTCACAAAACCCCACTGGAAATAATGTGTGTCCATCATCTAGAGCAGATTTCTAAACGAGTAGAAGACTGATCCGTTATTTCCTCCGTGAAGCGTGATAGGCCCACCCAGCACCAGCGGATAGTATGAACAAACAGGAATCCTAGACGCAAAGCCGTTGCACTTTTCCATGACCCAGTGCGATTTTTTAAATAGCTTTATTCCATTGTCCAATTTCCCATATTTCAAACATGATAAAGGATATCGCTGTGTCTCCCCCTGCGTCTTTTTTTCGCTGACTTCCAAATTGTGACATTTGTGTCCGTCTTGATTTTAGTGTAAGGCTCTCTCCCTTTGAAAGGATAATAAAAACTATAAACAAATTTAAAGCAAGGCTTTCTGCTCAGCGTTGGTTCGCGTGATCAAATTCGGCTGCTTTCCTCGCTAATGTCCCCTTCCCAAGAAATGTCATTCCTATACTGCTCTGCATCGCAAGTAATCAAAAGTGGGTTTAAATCCGAAATTTCCTAATTAAAGGTTCCCGCTCAAAGCATGCGAGAACAAGTAACAAGGCTGGTGACAATTCACCAGAAATTCAAAGTAGTTTCCATGTACAAGAAATCTAATAGTATGACATCACATATCCTCCCACATCCAGAGAGTTGTACCGATTCTACTGAAATACAAACACACTATAGCTGCATAAACGCGAGCACGTACACACCCATACCCACAGTCTCATAAATCAGAGGTCATTTCTACATGTGCCCCTTTCTTTGGCAGTACTTATGTTTATTTATAATTCATTTCATATAAAACATTTCTTCTTAAAAATCATCAGGTTTGTAATTTTCTACAGTGCTGAATCTCAAATTAGATTCAGTTAACTGTGCCCCAAGTCTTGTCCTGGATGATTATATTAGAGTGATGCTTTCTGCGCTCGCTCGCTCTCTCTCTCTCTCTCTCTCTCTCTTATGAAGAGTCGTCCACTCTGGTTTCAAACAGAAACAGAAGCCTACAAAAACGGCATTACGGTAAACTGGGGGCAGATGCACCCGTGGTTTCCAGACAGAATATGGAAGTGCAGTAAATCTCTCACACAGAAGCCAAGCATATCCAACTAACAATGGGTCTTCAGCACAGACAGTTGAAACCCAGAAAAAGAACTTGTCTGGACCAAGCTGAAATACCAAGATACACTGTATTACAACAGTGGATAGGATCAGCAAAATGGGAGGGAGGTCTGAATTTATTTTTGTAGCTGGCTGCTTTACTGGAATTCAAAATCATATGGACTTTTTTTTTTTATGATAACAGTGCAATCAAAATGTTCTCTGGCCAAAAGAGTCTCATTGTATTCCAACTTAATTATGACATTTATGAAGTGGTAAACAAGACACCCATGACTTGCAAAAAACAAACACAAAGAACTGAACTGAAGACACACACACACACACACTTTCATTTCCTTACAGGATTATTCAGAACCCTGGACTACTTAGCCAAAGTGCTCTATTAAGCTGCGCTTGTTCAGCTGATCTCCAGTCTTGTTATTGGTGCCATGTGCTGTATTGCATGTATACTTAAGCCAGCAGAGCAGTCAGGGAACGCCACCCTGTTTTCTGAGCATGTCATTTTAGAATTCCTTCATTTTAATGACCCCCTCCTTCCTCAAAACTCCTATGCACTGATTTTCTAAAATGTGTGCAATCTAAGCAATTTGATGCCTTTATCTAAAAATATGCCAAGGTGCTTTATAGCATGCTTGCAAAAACAAATGGACACTTTCAATATGGTGGCCTGGTATCAAATACAGATGTAATACGAAGTGACTATAATGGAGGGGAATTACGAAAGGGGCTGAAGTCTGAGAGGCCAGAGCAGGTCTCCAAGCTTTAAAAAAGATCCCGCATCAGTTCAGGAGGGATCCCACACCACATTGGGACAGATCAGCTTTGGGACAGCTTTAGGACAGATCCCATACCTCTTCAAAACAGATCCCACACAGCTTTAGGACAGACCTCATACCTCTTCAAAACAGATCCCACACAGCTTTAGGACAGACCTCATACCTCTTCAAAACAGATCCCACACAGCTTTAGGACAGATCCCATACCTCTTCAAAACAGATCCTAGACTGCTTTAGGACAGATCCCAGACCTCTTCAAAACAGATCCTAGACTGCTTTAGGACAGATCCCAGATCTTTACTGGACAGACCCCACACCACTTTGCATCATTCTGAGACAGCAACAATAATCTCCTGCACTGTACACAGGCCCCTCGATAAAGACTTCTCAACCACTGCATTAAATTACCCAGACCTTGCATGGCATGGTCATGAATAAAAGACTATGCTTTTTAAAAACTGTTTGAGCTTATGCAGCTATTAGCTGGTGATCTAGCAGCACGTGTTTAGAGGTGCCAGTTCTGATCATTTTTCCTCGTAAAGATCGACTGGACTCATTGTAATAATTACTCTCTGTAAATGAGAATGTGCAGTGGTCCAGCGACAGGCTCCCATGTTGGACAATTGTAATTACACCCACTGATTTTGGTCTTACCATAACACTGCAATTATCCTTATTGCTTACAGCAACATAACATGCATGATGGATGGGTTGAATATACAAGTCATGTGCATGCATGTGTCTGTGTGTGCAAGCCCATGTGTGTGTGTGTGTGTATATGTGCAAGCCCACGTGTGTGTGTGTGTAAATGCCCTGAACCCTCACACAGCTTTACAGCAGAGTGCGCACACACACCCTCTCTCACACACGTTCTGTCTCTACCGGTCCCTGGCTCAACTGCCATTAATCATGTTGTTAAGATAACGTCTGTGCCCAGCAGCCACGTCGTACGTTACGCAGGCAGGCTAGGGCTCCTCCGGCCCGTACAGGAGGCTCGTCTCCCACACAGGCTTGACCCAGTGGGGACGTTCCCGGGACCCCGCGCACACGGGTAGTTAAACAGTAGTTCCTCCAAATCAGCCACCAATGGCGCGGGGGTCAGCAAGGTCTCCTGGTGTGACGCGACTTCTCCTGACGTCTTGGTGCTGAATCTCCCCGAGGGCCGTTGCCAGAAACCGCACCGGTCACTTTGGGCAGCGAGACGGAGGCAACACGGATTGCACACATGCGATCCTCCGCGTTCCTTCAGATCCATTCCTGCCTCTGTCTGCTTGTGGGATCCGAACCTACAGGAAGTACACAGTCCACTTCTGGAGGCCAGGCCCCACGTTGCACGTTACCCTGTTACTTCATGCCTGGTTGCAGTCAAGTGATTTCTTTTGACATTACGATCCTGCACATTTCCTCATGTGTAATTAGTCGTAGTGGTCAATAAATCTCCCGTGTTTGTTTTCGGAATGTTTGCTGTGGTTTTCTGGAGACCCCCGGCTCAAGGAGGGGGACTTTAGATACGCAGACAGGAGAGCACATGACATGCAAAGATGACTTGTTAGTAATATTCAAATTAATTAAAAACTTTGAAGCCTCTAATTTTACAGTAACTCTCAAATATTAAGCTGTAATTCTTCACTTCTCACCATTCAGTTGATAGCCGAGATGTGTAAAATCAACAGCCACTATTGCCGCCTATATAGAACAGTAGCCTGAAGTGAAAGTAAAGCAAAGGTCCAGAGATCAGGCACAAGGCATAATCCCAACCTGGCTGGAGGGAGGGCGCGTGAGCAGGAGAGACACGGCAAAGCGTTCTTCCAAAATCAACATTACTTCAAACATGAGGTCATCTAAACATCTGTCTACAACATGTCTACAGGGAGCTCAATCAAAGCGCCGCTAAAGCACATACAATTGTTTCTGGAAATAAATATTAGGCATAATTTAGTTCTGATTATTGCAGCCAATTGCGGCTCAGAGAGTAAAACGCTCGTTTGGTGTGGATATCTCATGACAGTGAACAATCCTGCCTCAGTCAAGCTTTCACTTCTCATCTCTTTATTTGATCTTCTTTCGTTACCCCCTCCCCTCCACTTCCAGAAGAAGTGAATTTATTTGTTCGATGCTTCGCAGTTTAAGCCGCAGATTACAACGAGCAAACTGAGTGCATTTTAATTGTGGGGCCGACGGTCAGCTACAGACAAGCGGCCAGCGCTCAATCATACTTAGGCTGTCTGTCTGTCCCCGACACACTCCATCTGCTGTCAGCGGATACGTTTACACAGAAACTAATCATAACTTAAACATTTCTGTGTAAATCTTACCAAATTACACAACAGGGAAAAGTGCAATAGGGAAGTAAAAAGGAAATCAATACCAAAGGAAAAGAAGGGAACAGCTGACCATTTATTAGCATTCTAGTAATATTCTAATCATTTTCTAGTAATAACTGAGAGACCTGTATGAATATCAGTTATCACTTTAAATTATTTGTTGTAGGGATCTGGTATATTTCAATGCATGAGCTGATACGTGATACAGTAAACAAGATTAACCTGGGATGGACACTGGCACATCTACAAATGGGTGGTGCAAACTGGTAGGATGAGCGTGTGTGTGTAATACAGCAGGGGGTTGTTTACCGCATGTGTGTGTGTACAGTATGTGTGTGAGTGTTAACACAGAGAGGGATGATATACAGCATATGTGTATGTGTGTTTGCCTGAAGATTTAGCAATAAAGAGCAATAATCTGTATGAAGACTAATGTTGGACTTGAGATTCTGAAGTTGCAGTTCCCTCAAGCTCTAAATGGCATTCCCTTAATGCCGACGAGACTTCCTAGTGGACCGTCTAATTGCAAGATAAAACTGCCATCTTGTGGAAGAAAGCTGAAAACCACTGAACAGCAAAACGGGTCCACACAAAACCAAGTCGTGAATGTTGTCAAACGTCAAAACCTGTTTTGTTTTCAAGACATACAAAGTTTAAGTCTGTAACCAATGACTACATCTAAAGGTGACAGGCATCTTTTTCAGCAAGGACGCCTAATCAGTACAAGTCTTGAGGAAAGTGATTGCCACTGCTCACGTAGCCTGACAGCTTTTAGGCAGGGGGGGGAGGAGGTTCTGAGCTGCTTGTCCTTGTAGAAGAGAAACACTTACCTGCGCTCAGAAAGCCATTTAAACCCTGCCAACTGCCTGAAGAGGGGGAGGTGGAGCAAGGAGACAGAGAGAGAACAAATATCCCACAGCCCCACATGACCACTAAAAACCACCATAGTCCCAGAGTTCACACAGGACGTCATAACACCCAAAGCAGGAATGGAGTTCCTTACTCTGTGCTGGGGCTTTATGTAAATAGGCCGTAAACTGTGATTTCTAGTTAGCGTTTACAAACACTTAATCACGGAGGTAAAATAGACAGCACAGAAGCGCGTGTAGTTCACATGAAGTCATACTGGCATATTTTAGAGAAACAGGATTAGTTTACAGAGGAGGGATTTATGGAAACGGGTCTGGGAATGAATGGAAGGGTCTGTACAAAAGTGGTAAAAATGACGACGAAGTCACGGAGGGCACGACCGAACTCAACTGGGAAAATGGACTTCTCATGCACAGCATTGAGCGGCATCGCAATGCTGGTTCTATGTCTGCATCGGGAGATATTTAGATTACCCTGAGCACTGGTGAAATTAGCATAGGCAATATGCACAGAAAGATCATCAGACATGCAGAGACGTCTCAGATGATTCGCAAATCAAACTTGGCTTTCATACAAAACCTGCTGAAGTGATTTAATTTGACAAATGACTGCTCAATCACTTTTACCTAATTATTCACATTCATTTCAAAAGATGGGTTCAAATATACAAAACAGAAATATTGACTGAATGCTGGCATCACTGAGAAGGCAATGCAGTTCTGCCAAACTGCACAAGCAGGTCTGTACTGGTGCGAATTTAAGAAGCCTGTAAATGAAACAGGTTTTCCCAGGGAATCTGCACATACTAAATTATGAAGAAAGCATATTCCCAGCGTGAAGCGAGAGTTAGGAAAACAGAAGCAGAGAAAAATCCCTCCAAATACAGTACAGGGTGATGCTTTAGACATATATGCTACATACATCTGGTGATCTCACCACTTCAGGGTTGCGGAGACAAAAGGGTGAGCAGAGAAGCCCAGGTGTCTCAGGCCAGCTCCTCCAGCCAGGAGAAGTAATCCCTTAAGATGTCCCCCAGATTATCATCCCTGCTACAGCTCCAGCAGGAGGTGATCAGATGCCCCAACCTCTTATGACTCAGATCCTTCTTCACTACTACGGTCTGGTACAGTGATCATATTACTGCATCTGCTGCAACCGAGACTCAATTTCAGGATCTTTGCATCCCTCATGAAGACCCTTGTGATCTTGACTTATATAATATATTATGTTACATAGATATAGATCTATAACTATATATCATACATACTGTGTGTGTGTAATGTGTGTGTATATATATATATATATATATATATATATATATATATATATATATATATATACACACATTACACACACACACAGTATGTATGATAAGTTTATATATATATAAACGTATCACTTATATATATAAACATATCACACACATATATATATATAAATATATACACATATACACACACACACACACACACACACACATATATATATATATATATATATACCCAAAAGCACATTTGCGGAGTATTTTTTCCCTCTATGTCTGTGAAGAGTAGACTGCAGTGCCACACACAGAGACAGAGAGAGAGAGAGAGAGAGAGAGAGAGAGAGAGCGCACAGAAGTGGGTGAGTATTCTGCATATCATTTGTGTGTGGTTGAAAGATATTTCCCTAAAGTCATGCTATACTTGCTCTTAACAGAAACTAAATGGTATAAACAAAATGCTGAAAATGATGGCTGATCTTTTGAAATGATGCAGGTAAAAGTTACACTCAAACCACTCAAAACCACTGCTGGAAACACAAGACGTTTTTATGGTGCCACAGGAAGCAGAATATGTGAGAAAGCAAAGAAAAAAAAACATTTCAGGAAAACCTCACTGTCAGACATAGAGGGACATGTCAACAACTCTGAAAAACCTTCTTGATGACATGGGCAAAATAAAAAACAAAAGACACACACAGAAAGTGTGTTTAACTAACCTGAAACTTAACCTTCAGTTCTGAGGTGACTGATCTCAATTGCTGAAATTCTAACTGGCTGAACCAATAACTCTGGATATGCTGGTTTGAGGTTAGTCAACTCTGAGTGGGTCTCAGCCCCAAAATGGCCTTACAGTCCACAGGTACGAGGCTGCAGGGGGTCTCCCTTCTGGCTGACCAGATAGGTGCTGGAACGACCTCTATACACCCTTCCTGTGGCCTTCAATAAGGACCACATTGATGTGGGTTCAGAAGCAGAATATATCACCCCAATTTCCACCAGACACAGGTAGAATTTTCCAGATCTTAATCCGCTCTATTGGAACTTAAACATTTAGAGTAAGCTGCATACATAAATATTATTATATGCAGATTATACTTTAAATGTAACAGCAATGTAAGCACATGAACAATTGACATGCCACAAAAGATTAAATGAGTGAACAGTAAACCTTTATAGCCTGATCTGGGTTAGCCGTGATCAATTCATATAGTTTATGCAACCCAAGGGTAAGGGTTAAACTGCAAAGAAAAAGTTAAGAATTTCTTTTTTTCACAATGGTAAGAGTTTTTACTCATAATCTTCTGTAGTGGTAACAGTTGAACTTCACTCTGTAGATTAAAGAAGGAACTACCTACTTTGTGCGTGTTTGAATACTGTGTATGAAAATTGCTAATTACTTGGTTATACTGGCTGGACATAACTTCTACAATAGCTGGGCTGTCTATCTGAGGTTGAGAGAAGGTCAATGCACCTTGTCAGAATTTCACCATATTTGTTCTAAACAAAGTAAAATGCAGAACGTTACAGCCTCAAGCTGAACCAAATGTCATTTTAACATCTTCCCAGCTGCATGTAAAGAGCTTTTACAAGATCAGTCTGGACAGGCAACATCCATATAAACCACATTAAGCTCCGTATGAGAAAAGGCTCGTACAAACCTAAAAAAATACATAAATCACATATCTACAACACTCAGGTGGTAGCACGCACATTTACTAATGAAAATTATATATGTTCCTTAACAATCTTGGAATTTCATAATAAAAACATATATATAGTGTGAGATCTACACATGTCCAAAGTTGTATGTGCATGAAAAGCAATACAAACAGTATTACCATAAAGAAATGATCAAACTCAGTTCCACTGTTAGATTTTTGTGCCTGCTACAATGTCACTGCATTCAGAGTTCTCAATGCCTCGAAGTTTTGAATCTTTTCCCAGTAGAATCAGGAAGAAGCTGCTAACGTTCCTCAAAGTTTTATCCACCCGTCACTAGTCTGTAGTACCGAATAAGCAGTAGAACCTTATTGGGTGACACCGAATCCACTCAGGCACCGGAATCTCTCCTGTCCTGTGTTTCTATCTCAACCCTTGCTCTACTTCTGCAGTGGGCCAGACTGTAGAAAGGTCAGGACTTTACGTCAGAAGAGACAATGTAAAAACAACAAAAAGCCAATAATCTAATTTATTCTGAGCTCAGTTTTGGGAACAGAAGATTCTCAGTTTCTACAAACTCCAAGTTAACTGATCTGGGTTAATTGCTAAACCATCTTTCTGGAATACTCCCCTGGACCCATCCCGTGTTTACAGTAGCACAATAACTCACGGCTCATGTCCCGTAAACTGCATGATCAGAGCCCCGTTTCCTAAAATCATCGTAGTGTTAAGACCATCTTAAATGAAAGAGAGCGCGTAGTGTAATACTCGCTCAACCATTTCGAGATTTTCTTTATTTTACCATGCTTTTGGGAAACCCAGCCCTTAACATTTATGTGGCGTGCGCCTCTAAATCACCACAGCCCATGAAGGTGAAATTATAGCTAAATGACTCGAAACATGATTTAGAATGCAAAAGATTACGTTAGCAGCAGATGCTCTGAACTTTAAAGCAACACATACGCATTTTTGTTTGTTTTTCTTGTTCTTGTGTTGGGTTGTTTTCACGCAGGTCTGCCAAAGCAGCTTATATCTTCGGGAGGAACCATTTGAATGCGGACCTAGTTCGAGTGAGCTTGTGTTCTCCGAAATCGCTCCTACGACCATCCGTTTTGGGTTTTTTTTTAAACTTTGAGAAAATTTCCTTTTGAAACCGACCCACTTTATTAATACTACAAAAGCATTTCTAGTAAATGTCGAGATTATAGCATAAAGTAACTTTTTAAAAAAGTGCTTTCTCGGCGAAAGACAGTACAGCCGGAACGCTCTGGTAATTTAGGGGTTTTAGCCTAGCTAGCCTGTATAAACAAAGCCGCAAACTGAAGCCGCTTATGAATGAATCACCTACCTGCCGATCCACCAGCAATGATTTGGTGACTCGCCTCTCGTAGTAAACTCTTTTTCGTGGAAGTCATTTTTGGTCTGTGTTCAACCTGTTTAAAAGAAACGTTTCTACGTTGTAATTAGTCTTTATTTGCAAACAAATATCACAGTTTGGAGTATAGTAAAGTGCCTCGTCTAGCTGATTGGTTAGTCCAGTTGTAACATTCGTTCACTCTAATATTAAATGTAAACAGTAAGTTTGAGTGTGTCCTTTAAACAAATCGGACGCGTTTACATTCCGGATTATTTTAGCTTTTGTGCATTTTTAACAGGTACCTTGTTTTGGGCTACGATGGTGGAGGGAACAAAGTACTTTTCTTGCAAGTTGGCCGTGTAGATTTGGAAGAGCTTCGCGTGTTTCGATGACGTTCGAGTCACAGCTTGTTAACTGGAGTGCCGGAGGTCGACTCTGAACTAAGTAGCCTTCAGTGTCCTGAGTTTCATATTAACTACAAAATATGGTAATTTTTACCTTTAAACGATGCTATGGTTTATTAGCTTTAACCAGCACATATGTGCTTCGATTTCACCGCAGAGCCTACCACTGGACAATGTAAACTACAATACTTGTTTCGGAAGAACACATGGACGCGACCGAATGCTTGATAGCGCACGTCTTTTGCACGTGTGATCATTCTGGCCAGTGCACAGCCAAGGTACAGAATGACAGCTGTTAGAACTCGAGCTGCTTTTGAACTCCTCCCGAGGCTGTAATCAGATATCATAGTCAGATTACACCACACAAATGAAAATACACGAGCCTTTTGTGTATATAGATCGCAATAGCTTGAAATTCGTCAAGAGGCTGCCTGACGTGTCGTGCCTTTAGGTCACGCCCATACCTATGAAAAGACTACGTTTTCCATGGATAGGGGTTGCACGCTCATCAAATATGACAAGAAGCTATTGCATGGTGGGTTGCATGACGCATTCAAAAAACAACCTTGATTACACGATACATGATTCCAGTACGTGAAACAGAGCCAAAAAGACATATTTGGCTTAAATCTTTCAACAGACAGGAGGGATAGCTAACGTTAGTTATCTAGCCACAGGTTCATTATGGCTCTTTGAATGGATCCGGATCTTTTGGCTCCGTTCCTTTTAAAGAGCCGTTTTCAGGCAGCAGGAGGCGCTACTGGGTACGATATAAGACACCTTGCCTTATATGTATGCCTAATTCAAACAACACTTAAATGAGAAAAATATTTATTTCAAAAATATTCAAATTGACATACATATTTTAATAACACGAGTTAATCAATTTTTTTAATTCAAATAAATAAAGTTTGTATCATCTGTTGTATATTTTGTAGCCAAACTGGGCCTACGCGTCAAGCATACAAAATTTTAAACACTATAACAATTTATTAAAATTGACTAAATTACTCTTTCTAGCAGCACTGCCAATTTGCTGAATGTTCTCTCTGTAGCTGGATTGCGGCTCTCTCGCGCGCACGTGCTCGCCCTCTGCGCGTGGAGGAGGGCGATACCGAAAGTGTTTTCGGATTGTAATTTCAACATTAAACAGCTCACTATTACTGTCTACACCGGTTAGTCAATGAAGCGAAACGTTCTGATGCCGTCAGTACATGTTCGTGCTTACATTTTATCACACGAAGCCGAGATACATAGTGTAAGGAAATTTGTGATTTACTGTCTGTGACCCTCAGTAGGACATTAATTTCACTCTCTTATGTGTGTCTGCTCCTCAGTTAGAACTTCTCTCCTTCTCCCCGTCTCTCTCTCTCTCTCTGTCTCTCCCTGTACTTTTCCACTACCCTAGATCCAGAATACTGTACCTCCTCTCCTGATACGGAGAACACCAATCATACATGTTTTATTATTCTTACCCAATTGTGTTAAGACATATCTTCTTTATTCTGTATTTAACTACAGTACATGTATTATTATTAAACTCTGGAACTCTTTCCTGACACCCGTGTGTTGTGAATCTGTTTTCCCTGCGCCGGCTATGGAACAAATTTATAATCATGACTATGAACCCTGATGGTTTTGATCTATGTCTAGAGACGATTTCAGAAACCTTAACACACGGCAGATTAAAACCTTTCGTGAACCATTTCCTTTCTGTACAGGTGTTACGTTTTGTGTAATGAAACAGAAGATCCTCATTCCTCTCTGTAAATCATCGATTTCCATCATTGTTATACGAAATGTGCGATCGTTGTCTCACTATTTTGATCGATATAGAACTAAAGTAAATGGGGTTTGTACCTGCTTTCGGATGAAAGTCTGTCACGCGCGCTCCCG
Organism: Brachyhypopomus occidentalis; assembly: GCA_020368025.1. Taxonomy (NCBI): domain Eukaryota; kingdom Metazoa; phylum Chordata; class Actinopteri; order Gymnotiformes; family Hypopomidae; genus Brachyhypopomus; species Brachyhypopomus occidentalis. The sequence continues at coordinate 9,372,094 of JAGXOD010000002.1, read as the reverse complement.
AGAACGGGATGTACAACACCTATTATTTCATTTAAGTGAAAACGCGTGACCGAAGACTTGATTTGTTAACCGGCACAATTGGCCGTTTAGCAAACACCCATGGTAACAACACCATTACACCCATTACAAATTCATGACCTACAAGCCAACATTTTGTGCATGCAGAATTTGCAAGATTTTTTTTTTTTAACAAATTAATGTATTCGTTATTGTGGCGGTTTTTGCGCTACAAATAGTATTTAACCACACTACAATAATAACGCCAAACACCTACTTAAATGATAAACCAATGAGCTTGAGGCTGGCCAGCTTTTCACGGTCTTGTCTGCTGGTGTTTGTACTGATTAATTCATGTGTTTACTTGTTTCCCCTTTAGAAGACTACGCGAATAAAGGGAACTAGCTCAAGTTTTTCTGTCATAATACTTCCAATGATAAAATGAATTTATCCTTACAGATTCAAGCATTAGTTAGACGAGAGAAAAGTACGCTAAGACAATTTAAAATGTACTAATAAGTATGGGAGTTGAGATGGATAGTTATCTTCAGTGTGACGTGAAACCATGACCTGTTTTGAAATTTAAATGGACTCTGAACGTTTAAGTCTTTCACTTAAGTGCTTAATTAAAACATAGAACTCACAATATCAAATACAAAAGATCACAGAGAGATTTTTATTTTCAGCAATCTATGCATGATGCCTTGATGACGGTTTCTGTTCATGGACAACCTGTCGCATGAAAAAGCTCAGATTCAAGAAAATGCACCGTCAACCGTCTTAGCAAGACCAGGAAGAACAAGCTGGTTTTCAATAAAAGCAATATTATGAAAATAAAATAAATATCTAAAACTCAGAGACAGTGGTTTTATCCACAAAACAATTCAAGTCAGTCATATTTTGATAGCTCTTTTGCAGATTCATTTTCATATTAGCAAATTACATCGCCCCCCGTCCTAAAGTACTGTATAGCAAGAGAGCAGTTTCTTAATAAACCCCATTCTTCACTTATACCATTGTAATGCGTTTCTTCTGTTCTAAGAGAACTGGATAAAAAAATAGTTGCCATCACAGACTTAAACAGGTGTAAACACAGTGGATTTGTAACCACAAAACAGTGTTCCACAAAACAGCCTGGACCCTTCCTGATAAGCGTTGCACAAACCCATGTAATCCACATTCCCTTACATGGTTATTGCAGGTTATGCACCTGCGGCCCAAGAATACATCTTTTGTGGTGATGTTAGTGTCAAATAATTATTTATGACAATCAGAGTAGCCCCATTACTGTGTAGGATTTGTAATCCATTTCATTTAAAGTTCATTCCTTGAAATATAACTTGTTCATTTTTAATGTCTATAAATATTTTAAATGCCAATGGGGCTAAGAGAGGTATTTACCCAAATATTCTTTTATATGTGGAATTTGGATATTGGAGGTCATTCAGCCAACAAATGTCTTTTGTCAGTAGCTATAGTTGTCCATTCTGCTGCGACTGTTCTGAGAAGTTAAGCAAGATAATAATTTGAAAGATAACAGGGAAACAAAATAGATATGTTTGTGTACCGTGTGACACTAGCTCCAGTACTGGAGCAGCTACTGCAGCTAATGAAAGTTATTTTCTGGTTGTGGTGCAAAAATATTAGTACTGGAAATTGTATACTACAACAGGAGGGAAAAGGCATGAAATGCTTTTTACACAACTTTCGGAAAAAGAACAAGTCACACAAATAGGCCTCAAAACTGTAGGTAACGGAATAAAACATTTCCAAAAAAAAAAAGTAAAAAAATAGTACCACAATAAAAACCGCAACAGGTTAAAAACAACAACGATTTAAATTCAGAATGAGGTCTTTTGCTGTTGCGTTAGGGCATCGTCACACATTAGCCAGTCAGGCATTTCAAGTGGTTTCAGACCACCGAGTCATCATTCCTTTAGTAAATATCAATGTCAAATGACACTGGGTCCTTCTAAATGGGCCCCAAAATGAACGGAACATGGACCACCTCCCGAGGTGAGCTCAGTACAGTTTATGGTTATTGGGGTCTGCTTGATTCTTGGTTTGTGAAAACAAAGCGGCTCCTGTCCGTTTCACGTTGTTATTTACAGCAAACCTTGAGGTTTGTCATATACACGAATATTCATCCCTTAAAAAATCTTGAGAAAAATGGTTTCACAATGAATAATGTGGTTCAATATTTGTCTAATGACTATTTCCACTTAAGTTAAAAAAAAATTGGGGTACGTTATCAGTTCGGTCATGTCTGCTTTTCTTTTTTTTCATCCACTCCCTGAAAATGTAGACTCAATTAACAGCACATGAAAAGTGGCCATCTTGGATACACTGTGCATAATTCAGTGTTACATAGATGGGGTCTGTGGTATGAACATGAAATCTCAGTGCTAATGATGACCAAAAAGAGAACAGAGTCCTCTTTGAAGATAAATTCCATTGTGAAAGAACTAAGGTTATTCAGCCGATTCCCTTTCACAAAACTCAGTTTGGTTCATTTAAAAATATCTACATGTGAAAACAGCTTTAGTATTTAAAGCAACAAAGTACCTTTGTTCAGTGGTCCACATTCCCCCTATCCAAACACAACAGTTACTCAGTTACTTCAGTTATGATGGAAAGCTTAAAAACTAGTGGAGAGAGAAGGCTGAGGAGAACATGAGTCCTGAAGTTTCTCCCTCAGAGTGGCTCACAGTACAGGTCCCAGTAATGTGTATCTTAGAAAGAAGGACTGCAAGGTGTTCATTTTTTCCAGGTATTTCAGGGTTTCACATCATGGCTGACTGAAATTTTCAATGTGCAGTCATGTTCTCTCATTCCCCAAAATCTGCATTCTGTGCAAATGTAAAAAAACAATATACAGTTTAGACTAGGGTGACCCTCTAAAAGTGTTTTACACCATACTTTGGTTTTTAACTCTCCCAACACCCTGTGCACGCTTATGGTAGTTGTTCTAGGACCTAAGGGTCCTCACAAAAGTGTGGGGCCTTTGGTTGTATAAGTCATAGAGGGGAAGTGTCTGCTGTCAATGTCCCACAACTTCCCGTCTCCCCGAGAGCCCAGGGCGGAAGGCTGTGATTGGCTCCCGCCAGCTGGAATACCCCAGTAGTTGATATAGCTGGCCATCAGTAAGGTCAGCTCCAGGATCTGACCAATCAGAAAATAGAGAGAATAGAATCAAAAGGTTGAAAGCATTCCACGAATAAGAAAAAGAACATTGGAGGCCAAAGAACAGAATAGACAGGTATAATAATTGTGAAACACAAGCTCTCATTGCAATGGTCCAGTTAATACACATTAGTGCCTCCTGTACAAAATAATGGTAGATGATACCTGTATCTTGGGGTAAAAGGGAAATATGAAACCATCACTAAGTACAGGAAAACCTTTTAACACGAGCCATCATCCTGCTATGGGATGAAGCCAGCACTGTAATTTTTTTCCGACTTCACCCACAACATATTTTAGATCATATTTCTTTTCCACTTTAGAAAATAATGATTTAAAAGAAATCGGAATAATGATTTGATTTAGGACCAAATGACATGCCAGGATTGTTATGTGTACCCTAATGTCCTTACAGGGCCTACTGTCCCTCTTACCTTTGGTTTAGCCATTGCAAAGATGAGCTTATCCACAGTCCTCTTCCCCAAAGCTTGTTCTTTAGTCTGACTGATCACCACCATGAAGTCCTCCTTGCAACCCCCAAAAGTGATCACTGACTGGTATGGGTAGGTGACCAGCAGGTGCTACAGACAAATACACACAAGTGCTTGAGAAGCGGTCGATCCACCAATCTGAAATGACCCAGAGCACAACTGGTACCACTGGTACTAAAATAATATTCATGGACTCATTTTGGTTTTGAAACTGTTGGCATAAAGCAAATGGACTCCGTTTCTAGTCTCTTTTTAAAGTTTTTAACAGGGATTTGGTGAGGGCGGCTAACGGATGAGGACAGGCTGAAAATGAAGGGTTACTTTGTGGCAGCTAATTACAGAGGTGAACCAGTCCCGTTTATTCCTGCTCTGAATGGCTTGAGAGGCCAGACCGAGCGAGTGGCCATCCGGTATGTCCAGCAGGGCTGGAGATTTTGGAGTCGCTTTGGCAGAAAACCGTTCCAGACCCACACGGTTACTTCCGTGGGCTGCGAAGTGCCAAGGAAAAGGGTTCAACCTTAACTATTCTGAGTCAAGAGTTAAAAAAGTCACAGGGGAGAAAAAAAAAAAAAAAAAAAAAGTCCTGCATCTTAGTTTTCTTGAACAAGTTCTCATGGAGACACCCAGAGACTCACAGGCACTTACCATGGTGTTATCTAACAGACTTAAGCCATCCTCACTCACAGCAAGCCACACCTGCTTCTGCTCCAACATCACGGGAGGCAGAGGCTTCAAACCAAACAAGAGATTCGTAGGGAACAATATTAGGCTTCAACTGCTTACATTATTGAGAAAACACCTCAATGTTTTAGCTGGTTAACAGACTAGAAAAAAAAGACAAGAAAGAATAAGCCATCAAATTGTTTTCCCATCATCCTGCGATACTGCAAGAGTACACTCACTTTGGCGCTGAACAGTTTGGCTCCAAACAGAGGCCATTTGCGCGCCACTGTCAGGTAGATCCTCACACACTCAGCAGACGTGCAACCCCGTAACACGGACCACTTTGTGGTCAGACGCTCCGCCAGCTCCCTGCGGAACAAGCAGCCACTTGAACACCCAGATGCACAAACATCCGCGACACGAGTCCTCATGGGCTCAGACTGAACACTACACACAGTACGTGAGGGACAGGCTGTGTCGGTTTACCTCAGCTGCTCTGTGCTGCAGTCCTGCTTGTAGCGTTTGGGGTAGAAGCGCTCAAGAACCTGCAGAAGGATCTGGTGGATCTTAGGCTGGGGTGATCCGCTGGGAGACGCCAGCGCCCGGTCTAAGTCCCCGTGTTCAACCTGCATGACAGAATTACCATAGAAACATTTCATAGCCAAATACCACAAGGTAATACACACACATACACACACTTTGCTTTCACACACACCTGGGCCATCAGTGCAGCCACTTCAAGAGCCAGTTCCTTGTTGACAGGAAAGTGGCCTTGGTGCACTTCTTCATTTACTTGATAAGCCAGCAGGAGGCGCTCTCTCTCCGTTTCCCCTTTAGCCTGTGCTCGGAAACACAGCCTGGCCCACATAGAATATGAACCAGTTGTAACTGCAACGTTTGAACAAAACAGAACTGTTTATAAGACGCAAAGAAAACATGCTAAAATGTACCTGCTTTTGTACGTTAGACGCACAATCCGCGTCCCCTCGTACTTCCCAGGATGCAGCTCCTTCAGGGCCTGTTCCCACTTGGAGATGACATCGCAGATCTGACCGCAGAGGGTCACCAAAGGTTTATCAGTTTTGCAGTCTTCATCCACCGTGATAGAGAAGAGCCCTTAACACTCCACTATGGTGATCACTGACACATATGGCCATGGGAGCCACTAGTGCTACATACTAGTAGCTTTCAGTCAATCGATGGCATGACCTAGAGCACAACCAGTACCACTGGGACTACGAGAACATTGTGTCAGTTATGACAATGTGGAACAATAGAGTGCACTCGTAATTAAGACACGAGTAATCGCTCAGCTCTGCCTGTGTGGAGTGTCAGTCCAGCCATGAGGGAGGGAGTGTGTGTGTGCGAGTGTGTGTGAGAGCGTTACCTTGGCTGAAGGCTGGAGGTAGTGCTCCAGGTCTCTCCCGGATGGGTCGTCAGTGAAGAGGGCGAAGCCACAGAGCTGGGGTCTCCTCATGCCTGTCCTCTGGTTCAGCGTGTTTACGAACTCCTCCACCGTGGTGGAGCCATCAAAGCCCACCACCTAGCGAAGAACCGCAGGCGTTATGGAGGTGTCGGTGGATGCAGTGTGTGTGAGATGGGCGCGTTTCCACGATGAGCGTGTCCAAATATGTCCTCATTCAAAAGGTCAGTATGTACTTGCCCTTGTTCAAAGGGTTCAAAGTTCAGTAAAGGTAAAGGTGCGCGTACCTGGTAGGTGTTGTTCATGAAGTGGATGGGGATGCTGAAGGGTAGGGAGTGATGGTAAGGGTTTCTCAGCAGAATCGACAGAATCTCCATGCGGGACGGCTTGGCCTCCCTTTCCCCATTCTGTAGCGCCCTCTCCATGGAGCGCTGACAGTACACGGCATACTTCCCTACCTCAGTTCTGCGCGCGCACACACACACACACACACACACACACACACACGGGTTGCGTGACACAAATCATTACACCTTCCCCGAAACAATGTAAGAGAAATGAATGGATGGAACACAGAGGAGTCAGTCTTTGCCCAGCAGGCGCTGGGTGTGGTGTGTTTAGTCGAGTGTGGGTGTATTCAGCTCTGAAAGAGATGAGGTCTGACCTGGGATCAGCGTTTCTTTGCAGGTACTGCCTCAGGTACCACAGGAAGTGATGCTGCGGCAGGAAAAGGGCCACACACACCGACAACAGTTGCCAGCACTTAAGGAGACAGAGAGCAAGTATTGGGGACCGCAGGTTTTATATTCTGTGTGGCTTATTAATGTCATCTGCTGAATGTGTGTGTGTGTCTCTGACCTGTGTGAGAGAGTAGTTGTTTGGTGTGCGTCGATTGGTCTGTTTGATCAGCTGACAATACATCTCATTCTGCAGCTCTGGGTGGGTCAGGCACACCTGCAATGCACTCTGGGCCAGCGAAGTGTGGTAGTCGATGGAGGGCGCCTCCACCAACACGTTGATAAACAGCTGACATGACTAGAGGAGCAGGAGATCAATAACAATCCCTGTCACTGTGTGTGGGAGTGCAAATACTCACCATCAGTATTAGCATACAGTCAGTGTGGCTGTATTGCTTTCATGATAGTCATTCCTCTGCTCCACCACTAGATGGCAAGCTCTACACATGCAGAGTATGTTCCAAGTTTGGGAGGTACAGAGCATACGAGACAATGTGTTTGTTTCTTTCCCCATTAAGGCACCATTTATGCTCCTACAGAAACTACAAAGCAAATTAAACCAAGCCAGGATGTAGCCGTCTTCCATTACCAGGTGGGAAGCTTTCTGCATTAGTATTAAATGTCTTTCTAAAATGGCTTAAGCAAAGACCAGCTAGTATGTAGTACAGTGGGTATAGCGATCTGAACTTAAACTTTGTCAGCTGTGTAGAAACCTCAAGAAGAATGCTGCTTTCACGAGGGGGGGGGGGTGGGGGGCAACAGCGGATGGGGTGAATGTGGTGGTGGTGGTGGTGGTGGTGGGGGGGGGGGGGGGTGTGCTCTACACAGCGGATTGAGGTAGTGGGAGGTGAAGAACACCTCAATCACAGCCTAATCCTCCCCATTATGTTGCCACGGCGCTCTAATGAGTAGAGCGTCGCCGTGCCGCCTTTGATCGGACTGCAGGAGAGGAGGTGGTTCTTTAGGATAGTTCTCATGGGCCACTAGGCAGGTGGTTGGTAAAAAAAAAAAAAAAAAAAAAAAAAAAAAAAAAAAATAGAGGATCTGAAGAGATAAAGGGAGTCCAAGTTAGAAGAGTGGAGGAAAGAGAGAGGGAGGGATGGCAGTGAAAGAAAGGAGCGCTTGTATGCATGAGGGTCACAGTGAGAGAGGGAAGTAGGAACAGGGGGAGAGAGAGAGAGAGAGAGAGAGAGAGAGGGTCTACTAAGAACAGAGTGCTCACGAGCACAGAGGAGGAGGGAGGAAAGCGTACTGACCTTAAAGAGCTTCAGGGCCTCTGTTTGAAGTGCCTCAGAGGGTAGTGTGGTCAGAGGGGAACGCAGGCCCTCTTTACAGAAGCACAGGATCTCTTGTTTCCACAGAGGAGAGTCTATGGATGGACACACACACACACACACACACCACAGAGATTTAGTTACAAATTAAAATGGCATGATGGCTGATTTTAAGCCCTTGGGAATGGCCATAAACACTGTCTGGGGTCTGGCCGGAATCATTTAAACCGTCAGCTTCCATTTAAAAAGACGCTACACAACATATTTGTCCTGCCTGCCGCACGACGCGACACCCAGCAACATTCCCACATGGTGTTCCTCGAAAACAGCGCTTCACCTGGGGCTCCATCCACGTCTAGCAGCTGGCCAATCAGCTGCTCGTATTCTGTGCCCACTTTTAAGCTGGCACTGCTGCCAGCAGTCACGGTCAGGTGGTATAGCCAGGCATCCTGACAAGGAGGCACAGAGAGGACGTCGGGCACACTGACGGCAATTCGGAGGTCACGTTTATCCTTTTTATCTCCTTTTTCGTTCTAGTTTATACAGTAACACACTTTTACAATCAGGCACAACATGTTATATGATTAACAGACGTATATAAATGTGATACATGTACATGTGCTCTTGACTAGGCATGAAAATGGACAAATACTATGTGTGTATGTATGTGAATGGTCACTGCTAGGCGGCTTTGTGTGATGAGGATACCTTCTCTTGTTTGGTGCCGATGAGCAGGTAGGTGGGGCTTTGCACTTTCGGATGAACCACGAGTGTGCAGTGAGAAGACAGGAAGCCCCGCCCACCCGCTTCGTAGTCCTCATCAGAGTCACAGGACCGATCCACCTCCTCCACCCGTGCCTCTCGCACATGAAGCTGTCCTAATGGGAACTGATGTGCACATGCGTGCACACACACACACACACACACACACACACACACACACACAATATAATTACAATCCATCAGCAAAGGCAGCAACAGCAGTGCAAAATGATTCCAAAAAAAGTTAGATTATATACTGTACATTATTATAACATATAATATAATAATTACATTATTTACACCAGAGTTAACTGACCTTGTCATCCTGGTTCCGGTAGTAGTAAAAGATCTTTCCTATTAAAGCGCACCACACAAGCTTTGAGTGACCATGTTTGACCTACAGATCAAACAAGACACAGACAGGAGAACAGAAGGGGGTGAGGGAGGCAGGAGAGGAACAGGGCGACGCTCGTCCACAAACACGTCTGCACTGGCAGCTGTGCGCAGCCATATGCACTAATTACAACCAGAGAGGGAGCCGAGCACATCAAAGGCTTCGCTCAGGAAGAGGCCGGGCGGGTCGGGCCGAGCCGCCACTCAGCTGGTGCATATACATCAAGAGAGCTTCTTGTGATGTGGCGAGACACGCACCTTCATACACACACACACACATGTGCATGCATGTATACACGGACACACACACACACACACACACACACACACATGTGGAACCAGAGAGAGCCCCAGAACAGGTACTCCACCCAAGCAAAATTCCAGGCATGCTGACCTCAGTTCTGTCTCAACGTGTGCTCGCCACCCAAGAATCTATCTCAGAGCTTGGCTCATCAACACTCCCCCTTACTTACACACACACACACACACACACACACACACACACACACACACACACACACACACACACACACACACACACACACGCATATACACACACACACACGTACACACACACACACACACACACACACACACACACACACACCATCATTCTACCTCCTACTCCAGAGACATCTATCAGTAAACTGACCAATCTTATTTAATAACAACTATGTACATTAGAGATTAATTTTACCAGATGCTTTCAACGAGATGTTGTCCTCAGGTGAATGTAAAGCTTCGAGTGTTTGGCAGTGGGAGCACAGAGACTACTGCGTCTGTCCGCTGTAAATCTACAAATCCCTTTGTGAGATTCTAGACCTCGTTTAAGAAGGTGGAGGGTTTAATGAGCATCTTGTGATGCTCTGACTCTGACCTTAGTAAGCCAGCCACGCACTGTGGGTTTGGCTAGTGTCTCCATGGTGACAGGCCCACTAGCCTGGACTTTAAGAACGTTCTGGAGAACTCTGATCCATTCCTCCAGGATGTTCGGGGAGTCTGCAGTCAGGTAGAACGTCTTCTTCTCTGTGATCAACTACCACACACACACACACGCCATTTCTTGAACACAAATTAAACACAGTAGTAGTAGTAACACTGAAGCTGACGGCAGAAAAGAGGATTTTCCAGAGGTAGAAAGATTACATTAGAGCATAACAGCTGAAGAGAATTAAGCATAATTACCACCACTGAAACTGGAGTAATCCAACTACGTAAACCCCCGAAGGCTAAACATTCATTTATGTGACAAAAGAATGTCGAAACAGTTTAAGACATCAAGCCGGCAGACGACCTACAGCGTAGTGTGACGGTAAATGCAGAGTTGGCAGATTTGGTTAAAGGCTTCTGGATGCAGAATAAAAGTGCAGGACAGGAGTACATGACATACAGGACACACTGCCGTGGCTATATGTTCTATCCATAACACGGTCATGTGTTTGTGTGTGTGTGTGTGTGTGTGTGTCTCTCTCTCACCTGGAAAGTCTGTGCTGCCTCTCCACGGGCGATCCGACAGGAAGAGTTCAGCTCAATCTGGCCCTGAGGCTTTCGAATCACGTCACTCTGAGAGTGCAGTCGAAGAACAGCAGACATCACTACACGCTCACAGAGCCCAACAGCGTCTCCCCCACCTCAGATTCTTGCCCTCCTCTGTCTGTAGGCTTAAGGGATTATAGTGCTATATATCCGCCTAATGGCAGAGGGTTTGACAAGGTCTAAAACTCAACATGGTAATATGCATGAGAACCACCAGCACTCTAACTTCCTGTCTAGATCAGGTCCTGTCTCTGCTTAACGTGATGGAGCTGATCACGTCTGTGAAAAGCTACTGATGAGCAGCATTAAGTATGTTGGATGAAGTCAAGAAATAAAGCTGATGCTGTCAGCAATCAGCGATCTGTTCACCGGTGTTAGAAATTCGGCCTTCAGGAATCAGGAGACTGGACGGCTTCAGTGTTGACAAGTTTATTGACACACAGAGCATGTAACATAAGGTGGATCACGACCAGTTCTTCTGTAGTCTATTTGGGAGGACCTTATATACATTGTGGAATGTGGGAGGAGGAAGACGAGGAGTTTAAGGGGGGTAAGTGGGGGATGAAGGTGAGGAGGAAGAGGAGTTTAAGGAGGGGTCACTGTGGGATGAAGGTGAGGGCACTTGGGCAATCAACAATGGGTTGGGTAGTTGATAGTCGTCACCTTAGGGTTAAGACTTCAAAGGATATACAAACAAAGGACAGAGGTGGTGGGCATGCAAAGGTGGGCAACCATCCCACACTTCTCAGGGATTTTGATGGTTGCCACATCAGGGGTTGATTGTATATAGACAGACAGCAGACGAAGAACAATCTCCATAGAGACAAAGGGGTGAGATCTGAAAGAAGCATTTTTCTCTCACCGGTGATTTATAATACAGGCTCTCTCCATTCCTCATACCATGGAGTGGCAGCGAGCTACTCACCGGTGATTTATAATACAGGATCTCTCCATTCCTCAGGATGAACCAGCGCCTTTTCCATGCCTTCACCTGGCTACCCATCTTTAGCAGGTAGCCAGACTTTTCCAGAGTCTCCTACAATCACACACACACACACACACACAAAAGCATGTGCATCAGTGTATCAGCATTCTCTGAACCCCCTCTACAGTCCTTTAACGCTCTGTAGGATCATTTTGGGGGGACACATACCGGGCCTGCACTGTCGCAGGAGTAGGAGGACGTGCGCTGAACTTTCTGCTCGGGCTCAGAGTAGTCACTGTCCAGTGAGTAGGCATCGGGAGGGATGGCATAATCGCTCTCCGAACTGACCGAGGACATGGACACACCTAGGGGACAGGAGAACTGACCGATGACACGGTCACACCAAGAGGACAGGAGATCTGACCGAGGACACGGTCACACCAAGGGGACAGGAGAACTGTCCAATGACACGGTCACACCTAGGGGACAGGAGAACTGAGGGGCGGGGTCACACCAAGGATGTGGGAGGGGTCGCCTGCCCGGACTCTCGCCCTGCCTCACCTCTCTTCATGGCGCGTGGGCTTCCTGGGGTGCCGCTCTTCCTCTCAGGACCCAGTGTGGACGCGCGCAGGCTGGCCAGCGAGTTGCTGTCGTCCTCCGAGCCCGAGTCGTCATCGAGGAGAGGCGTGCTGCTGATCCGAGTGGCTCTCTGGGTGACGGAGAGAGAGTGCAGACAATGTGATGGACTTAAAACTCCCCACTGCTCCAGCACTGCATGCAGTCAGCCACGCAGCAGAGCAGATCAACTGCGGCTGGTTAACGTTAGCGAGATAAAGAGATCAGCGCTGGCATTCTTACTCCTTTCAGTGTAGAGTAGACGGGCACACTGATGGTCTTGTAGATGAGGTGGGTGATGGGCCCAGCTGCAGGATACTGAGGGAGGGTGGATCCTGTGCAGGACAATCAACATTCACACGCAAGTTCACAAAACACCCCACACACCTGGGTGGAAAAAGTCCATCAATTAAACATCCACCGTGTTTCTAAGAGACGAGTTGAGAACCCAGTCCAGTTCTCTGGGTCAGAAGAGGGTGAACTTGCAAGGTCAGGCTTGCCTCCAGCAAAGTCTTAACCTCAGTGTTGCTACGGTAGCACTCTGGTGTGACCTTTCCTTAGCGAGCAGTCATGCATGCGTGTGTGTGTGTGTGTGTGTGTGTGGAGTGCATTAGTAACGCTCAGTGCATGCGCTCAAGTACACTTCACATCCAGCAGCTAACAAAAACCCACTGTGAGCAATAAAGTAACCCAGTGGAGTCTTACACTCTTACGCCTGCTGCTTCCGCCATGGATTAGACCGCGCGGGCTCCAGCACACCACGGCGTGATGCATGCACCGCCCCTGCCACGCCTCCCCGGCCCGGCCACACCTCCCTGGCCCTCCACCCCTGCGCGGAACTCACCGGCTGGGCATGACTCATCCACAACATGCCCCTTTGTACCACTTGACCACACATACTTGCAAAACAGATTATTCAGAGAAGAAGAATTCGCCATTCTTAAGCAAAATAGGGCCCCTTAGCTGAAAACATCCTCTCGTCAGGAAGCAGCACAAATCCCGGTTTGGTGGTTTCGTTTGCAGTACAGGTGCAGAGCTCTGCTTCCAGAACCTTCAACACATCTGGAGCTCTCATTTACAGGTGCTCATGAGGACCTGGATTAGCCGGACCAGATGGACAAGGCTAGTAGATGGACGAACCTATGGACTCGAGTCTTCAGGGCAACGAGCGTCTGCAAGCAGCAGGTCTGACAGCAGCAGGTCTGACAGCGCCAGGCTGGGCCCCTATGACCCGGCACAACAGGTTTGTCTGCGTTTGTTGTTGTGTAGTAGCAGAGCGCTGGAGGGGAAGCAGCCTGATAATTACACACTGCTTTCTTCCTTTCATTAGGGTTAATTAGAAAGAAGCCTTTCCATTCTCGCCCTCCTCTAAAAGCCTCTTAAGGGCTTCAATGTATAGCAGCCTCACCTGCACAGGTGTGCTCATGTGTTCCTCCAGGTGAGAGTTAGTGACATCAAACAAGACCAGGCCTCACGCCAACAGATGAAGAGGAGCAGGACTACAGAAACATTCTGACACAAGCTCACCTTAAACTTGAGCACATCTGTTTACGGTGCATAAGTTAGCTGAGGTGATTGGTTGGTGATGGAGTGACACTCTTGGTAACTGATCATTGAGTAATGGCTTTGTGATTGGTTGAACCTTGACTGGTAATAATTGATGATTGGTTGACTGACCTCTCCCCGTACTTCTGGCTCCAGGGCTTGGCTCGGACACTCTCATACCAGACTTTGCCACTGCATAGATACGGCTCTCCTACACAGCACACACACACACACACACACACAAGAGGAGAGTCAACAACAAAGTTTCTCTTAGCCTCGTATTTCAGCTTAAAGTGGATCTCCTTCTCCCTCCTTCATACCCAGGAAGGAAAGCGGTGCAGTGGTGGAGGAGGTGGTTTCACAGCCTCTGGATCCAGCTTCTCCAGCTCCTCCGCCAACCCCAGAAACGAGGCTCCGTCGTGCGGCGCTGCTTCTGCCGAGATCCCGTCCACCATGTCCTCCATGCTCTCGGGAGGTCCCTCGTCGATGTCGGTCTCCTCCACCCCCAGCGTCGACACAGAAGCCAGGGCAGGTGACGGGCACGCGCGTGTGCCGATGTCTATGCTCACGTTGACCTGGTGGAGGTGCTCCAGGTCCGGCTGTGGCTGGCTGTGGTGCTTCTTGACGAGCTGGATGCTGTCGCGAGGCGTGAGGGGGGTACGTACCTTGGGCAAAGTCATACAGGAGCCAGAGGGTGACGGCAGCAGGGGAGGGCCAGAGAGAGGGCCACACAGAGCGGGGGGGCTTTTGGGAGTGCCAATAGGTGTGTCGAAGCCATCAGGACCAGAGGTCTCATAGGTGGAGGAAGACGAGGAGGAGGAGGAGGAGGAGGAGGAGCGAAGGCGCTGGGAGCGGAATTTGCTGTTGAGTTCATCGGAGGAGTGGTCTCGGTCCGAGCCCCCGTCCGCCCCTCTCTTCCGCGTGACTGCGGTTGAAGCCCCAGGCCCCTTCCTCGCCTCAGTCACCACGGTAACACCAGCATCACCACCTCCGTCTGGGCCGAGCTTGAGCAAGCCATCTCCCCGGTCATGAAGGGGAGGGCGTTTCAATGCACTCTGGGAGAGTGAGTCCGAACACTCCAGCAGCTTCCTCTTACCATCTGTACGGCGCAAACAGACCCAAATACCCTTCACTTAGACACCCTAGACCATCTCAACAGACACACAACATGCATTTTATGCAAGAAGCAGGAAGAATGTACCTGTAGCAGAGTTGGGCACAGAAATGCCTGTGGGTATCCAGCCCTCATCCTGCATAGGGGGCGTTGCAGGGCACCCAGGGGGGTGCAAGGGGCTGCAGGAGGGCACCAGGTGGGCATCTGCTGCTGGAGATCTGGGAGAACCAGGAGACGTGGGCCTCTCCAGCAGGGCTGGAACACACAGGGCATTAGTTAACGAGAGAGAGAGAGAGAGAGAGAGAGAGAGAGGGAGGGAGGGAGTGGAAAAGAAGCGTCTGAATCTGTACTTTGAAGTTTGTCCTGCAGGAGGAGGATACGCTCCGCCTGTCTCAGATTGGCAAGCTTCAACTGCTGGTTCTCAATCTCCATCTGTGTGTGTGTGTGAGAGAGAGTGAGAGAGAGAGAGAGAGAGAGAGAGTGAGAGAGGGGCTTAATTAAAATGTTTAACAGAAAGCGAAGCACTACTGTACAACCTAACATAACTCACCTCTCGTAGCTTGAATGTAACCCAGTCTTTGATTTTGGCCGCCTTCTCCTCTATAATCTTGGCTTCTTGGGCTCGGACCAAATTCTGCAGATAAGTAAAAGCAGTTCTGTGCGTCAGCTCGTCCCCTCCTGGGAGGTTTTATGGACATACATGGCCTGGTGTCTTCCTCAGAATCTCTACATACCTGTTTTTCCAGCTGTGCTTCCAGTCTCTCTATGGCTGTATCTCTTTCCTGCAGCTGACTGGTTAACTCCTGGTATCTCCTGCACAAGATGCTCTCCGATTCAGTGGGCTGCACATTTGCCGACTTAAGCTTTTCCTCCATGATTTGTACCTCGAGTGGGACAGATGAGCAACGTCGACATATTCAGTCCTAAAGCTTGAGTGAAGCAATACAAACAGGAAGCCGACGGATGGGTTTAGCCGCGTGACCGTCCAGGCAGTCACGGGAAGGTCGTACCTGCTTCTCGGCGCTGTCGGCACGGCGGTCGGCCTCGATCACTCTCTGCTCCAGCTCATGCATCTGCACACAGAACCACAGCCGTTTGGACCCAAGCTGGACCCAATTAACAACCTCCATTCATTACTATCCTGGATTTAAACAAATGCTGAGGCTTTGGTCTTGTACTGTTGGCATCATGGAGTTTACCAGACAGGAAACGAAACAGATTATGATGTTTAATGAGCAAACGGGGTTCCCCCTGCTGTTGGATACAGATCATGGCCTCTTGTTTAGCTTTGATTGGTCTTTATTAACAGATGGTGCTAAATTCAACCTGTAGTGCATTCAGACCTCCACCACCAGCTGGCAGGACGGAGGTGGGAGGGGATCATAACCCCCACCACCCACACAGGCCTCACGACAGTTGCACAAGCACTTGAACACATATGGAGAATCAGATCAAATGGTGATGATGTCATTCCCACCATCACCACCAAGGGTCTTATGGGTAGTCCACATAACTGCCCAGACTTCTCAATGAGAAGAAGAAGAAGAAGAGACGGTACATCGCGTGCTATGAGAAGCTTTCTACGCAAGGACGAGAGGAAAAGAAACCCCCAGTTTTGAAGTGGTGAAGAGGAGGTCTCAGTACACACATACACAAACACAGGTCTCCCAGATTAAGCAAAAACGATCTGCACGCACAGAGGTACACACGCACATACACACACACACAGCCTTCTCTGGCTTGTTCTGCTGTACCTTTGGACTCCTCTCCCTATAACACCTCCCACTGGCCCAACACCTCCACCCAGCAGCCCAGAACCCCCTCAGATCCCCACACGCACCTCGTATGACCACTCTACCCACACGCTCCTCGTATGACCACTCTACCCACACGCTCCTCGTATGACCACTCTACCCACACGCTCCTCGTATGACCACTCTACCCACACGCTCCTCGTATGACCACTCTACCCACACGCTCCTCGTATGACCACTCTACCCACACGCTCCTCGTATGACCACTCTCCCCACACGCTCCTCGTATGACCACTCTACCCACACGCTCCTCGTATGACCACTCTACCCACACGCTCCTCGTATGACCACTCTCCCCACACGCTCCTCGTATGACCACTCTCCCCACACGCCCCCTCGTATGACCACTCTACCCACACGCTCCTCGTATGACCACTCTACCCACACGCTCCTCGTATGACCACTCTACCCACACGCTCCTCGTATGACCACTCTACCCACACGCTCCTCGTATGACCACTCTACCCACACGCTCCTCGTATGACCACTCTACCCACACGCTCCTCGTATGACCACTCTACCCACACGCTCCTCGTATGACCACTCTACCCACACGCTCCTCGTACCATGACCACTCTACCCACACGCCCCTCGTATGACCACTCTCCCCACACGCACTTCGTATGACCACTCTCCCCACACGCACTTCGTATGACCACTCTCCCCACACGCTCCTCGTATGACCACACGCTCCTCCAGCAGCCCAACGTGGGGCAGAGTGCGACTCTTCACCCTGGGCGTTGGATAGAAGCCTACACACTCACACTCACTTCCTGACTTGCTGTGCATTAGCTGCTAATGTGGCAACTGATTCACTGTGAATGAAGCACATACTTGGTCTTAACTGATGATTAAGTGATGATTCAATGATTCACCAGGAAAATCCCTATGACTTACAAGAGCAGATGGCACAGGCATGAACACTCACCAGGAAAAATAACTAATATATATATATATATATATATATACACACACACACACACATATATATATATGTATACATACACACACACACATATATACATACACACACACTGTCTGGACACGATCTCAAGTTACCATCAATCCCAGTGGCGCTGGTGGATATTAACATACCCCACCGAATCACTTCACTTCCTTCCCCACACCTGCCACAGCTGAGACTAAAGACAAGTCTAAGCCCACATTCATGTGTCCTCCCGACTGAGGACTCAGACAACCCTGGTCAGCAGTGATTTGGCTTCCTGTATTTTTGCGTGTTGCACATGATCGAAGAGAAACTCATCATAGAACATGCAATAAATCCACCTATTAGGTTTGTGAATAGGTGAAAAAAGGTTAATATTTTGTTGCCCAGTGTAATGGAAGGAGAGGAGAAGGGAGTTCCAGTGGCCGGGGCAAGTCGGGTCAGGGCAGCTGAGGGGGCATGGGGTCAAACCCGAGCACGTCAGCCATCCAACAACTGCTTCACTTCACCTGCAGTTGCTAGTGGGAAGGAGAGGTCGGGCAGTCTCGTCTGGCTGAACTTTGACCTCAAGGCTAAGCACAAATGCCACGTGCCACTGCTTAGGAAAAGAAACCAACCTAAGGACGTGGGGAGGGGAGGACGTGGGGAGAAGAGGACGCAGGGAGTTCGTATGATTAAAGTCTGAGGTTTCAGAGCACTGGGCCACTGCTGTACTCAGTCAGAACCTCACCCTTCCACAGGGAGACCGTTCCTTAGCAGAGCAATCATTAACCACTCCCCACACAGCCATGATCTAACTGCCGTCCAGCTCAATCATTAAGTCCAGGCAGAGACATAAGAGAAGACCTCTGTACACTAACTAGGACACGCGGGCGGGCGGACGGACACAGGGAGGGCAAGCATTATGACGGGGCAAGTGGAAGAGTGAGAGACGAAGTGCAGTGACGCTCATGTCCGACACCTTCTTGTACAGCTGCGCTCCTCTGACGCTCCACCACGGAGCCACAGTGTCTGAGCCCAGACGGTTGCTCTCTCAGTCACACACATGCACTCCTGCACATGCTTGCGTGTTTGCTGTTTTCGAGCCTTCGTTTGGACCACAGCTTCCATTCTGGCCACATAGGCCCAACGCTTTACAAATCTACAGTGAGATTGTTTTACGTCGTGGAACGTTCTTCCTATTTAAACGCTTGCTGCTTTTTTATTTGTATTTTTTTTATTTTTTTTTTTTACTTCTGCTGTAAACTGGGTCAGTGTGTAAACCACTCCTAATGACGGCATGGCAGGCTGCAGTTCTCTGAGCCTCTCCCTCCTTCCCCTCCCTAAAGCAAACAGGCAGTGACCCTGAAAATCCCCACCAGAGAGAGACGGATGGAGGGAGGGAGGGAGGGAGTGAGGATGGGTGACATTAGAGGAGACAAGAACCTGATGCAGGACACCAGGAGACCTTATCCGCCCGTCAACTGTTTAGATAGTAAACATCCTGCTGATGGCATGAGGAGAGACACAGAAAATAAGGACACACACACACACAGTGATTCTTTAACATAGTGAGGGACTCTGGCCCGCCTCCTAAATGAGGTGAATGCAAACAAAAGCCATAGGGTTAATGTCCTCTTGGTATTGTTGTTTTGGAGTTCCTCTCCTCATCCGCGCCAGCACAGTTAGCACTACACACACGATCACACTTCATAAACTACATCACCCAGACATGTATGCAACACAGTTTGTTGAGACAGCATGCCGTTTAAGGCAAAGGGTGAGCAGTACCCTCTCACTTAAAGACAAAGATAAGAGCTTCTCCTGTTCTACCATTTTGACAGATAGTGAGCAGTTAAGCTGATAAAAGGCCTTTTTTAAATAAGGAAAAGATGCCTCGATCTGATAATGGGGGTTTCTAGTGTTACTGAGGCACAGAGCTCCTTCACCATAATGGATTCAGCTAGAGCCAAGAGGGAAAGAGGGAAACATGTGGCACCGAGTTACGCTTTCCAATAACACACACAAAATCACACACACACCTGTAAATCTACTCAACACTCAAGGACTCATTCACGCTAGCCAGTTGTGTCCCCTGATTCTCTTTGCAGGGTTCCCTGCCAAATCTGACAGTTAACCATTTCTCACAGCATGGGCTGGGGGAGGGAGACGTGACGGCATTGGGTGATCAGAGCAAAACAGAACGGACCGGTGCTCCTCCAAGAGTAGCATGTTTCTGGAGTTGTCTGGTCAGTTTTAAGGACATATTCTCAGAGGCCATGACATTTTAACACCCTACAAGGTGCATTATGACCTTGCTTCAAACCTCTATAGGGCAAAAGTTGAACTAACTCAGTACATCCCAAATCCATATATTATCCTATAAGATGTACTCATAGGCACATACCCGAGTGCACACCTGCCCCCACCCCCACACTCACACACCCCCACACGCACCACCACCAGACACCCCCCCACCTCCACACACACCCCCACCCTTCACCTTCTCAGCCAGGAGCTGGCGGATTTTGCTGGCCTGCAGGCGGAAGCGGAGCAGCTGCATCTCCAGGGCGACACATCGCTTGTGCCAATCCACGGCGGTGCTGGGCACGGGCACCGCTGCACCCGCCACAGCCCCCTCCATCACCTCCATCTGTAGCCACGCCCAACTTCCCAAGGAGAGAGAGAGAGAGAGAGAGAGAGAGAGAAAATAAGTCAAAAGTCAACTGGTGGAGAAAAGCTGTTGCACTGAATGGTTGGATATGCATTCTTAATCGCAATGTGGAAAAATGACAATGACCTCTTTGAAGTACTTTCCATTCATTTACAAGAACCTCTGATAGACCCACTGGACAGACTGGGCACAATTTGCTATACCAAGTGACCTCAAGACATCAGAGCCTCTGTGGAAAACAGCAGTCCTCTTTGTAAGAGCCTTTGTAATTAATTTTTCTAAGTTAAAGCAGGACAAACAGCCACCAGAGAACCAGAGATACTGCAGGCTAGACAGCGCAGACAACGACGGCCAACACAGCAACGTATCCACCACAGCCAAGAGACCTGGAAACTGGAAACTAGCCGGCGTCGTTTTCCAACCGACATCTCAATAGAAGGTGAGGACACCTCTGACATCACACCTCTGACATCACTGCTCTGGCAGCGCACCCAGGAGACACTAGCCTTCACGCCTCCTTTTACCGTCTCCCCCTGTCAAAGCAGCGCACGTCTCGTGGATCGCCTTGGTAACTGGGGCAAAGCAAACTCAATGCTTCGATGACATAGTCGAACAAAGGTTTCCTGTATCCTGAGCTCTCTCGCTCTCTCTCTCTCTTACACTCTGACTGTTGGTATGTGCACCGAGTGGACAGTGTTTGCTGCAGAGCCCTTGACCAGGCCGTGTGTTAGCACTGGGTGTGTGGGTGTCAGGGAGGACAGTGGTCCAGGGATCCAGCTCAGGGAGCAGGGACGTGCTTCTGTAGACACGTTACCTGCCCAGGCTCAGCCCTTCCTCTGAAGCAGGCACCCAAATTTCCCCTGCCCACGCAATCCCTTCTTAATTACAGGCCCCGGGAGAAACAGGATCCAGGCCTACACAATGGTGTCTTTCTGCATGACAGTCCCATTATAGACAGGGGGGGGGGGGGTCCTCTCTCCCTCTCTGAACAAGGGATAAAGAATGTGTCAGGCTGAATGGAGAGAACCCTGGATGTGGGAAAATGGAGCTCCTAACTGAATTTTTTTTTTTGGCAAAAAAAAAAATGCAAGGCAGCCATTTCCTAAAGCAGGACATTTTCTTAAGCGATCCGTTTCCCTGTGTGGAGCAGTCAAGGCACCAGGGTGTTAAACCTCGGTACCAACCCATTATAGCCAATCAGCTCCAAACGGTACCAGCTCATTATAGCCAATCAGCAAGTAATTATAGCAGATCAGCTCCAGTTGGCACCAACTTATTACAGCTGATCAGGTCCAAACGGCACCATCTTGCTGCGGTACAAGCAAGAAAGTGACTCAAAATAAAAACACTTTTACATCACTGTGAGAGGAAACAAGTCTCTGGGTGCTTGGCCTTGCACCAGTGCCATGTATTACACTGCAAGGCTCCTGTCCACAGCACCGCCGGCAGCTTACAAAAGCACTCTTCAGAGACGTCCCGCTCTCCGAACACAACTCTTCAGAGAGGTCCTGATGGGGCTCCCGTGTGACGCTGGAGGGGGCGGGGTCAGATGTAGCTGACTCATCCGGCCCACATTGCCGCTGAGTGGCCAATCCTGACAGGATGCCGTGAGCGATCCAATTGCAAGTGAAGCTTATGCAAAGTTTTTTTCTAGTGCCCTGGGTAACCAGTAATGACACAGACCTGCTATTTAGCATCAGCAGAGGAGGTGAAGATCACCACCACGGCAGATTTAAAGAAACAAACTATTATCTTGTCTATGTCTATTATCGCCACGTTAACATCACTACATAGCTACACAACATGGCTCTTCATTTGCTGCTGCAGTCAGAAAATTACTGCCAATGCGGACTTCGACTCAGAACCGCAAAACATTTCCCGAAGCTGCATTTCAATCTCCGTCAAGGCAGTGAACCCAGCTGGCGAAGAACGAGACCCCTCCGGGAAGAAGATCTTCGTCCAGTCTGAAAAAGCAGAGGGGTGAGCAGGACCTCAAGATTCACCTCCCCAGAGTAAACGGTGCACGACAGCTCTCCACGGAAGTCTGGCCATCTCCTCAAACTGCGCACGCAGGCGTTAGACCCGAGAAGCAGAGCCGAAGTGCCGCTTCGCAGTCACATGACCTCATAGGAGACTGCTGAGCTCCAGTGTACCCCGCGTGAGCAAGTTGTGCCAGTGAGGATTCGTGTCCAAAGCAAACCCTGCTAAACTCCACTGCTCTCTGCTGCTTTAATGTGAACACAATCCAGCCATAATTAAAGAATAGGCATGCAGTAATGGCACGTGTGGTATAGCTTGTGTGACCTTTGCTTGACGCAGAACACCTGTTTGCGATTCATGGACTTCAGCTGCTTTCCGATATCTGATCTTCCCTTTAAAACCCAAAGGCTAACACATCTGGCCCACTGCGCTCCCAGGGAAGGCTGCAGGGATTGGGCTAACTAGGTGAGGGGGGGTGTGCAGGTCATGAGGTCCAAGGCGGGAATACAGAGAACTCTCTAGAGCATCACTGAGTCCAGCAGAAGCTGTTCTATTGTTCCATGTTCTCATTCGTACACACACGCGCCTGCTCGTACGCATGCACACGCGCACACGCACACCTGCTCCCACGCACGCACAGTCACACGAACCCACACAGACTCACCCAGACATGCACGCACACGCACGCTGAGCATACATCTGTGATGATATAAGCAATCAGGTGATTAGGTGACATCATCGTTTTGTTTTTTCTCCTTCTTTCCCCCAGATTATCCGTCAAGGTCCAAGTGGTTTCCCAAGAATTTGGCATTTCACCCAAATTACTCAAATCAACAGGAAAAAAAACTTGCGGATCTGGGTCAGCATTGCTGCATGTGTCTGGATGGGGATGTGATAATATAATGTGTGTACATGTGCATATATTTGCATATGCTTGTGTGTACGTTTTATTCTGCATAAGCAGTAATACCACAGGCTAGAGCATGTAGTCTTTTATCTATCCAGCTCTCACTATATACATTATACCAGACAGAGAATGACAGGCCGCCCTACACACTGAAACCAAGTCTGACATTTTGTTTCGGTCTCTGACGCCAGCAGCAAGTCTTCCATTCGCAAAAACAGAGACCCCCCCCAACATACCCTTCTAATTCAAAGCGTCTTTAAGCATACAAAACAAATCCTCATACCATGATGCATACATCTAAAACAGATGGTCTGCTATACGCGTTGGGCATTAATGAATCTGAAAGGCATCAGTGGATATGGCAGACCACACCAGCCCCAACACAGGTTTTTTTAGATTTAGGTTGAATAAACATCTGCTGCAGGCTTTAGCACTTTCAGGGCCAGTAAAAATAGCCTCTGTACCCGTTATGGTGAATATGTGTGGCAAACAGCTGTAGCCAAGATTAGTGTCTAACCTACCCTGAAACTCCCTTTCATCTGTATGTCTCCTTCTCGGTCTCGGTCTCTCTCCCTCTCTGTCTGTCTGTCTGCCTGCCTGTCTGGTCTAAAGGAAGCGCCTTGCACAGACTAATAACAGGCTACTGTTGACTGGCCTACCTCATTATCAGCAGAAATAGTAAATACAGCCTAAGACATTCCATGATGCTGAGGTGTAAACATGTTCTGTGCAGTCAGTATGACAAGCACTCACACACACACACACAGACGCACACAAACAAGTGCAATAACACACATGTACTCACACACATTGCCTGCTGTTCAAAACAGTATGGACATGGCTGTAGTGTATAAAGGAAAATCCCTATGATTTATAAGTCTGTGATGCTGGACCCTAAACCAGTCACTTAAGCCACGTTTCCCTGAATCACGGTTTCTGGAGAAGCTGTGGTAAAACTCAATTCTTGGTTTGGGTTGACTGCAAAAGATAAATAGTGGTCACACTGAGGGTTAGGAAGGTCACGTAGCGAGCGACCTCCACGCGCAATTCCGTTTAAGCAGTTTTTCACGTCATAACTGCAAGTGACCATGAATGAGGTCAAAGGTGAAACATTCTATCCAGATTCAATGAAGATTGCTCACGTGCGCAGTAACCCTAATACTGAATCCAAGTTGCTTTCGGGTTTTCTTGTGTAACTGGATCCAAGAGAACGCGCAAACCTTCGCTCAACGTGGTAAACACGCGCGTGAGACGGATCAGAGAGTTTACTGTGCGTCTGGCGTTCATTTTGTCCAAAAATGGTCACAGCACACAGGTGTCCGAGACACTGTCCGAACTACTGGGAAGAATCTGACCAGTTGGATAGCCCCTCTCTCATCTCAGATCCAGCTAGTGCCCAAGGACTGACCGTGGCGAACTTACGGAAAAGGCATGCAGAAAGTGCATATCCTAACGTGCCACCGTTGAGACTTGTTCATTACTCATCCATCCTATTCGTAATTGATGCTTGTGGTGAAAAGACGTGGCTGAAAAGTCCTACAATGAAATCAAATCTGACATTCTCGCAAAGGTCCGTGACATAAGCGTGCTCTAAAGACGGGATATAAAGTGTGAGAATAAAATCCTGTCCAAAAACTCTTCACCGTGTACTTACCTTGCAACGGTCTCTTCTCTAAACCGCCAAGCTGTGACGTTCAAATGTTACACGCGGCGCATCACACATTGCGACTACGTGAGTTCAAAGTCGGTCACTTGCGTCCGCTTGCAACCAAAACTTGCTGTCCACAACTTTTCATTCTTCTTCGCAACGTCCACTTAAACTGCTCCTGACTACAGAATGTAGAACGCGATGAGTCTGATCCTCATTCAGTAAGTTCATCCTTCATTCCTTTAAAGAGCCGAACGCGGGATCAAATTACGCCGGTAGCCAAACCCCCTTCACTGCCCCCCGCGCAGGAAATTGCATCAGAGCGCGACTTTTCGCCGGATCGTCCAAATAATATTGCTTTATCAAAGTTTGAAATTATTCATCTAAAAGTAATTTCATGCATTTTTATTTTGAAAGACTAATGTTGCATTACGTGCCCTCATTCACAGTCAGGTTTTTCCCTAGGTTTTATTTTTAATCCTCATTGGTATATTGAGTTAATAGTTTTTCCTTGCTTTGCAAGCCCTGTTTCACCCGTGTTAAATATCCTGGTGAAAGTTAGCAATTACATGCCATCATTACTGGGCAATAAAAGTCGTATAGCTACCATTAAGGTGTTTTGTGAAGTCAGTATTCCCATTAAGGGCTATTACCTTTAACGGGTTCTGACGCGAAATCTGATTTCTTAATCACTATCACTATGTTTTATGCATGGTGCCTCATGATGCATGCTATTGATTTTCATGCGAACTGAACAGACATTACAGGGCCGTGTCCCATTCAATGCTATCAGCTATGACGCTTCCAGCATCCCTTCTTTGGGTGTTCTAATGTGGCTTTTCACAGGGCAACACCCATGTAAATAAAGTTTACAGATATAACTCACTTAGAGCCTGCAGCTGTTTGGGTAAAATAAGAAGACAAATAGAGCTTCTCTCTCTCTCTCTCTCTCTCTCTCTCTCTCTCTCTCTCTCTCTCTCTCTCTCTCTCTCACTCACTCACTCACTTTCTCTCTCTCTCTCTCACTCTCTCTAGGGTAAGAGGTGTTTGTGCTGGTTTTACAAGATGTCCTCCCTGTTTATAAAGCATGTCAGGCCATGGCCAGCCACACCCTTCGGTCCACAGTGTGGGGATATTTGCTAGGTCTGTTGTCCCCTCCTCAGAACCTCTCGCGCCCTCCAGTGAAGAACGCAGCTGAGGACCAGAACATCAATCACACTAGGCCAACGCTAGCTAGTGAGATGCAAGGGCACCTCAGATTACACTGGCTCTCGTTCCCAATGTTTTAAACAGCATGCAGATGTTTAAATATTTGGTGTTGAACAGCAGATGTCTGCAGAGCGCCATAGCGACAGTGTGGTGGAGGTTTCCCGCCGTGTTGGGGCAGGCAGCTGGGCTGCAGTGACGTGGCCGCACTCGCGCTCTTCCTGCTCATTGTCTCCTCCGTGCTAGTGCTTGCGCCGGCGCGAGTGGAGGGAGGGAGCGAGCATTCTGCTGCCCTCAGTCAAAACAGGCCCCGCACAGCTGGTGCGAGGAGCTTCTCGCCACGCTGCCCTGCAGGCGGACGGCTGGGGAGACGGCCCGCAGGTGGAGAGTCGTCTACAGCACGCAGAGCACCACAATTGAGCTCCTGTCAGGGCTCCTCGCGCGCCCCCTCCACCGATGCGAGCGGCTCCGAGAGAGGTGCACTGTGGGTTGGGAGAGAGCCTCTGGAAAGCACAGACACACTGGGGTCACCCAGCAGGGGCGGGACGAGCCGCCACTCAGATACTGCTACTGCGCTTCAGGTCTGGAGCTTTTGGTAAAGTGGTAACAGGCTCTCTCTCTCTCTCTCTCTCTCTCTCTCTCTCTCTCTCTCTCTCTCTCTCTCTCTCTCTCTCTCTCTCTCTGTCTCTCTCACTCTCTGATGTCCTCCGAACGTTTTATTGCAGTTTGGCCAGCCACACTGGAACCTCCGTGGGTGGAACAAGATGGAAACTCCATTTCAAAACAAAAAAAAAGAAGAAGAAGAAGTAGAAAAAGAAAACGAAGTGAACCAAGAAGAACAGCAACCACACACACGGTGGCGTGTCAGGCCGGAGGGATCACAAGACTGAAGCCCTGACGCATTCAGATCATTTTGTTTTTAATTGACCCAATGCATGCTGGTCCTCCGACCCCTCAGGCCCTCCCCACCTTACCCTGGACTGTCTCCGTCAGACTCCAGGTCACATAAGGCTCACTGTGGAACAAAGTGTAGATGAAGTCTGCAGTGGTGTAGCTAGACTGTGATCCCTAAATCACAGCTTACAAGATTGATGGTTGTTTATCGCCTTCACCCAAGGTTCTCATTTCTTGCACTGTACTTTACTGGGTCTGCTATTGTCTCTGTAGCCCTTAGCACAGGGGACCAGTAGAGAGCTAGGGAACACCTGTGTGTGTGTGTGTGTGTGTGTGTGTGTGTGTGGTAGGAGCTCTGGCTTGGACACCTTCACTTAGGGACTGAACAGCAAACCCACAAGATTTAGGAGAGCATTGTTGTTGAGCCTCACTATACTATCATTTAAAGGGATCCAAAGCTTAAGGAAATATTTGGATACAGACATACAAGATGCAGTCTTACTCACACTCGCACACACACACATACACACAGACACACACACACACACACACACACACATTTCTAGCACTCAAATGCTCCCCTTTTGTTAAGAGTTCTTTGACCTTTGGCTACATCTGTGTAACCTGCCACATTCACAGGCCTGTACACAAACACACACACACATGCATACTCACACATACACAAACACACACACACATGCATACTCACACATACACAAACAAGCATCACAAAAGGAGAGTTACTACACATCTACAGTTGACTACAATCGTTTTGCTTTCAATGTAGGAGAAAGAGTTGAGTAAGAGTGCTTACTAAACACACACACACACACACACACACACACACACACATGCATGTGCACATACAAAAAAACCATACATACACACGGCCCCCTCACCATCCATCACGCAGCTTCCCTCAGACAAAACAGATCAGCGCTTTCCACAGCTCTGAGGACAGATGAGATCTATCCATGAACACACACGCGTGTTTATGTTTCGGCGTGCTGAAGGCAAATCGTCCAGGACAGAGCCAGCCAGGAGCGGCAGGCGCGGGGGAGAGCTTCCCCACACAGCTAACCTGAGAGTTGGCCCCGTGCCACTGAGATTCCCCAGCTGCCGTGCCATTTGGGGATCGTACTAGCATACGTGTAGCCTGGGGAGGCCTTTGAGCTTCTCTTTGGGTTGAGCGTTTTTCTGCAAGTGTCTGCAAGTCGGACATGATGCATCTAGCTGGGCCCATGGATGCCACTCAGTCTGAAGGTGGACCTCAGGAGATGTGTAGCTAATTCGGGAAGTTCTTGCGACTCTGCACATTTTCAGCAGTTCCCTGCATGGATGTTTGGGCGAGTGTGGTATGGTACGGCCCTGGAGTGGCACTGGCGGGGGGGGGTCTCTGTGGACCAGAACGGAGGTGGACGAAAGTAGCCATGCCACAGACATCTAATTCTGCTACTGGACGTTATGTCTCCAGGGGAACTGTGGGAGGAGGACACTGGAAAAGCCTGAATGAGGCAATATCTTTTTTACTCATTTGAAACTACCATATTACATTCACACAAAGGAGCAGGAGCAGAGCTAAGTGAGAAAATGCAGAGAGAGAAAGGAGAAAGTGAGGGAGAAAGAGGAGAGAGAGAGGAGAAAGTGAGGGAGAGAGGAGAGAGAAGGGAGAGAGGAGAAATGAGAGAGAGAGAGGAGAAAGTGAGGGAGAGTGAGGAGAGAGAAGGGAGAGAGGAGAAATGAGAGAGAGGGAGAGAAGGGAGTATAAGGGAGGGTGAAAGAAGCAGAGTGATGGCTTTAGCAGACGCAGGGAGGAATAAGCACTGGGTGGGGGGGGTGTTAGAGGAAAAACAGTACACTAGATTGAGTTCAGGTCTAAAAACAAATGTGTTTTGAGTGTTTGTCTGCATGTAGCGAGTGTGTGTTTGTGTGTGTGCACGCACATGTGTACAGACTAAAAGAGAAAGGAAAAGAGCCCAAAGACCTAATAAATGTCTGTGGCATAAACAGACAAGACCACCACACACGCTCTGAGACACTGACACGACTCTTCAACACAAAGACGTTCACTTCCACTCCGTATTGCTTTATTTCCTTCTGACTGTGGCATTGTTAACTTTTGTAACTTTCAGTCACAGGTTTCACAGTTAACCGAGCCTGGAGGACATGCACACAACACAGAATATGGGAGGGAGAGGTGTATAACATTATTTGAAGAAGAGCAAGTCATCCTAGAAGCTAGTGTGTGTGTGTGTATACGCATGTGTGTGTGTGCACGCGTGTGTTTGTGTGTGGGGCCAAAGTGTGCCTCTCCTCTGCTCCTGTGCTTGTGTGATTAATGTTTGGCCCTGCAGATGTCATCCCCAGTGAGGGTGAAAGCCTAAAGCCCTGCAAAACCACTGAGGAAAACATAATTCTGATTTAAAGCATGAACGCGCGCGCGTGTGTGTGTGTGTGTGTGTGTGTGTGTGTGTGTGTGTGTGTAAAATGGTCTGCGCCAAAAAATTAAAGCCTAGTGTGTAAAACCTTTAAGCGTTACACGTAGTGCCTCCGACTGTTCAAACACTATTTGTTCCAAAAATTACCACCAGGTGGCGCCAATGTAAATACTTGACTTGCTTGAAAATACTTGCGGCAAATGTTCTGAGTACCTATACCAACCCATTTTATTAACAAGGGTCACGATAAACATATATCATATGTATAATTTTGAACACTCTCTCTAAAGATTCAAACTTTTGTGAAACGTGTCCCATTTTGGCTAGTAAAGACAGTTTATTTGAGTCCGTTTCAATCCTCTGTTCCCCAGATGAAAGGAAAAGCTATCGCCAGACATAGAAAAACATGTGTCTTTATGTGTGTGAGTGTGAGCGTGCGGTCCTATGGGCTTTCTAGTCAATATCCCTTTCCCATATTATAGTGTTCTGGAAAGAAATGAAAATATGTGTCTGTTCTTTTGGTGTAAGCTTAAGCACAGTCAGAGTCACTGAGTGCGAGTCCACATTTTACACAGGAAAACACATAGTTTACAATGACCAGCTGCTTTATTCTAGATATATATACCTTGTACCTACACTCACTGGCCAGATATATACTATCCTATATAACTGTACAGTTACATTGAGATGGAAGTAGTTGGATTGTGGCTTTGAGCTGGGGGTGTTATTCACACCACTGGCTCTGTAGACTGTGTGGAGACTAACACACAAAACAACATATGGAGTATGCTGCACTGTGTAAACTGTACACCACCCGGTTGTTTCTAATCAAGTGTCTAGAGAAACATTAGACTCGTACCAGGTCTCTGTCCTCTCTTCACTACATTATTTTAATCAGCAGCTACTGTCATCATCATCCCAGCCCCAACTCCTTGCTGTCCTTGGTTTCCTTTAGTCCTGGACCACGAGTCTGGCGACACCTCCTCACAGACAGCTAAAGTAGACAGACAGCCTCCTCTGCCCTCAGGACAGAAGTGTGTCAAGTCTTTCAACAGCTTTTCTTGAGAGCAGGCCTCCATGCTGCTCAGTGCACGACAGAGCTGACGGTCCTGACCCTAGCATGAAAACCAGGAAGATTTTCACTCTCTCTCTCTGATTTCATTTCGTTTACTGTATAACAGTGTCCTCTATACTTCACTAGCTGTACTTCTGCCCTAAATCATTTCCAGCCTGTGGAAAGGGCGTTCTGCAGGATGTGCGATGTGCACAGGTTTAACACCTGAAGATGGTGCTTGGGGTCACCCCAACAGGCGAGACCGTGAACCTGGTGGATGTCCTGTGTTGCCCTGCAGGCTGAGGGGAGGGACGGGCATCTTCAGCTCGTCTCACAGACACCCGAGTCACCCTGCAGATGGCCCTCAAAATCCCCTGCATCTCAAAAGACAACATTCCAATGAGGGATGCTTTCTCTGTTCAAATCTGGCGTTTAAATCTTAACATGGAGCTCGATGAGATTCTAACAGCTAGCACAACGCAGGATGTGCTGTGTTTGTGAGTTACGGGGAATTCCAAACTCAGCAACGAGCACTGCACATGTGCCCCACATCTGCCCCACAGCTGCTCCATTTGCCCTCGTGTGTGTGTGTGTGTGCGTGTTTAAAAAGCACAGAGCAGCAGATACACGGATTAGAACGTTCATAGAAAGAATATATTTGGACAAATACTCCATAGAATCAGAGACTGTTTGTCAGATTCTGGGAACTTCCCCTAAATCAGTGCTAACTCGGTTACCAACTTCTGTACATTGGAAAGCAGTGGGACTAAAGGAGGCGGGGACAGGAGTTAAACACAGTAGAAGTATTCAAGATGACTGTGGACAACTTGGGGTCAGTCAGCAACCGCTCATCTTCAAGAAATGTCGAAACATCCTCTTGTAGCTCGGTGCCTAATGGCAATATCAGCATAAATAACAGCACGGATCCACTGACCCATGACGTCACTTAGATTAAGGCAGTTCACAGCTTGCTGGGGAAAGTTGGAAGTCAGAAGCTACTTGACAAATGCACTAAGCAATTATTAGGCGCTTGATACCAGCCATGGAATTGTAAAGCAACCTTTATTAACTACGAATTGATTGGTGATCAAAGCCAGTGTTGCTAATCGAAGAACACTTTCTCATAATAACTGGGACTTCGTAGGTACACTGTGACTCGTTCTAAACGATATGTTAGACGTACTCTCTTAGCGGACGCCCCATGATGGACAGCGTTAGCTCGTAGGTTGAACAGTTCTGCATCTGTCCAGCAGATGACACTTGTGCTCCACATTCAACGTGAAAACGCCACCGCCTCCAGAGTTACGAAACCAGCACACGCGGAGTTAACTTCTTTTCAGAGCTCCGGTTAACAGCTCGCAATTGTCGAGAGCAAAAACAGAGAGAGGGACGCGGCACTGGGTCAGCGATGGCGCTGCGCAGCTCGACAGGGTGAGTGAGTGAGAGGCTGGTGGTGACTCACGCCCCGGCACAGGGGAGTCTGTCTGGAGAACACTGCAAAACGCGAACTCATTACTCCCGAGCCGGCCTCCCCGCTGCGGCAGCTACAGACCCCCAGGCGTTTACTGAGCCGGTGCCGAGGAATATGGGGACGCGTGAAATATTTAAAACAAACAAATTAGCCGCGACAGATTAAAAATGGATAACGTCGCACAAATTAATCAATGATGTACATGCAAAAATAAACTTGGGCAATGTGAGATGTTGCCAGCGCCGTTTTTTGAAATCTGTTTTTGAAATACGGTATCACCGAGCTCAGGTATGGGTCGTAATGCCTTTATCCCAGAAATAAGAAGGGAATGCGGCGCGATGAGTCGCGGTGCCAAGCACAACATCATTATCGCCTCCTGTCGGCGTGCCTCCAGTGTCGGCTAACCTGTAGCACAGCTGAGGGAGAATGAGGATGTGGGCTTGAATAAAAACACGGGCAGCAGTTGCCGCGACTGTGTCTCAGCCTGCGGGCCAGTTCCCACACACAACGATGCAGTGGTGTGATCTGCCGGGCCTCTGTGGTGGAAAGCAGTTGTTAGTCAGAGAAAATGTCTGGGTGAGAAGGCACACGTATTTCCGTGTTATCAAAATTTGGTGTGAGTCACCCCTATCCCCCCTCCCCCTCCATGGACAGTGCTGTTTTGCTCTCAGAAGGGAGAAAGTTACGAGTGTGTGCGCGTGTGTGTGTGTAAGAGAAGCCTCTCCGTGCTTCAGTTTCACAGAGACCTCGACCACATCACTCACACTTGCAGAGGGTGGGACTGGGGGAGGTCCGTTACGTCCCAGTCTAGGCTGTGAGGTCGTAACAGGGATTAAAGATGTAACTACCATGATGGAATGATTCAACTAAAACCAGCGAATGTTATGGAACTTTGTGTACTGAACTGGGGGAAATATATATGTATATTGAGAGAGATATACAACTTCAGGAGTGGTATGATGTCAAAATAATAAACAAAAACCCACACTTAAAGAAAAACATCTAACTACACAACTAAGAGAAGAGTAAAACATCAAATACAAACCTGCACCCCCTGACTAGAAACATAGAAGATAGCCCCATTCCCAAACAAACAGACACCACTCCCTACGTTCCACAACAACATACATAGTCCAGATTTTAACACACACAGCTCACAGCTACAAACTGCCAATACAACGGTCACCTAAACGCAGAAAAACAAAAACGTCACTCACAAAGCTGAAACACACAAAGGTGAAGTGAGAGAGCAAGAAAGCAATTGTTCTGCAGCAGGGATCCTTATAAGCTACAGCAGTCAATTAAGGCAGGGCGGAGTCAGTAACGAAGCATGCAAGACCCAAACTCCGAACCGGACCTCGGCGATCGGGCCCACAGCGCAGCAGCAGGAGCCTAACAAGGACCCAGACACAGAGAGACCTCCAAATGGGTCAGAACCAGACGTCACGAAACCTGTGCAAAGGATATTTGTGTGTGCCTGAGAGACCCTGTGCTGATAGGTGTGAGCATGTCTGTGCCTGTCTCCAGCTCTGCATGCCTGTGCATCTGTACGTGTGTGTGTGTGTGTGCTGTGTTTGGAGAGAACTGGGCAGCCCCACCTTCCGTGCTGAATGGCTGAATGAGAGAGTAAGGATCCTCAGGTAGCGATTAGGGTAATGAATGGTGAAGCTGCTGCTCTGCGGGTGGGGGAGGTGCAGTGAGGCGGGTGGTGCCTGCATCGTGCTGGACTCGCTGGGGAGAACCACACCCCTCCTCCACCTCTGCCCAGCTCCGTGTCTGTAGAGAAACCACAGCCTCGTTCATAAATTTCACTGCCTTAAGGAATGTAGGTGTGTGTGTGTGTGTGTGTGTGTGTGTGTGGTGGGTGCACAAGAGAGGGAAATTCAGAGAGAGAAAGTGCAGGAGAGATATGTGCAGACAGATGTGTGCTCTTAAAGAGGTGAAATCTTACAGGAACCATGTGTTGCTGAGCTATGCGACACACAAGCCAAAGACGTCCATGCTGAGGTTGTGACCTCACACCAGTTCACACTGAATCATCCAGTTTGAATCATGTGGGGGAGTCGAGCGACGCTTTGTTTCTAGCTCTCCGCTCTTCAGCCCCACAAGCAGCTCCGAGCTGCTGTCTGAATTCACTCTGTTGTGCTGCACCAGCCAGTCCAGGAGAGAACACGCCACTTCCGAGACGCGTGACGCCGGCCGCGTGAAGCCGCGTGTCAGCTGAGCGCCAGGATGGAGGCCCCTTCCTTCCCACTCTTGCCCCGTGGGAACTGCCGTGATCCAGCCCCCAGCCCCCATACCCTCGTAGGCCTCTCTGCCAGCCCAAAGTTGATCCCAGACTGGGCAGAATCATGTGTTGCTTATAAAAGATCGCTTACACAGATTGAGGTGTATTAAAAAATGTAAACAAGGAAGCAGACAGCAAGGGTAGCCCCTCCCCCTCTACTATGAATAGGTCTGTTTTTGTCACCACGTTTGACATGATTTTTTGTTTCATTGTGAACCACTGATCTTGTTTTTTGGCTGTGTTGAAGAGCACCTAGTCTTACTGGATCAGAAATAAACTGAACACAGAAACGCAAGACTCCATCTCATACACTCTTTACTTTGATGACTGTGATACTTTCGCACTGACTCAAACTGAACCATGGGTTTTGTGAATTATTACATCAGTAGTGTATATAATATAGCAAATATGTCAGCAGATAAGTGAACATGGTGTTAATGGTATGAATGTGTGGGCAATGGTGAGTTGGTAGTTCACTCTACAAGTCATGCTTCGACAGAATTTCTTTCACACCCTCTCTCTCTCTCACACACACACACACACTCATGATGTAAAGTCAGCTTGGGTCTGACCCTTCACTCAGCACTGAGTTCATTCAGAGTTTAGTCTTGTGTGTGCACACACACACTCTTACACACACACATACACATACGTGCACATGATCATTCCCCATTGTCACTTACCTCGTCACACTGTGTTCCTGTTCTTACTTACTCACCCCCACACAAACATGGGCTGGACAGGCTCTTGGTTTCATTCAGTATCCATCATCCAGAAAGTATTACTGCCCTCTTAAACAGCCACACGTCCCTGACCAGATGCACATCCATCACGACCCCTGCTTCGCCACTGTCTTACGCACCTAGAAGGCTATATTTATGATGGAGTGTGTTGAGGTAAGACGCAACCTTTTACACCACACGCTCTAGGCCCCAGTCATTCAGGTCAGGTCAGTCAGGGGTGACTGACTGACTGACTCAAGAGGACATAGTCAGCCCTCAGGTACAGGAGGGTTTTATGTGGACTACATGGTGGACTGAAAAAAAAACGGTCCACCGACCCCACTAGAACTTCCTGTCTGCGTCCCGCGAGCCCGTGTGGATACCCCCACCAACAGAGAGCGAGAGAAGCATGTAAATCTGGCTCCCTCTGGGAGAGAGAAAGACTCCGGAGAAAATAAATCCGTGTTGGTTCATGGTGAGTTCAGCCAAGCCACCGATCAGAGCCTTCTCTCTCTGTCTCTGTCTCTCTCTCTCTCTCTCTGTCTCACTCTCACTCTCTCTCACACGCTTCCTCCATTGTCATTAGCTTCTTCTCCTTTCTTTATATTTTCTCTATAGTTCTTGTAGGATTGTCTGTTTCAGTCTTCTCGTGAGGCTTTATCAGAAGGAACACGCAGAAATTAAGGCAGCATGTGCCTCATATTCAAACTGCAAATGCAACTCACAGTTTCAGGTTTTCTATAAAAGGTCTGATGGTCTTTTTCTGTGTTAGTAAACACAGAGTCTGTCTGACAACAGGTCAAGTATGACCAAAAAACTACAGGGCTCTGTTAAATGTAATGTCAAAAGACACTGAGATCGACGGGGCCAATTCCCAGAGCCAGACCAAGGGACCAGCTCACATCGGCAGAACAATTCGCACATTACTATAAATATACTCATGAAGGGGCTGTGCTTAATATGTTTCTAAAGATACAGAGGCTTGGCATTGCTACCTAAGTCATAAAACAATAATTGTACAGTTTGATAGAATAAAATGTGAAAATTGCACTCATAACTTCCCATTAAACAGGAACCAGATTCCTGTGGTGTCCAGAGAGATTATTTGTGTATGGGCATGCATGTATGAGTATATGTGTATGTGCATTCATGAATAATATAAGAATATGCTCAGCATTTGTGCTCAGAATAATGTAAAAACATGAAAACTCTGGAGACATTCATTTAAAATAAATAGATTTGGTATTATTGGTAACTGAGGTAAAAGTTTAGATATACTAATATAGTACATGGGTGTGTGTGTTTGTGTTATGGTGTGTTGTGTTGTCATTTGTGTATTTGAGGAGAGGACTGTTATGAGCTCTGTAGCTTTCATACACTGAATGAAGATAGATGGTGTGCTCAGAAGATCTGCCCTTCTGCCGTGAGAGAGAGAGAGTTCAGGGGGAAAGAACACAGCTTGTAACACTCCAAACTCCCCCAAACAAATATGTAGAAGCTGTGTACACCAAGTAAAAGAAAAACCTGTGCGGACTGCTACCAAAACAGGCTTCGTCTTTACAGCTTTAGCCTGACGTGAACGCAGTCATGAAAAAGCGTCTCAACCGCACACACACCTGGAGTGTGCCCTGGGTACAGTAAAAACATCGAATTTCTCCAGAGTTGTTCCTGTTCAAGACCAGTTCAACAGGCCCAGGAAGGCATTTCATGTGCTTGCAGGGGGCGATTTTTACTGCACATTCCTCTATGCTGAGTTTGTTCTTCAGTTTTACCCTTTTTTTGTGTGTATGTGGTGTTTCCACGGTCTGTTTAACTGATGCAACATATGCAGATTGAATAGATTGATGTTTGATTGTTCATGTTTTTGGTGTGTAAACAGATCTGGTGTGGGGTGTGAGGAGAGCCTGCAGGGTTGGACGTCTCACATACATCAGTGGTTCAGCTACTGCTCATCCTGTGTGCTATTGTTACTGTTCAACCTTTCTTAAACTCTTCATTCTAATAAGCAAGGCCTAAACACACAGGCATTTTACTGGGAGTGGCTGTGGTGTACATTACCTGCAGTCTATAATTACACACACACACACACACACACACACAATGAACGCATGCTCATGTTTGCATTCACACACATGAAATCACACAGCCAAATGTTTGCTCCTCACACACGCACACACACACACACACACACACAAATGCTTCAGAGTTCTGGAAAAAAGATGAGTACCTTTACCCAAATGGCCATAGCACACTTGGCTAAAGTGTGACCCCATCCTTTCCACATTCACTCCAGTATAACTGTTGCTGAGTGAGGCACAATGCTGGTAGTGTGGGCTCTGACCCCGGGGCAACACCCCCCCCCTCCAGCTCCCTGAGCCATCCAGAATGCACCATGGGCATGCACATGCAGAGATGATCCAAAACAGACCGAGTGCATCGGCCAGTGCCCTGAGCCCCACAGCTTTGAGGGGGGGGCGAAACCAAATAATCCTCTTTAATGATAGACCTCTGAGTGAACGACCCCCGAGGGGTGAGGGGTCAGAGGTGATGACCTCTCTGGACGGGCGGTGGAGGTGTCCATCTCGGTGAGGCTGGGGGCTGCGTCTCCGTGGCGCTCGCGGCTGGAGCAGCTGTAATAATAGTGCGGAGACACTGAAACAAGAGCAAGTTTCAGCCTGGGATCTGGACACATATTGAGGTGAGGGACAGTGGAGGCCTTTATTCTCTCACAGAGTCACACATGTTCACACAGACCTGGGTCAGTGCGACTCACATACAGGCACACACACACACTCACACACGCACACATACTCACACACACACACGCGCACACTCACTCACTCACACACACGCACACATGCACACACTCACACACTCACGCACACTCACACACACTCACACACACACACACACACTCACGCACGCACACACACACACACATTACACACACTACACAAAATCAAAAACACAAGAGAGCTGTGTTCTGCAGTGCTTGATCAGTGTGTATGGTGTGTGTTTTTGATGTTTTATGGCTCAATATAATGTGTTATAACACTCAAGTCTGAAGTGTTATGGTGCAACGGTTTTCATATCACTGCGATAAATGAAGAACGCAGTTACGAGCAATGGAGTACTTCAATATGAATGCACACAATGGTAATATAAAGCAATATAAAGTCACTCATCAGAAACAGATGAGTTTGTGTGTCTATGTGCAATGACAAAGAACTTTTAAGTCCTGAGTTCATTCACTGTTCCCTACAGAACTACAGAGCCTTTATACCTATGGCGTGTGTTTAGGTTCGGTACCGCTGCTAAGTGTCCCTCCTCCACCCATTCCGTCTTGTAAGAGTGGCGTGAAGTAATGGCGGAGCATCAACCTTTATGATCTTTGTGTTCTTGTTATTATTGATTTAAATGCTAACACACTATAGATTCATTACTAAGTAGGGTGTCTCAATTCTATCATGAGTCACATTAAGTAGCCTGATCATGCCTCATGCCATAAACGAAGTTGCTCACACACATATACACACACACACACAAACTAAAGGCTTTAGAGAGATAAAGAACCTACAGCAAACTCTAAACAAGCCAAGCACCTACTGTGTTTATAAAGCACGTGTTTGTGCAATTACACAAGAACATTCCACAAGTTGGGTCTTCCTGCTGCACGAGAGCACATTGTGGTAATGATATAGCATTTTAGAGAAAGTAATGAATCTGTGTTTGTGTTTCTACAAGTTTATTTGTTGTTGCCATGCGGCTGAGTACAGTCTCCAGTGGCCAGTGCTGTCAGAGAAAGCAGGACTGACAGAGACAATGGCAGTTATGTGTCCCACTTCAACCCAAACTCAACTGGCCCTTTGATACAGTCAGGTCAGTCATTATGTGATTTGCTGTTGTGTTCCCCTCAGTGTCACAGAATGGGCCATTCAACAGAACACACACACACACACACACACACACACAATCTCCTGACAATTGCATGTGGCACAGTAATAAGTAGCACACATGAAAGAGCTGCCCTTCACAGGAAAGCAAACTCTAGAACTGGGGCAGTTATTAACCCTGCCCTGCCCTGCCTGACCCACAACCCAACCCCCACTACCCCCAGTCTCTCACTATGACTAGTGGGCCCGGCAAAATCCCCTCTGATGACCTGTCACTCAGACGCTCCAGCCAATCAGCTTGCCACACCCGCAAACCACAGCACAGCCCACTACCCAGCCCACAGCGAATGGCCAGACTCAGCTAGCGTGGGGAGGCTGACCTCTGAATTACCCAAACATGTGGACCTGAAAAAAAATGTTTTTTTGTCACGGGTCACGTAAGAACTCAGTCAGTCTCCTCTGTGTTCAAGCTCCAGTCACATGTAAGACACCATGTACACAGTTCCTGCATGGGTGTGACATGGAAAAGTTAGCTTCCATGCAGATAGAGAGGATTAAATCTGCAGCACGAGTGACTGTGTGTGTGTGTGTGTGTGAGGTTGAGCGGAGGCGAACCCATTCCCTAAGGAGTAGTGCTACACTCCGTTTCTCTGGTTTGCGCGTGCATGTGCATCCCACACTGAACTGAGGGGCTCTGGTTACGTCTCCTCTGACGGCTGCTCTGGGTGGAGATAGGTGGGTGTTTGGCCCTGGGCCAGGTCACCTTTGTCTTCCTCCCTGCAAGAAACCTGCCGTCAACCTGTTCGCAGACTAACAAAAGAAGACTGGGACGTCATTAAAAGCCCAGAGCCTGTTGCGGGGCAAATCTTGCTGGCTGAGAGAGGTAGCCCCGCCCCCTGCCTCCGCAGCCTTCAACGCCCTCTCCCCGACACCGGCGGACGTGTCACAGCACGGTTCATACGCATCGGCCAATGGGGAAATGAGAAAGGACCCCATACGGTGAGGCTGGCTTGCAGCGGGAGGTCAAAGCTGCCCACAAAGGTGCCTGAGATTTTCTCTGGAATAGAGAGACAGAGAGGCTAATCTCCATCAGCAGTGGTGGAGGGCCGCGGAGGAGGGAGTGTCGCCGCTGACCACTGGCCGCTGGTTGCCAGCTGTTGGCAGACTGGAAACACTCTGAAAGCTCAGCTAACGGAGTCCGTAATCCCGGAGGCCAGAGCGACCTTCGACCTCTCCAAGGCCTCGCGCTTCCCGTAAAACAGGCCGAGCTGAGCCCGGGAACGTCCATGGGTGATGTTCTGAGTCAGAGGGCGGCCGTGAGCGCTCGCAGGAACCGCTCACACAATACCTCACTCACCCCTGCTCCACTCCAACGGCTACGATCGGCCGCCAAAAAATGTGACCACCGGCAGAGGCTGCACGACACAGACAATTGAAGGTCTGTCTCGGGCCCTGGCTGTGGAGCTGACCCACAACTTCCTGCTCAGTGAGGGTCTCCTGCCAGACCACATATGAGAGAGATAGATAGATTAGAAAGAGAGAGAGAGAGAGAGAGAGAGAGAGACAGAGAGAGAGGGAGAGATGGAGAGAGAGGCGCCTTGAGAGAGGACCTTGTACTGCGTCTCACCGTCTGTCTTCAATCAGAGCAGGCCATCCCTGTGAACTGCGCCTCATGCAAACAGGATAAAGTATGAGAACAGCAGTGCGCCCCCCCCCCCCCCCCCCCCAGCACGAGGGCGAGCAGTGGGGGAGGGAGTGCGTTTGTTCCTGTGGTTAAAGTAAGCAGAGTGCTCTGTAATGGGGAGAGGTTTCCGAGCTGTAATAGTAGATACAGGCTTTTTGTGTCTGCTTCTTTTTGTCTTTGTTACCTTATAAATTTCCCTCCCTCATGACACCTGATACTGCAGGCCCATTTGTCATTTGTCACTGATGTTTACTTCAGGTGTGAAGGGTGGTGATGAGGGGGGCACTGATTCCCCCCCCCCCATGTGTGGGAGCATGGTGTGAGTGACATAGCTTTGAGTGGACCTGGGGGGACCAAACCATTGTGTCTCAAAGGGGTGAACAGGGATGTTAGCAGGAGGACAAATCCATTTGCTCTCACTGCACTCCTCAGAAGTGCCCTGAGGGGACACGGGCCATGTGCACACACTGCATCATGCTCTTGAGTTTAAAAAAGGAAGAGAGTGAGAAGAAAAGAGAGTTGGTATAAAGACAGAGGGAAAATGGAGAGGGTGGCTAAATGTGACAAGCATAGTCTAGCAACCTGAATTAGTAATTACTTCTGCGTGTGTGTGTGTGTGTGTGTGTGTGTGTGTGCACGCACGTACATGTGCACAAATGTGTGTGCGCGAGTGTGTGTATGTGTGCGTGAGTGTGTGTGAGCGTGTGTGTGTGGGTGTGTGTTTGTGTTTGGGTGTGTGTGTATTCGTGTGTGTGTGTGTTTAGTATGGGTATGTATTCTCCGTTCATCAAGGGAAACATATTGTCCATTGAGCAAGAGCAGCATTCTCTCGCTCCATCCTCTCCTGTGTTCCAGCCTTTCAATGGCACAATGGCAGTCTGCAGCGGCATCAATAAATATTCCCCCGCGCCTCAGTGCAGAGAAAAGCATGGAGAGAAAGGAGCCCGCATGAAAGAGAGGAAGGGAGAGAGAGAAAAGAGGAAGAAAAGAGAAGAGTATACGGGTAAGAAAGAAAAGAGGAAAGTGAAGAGAAAGGCTGGGAGCCGGAGTGGGGCGAGTGTTCTAGAAGCAGGTAGAGTGTTCTAGAAGAAGCGCGAGTGTTCTAGAAGCAGGGCGAGTGTTCTAGAAGCAGGGCGAGTGATCCAGAAGCCGGGCGAGTGTTCCAGAAGCAGGGCGAGTGTTCCAGAAGCAGTGTTCTAGAAGCAGGGCGAGTGTTCCAGAAGCAGGGCGAGGTATTGGCAGAGGGCCCAGCAGAGCAGACAATGTGGACCTGGTGTGGTCTCTATAGAGGCTCAGTGGAGCATTGGCCTATTGGAAAAGAAAGTGAGAGCAGCTGGAAGCCTGGAAATCCCAGAGAGGAAGAGAGAGAGGGAGAATAGAGAGAGGGAGAGAGGGGGGGAGAAGGGAGACAGGGAGAGAGAGAGAGAGGGAGAAGAGAGAGAGTCTAAGAAGAGAGACAGAAGGAAAGACAGAGAGAGGAAGAGAGAGAGGAGAGAGAGGCACAGCCAAAGAATCCAAAGCTTTGGCCTTGCCCGCTGTTTAGACCTGTTAGAATTGGTGCTGGGTACTGGAGCAAAGCGTGCCAGACACTGAAAGCAGTCTCACCTCCCTGATCTCCAGCAGAGACCCCACTCCCCACCAGCCCCACCCAGCCCGCTACGATGGAGGGGAGAGAGGAGTCCCTTTAGTCAGGAGAGCAAAAATAAGAGCATGAAAATACACAATGTAATAAATAAGAAACAGGAATCTCTTTGGGAGTCTTGTCTCGCTTTAAGTCACCTTACAGATGGTTATATAACCACAACACCTCCCGTCTTCTTGATTTCCTCATTTCCTCTGGTGCTTTGAAAGGGGGAGGGAGGGGGGGTGGATTGAGTTTAAGTCTCAGAGTGAGAGAGAGAGAGAGAGAGAGAGAGAGACATTCAAGTGGGGGTGTTTCTACAGGGCCCCCTAAAGATCAAAGCCTCCTGTCCATTGTGTAGTCTGTACAATGCAGGCCATTAAAAGAAACAGAGAAAAGGGGAGGCTTGATCCAACTGACAGCATGCTCTGTATGTATGAGTATGTGTGTGTGTGGGGGGGTGTGTGTGTGTATGTGTGTGTGGGTGTGTGTGTGTATGTGGGTGTGTGTGTGTGTGTGTGTGTGTGTGTGTGTGTGTGTGTGTGTGTGTGTGTGTGTGTGTGTGTTTTAAAAAAAAAACAATCCATAAAACTGATGAATTAACAATTAAAGTGTTAGTTTAAGTCCAGACACATATGAAAACTACAAGAGTTCAACACTGCGGACCGTATGTGTTGCAGGTTTGGCCGTGTGTTGCAGGTTTGGCCATGGGAAATCCTGGAGCATGTTTACTGCGTCCTGCAGAAGGGGTTTATGTGCAGTGCAGGTCCCACGCACCCTGGCGTGGCACAGCTATGGTCTCTGCACTCGGGCTTTTGGAGGAAAAAACAAATCTCTGGCCCTCCTGCGCCTCTACCCTCTCCGCGTCTTTGCTTAGGTGTGCTGGACCTTCTCATGGCCCCAGGCCTCCACGCTAGCGACAGTGACACTTGATAGCTTTGCTCCCACCAAGGCCCGGGGCTGTGAGGGGCAGCGCCCAGAGCCTGACGCACAGCTGCTGATAGCAGCAGCACCGGGGCGGCCCAGCCCGGCCGCGTACCCTGCCCTGCTGCTGAACACGGAGCCCAGAGGTAGCCGTAATTACGTAACTGATGCTTTTTTTGAGACAAACGATTCAGTCTTTTTTTGTTCTTTCTCTCTCTCTCTCTCCCTTTCTCCTCCACCTCTCTCCCTCTCTCCCTTTCTCCTCCACCTTTCTCTCTCTCCCTTTCTCCTCCACCTCTCTCTCCCTTTCTCCTCCACCTCTCTCCCTCTCTCCCTTTCTCCTCCACCTCTCTCTCTCTCTATTGCTGCGCGTAGGCTGCGGCTGCTTGTCGGGGAGCTCTAAGGGCAGTGGAGGTAGTTTCATGGATGGCTTCGAGGCCATTAGCCCCCTGTGCTGCAGCCTCATTATTAATCTGCTGTGACAGCTCCACTGTTTACCAAATCCAGCCGGAGAGGTGCTGGGGGGAGGGGCAGGCTTGGCGCCTCTCGTCTCCATTAACCCCTGACCCCAAGTGCGGGGGCAGCAGAGGTGGGCCTGAAGCAGAGCTGCTACCTCCAGCCTGGACACCTGTCCTGTCCTACAGAGGGGACGCAGTGCTGGATGTCTGTCCTGTCCTAGAGAGGAGACTTCCTGCTGGAGACCTTGCTCCC
Source organism: Brachyhypopomus occidentalis (assembly GCA_020368025.1). Classification (NCBI taxonomy): domain Eukaryota; kingdom Metazoa; phylum Chordata; class Actinopteri; order Gymnotiformes; family Hypopomidae; genus Brachyhypopomus; species Brachyhypopomus occidentalis. The sequence goes on along the minus strand of JAGXOD010000002.1, from coordinate 9,328,583 downwards.
ACCATACAGTAACAAGAAGACCAACTCCAACAGCTGAAGGAGTGGACACCCAATAACACTGCTGTGTGTGACGCACACACCCACCGGCTGAAGGCTGAGCGTCTATAGTGAAATAATGAACTCCTGTCACATCATGACCGGCGGCCTTCTCCAAAATCACCCTTACATCTACTGAAAATGCACAGCCTCCCCAAGGATCTTCAATTGGTCTGTTAGCACTCCCTCCATCTCAGGCTAACCTATAATTCACACAGGGCCTATCTGTTGAAACAATGCCCCACACTGTGTATTTGAAGTTAGTTATCTCCGCTTGACCTCCTTATCATCTTTCCTCAATTACAATAGCCCTGAAGCCTGGGACGTATCCACAGCAACCCCTCACAGCTCAGCACGCATTGATACGCTATCTCTCCACCAGTCATCCATCAGTCTCCTGTAATCACCACTGGCTCTCATTACAGCACGCTGCTCTCCGAGCTCCAAGCACTCTGTCTGCGGGCCAGCACAGCTGATAAACGATTCACTGGTCTGCGCTCCATTCAAAGTATCACAATCATTTAATATGTGAATGTCAATATAGGCAAATCCAATAGGTTTTGATTGTGCCAGTAAATGTTGTTTGGCTGGAGCGCTTGTCAAGGATATGTGTGTATGTGTATTTGTGTGTGTGTGTATGTGTATATGTGTATTTGTGTGTGTGTGTATGTGTGTATGTGTATTTGTGTGTATATGTGTATTTGTGTGTATGTGTGTATGTGTATTTGTGCTTATATGTGTATTTGTGTGTATGTATGTGTATTTGTGTGCATGTGTATATGTGTGTATGTGTGTATGTGTATTTGTGTGTATGTGTGTATGTGTATTTGTGTGCATGTGTATATGTGTGTATGTGTGTATGTGTATTTGTGTGTATGTGTATATGGCTGAATTGGATTGCTTTATTGCGTTTTTATTTCTTGATATGAGATTGTGAAAACACAAGAGCTTACCTGCAGCAAAACTTGCAAATGCACAGATGCAATACCCAGTGTTACCAGTAGTTGGCAGTGTATGCTCCCTTCCTATAAGTAAACCAGTAACCGAGCATGTGCGATAGAACGTCCTGCTGATAGCCTTCAGCCTTCAAAGCCCTGCTGTGGGCCCACTTATCTTTCTGAACTAGTACTTCCATATGCCCCATCTCACAAACGCAGGTCTTCTGGCTAGCTGCTAGGCTGCTAGGCTGCTAGCTGCTAGCTGCCGCCAGGCTCGTCTCACCCCTGGGTGGTAGAGCTTTTAGTGCTGCAGCACGTACACTGTGGAAGTCCTTATCTACATGAATTCATACACGTACCTCTCCTTATAGCTAGCCCAGCTTAACTACGTACGTTTAATGCGCTGTTGTTGTTCAACAACAAAGTGTCGTCGTCCACTTCGTAAGGTTTGTCACTGCGTAGCCTATAGCCAACCAAACTATAAGGACTCGTACACATCATACACAACATTAAACTGAACTTTTTATTTTAGTAGGTAATGGCAGGCAACGCTGAATATAGAGCCAGTACAGGACCAATACAGTACAGTACAGGATCTGTGATGGACAAAACACACTTCCTTTATTCTGCAAAGAGAATGCATGACCTGCTCTGTGCCTTCTACCCTTGTCTGTAGCGGTTATTATGTTTCGGTACATGACATGGTGCGTTTGTTCTCATTCACCTAGCTGGTTGTCTGGAGAAGTTTCTCAGACAATACAGTGTAATCATATGAAGCTCGGAGATACGCACGCATCACTTACTGTATTCAACAGTCAGGTTAAGGTATATGTAACGTGCCTTAGTCTGAAAGAGTAACACCCCCCCCCCTCCACACACACACACACACACACACACACACACACACATGTCCATCAGCACCCTGCCTCTGAGTGACCCCTCCCTAGCCTGCCCTTTGACCTTACTGAGTACACACTGTCATCACCAACTCGGCTGTGATGTCCAAACACTAGGGTCAGGAACTCTGTTTCAACACACTAACAGGCAGGCTGCATGTGAGTACATGCATATGATTGTGTGTGTGAGTGAAGCATCACACACCCACACACACACACACACACACACACACGCTAATGCGCCCACACAAGCTCACAGAACCAGAAGGATAGGCTGATTCGGAGCACCTAAGACGATCCGTGCTGGAGCGTGTTGCGGCCTGTCTGTCAGGTGACACATCCCTGACCTGCTCGCTCTCAAAACAGGATCTGACGAGTGCTGAGCTGTATCTGCCGGGGGTCCATCTGATGTTTGGCTTCTCTGACATTCGCATATCTACATATTGCATTCGGATATCTGCATCCCAATCACATTTCCAAATGCCTTTAACTTGACGTCTTTTCACAAAGCCTCTCCTGACTGTCCACTGTATATAATTAGAATCAGCGTCTGCACAGGGTTGGACTTCTTGATGACTTTGACACTAAACCTATAGGCGAAAAGAATTGCAAGCTAAAAAAAATGCCCCAGAGACTGATTTATCCTAAACCAAACACCCACACAAACACACACGCGCAGCCTCTCACCACCCCCACCAACACCATACACACCCCTGACAAACGTCTATACCTACTACGACAAGCCTCACTGCAACCTCTGGCGGCATCAGTCACTTCCTATAAATAAATTCAACACCCCCCCCACAGACCTATGCCCTCTGTCACGCACACACATACGCACGAGCACACGCACGCAGCCACCCCCACAAACACACACACGCATGCATACGCACAAGTATTCACACTCCCACAAGACAGTCCAACTCAACTTCTGTTCTCCTCCCTCCCCCTCCATCCTTTAGTCCCTCTTAAACCTCTTTCCACAAATCATACACTAATGTTTATGGTTTTTCCACAAATGAAACAAATAAAAAGTCCCAGAAAAGCAAAGAGGGAGGGATAGGGATGGACACTGGGCCAGCAAGCTCCCCTTACTGCTGGAGTTGTACACTCCCATGAGGAATTCTGTTCAGACAGCTGGAATACATTGACTGGAATAGACTTTCAGAGGAGAAGTTGTGGAGAGGAGTGCAGAGAAACCAAAAAGACCAAAACTACAATGAGTAGAAACAACACGAGCCACAAACACAACCCTATCAAAACTAGTATGCTCACGTTTTCCCCAAGAGTTCATACCCAAATAAGAACTACGACACAGTAACCCGTGACACTGTGAGCATGTTCTAAAGGAACACTCTAGCCCATCAGAAACAAGCATATATTTAGGTACAACTGATAACACATGACCACAGTTATGCTACTATTTCATTTGGGGTTGAAAATATGATGCTAATGAATCACCGACACCTCCCCTCAGGCTAAGACAAGGGGAGTGGCACGTCCCTCTGAGGGTTCTGCCGCATCAGCATACACAAAGGGGCAGAAATAGTTCTGAAGTATGGAAGTCACACTGCTGGTAACTCCAGCACTTTCTCAATCAGAGGAAGTTTCACAATAGCGTGCAAGTGTTCATCTGCAGTCTGAGAGATGGGGAAAGCGATACATCTCTAGAGTCTTCATGGCTTTATCTTTCCAGAGTGACAGAAGCAACGCAGCGTGCTGCTATCTCCAGGAAGGCTCGCCGCAAAGACCCACATAGATGTGAACAGTAAAGAACTGCTAAAAAGAATTCACTTTCAACTTAAAGGAATTAGATTACTATAGTTTCTATACTATAGATCACTAAGTTTTTAATAGTGCTCAAAGGTAGTCAAAAAACTACACAGCGTGCACGTCAAAGAAGCATCTAGCACAATCAACTTGGACAAACTTTCATTCAGTAGTTAACTGTGTGTGTGTGTGTGTGTGTGGGGGTGATATTAGAAATTTCTCAACAGAACAAATTATGCATGTGAAAGTAACTCTATATGTAATAGCAAACCAGGGGGAAGAGGTTGAGAAAGCCAAAGCCTCAGTTAATAATGGGCTACAGTAAAGTCTGTCATTGTGAAGGAAACTGCTTATTGTTGGGGGTTGAGGTCTTTACTGTGATATTTACAAGCATGCAAGACTCAATCTGGAACTGAGGGCAGAAATATGAGCTAAGCTACAAATAACAGAGCAGCTTACATGACAGGCAATCTCGTTTCAGTGTTTATATTCAATCCAAGCACAACTAAAATTAGCTTTTGATTAAATATTGACTGGTCCTCCATTTAAAACGTCCTTAAATTATAATTTAGATCAAAGTACTCCACAGAGTAAAGGCAGGAAGTGTTGATCTTTTGTTGTTGTTTTAAGGGTAGCAGTGACACAAATACTGTACTTGCTGGAACAATGTTAAGTGTTATCACATTTTGAATCTTGCCATTCTCTCCACATTGAGTCAGACTGAAATTAGGCCAAATTTAGGGCAATGACTGCAGATCCGAGAACTCAGTCATAATAGCTATGATATGCACACAGAACATTGGCCCCATTACATATCATCCGCCTTTTAGACAGGGATACTGAGTCTTCCTCCAAAGACTGATGCATGTTCCCTGGCTTGAAGTGAAACCATTTACAATATTAAAAACATTATATAAAGTACCACACGCTTGTACCTTCAAGCATTACTTTTTCATACAAAAGGACTTACTACGGTCATATTGAGAAGATAAACTACAAAGTTGAAACCATAGCAGGACATAATGTTCAACCCTGAAACTAGTGCCTATGAAATTGGGTTAACCTGCTCTCACTCTCTCTTATGACGATGACTTATGGCTGGAGGGAACCTTACTCTCCTGGCCCACTGGTTCCCAGTGCTTCTCATGACTGGATTTTAGTTTAATATTTCAGCTGAAGCGCTGTACGCAGGGCAGTGATGTTAAGAGTTTCAGATGGTATTGTAATTATATCCCTCTACTGCACAGTTCAATATGTGTAATTGCTGCAGGATATGGACACTCAGCAGGGACACTGCAGCCCAGGTGTAGAAGTTCGAAACCCCCAAATTCACCTAACTGCCAGACCATTTAGAAATGAAGCATCATTAGAAGACAACAAGTGGCTAGTGCCATTTATCAATAAAGAGATGTTTGGCCAGCATATTAAACAGCATATTGGCTTAACACACACATACAGAAAACAGATATTGAATCTACATAATACCAGCAGTATCCCAAGCCCATATCAAGTGTAGACTGAAAAGAAATTCCAGTGGTGATTCACTCTGGCACTGAAATCTGGTCCAAGACTAGGGATAATCTATGGCTAACAAACTGGCCTGTGGTCTTTTACAGGAAACATCTGAGACCTGTAGATTAATTTGACAAGAACTAACATGACGCTGTATATTCTCCTTCACTTTATGCCTCCAGACATAAATGCACCATGACCCATCTGAATAACTGCAAAACCTGAGGGGAAACGTGAGTAAACAGTACGTTTGGATCCGTTTCGTTTTTAAATAGTTGGAAGGGGTTGGAGGAGCACATTACAAATTGTGCTGGCTGATGCATTTGGGGAAAAGTGCTGTTTTCTGGCCGATGGTGACGATCCCATCCAGCCGTCGTAAATATGCAGCATGAGAAAGACGGTTAGTGAAGCAGACACGCTGCTGGTTATGGTGCACACACTGCCGAACGTAGTGGCAAAATCTCGGTGCCACAGCTGAATGAGGACGATACCGTTAGTCAGTGAGGAAGCAGCGTGCGCACACATCACGTCCAATCAGATTTTATTTGTCACAGACATAGTTATACATAGTACAGCTTGCAGCAAAATGCTTTTACATCTGTTCAGTGATGTAGAGATAATAAGAAAACAATCTGCATAACGCACGTGTATAAAATATAAACAGTAAGATGTTAAAAAGGATAATATATAAGGTATACAAATCTAAGAAGTAGAATTATGAATATAAAATGTGCATATAGAAGATAAAGTGAAAGAGACGAAGTGCACAATGTATGTGAAGATGTGCATGCAAAGTATTGCTTTCATGTATGCTGTGCAAGACTGAGCTGCAGGTATTGAGAATTTGTGAATGCATAAATCCACACACGCGCACATGCACGCACACGCACACACACACACACACACACACACACACAACCCTTGTCTGTGCCAGCGCACATCTGGGCCTCAGTGTTGACGTAGCCGGGAAGTGCGGCCCCTTCCCATAATTCCCTCCGCAGTAACGCTGTGCTCATTAGTTTGCGAGTCTTTGTAGCCAGAACATACTTCCCACTCCTGGTCTGTCGAAGATTACGCACAGAGAGAGAACCCAGTAAAACGAACGAGCAGCAGACCATCAGTGGGGCGGGGGGGGGACTGGGAGAAGCAGCGAGCTTCATCCACCATGACGCAAGGCCTTATAAAAGCCAGATGGTGGCCCTAATGCTGAAAATATGTTCTGTTTTTGTTTGTTTGCACTTCAGAGCTCAAACGTTTATGAAAGCAGAGCCAAAGACGAGATATTGCATTTTATTGCACCAAATATTATTGCCATCAAAATGTTTGCTGGCAAGTGTTGATTCTCACTATGGACACAAGTGGTTTATTTTGTCGAGCCGAACAGCTAAACTTGCTGTTGTTCACTGGAGTTCTAAACACAGTCGGGACTTTGAAAGTTTGCAGCGTTTTATGGCCGTTCTAAAGCCATCCTAGAGCATGTTTATGAGGGCGCTATTTTGCAACACAACTCTTGCACCACATCCAGTTTTTCTCTCGGCCAATTAAAAGTCACGTAATCTTCTGAGCAGTGATAACAGAGGGATTTCTGTAAGTGAGCTACTCTTCTATTTGTCCCCTTAAAGAACAGTAGGTTGTTACAAAGATGTTAAGATTAATACGTGCTGTACACTCAACAGCTGTTTCCTAAATAGAATGAAACCATGTCTGCTGAATGTGTCAATTAATAATCTTTGTCCACTGACTGCAAACACACTCCAGAACCTGGAGGGTGGCACGTATCAAGGAAATAGTTCCAGTTGGAGGTTTCGAATCCATCTATGGGGAATATCCCAAAATAAATCCCTCTGTTCTCCCCTATCAGTCCTTATATAAATAAGATATCACCACAGGCACAAGGCACCATGGGAAATAGCCAATCCACTCCTGTAAACATCAGCCAATGACTTCTGGCAGGCTTGTGCTCTCTCCAGAGGCCTGCAGTGGGGAGAGGGGAGGGAGGACCTCAGCCTGGAATTCATAAATAAATCACTTTTTTAGGGCAGGATTATGTGTCCACAGACCCCTTCTTCCCCCCATCCCCTCCCCCACCAAAACAAACAAGGCGAGGCAGAAATAGCCGATTCTAAGCACCACTACAGGAAATTATTTTAGCTTTGGTAATTTGGCCGCTTACTTTACTAGCACTTGCATTACAGTTAAACCCAAACTCATTTAACCTCTCCCCCTCTCCCGAAACTCAGGCGTGCACACACACAGACACTCAGACCCACACCTGCCCCGCCTCCAGCACCAACTTAAAAAAAGCAGCTGTACCACTACCATGCATCTAACACCTTTGAAGCTGCAACTAAACCCGTTTCCGTCATCGGCTCCGAAAAAGGTAATGCAAGTAATGCAAAACAATCTGACATTTATGATAGCGGAGATCTGTAAGCTGCAGTCTGAGGAGTCTCTGTACAAGCGCGGCTTGTTTCTTAACACTTGTTTTTGGGCTCCTTATATCATTCACCCATTCCCAGAGGAAGCCACTCTGGCTCTATTTAAACCCACTTATCCAGGCCCTTCCCGTAATCACCCTCCTGAACAAACACAGAGCCCTGCGAGCACTATGTTTGCTGGGCCATCATTGGTAAGAGTGTTCGTGGTTAGCCCCAAAACAGGCACTCACCTCCTGTCCAATTCTATGGCTCTGCAATGGAAACTCCGAGACATTTAAAAGCCAGTGTCGCCAGAAAATGTTGCAAAACAACAAACAGACGTGGCCTGTCTCTGTGTCCCTGACCTCCACGGCCAAACGCGAGGGACCACGTAATTCTGAGAGAGGGAGCTCTGCTCATGGCATTCTGGGTAGGAGATGTGGGACACGCATTTACTGTATGCTGTGTTATTTCAATTTACTGGAGGGAACATTAAAACTTATTTGTGGAATATTAGCATTCGATGGAACTCTCCTTTGTAAACAAAATGCTGTGCGGAGGGTGTGAGCTGGAGATTCCTGTGTGGGCATGGTAAGGTAAGGGTTAAATGCGTTTGCTGCTGTGGCCTGCATATGTAGCAGCGTGTGTATTTGCACCCGGACGGCTACCACCTCTGCATGTTCCACTGAGAGAGAGAGAGAGAGAGAGAGCGAGAGGGCGAGAGAGAGAGCGAGATAGAGGAAAGGGGGAGGTATGTGTGTGTGTGAGTGAGAGAGAGAGAGAGAGAGAGAGAGGAAAGGGGGAGGTATGTGTGTGTGAGAGAGAGAGAGAGAGAGAGAAATAGGGCAAGATGTCCTTTCTCCAGTGCTGAACCACACTCTCTTTCTCATATTCACATACACACGCACCACACACATACACGTATATACACTCTGACAAAGACACAACTCCTTGTCGTTTGCATGTGATGGCAACCTACAGGGTTTCTAAAAGAAAACCTAACTTCAGCACATATCCCCATATTCAGCAGAGAAATGGCAAACAGGAGGCATGGTGTTCGCTGTATTATATGCCGCATGGCTGCTTTAAGGAGACATCATTCAAAGGCAAGGGGTGGGAAACATACGGAGCCACAGAATGTTTGACCAGAGACTAATAATGAAGGCGCATTTCGAAAATCATGTGTACAACCATACCAAGTGTTCTATTACCAGATATATGGCCAAACTACTACTATATAATTCAGAGCAAACAGTGATCCTTCAAACCCTCTCCCTACCTGCATTTCTCTCTAACTTAGCACACTAACAAAGGGCCTGTCAGGTTTTTAATAGATAACTGAGTCATAAACACCCAACACTAAAACTTTGTGTACTAACAACCATTGTGTCAGAGAGAACAGTCTGAGTCTTTCTACGCCATACCAGGCCAGAAGTATCTCTGCCTGGCTGTGTGCACTAGCACACTTTGAATTATATTTTATTTGTGTAAAGACAAAATGGTATCGTAAAGTACTTGAGCTCCACTATGTAGCCCTTGTAGAAATTGTCATACTTACTAACTTTGAGAAATTTTGATTGAACAGATTTGCCACACAGAAATCAATAGGATGTTTTTACACCCGGTGAACTGTGTTTTATTACCGAAAAAAGTCCATTCAGAAGTGCCTCTTTACAGCATTTCTCTAGTCCTGGATTAGGACAACCCTGACACACACACTACGCTTTCATTTAAGCCGGCAAATCTTATTTAGCTGCACTGCATAGCCAAACCTTTAAATGTCACTAGAGGGAAAAACTGAAGGTTGGACGCTGAAATGTTTTTTATGTAGTAATATACAACAGCGACAACAAAAATAACTTTAAGGAACTTTTGGGGTCTTCTACCATGAAGCCACTTTCCACTCTACCGCTGCACATCAGGAAATGACTTCACTTCCTAACACCAGGCCTGCTGAGACCAAGGGAAGTACAGCTATTACCCTCTGCTGAAGAAAGCAAACATTCAACTACGACATTGCCTGTCAGTAATAAGAGATTATTAAAAAATCATTAATCAATATCCTGCCACAACACAGCAGCAAAATGGACATTTATACTTTTCTCTAATTCTGTGTGGATTTTTGGAATATTTTTATTATTTTTTTATTTTTTGTACACCAGGAAACCCAATTTCTTAGGCGCAAATGTCTATCGTTCATAAACAAAGAGTGACATAAGGGTGTGGAATCATCACCAGTGACTCCTTCCCCAGACAGCACAGCTGGTGTGACATCCGTACAGGTTTGGTGAGTAGGAAAGTAGACAAAGAGACAGAGAGAGAGAGAGAGAGAGATAGAGAGAGAGATAGAGCACTTAGAGGCCATCAACCATATTGTGGAACGATAAATTGACTCTCTGAAGGACCACGCTCACTGCTGGATGACTCACAGTGAGCAACTCGGCAGTAAACAATCTGCTATCAACCGCCACAGGCAGCAGAAGAGTGAAAGTTGCCCAGGAAAGTACCCAGAAAGCTCCCGTCTCACAGGGAACTCTCCCCTATTGATGCCTTATTTAATCTCATTAAACACGGTCTATAAGCATAGGTGCTAAGCAAATGTTAACACTCTTTTGGAATGAATTAAGAATGTCACTCCTGAAACAAGGCCAGCATTTCACTGGTGTATTTGGTTTGGATCTTAGCAAATGGCAAAAGTCATAGAGTGCATTGTTTAGCAATAGGGAGCTGGCCGGGTAAATAAGCCCAGCGGGACTGAGCCGCCGGCCTGAGCTTTGGCCTGGGGAGAGAGGCAGCTCAGGGACTCTAGGTCAGCCTGCCTCGTACTGTCTGATAACAGAGGACATGCCAGGAAAAGGAGGACAGGGGCAAATCACAAAGTCTTGTCCCATTCATAGAACACACATAGACACACACACACACATACACACACACACACACACACACACACACAAAGGCACACGGTATGACTCACAATGTTCAACAATTCTCTCACTCTCTTATTTCCATTTAAAACATATATATGGAGATTAGAAACATAACCAGACATGTGGGAGGCTGGCACTCAGATGAAGGACCATACAAACATTAACCTTCAGATTAGATTATGCATACAGGAAGTGAAAAAAGAGGGGAGTTCTGTATAACCAAAATAGAACCCAAACAAAAAAACTTTTTTTTTTTGCCATAACTCTTTGGTCAGGTTTGACAGCACGTTGTGGTCGTTTGGGAAAACACCGAGAATATCAGACATCATAATCTCCAAAATCAACGCATATTTACACCAAACCCACTTAATCTGGGGGGGTTTACATAACATTATAACCAGAAGAAACTTGTTTATCTAACAGTTTTCAAATTATATTAAAAGTCACCAATCATTAATTTCCTCTCCTTGAAATAGCTGATATACACTCACCGGCCACTTTATTAGGTACAACTGTCCAACTGCTCATTAACGCAAATGTTGAATCAGCCAATCACATGGCAGCAACTCAATGCATTTAGGTATGTAGACAATGTGCTGCAGGTCAAACCGAGCATCAGAATGGGGAAGAAAGGTGATTTAAGTGACTTTGAACGTGGCATGGTTGTTGGTGCCAGACGGGCTGAGTATTTCAGAAACTGATCTACTTGGATTTTCACACACAGCCATCTCTAGGTTTTACAAAGAATGGTCCGAAAAAGAGAAAATATCCAGGGAGCGGCAGTTCTTTGGGCACAAATGCCTTGTTGATGCCAGAGGTCAGAGGAGAATGGCCAGACTGGTTCAAGCAGATAGAATGGCAACAGTAACTCAAATAACCAGAACCTAGGTTCAGAGCCTAGGTTCAGTTTACTGTCTTCCACTTTAGAATATCATAGGTGGTTCCTGACTTACATTCCTCAATCTTGTAACTACAGACTTTTCATAATGGCTTAACTGTAGCTACCAAATAACATGCTTTAATGTGAATCAGGGTAATAACCCTGGGGTTTGAGAGGTGAAGTGTCTCCCTCCTGTACAACTCACACTACAACTCTCATCAGGCCCTACTGGACCCAGAACCCTTTCTAAACCCAAACAAGGGTCAGAATAAACAAACAAATAAAAACAAATCTTTAAAAAAAAATAAGTTCACCTGAACAAACATGGTCAGACCTGTTCCACTACACATTTCCAGTGGGTGTAAACAAGCTAGAATCCTGCTTAATTCAGCTCCACTCTACTGAATAACTGTTTATATTACTTAAAATGAGCTTTTTTTCCTGTGGTGATGTTTACATGTCTTTCCTTTCAATGATTTCCACCTTCTCGGGTTTCTGTGATGTATCCATGCAAACAAAATCGTATCCTTGCACTGACGAATGCAGTACAATTGTTTGATTCTAGCTGCAGACAATGAAGCAGATGCTGACAGAGCAAGGAATGCTGGGATAGGTGTGCTTATGGGGCAGGTATGTCACATGCACACTACACCTTTGTTTCTCTAATACACGAAAGTACAAACAACCTAAGACGACGCTGTGCTGCTTATGCTTCGATGGCATAATTGTTATTGAGGGACGCACGCAGAAATATTGTAGCACGCTGGATGAAATATGAGTATGATTTGAGATGAGTATTGGTGAGCACACTAAGCGTGAAGGAGGAGTGAGCTGGTGATTTAGCTGCTGCATTGATGAGGAGAGATATGTGTTATATAAAGCAGAACTGAAATGTGATGAATGAGGGAGAGCCCCAGTGTGCTGTAGTCCTGTAGGGCACAGCCAGTATTGAGATGGTCATGTCTCCTGCAGGACAGAAGGCCAGCGGCATGGTGACATCAGGAAGGTCTGCCCCACCCCGCCCCGCCCCGCCCTGCCCACCCCCAATTGAGCCTCTGCCTGGCTCCCCTCTCTCTGGACAGCCCTCCGCCTCCCCACTGCTGCAGAAATAAATAAACCTCACGCGGACCCAAGTACAGCAGGCCCCACACCTCCACCCACGCCCTCCTCTCCACTCCCCCGAACGCCCCCTCCCGCCTCTCACACTGACAGCTGTCTCTGATTACGAGTGTGAAAAACGGACCAGTCACGGCAACCATCTCCCCTCCAGCATTCCTGCTGCATGACTCCGCACTTTCTCCCTAATGGCGTTCTCCTCCCTTCATTTTCTCTCCCTCTCTCCTCCACTCCCCCACTCCCAACAACCCCTTTTATTTCCACTTCCTCTTACCGTTTCACTTCGTACTTCAGGCAGTTCTTCCGAACTCCTCCAGTTGCAATACAAAGAATGGAAGAATAACAGGGCTTATGAAATTAAAAGGGGGGAGAGATTCATCAGAAAGTTAAATAGAAACCAGGTCATATGGTGGGCAGAGAGAGAGAGAGAGAGAGAGAGAGAGAGAGAATTGTGGGGTATCTCAGTGTGAGTCAGAGTGAGGGAGAAATATTTGTGGGCTGCATGAATGAATGTGAGGGGGGGTGTGCTGGGGATTTGTGAGACTCTTTAGTCCAGATGATTAGATGTGTAAGGGGTTTATGGAGATGTGGGGGCATGAGTGAAATGGAAGGAACTGAATGTAGTTTACAGTCATGAGGAAAGAGAGGGTGGTAATAAGAGGTTCTAGAGCACTGAATATTGCTTCTATAACCCTTTAAGTCACCACAGAACCAGTAAACATATACGGTCATCCTTAAGCCGTAGAGAAAAGCCTAACCTCAAGCTCCTTCCCTAGCCAGCATATTTCACTTTACAGTACAACCACATTTACGCCACATTAAAATTATCTCATTGTAATTGCAACCTGTTTCAAGGATTTCATTCCTGTGACTGTTTTGCTTCAAGTTCAGTATTTATTTGCTCGGGGCTGTCACGAGACCTCGACAGAGTCCGCGCGTTTCCCTGTACATGAAGGAGTGGGTGAGCTTGTCATCCAGCCTCTCCCGGCGGACAACTGCTGAGCCACTTCCAGATGTTTCCTGTGCTGTCACTCTCTGCAGCGAGCGGAAAAGAAGTAACGCGAAGCCGGAGCCACATTCCCTTCAGCTTAGCAAGCAGTTCTTAGCACAGCTTGTAATTATTGCCATGGATTTAGGCGCTTACAGCACGGATTTCAACTGTACAATAAACTGTAGTTTTTATGCAACTTCCTCTCGCAGCTGGAATGTTGTCTTGCGTCTGTCTGCCACGGATGGGGTGTTAGGAGAGACAATGAATTATATCTACGTGGTTGGGCCGCTGAGCTCACAATTAGGCACAGCGATTAGCATTAACAAAAAACAGCACTGAAATGTGTTCCTTTTTAAATACGGCCTACTTAACTAGGCGCTCAAGGCCAAAGCTCTTCTTGAAAATGTGAAAAATCTCGATTGCAAATTAGTTTAACAAGGCTTTTCCTGTTGCTTTATCAGGGCTTGCTCACTCGAAACGTATGTCGCAGGACTCCTTGTATTCCAAAGGAATGAGCTGGAGAGGAAAGCCAGTGGCTATTTAGTGGGCATGCGCAGTATCGCAGCCTAGCAGATGCCTCGTGTCAGATTTCATAAACAAACGGAATATTTTCAGCCATCACTCCGTTAAACTGGACAAGCAATGTACTTTTAATATGGACGAGAGAAGTTCAGTGAAGCTCAAATATTTCCAGGGAGCCATGCATGCTCCCATTTCATCATGAAAAATTATGACTGTGCCTTTGACAGCTCTACCCTTCCTCAACTAGTCATCCACCAGACCCCCCTCTCTCTTTTAACCGGAAGCCACGAGTGTGCACTTGCTCTGGTCTGGACTAGCAGAGAAGTCTTGTTCTATGACCATAGTTAGCGACAGTACAACAAATAAGAGGAGATCAATGTTTTACACCAGACTACCTTTGACCTCTCTGTGCTCTGTGTCACTGGGCTTGGACATCAGTAGATGTAATGCATAATGAGCAGAAACTTGGAATAGGTAGATCTGAAAGGAAAACCTTCTCATATTACTGCTTTAACATTTTCACCTTTGTCAGCATATCTTCGAAGATTCATGACTTTGATAAAACACTGAAGGAGAACCCATATGAGATTACTGCAGACCTTCTGCAAGCCTACTAGATTGGAACCGAGAGAAATGAATATTACAAACGGAAGTGTGCACACACACATACATACACACACACACACACATACATACACACATACACACACACACACACATACACAAACATGCACAAACCACTTAAATAAAAACATCAAAACAGAGATTTTCCACTGTTCTCCTCTTTCAGTGAATTGCATGTACTAGAGTAGGCAGTTCTGATGTTATCTCAGACCTGACTCTCAGACCCACAGTCGTTACAAGACCTCACCAAATCAACTGTAAAGGTCACAGCCTCATCAGCCCCCTGCAGAAAATCTCCATTCACTATAAGTGTGACTCATTTTAGGAATGGAACACAGATTCCCTCAGTGACTCTTTCTACAGTATGCTTACGTCTACTGTACAGAACATCTTAGAAGTCTCCCACTCAGGTCACATGACTGCAAGACATACCGTCATATATAACATCGCAGGGATTTAATGCCATTAACTACTGATGACTATAAATAATTTTCAATAAATAGTGAAGTCAATATCACACAATGTGACAAGGCAGACGGCCTTCAGGCTAAACACAGTACCAAATAACATTTATTAAGTCATATGCCACTGATAAGACCATGAGTCATATATTGTTGGGTTCTTTTTTGTTTGTAAGGTGTTAGTTAAGTGTATAGCAGTTGAACAGTTGTTCTATATGCCAGTCATTTGGGAAGCCATGAGCTGACCTTATCCTGATCTCTTGTTTCTTGCAAACATTAGTGAAGGCCACGTATATGCAGACTCACTCCTGATTGTTTCAATTTAAAAAAAAGTTGTATTACTGAGGTCACATATTAAATGTATTAATAGCCTCTTCCCCTCCGGAGGGTATGGTTCTCATCTGGAAACCATTTTGTCCACTTTTTCATTATTTCAGAGAACCACATTAGTTGGAGGGCTGGACAACATGGGTGGTGGTCAAGCACCGAGCCAGTAATGTCAATAAGAACTGAAGCAGCCTCCCCATGTTTGCCAGTCACTGATACTGCAGTGGGGACCTTAGCAAGACAGCACTTAGAAGCTGAAGCGTAAGTGTATGTGTATGGGTTCATGTAACAGTGGAGAATCAGCCCACAGGAGGAGAATGGGGCTGTAGCAGGCATGAAGGACTGCAGAGAGGGTCCAGTGGTGGAGAATGTTTGGTGAATGTGTTCTGATATGGAATGGAGGGTCAGTGGCTCATTTCCGTTTCTGGAAAAGTCATCAGATGTTACTGGATTTCACAGAGCATGTAGGCACACAAGGCAAAACAAAATGCAGACCAGTGCTATTAAATGCGCACCAAAAGAGTTTCCATACACCACTGTCACACAATAGAGACATGATGTTGGGATGCAGAACAGGGCCGACAAAACAGTGCGGCCAGCCGTGTGAGACTGGCCTTTGAGAAATGGAGTTGGCTTGGAGAGGATGAGGTTAGGGGCTTGTATATGCGTGGGTATGCTAGCAATATCCACAATGAACACACAGGGTGGAGGGCTTAATTGATTCCAGTTTCCTGCTGGCTCTCACTCTCTTTCTCTCTCTCTCTCTCTCTCTCTCTCTTGCTCTCTCTCTCTCTCTCACACACACACACACATCTGTACATAAAGATGCATGTATTATTGAAAGAAAAACATAAATAGAGAGGGGTAGCAAATATAAAGCATACCTTAACAAGCAGAGATAATAGTCAGAGGGAAGCCTTTGCTTGAAGCATGGTAAACGCGGCCCAAAGCAGCCGGGATCCAGGCCCGAGCTCTGATCTGGAACAGCTCAGTCCAATGCAGAAGCACAAGGGAACGCTGAACAGCAAATGAGCTGATTAGTTCCTTTATGAAACCCGAGGACCTGCACAGCTGCACCTCAGCCGTGCTCCACTGACAGAACGGCACCGAGGTGGGGGTCTCCACTACATCTGCTCCAGAGCCCGATAACTAAGAGCGAGACTGAAATACTTTCCATAAACAGAAGCAGGTATACTCCTCGGATGAGTCCAAAAATGACGCCATTTCATACTTTGTCAGCTAAAGGTTTGGGATGTTCAA
This sequence comes from Brachyhypopomus occidentalis, assembly GCA_020368025.1. NCBI lineage: Eukaryota > Metazoa > Chordata > Actinopteri > Gymnotiformes > Hypopomidae > Brachyhypopomus > Brachyhypopomus occidentalis. Next base: position 9,311,906 of record JAGXOD010000002.1, on the reverse strand, counting down.
ATAGTCTCTATCCACTTCAAGTTTTGCTTTTTCTGCTAGGCTTGGAAAGAATCTGAATGAGCTTACAGAATGAATGCATGACAAACCTTCTACTAATGGCCATAAACATATCTTGTTAGGCTATGACTCATCCAGGTCTATTTTCTCTGCATCCTGAAAGAAAAGAAAGTGAAATTAAAGGGAATTTGAAAGCACTGAGTGCTCTTCCCGATGATCCAGTGTTTCACTGATACCTTCAAAATGAATGTTTTCACATTCATTTTACAAGTGTTGGTTTCTCAAGGAAAGAGCTTGTTTAAGGAAAGAAATTGGCATGAACTCACTAGTCTTTTACCAACTGATATTTTAAGAGTCCCAGACTTCATTCCTGGACTACAGCCAGTGAAAGAATTTTTTTCAAAGTACATTTCTCTGCATATGATTGAAACCATTCGTGAAATCAAAATCAAAGGTCAGGCATTGATCTTTTTTGGCAGGCCAGTGCACATGAAAGCCTGTTTAAATCCTCTGTCTTACTTGTTCTCAGGATGAAAACTGAGAAAAGGGGCAATTTACAGCATTGTGGTTACACTGCCTCTGCCCACATACCTTCATCATTGCACAGTAAGTTGTTCTTTCCCATCCTAATCGTTAATACAAGAAATGACTAGAGGTATGGACGTATAATAGCGAGAGCTGGGAGTTCAGAGAACGTTTATGGGTCTTTTATAAGTTTTTGGCATGACAAGTTGGAGACACCTGTAGCTTTGTTATGGGAGTAAGTATAATGGCGAGTTTAATGTACCTCTGTTGACCACATTCCAAAACAGTAATCGCTGAATGGCCATAATGCAACCATACAAACCACATAAAATCAGCACCAATGCAAACACACATCTTCTACAAGCAGAAACGGGGGACAAATGTGGTGTCACAAGGGCAGCGTTTAAGAGTAGGGCTACTGGGTAGATAAAGCATCAAACTCTGGCAGAGAGACAGAGAGAGAGAGATACAGAGAGAGACAGACAGACAGAGAGACAGAGAGATTGAGAGAGAGAGTGCGAGACAGAGACAGGGAGAGATACAGTGACAGAGAGAGACAAAGAGACAGAGAGAGAGAGAGAGAGAAAGATCGGATGATGTTTACAAGCAACCCTCTTTGAGAAGTGATCTTAGGATTCATTTTCCATATTCTAACATGTATTTTCTACTAAGAATTGAAATAGATACATAAGAGCCTTAACAGCAGAATAATAATCCTCCTTTGTGCATCATCTTCACAAATCATCATCAAATCAGCCTTGGAGCTTCTAGTTCAGCTGATGTGGCTTTGTTGTAGTCTTTGTGATTGGTGCAGCAGCAGACACATGGGCCGGGAAAGTCTAGTCCAGCGATGGCCGCACAGGTCAAGCACAAGGCTGGGGGTGGAGGACGTGAAAGCAGAATGAAGACAGATGGAACAAGGGCAGTTCTCATAGAGAGAACAGCTTCCACTCTTTCTGCGCTGGCCGCAACTTGCGAAGACCATTGATTTTGCTAGCAAAGAGCCTATTAATATCTCGTTTCACTGATGACCACAGTGTGACCATGACACCAGTTTCTGGGTCAGGTCAAAAGACGCCCCACCCTGGGGAAGCCCTGTTCTTACAACTCAGTAAAGACCAGTCTGTTTCTATCAGGTAAATAAATAGACAGCTACTGCAATGTAATATGGACCTAATGGCATGCATTATAATACATATAATGCATGTATTATAATACGTATTGTGATTATATAAATGATGGATGTATTTGATGATGGCTATGGCACACTGGGTGTAAGGATGGAGCAGTGGTCTCATTCCACTCCTTCCTCTTGGTCTGGCGGGACAGGAAACCTGGTCAGAGAGGAAACTGACTGTACTGTTCACATACTAAGCTCTATGGTCAGACTCTCCAGTCAGCAAGTTCTATTTCAATAACCACTGTCATCGGACTCTCTGTTTCCCATTATTAAACCTTCACACCTTTTTTCCTCCCTTGAGGTCTAGGGGTTATTGCCATTCATTGGGTTTATAGTCTTGTGCATGGCCCAATAAATCTATGGGCTTCACTGGTTTATAAAAAGGGATGAAGGTTGAGAACGAATACGCAAATGGAGGAAAGTGTGGTTTTGTTCTTTTAGGATCATGTTCCTGCGCATGGATTAAACCAAGTCTTGGACTAAATTACCATGCCAATGATAAATCACTACTGGAAATTCTTTAATCTAGGTCTGGGCAACTGATCCTACATGTCCTGAGTGCCAGCCAAAATAAATAAATAAATAAAAACCTACATCAGACTGGTGAGCCCCAAAGTTCAAGCTCTTCTTCTGAAGAGGCCGGCAAGTCAGACCACACTTGTTTGTGTGTTCCCCTTCGATAACAGACATCGCTGCATAAAAAGGAGACGGGGGGGAGAAAACTGGTCCTTCAGAAGTTTCATGGGAACAGAGTGACTCGAGAAGACATGTGGTACACCACTAACAGTCCTGTGGCCCGAGCTTTTATGGCCAATTAATTTCTCCTCATTTTAATTTTCCTCCCTCTGAAAAAGCTCAGCTTGAGTGGCACGAAACTGACAGATGGACCAAAGTCAAAGAATGCATATTACATGTGACTTACAGCAAACTAAGTATTTAAGAAGTACAAAAGTCATGTCCTTCTATAATTTAAAAGAAAAAGAAATGTGAAATATAAAATAAACCTGGATTCCACAAAACTGCCAACAATGGTATTTGAAAACCCAAACCAATTATATATATTGTGCCTTGAAGATTTTTTTTCTTTCTGTTTTTTGTTTATTTGTTGTTTGTTTTTACAAATAAAGACCTTTTCTAAAACCTAGTACAATCTTAAATCTTAAACAATCTTAAATTCCATCTTACTTCCTTCCATATACTATGCAGTCAAACAACAGCTAAAGCAGAGACATTGAGGGATTAAAGCCGAGAGTGTTATGGTGACAAAAGCATTGCTGGAGTTGCTTACTCCCTCTACAGGTCAGCAGAGTGTAAAAGCTCTTTGTAAAAAGGCTTTAAGTAGTAGGCACACAGAAATATTCAGTGATCACTCTGAACTGAAAAATTTACACCATCATCAGTATATGTTAGTTTATAGTATGATGAACAGGATATCATATGATTTTAGAATCATGGTATTTTTAATTAATCAATTTTGAGTCATGAATTAAAAAAAATAAACACCAAATTAAGACATAAAAGCGTAAGCAGTGGTTTTAGGTAAGGTATTATCTACATGTGGCAGTAAAATCTATCTTCTCAATCTCAAAAGTTTTAGGCACACCGGTACTTCCTCTTGAGATTGTGGATAAGATTAATTTCATCAGTAAGTTGTAGACCCTTTCAAGCACAGACATGGTTTGCATTGCTCCCTGTAGCCATAGCCTTGTCTCCCCGGGGGAGCCTTTTCTGGGTGGCTAAAACTTGTAAAATATATTTTATGTGGAAAAAAACACACACACCTTCCACATTGCAGTCTCTAAACAGCATGAATGCCAAGTCTCCAGATCAGAGCACATGAAGTGGAGCCCAGTGCAGGGTTCAGGTGAGCTGCTTTAGCCACGCCTCTTCACTGCTCATTTATCCAAGGGTGCAGCAGACAGAAAGCACAGTGAGAAGACTCCCTTCATGTAGCTGTGCCGAAGTTGAAAGGGGGAATGTTTTCACACCCTCACACCCCCATATATACACATGCAAACACATGCGTGCACACTGGCGCGCACACAGGCGCACACACACACCCTGGAGGGTAGCAATAAATGTCACTTGTAAATCTTCTCCCTTCACTCTCCTTTTTTTTGTAAACAACTTATTTTCTTCTCCCCGGCTCTGCTTATTTCTTTCGTCCTTCGCTAATGACACAGAGCATGACAGTGCATGTACCCATGGCAAGCAGCACCTCAGTCATGGAACGGGAGGAGAAAGACTTGCGTTGGACACAATGGATTCGGATAGAGTTACACTGTGGTAAAAAAAAAAAAAGATTTCATAGTTCTCACTGTTATCTAGGACTAGAATGAATATCAGAATTTGGTGAGGCCACTCTGGTTTTGAATTTCTTTTGCAGGCACAAAACCAGTCTGAAATAGTAGACCTCATAAGCAGCCTCTAGAGATCAAAGATCATTAAATGAAGCAAGGTATTTCAGGAGACCCAATATGAACAATCACTTTACCTCAAATTAATCACATAAAATGCTTAGACAACTGTTTGGTAACCCTACAATATCACAGCAAATAATGCCAGTTTATATGTAGTATATTATTATTATGGTCGAACACGTGCTGTGTGTTTCTGTGTCTTAAGTGGTTCTGTGTACATCCTCTCTTAGTGAAGGGTTAAATCCTCTAGGACTGCACAGGAAAGTCCCAGATGTGACGTTTCAAGCTAACAATTAAGTGTTGGCCACATTAATTGCAAAGCAGATATCTAGTTAAAGTCCAATTGTCCACAGTCCACAGTTGTGCCTCAGAATAAACAAATTGCATTTAACCTGACTCATTTAAACAATGTTATTTATGTAATAGTTTAAATGGCCATACAAAGTTTGTCCAGTGAAATACTTTTGTGTGCGAAATGACTGCGGAAAAACAAGCAAGAACGTTTTGTACCTGAAAACCAACGACACAAATAAACAACAAAACTTTTCAACCTAGACGTCATTGTATATAGTTCAGTAGGATACAAACATTCACAAACAGCGCTTGGTTCATTCACAAAGCTCGCCACTTTTATATGATGCTCATTCAGTCGCACAAGACAAACAAGAAACACCAAATTATAATAATCGTTATTCACCAGCAATGTATTTAAGATAGAAAATACGTAACGATCGTTTGGCTCATGGGTCATAATGAAATACTGTGCCTGCATTAATTAGCCTCCACCTGCCAGTGGATCACGAATTTCCTCACTGACAGAGAGCAGCAGGTGAGGCTGGAAAAGAAGATCACCTCACGATCCAGGACCATCAGCACAGGAGCTCCACACAGCTGTGTTCTCTCTCCACTGCTCTTCTCGCTGAACACAAATGAGAGTACCTCCACGGACCCCTCAGTCAAAATACTGATGATATGATTCATGCGGGACAAGGGCGAGTCTGCTTACAGACGTGTGGTCCTATGGAGCAACCACAACAACCAGTGGAGATGAGAGTGGACTTCAGGAGAAGCCCCACCAAACCCCTCCAGCACTAACTATCTTCAACAGTACTGTGATGGCTGTAGACACCTTCAAGTTCCTTGGCACAACAATCTCCAAGGACCTGAAATGGGACTGCAACATCGGCACCATCATCAAGAAAGCGCAGCAGAGGCTGTACTTCCTGCGTCAGCTGAAGAAGTTCAACCTGCCCCCAGAAGGTGATGGTGTCCTGTGCACTGTGTCCGGATGCACTTTATTGCAACATACAATTCTGCACATGTTAAGTTTACTGGTGTGTGTATGTGCGTGTGTCCAGGTGTGTAATGTTTTGTGTAATGCTGTCAGTTGTTGTGCACTGTGGGCTACTGTGACCAAACACAAATTCCTTGTATGTGTGAGCATAGTTGGCAAATAAAGACCGATTTCGATTCTGATTATTATTTGCAAGTTAACCACGCGTGCATCTTTTTAATCAACATTTGCAAGGCAATCTTGTATGCAATGCGTCCTGGAATAGATGTAGGAATTAATCGTTACTTTCAAGTTGATTCAGGCACAAAACACTATGAAGTATCGAAAATACATGCCCCGCAAGGTCTGAGTTAAAGAGGGAGGGAGAGAAAAAAAAACTTGACAAGAAAAAAAAAGGAAGAAAGAAACGCCCTTTGACGCTTTCGTAGCCCCTCCTGCGTGGATTTATAAAGGCAACGTTCCGCGTGCAGCTAGGGAAGAGGGGGTTCTGTTCTAGGGCAACAAAAGTTCACGCGACAAGAACCCGCTTGTGCAAAAAAACAAAACAAAACAAAACAAAAAAAAAAAACAACAACAACATCATAACGCAGCGTTTCTTTTTTTATTTTATATTCCTTATTTCGAAGATGACAACGGCTGTGGTGCCACCGCTCTTTGACTTCAGCGAAGTTATCAACAACAAGGTATGGAAAAGTTCTGCCGCCGTGGACTGTTGCGCGCGGTTATCCAGGCAGCTTCACGCCGCTGCTGCGGAATGTGAGAGAGCGGCGCACAGATCGACCTGGCTTAACTTAAAACGGCTGAAATAGTATCTATCTTAAGTAAATAAACAAATAAAATAGTCTTGTTCGCAACGGTAGAATGTAGTGTTAATATGAATGTGTGAGCTGGCTAAAGCAATGCAGTAGCAGCCAGAGATTTTTGTGACATGTTCAAGCTGTGGCCCAAGTGAATGTCGATGGTCCTGCACGCTTCAGGCGGGCAGACTTCACATGGTCGCCCTGCGACACTTTCATGACCGATTATAGCCTGGCATTAGGGGGTTTTGCGACGAACAAAACTTGAACGCGATTGCTATATGAACAATTTGCCATTCGCATTTGCGACTTATTCCGTGTGTGAACCAAGTGATTTAACCCGTCGAGCAGTAGCTGGACGTTTGTTCGCTGGTTGGCGACAAACGACCAAACTTGGTAAGTGTTGCTAAAACAAAGCTTGAGTCGCGACCCAAATGGCCAAACATTTTAACACAGAAGTGTCGAGCTTTTACAAATGCGACTTGCCACGGAGATATCGGATAAGATCTGCTTAATTTCTGCATTTGGAGGGGGAAAAGCCAAGTTAGTAGCTAGCTTTCGACTAGCTTCATAACTTCTTAGTTGGCTAACTAACCTAGCTTGCTAACGTTAATGTTTTCCGCGCCATAAGAGATGGTTTTACTGGCTGGTTGTGGTATTAACAAGCTAGTCTGTGAATTCAACATGTACGCGGGGACGAAGGTTAAGTTGGCTACGTGTAAACACAACACTCAAAACGATCGCTGTAGTAGTGTACTTTTTATTACAAAATGAACTTAGCAACTCGGCTGTTGTACGTAATACGTTTAGCTATAGCTTGTGCTGTGTGGCAGCTACATATTCTGTCTTCTTGTTTATCTAATGAGTCATGTAATGTTTTTTTTTATAGTGTTGATTAGATATGCCATGTTGCAGACCATCATCTTGAACTTTATCATAGACCACAAACCGACGTGCCCTTGTAGTTGGCTACACTACAGTTCGTAGGCACTACGAATCATCTCGAGCTGTTCTCGCGCACACCCGCCTTCTTGCGTTTCATTTACTTACGCAGCCTTGCATTCCTTTGATGGGCGACTTGCCAAACCAGCTGTTCTTTAGGCCTGCATTTGCTAATGAGTTTAAAATGAAATCAGCCCATGTTTTACCATCACCAATACAGCTCAAAGTGAGCTTAATTTGCTTTTTTCCATTCATGCCTCACCTAAATATCAAACCTACAAACAAACCTATTTATGAATTTACACGATGTAATATTAATGTAAACTGTATTGTAATCGACTTTCTCTCTTTTTCTCTCTCGTGACATTTACAGAACAACAAAATGCTGAATTACAACAACAACATCCTCAGTGCTCCACATGCCATGTCTGTGCCCTGCACTGGAGCGAGTCTGCCCATCTCCAACCCCACCGGGAGCCTGCTGGACAGGAAGGCTGTGGGGACGCCCTCCATCGGTGGGGTTTACCAACGACGGCACTCGGTCACTTTGCCCAGCAGCAAGCTCAACCAGAACCAGTTCCTGAGCAACGGCAAGGCCGACCCAGCCCTGCTGGGCTCGGGGATGGGTAGCGCTGGCAGCAGCAACAAAGAGAACCGCCTCCGGGACAGATCCTTTTCCGAGACCGGGGAGCGCCTTCTGCAGAAGTGTGCCGGTCCCGGGGGTCCGGGCGGCAGCCAGGTGAACTCCAGCCGCTACAAGACGGAGCTGTGCAGGCCCTTCGAGGAGAACGGCGCCTGCAAGTATGGTGACAAGTGCCAGTTTGCGCACGGCATGCACGAGCTGCGCAGCCTGTCGCGCCACCCCAAGTACAAGACGGAGCTGTGCCGCACCTTCCACACCATCGGCTTCTGCCCCTACGGCCCGCGCTGCCACTTCATCCACAACGCCGACGAGCGCCGCGGCCCCCCGCCCGCCCCTTCCCCGCTCTCCGCTTCCAACAAGCTGGAGCGGCCGCGCCTACAGCACAGCTACAGCTTCGCCGGCTTCCCCAGCTCCGGCGGCCTGAGGGACAGCCCCACCTCGGTCACGCCTCCCCCCATGTTCCCCCCGGACGAGCTGCCCGAGTGGCCCAGCAGCAATCCCTTCACATACTCCAGCCAGGAGCTGGCCAACCTCTTTGGCCCCAGCCTGGGCGGCGGACCCTCGTCCGGCCCAGACCCCGTCGCCCAAGCGCCGCCCTCTCCATCTGCGACCCCTTACTACTTTAGGCCCATGTCAGAGTCTCCCCACCGCTACGAGTCTCCGTCCAGCCAGCCAGACTCCCTCTCTGACCAGGAGGGCTACCAGAGCAGCTGTGGTGGGAGCCTGAGTGGATCGGAGTCACCTGGCCTCGACACCACCCGTCGACTGCCCATCTTTAGCAGGCTCTCCATCTCTGACGACTAAGGTTCACGCGGCCTGATCCTCCATTGCACGCAGCAGCAGTGGGTGGGGAGCATGAGAGATGAGCTTGCTTTTTGCTCTCTCTCCCTCTCTTTATCTCTCTACCTCCTCTACCACTCTTTAGCCTACTAGGGGCAGTAGACCTCCCTCGTTGTATCACTTAGGCTTTAAAAAAAAAAAACAAAAGGAAAAAAAAAAAAGATGCAATGAATTAAGGGAACTCTCACTTCCGGTCTTTATGTAACCACAACAAGCAAAAAAAAAAGTCCCCCTTTTGGCCCACAGCCCTGGTATTTTTTTATTTTTTTTGTTGCTGCCTTGGCCTCATCTCATAGATGCCCTGCCATGACACACGAGACTGTGCCAAAACAACTAGAGCAGGAAGTGGATTGGTAGAAGGTAAGAGACTGTTTTTCCAGGTGCTACTGCTGCAGTAGTGCATAGCAGTGCCAGAAGTGGCACACTGAGGGGATGGTTCAGCGCTGACGATCCTCCCAACGCCCCCTCCCCCCCTCCCGGAACTTTCCCCCAACGTACCACTCAAGGACACGGTCTGCTACATGGGTTTGCTAAAATTATACTTAGATCATTCACAACTGTCTGATGCAGATTAACTGAAAGGAGGCGAGGGGAGGGAAAAACAAGTGCCTGGGGTTTATCAAGTAAGCATTGAGGTGAAAGAGACTTAACCATCTCTTCTTTAGCTTGTGGCCTGGTATAGTAGGTCTTGCTTCGAGCATTCTGTAGCCCTGCTCTTAGACGGCAGTGCAAGTCCATCTGCAGGAAGGAACTTCTCATAACGTTGAAAATGGGAGTTCCAGAACACATTTGGCACATTCTGTTTTTATCACGTGCTGCCGCTCCAGTTCGTTTTTTCCTTCTTTCTTTCTCTGTTTTTTTTTTCTTCTCTATCTCCCCTTTTCTTGAAAGTAGCACAAAGCCCTGAGATTGGATTCTTCCACTCGAAAAGGAACAATTCTGCTGTCCCCTACCCCGGTTTCCCCATTGTGGCTGGTCACTTGGTGTTTGTTGGGAAGGGAATGCCTAAGTGGTTGTTAAACCTTAAAAGACTGATTTCCACCCCCACTTTCCAATCAGAGGGGAATTTCAGCATTCCCAAGGTGCAGCTGAACTTCCTGCAAGTTCCCTTTAGATCTCCAAGCTAATTTTGCTTGTCCATAGAATCTGCTCAGTGGAGCGCTGGGTAATTCATCACTTCTCCCACCTTCTTTTGTTTGACTTTATTGTCATTGTTTATGGTTATATTATTATTGTTGTTGTTTGGAAAAGAAAACTTTCAGACAGAAGGTTTTGCTTGTCACTGCTTATTTAACTTATCAAACATATTTATTGGTGATCATATGCATTTTTTTGTTAATTTTGTTTGTATTTATCTTGATAATGAAACGATAGAATATATTTTCTTTTATGTTAAATTATGATCTTCTGTATTAATCTTAAGATTGTGAAGACTTGTCAACTTTCTTTTTTCACAGTTTAATATATTGTACTACAATGACTCGTTTGCAACTACACTTTGGAAAAAAAAAGAAACTTAATTTAAAGCAAAAAACAAACAAATCCTCTGCGTTTTGATTATTTATTATAGATTTTTCATTCTTTTTTTTCCCCAAATATTGGACTGCAACACCATTTAGGCCTAATGTTTTCTTTTGATCTAGATATTTGGTCTCACTAGAAAGCTTGATGTCAGTACATTTGACCTTTATTTCTGTAGTCAGTCTTCGATTGTTGCACCCCCACTTTTTTTGTTTTTGTTTTTCCTTTGTTGTTTTTACTTGAGGCAAATCCTCATGTGTAGCATTTTTGTTGCCCTTAGTACCAGAGGTGGTAGTGGATAATACAGCACCAGTGTAAACGAATCTACAAAAGTGTAGATTGTAAAGCACTAGATACCCTGGTGTGAGAGTTCTTCAGTGGCACGCATTTGTCAGAACACAGTTATGAGAGATGGAAGTTCAATTCAAGATGAAATTTCATGGCCTTAAAGTTCTTGCTTCCATTTGAAGTACCACCCTGAAGTGCATTTTAACGATTTGTTTGGTGAGATGATTGTTCAGCATGATTATCATTGCAGGTTACAAAACTTCAGTGTTAAAAAGCAGTTCCTCCAGTTACATGCGTGAATTTGACGAATTGCGGGCAATAACTGTGACCAAACGGGTTGAAGAATAGGTGTCCTTGGTTGTTTCTGATTGGTTTTTGGAACACTTCCTCCAGCCCAAATGTAAATAAAGTGCCTCTTTTTATACATTCCAATGAGCTTACGCTCCCTGCCTTGAATAATGATGCAGAAGATGATAAAATGTTTGAGTAGGTTCTCCTTGTTTCCCTAGTTGTTGGAATTGAAGATTTGAAAAGATGGGTTAACAAGATGGACACAAAGAAAGTATCTAGCCTAAACTGTTGAATGTATTTTTTTAAACAGCTTTTGCTGTTCACTACAGTAATTTCTGTGAGTTTATATAAAATTGCTTTTTTGTAATGACTGATTGCAGTTAAAACCAATAAACCCCATATTTTTCAGAAAATATCCAGTGTGGAGTATTGTTTGTGAATTGGGTTAACGGAGGGGACCTCACTGTGGAATACTGATAAGTTGAATCACAGTAGGAAAGTACTTCTGGCAGTTCTTGTCTTACCCACCCTCACTGACCACCATGGCTTACCTAATCATTGTGGAGATGATGGAGCAACAAGAATGTTCCAAAACCCTACCACAGCATACCAAACTCCACCATGTGCACATGGATGTGTTTGTAGGGAGTATGGAAGAAAACGACTCCCATTGGTAGTCTGGAAAGGATTGGCAGGGTATTGACCTGACCAAGATCAAACTTCAACTGAGTGTGACTGCACAGAGGGACTGGTGAGAAATGCGTCCCTGGTTTCCCTTGAACAACGTTTACAGGGAGTGGGAGGTGAGCTCTTGGAACTGCCATGCAGTAACAACTTCAACTGTCCGTTCTGAGGTGACTGGAATCCTGGGGGTCATGGCATGATCATGCACGCCAAGTCTCCATGTTCAAAGTGTTGTCAAGAAGGCTGGTGTAGTTTATTATGTAACTCCAAGGTAATTGGAAACAAATATATTTTCAGTTATCTCCATAAGGTCAATTGACTTGTGTAATTCATGGCATGGTGATCCTAAGATCTAGATCTAAGAAAATGGGAGAAGCACAGTATAGGAATTACATAATTTAAATTAAATTATAAATGATTTAATTAAAGAGAAAATCACACATGGTGAAGCTGGTGAGACGTTATGGTTACATGCTGATTTGGTGGTTCTAAGCTAAGAATGAAAGAACATTAAAACAAAAAACTTAAAATGTGATAGCAACTGTTTGTCAGGTGAGTGGCAGTGGGAGAGTTAGCTATCAACCACCACGCTTTCCGGACTATGTACTCTCTCTTAGACCACATGCCTCCTGCGTGATATGAAACAAAGAGCTGTTTCCTGTTTATGAGGTGCTTGCTAAGTCTATGTATAAGCTACACTGATATGCACATATTACAAAAGTGCTGCAGGATGTGGATTTACGCTGAAGGTGGTGGGTGGAGGTGTGTGTGTGTGTGTGTGTGTGATTCTTTATATAGGCCTAACCTGCAGTGCAAACTCCCAGGCACATCGTGCAGACAGGTTTCCATCACCTGCACAATGGAAATCTGACAGATACTGGAAACACTGTAACTGCATGTTTGAATTAATTTTGTATGGTGGTAAGTCCAGACATAGCTGAGAATCTGCTCTCTGCACATAGAGAAATACTCTGTTTTGTAGCTGGGTATATTGAGCAAGACTCCTACAGTTGCTAGACTTTGTAATTCCTCTATCAGTGACTGGACTTCTCTGTTTGAAAAGGCAGAAAGTAAACAGAACATTTGCTAATTCTGCTCTTTCCCTTGTAACAGGTTAAACCCTAGTAGAAAGCGAGGGGATGGCTTAACTAGGGCAAACTGTATGGATTGGATTTCCTCTGAAGCAGCATTCCCCAACTCTTGGAAAGCCACAGTTGGTTCTGTTTTCTCCTCTCTAAAACACATCTGATTTGACTTATGAAAGTCTCTAAAAATAGCCCACAAGTTGAATCAGGTCCTAGGGCTCTGCAGATATACTACTCTCTGCTCTTCAAACGGGCGCAACCATTTCAACCAGTAGACGTAGTTCTGGGCACTCACACTGGGAGCATAAATATTGCTGAAATATTTCACAGCAAATAATAGATTTCTCATAGACAAAACCCATTATTAGCACATATCCCAATAGTTTAAGATTGCAACACAAGCAAACCTGTTGACAGAGTGAAGAAGAACATACCAATATACTTATCTGTATATCTGGAGAATTGGGGCATTAAAACAGCTATAGCATGTCTAGTGATAAGCCACCAATCAGTAAAGTGTACCGTTGAAGCCAAGCTATAATTTTACTCAAAGTATCTGTGTGTGGATAGAATAAACCTGGTAGCCAGACTAGTAAATTAATAAAAAAAAAACCTCCAATAGTCTGAACGTCTGTCAGGCAGGAGTTGGCTTATCGCACACTTTTTTTTTCTTTCTTTACTGCAGAAAGCAACCTTTGACCTACCAAAAACAAAAGGCAAACATGGAAACAAGTACACAGAGAGTACGGGGTGTGGAGAGCGCAAAGTATGTGTGGTTTGGGAAATGGAGGCTTACGTCTCAGATACTGAGCGGGGCTAACTGTCCATACGCAGGAGAGCTTCAGCAGAGCTTCTGCAGTGTGAGGGAAGACCGTGTTCACTCTGTCATGGCTCCCATCCATCGGCTGGAAATATGTATGAGTCCATTGCATATGGCAGTTCAGAGCAAAGGGACTAATGTGTTTACACCAATATGATGATGAAAATGAAATTGCAAATAAGAGTGAAGTGAAAAGGGAAAAAAAAAAAAAAAAAAAAGCCCCAGATACAGAGCGGTTGGTCTCAGGCTCTCGGTAGCGCCCGCCTTGCGCTTGTGCGTTGGCTTTGACATTTGAGGGATGTGAGAGCAGACTGACGCACATGACCTCACAGAAGCTCCAAACCACCTCTCACTTTCTTACGCTTCCTGCTTCACGGCTCCCTCAAACCTGTGCAGGCCCACATGAAAAGCCAGTTGTTGCCAGGACAACACCTGGCCTTGATTCAGTTTCCCCTCGCCGGTCACATGACTGGCGCGCTCTGCGTGCCGCTATAGGTGCTGACGAGGGGGACGCTGTTTCTCTAAATCATGAGTGGCAATACGGAGGACAGGTTCACCGGTGCTACAGGCCTGCCAACGCGCAGCCCAGATGGAGACCTCTTAATGCAGATGGCTGATCTGAGACTGACAGTGTTTGCCCACTGCATGTTGCCACAGCGTGCTTACACTAGATACTGGCTGGATGAACGTGTGCATGGGGCGGGCGGGGGGGTCACGTGAGCTTTTTTGTTAGGCCAATGCTGTAATGTAATATGGCAAACACCTCTTCATCTAACAAGAATCTGGAACTTGGTCTGGCTCTATTAGTGCATTCCAGAGATACCTGTATAAATTAGGCATTACACGCCAAGCAGAAGAGAAAAAAAAAAAACACCTAAGCTTCTTATCACATGCAGGGCAAAGACATAAAGTTGATTTTGGTATTGTATCTTTTTCTTGTTCTAAGGCGTCTTTCTCCCCTGGTGGTTTCAGGCCTGCATCTGTTTCCTGCAGGCAGTGATGCATAACTGCAGTCTCCACCCGCTCAGGCTTCAACATGTCGCCCCCCCCCCCCCCAGCCCCCCCGGCCCGCCCTGGCCAATGAGCTACTTATCTTCAGGATAAACCGTAAGTAAATGCCAAAGGTAAACAGGGCCTATTGCATTTGCCCCCCCCACACACACACACACTCTCCCCCCACCACCTTTAACTCATGCGTGTTCACACACGCACAGCCACACATGGTTTGTCCACAAGCATGATCCATGGTGGGTGCCTGAGTGTGCAATACGAAATGCCATGCTTCGATAACCTACTTTCAGAAAGTAACCTCAGATAACAGGCGTAATCGCAGACAGAAAAGGCTGAAAAAAAAAGATAACAGGATTATCGTATGACTGCCTCAAAATGACTCACCTGTCTGCTGAGAACAGTGAGAACTAGTGCCGTATTGAGTAACAAAGACCACAGCAGAATAAGCCACACGTAGATGTACACTATTAGACAGAGTGAGCGTTGGGAGGTGAAAGAGCCCATGAAGTCTCCATTGTCCTGGAGTTTGAGGAACTTGCTAGAAAGGATTTTCTCTCGAAACTTAAAACATTTTCACCCGGCAAGATGATGAGTGATAATGAGAAAGCAAAGATTGGTGGTGGAGTTGGCGGGCACACACACACACACACACACGCAGACACACACACACACACACAGTAGGAACAAAGATTGTGGTCAGAAAATGCTCCCCCGACAGTGAAGCTGCCACCCAGGGTAAAACCCAAGGCTCAGACTGAGATGGCTGCATGGGTGGGAACAACTCCACAGAGAATGTATTTGTAAATTTCCCCATATATTCTCTGAGGCCATGTTCCATCAAGATAAGGCCTGAAACCAGTCAGGCCTGCTCCTGACATCCTCTGCCTTCAGGGCTTTGCAACCTGCTCAGACATGGCATACCCACACGTACACACACACACACACAGAGTTACAGTGACCAAATAAAGAACACACACACACACACACTCACAAACACACCTTTGAAAAGCTGATGAGGGGTGTTTTACATGCCCACGGCTCTGAAACAGCGGTCATTCAGAAATATCACTGAGAGGATGTGGGAGCCCTGATAAAGTCTCTACCGTGTCAGAAATGTAGGCCTTCTTGCCATATTTTTCATTGTGGAGTTATGCAACAAGTTTGGAAGACCTTCCTCTCCGTCTCCACCCAGGTTTCCATGACTCCTGTGCTCTACTCTTGGGTCCAGCTGTCTTGCTTAAGGCAGAAGGCAACCCAGAACCCAAGAGCCCCTGAACCCGAGTCCACGGAGTTCTTTCCCCTTGTGCGGTATTAAATTTACTCCCCCAGTCACAATCAATTAATGGAAGGCGTGGTTTACATTTGCAAAATGGCAGTTTGGCCACAAAGCAAATGTACTATTTAACTCTTTGCCTTGCTGAAGTGTCTCAACATGTGGAGGCCACACTGAATGGACACTTTTAGAATAACCGGTTGTTCAAGATGGCCTGCTCAGTGCAGGCCAAAGGGTGTGAAATCAGATAACCATTTAGTGCCTACCAAATCATACCATAAACACACACACACACACCTGACCCTCTTACCTTAAACAGAAGAGACTATTGTAGAAATACATATACATAACCACACACACACATACACACACACCAAACCTGCTCATCTTAGAGGAGGGGTCTTGGAGTCTCAAGACTGAGCTTGTAAAAATCAGATCACAGGTCTGCTCCTCAATCATCTGCTCATCTCAGTCAAAGTTTATGGAACAAACAGGTCTCGGTCCTGCTCTTGTTAACTTGTAACCATCTTGTCAAACTTGTGAAAATAGTAGGAGCACTGGATAACCCTGTTATAATGTTGTTAAAAATAAACTGGGTCTCTGAGCAGTTTACAGAGTCATGTAATGTCATGAACCTCTCAGCTCTCTAAGCACAATAACGTCGTGTGAGAATAAAGTGGTCTATTCTTACAGACAGGAGGTCAGGCACTGGTGTAACGCTGCCAGAGCAGACAGCATGAGGAGCTGTAGGAAGAGGAGCACAATGAACCTTAGTAGAGAGCTTTATAAATCTCAGCCTAACTCATCCACCACCTGTATGTGTGCACACACGTCCACCCTTTTCCCAGAATCACTTGCCTAGCTGCTCTGAGACATGAATACTAAAAAACGGGATTTTAAATGTTAAGATGTATAGTACCATGAGCTAAACACACACACAACCACACACACACAAGCACACACACACACATCATGATGTATGTTTTCTAGCTCCATTTCTTATTATTTACAGTTAAGTTGGTAATCCAGTCCAGGTGTGTCGACATCTTCATATCCACATGAAACTTTCCATAATCCATTATGTATTTAACTGGAATAGAGGGTTATAATGAGTTATAGTCTTCCCCTTTTTTTGTAGCATTGCCAGTAAGAGGCAAGTCTGTAGTGGAATAATGTGGGGATGTGGGAGAGGGTGGGTGGATGTGTGTGTGCATGTGCGTGCGTGTGTGTGTGTGAGGGCTGAGTGGGTGTTTGTTTACATGAGCAAAGGCTCAGAAACGTTCTTCTGGCCAGCCCAACTTCCTGTGCCTGTACCGAGAGGACTGGATTGTCTAGTCAGCCGCCTGAGGCTGACACGAAGACGCCATGCTAAAATAATTATTACTGCAGTTCACAACCCCCCGGTGGACTGCCGAAGACAGAGGAGAAGGGCCCTGGAGATGGATTTCATTAATAAAGCTCCTTTCCCTTCCCCCTTTATGTCCTCTTCCCTTCTCAAACATGAAGTTGGATGCTCAAAGAGTGTAGTGCAGAGAACATTCAGCCTTAAAGGTCTGTGAGTAAAGCATGCGTCATTATAATCAGAAAAAGATTCATGCAAATGTTTCCGTGTCAAGCTCTGAATAATCTTTAGCAGGTTTAGTCGGCTCGGCGAAACTACAAACGCTTCTATACGTGTTTATATATTGTTCATAGCCCTACGTCATGTTTCCACTTTGTGATTTTTAGATGGATGTAACACGGCGACTGCTATGCAGCTCACAAAAAGCAACTTTGGCAGGTAATAGTTTGCTGACTCTCATAACCCTGGAGAAAAAAATATCACACTCTGTCTTGACCCAAACAAACACAGCATGTGACTTTTCAATGAATGAAAGCCAGTAGGTGTTTTCATGGAGTCTGGGTACGTGGGAGGATGGGGGTCACTCGCGCTCGGTTTATGGTTGTCGCCCAGTTGGTCTGGGAGTTTACAGCCTGTAAAGATGGAGTGGGGCGTGCGGTGAGGTGATATGTGCATGTGTAACTGAGAGTGCACGGGCTACTCTGACTCACACTGCCGAGAGCGAACCGGTCTCTTGGATGAGGAGCCGGGCCTCCCCTTGGGCGCCAGGCGACCGGGGACTATCTGATACAAGTCGGAATGGGTTACGGAGATCAGACTGCAGTGGAGGGGAGGGTCTGCACTGTTCTCCCCACCTTTGATTTAACAGGGTAAAAAAAAAAGGCAGTATAAAAACAGAGGAGGACTGTCTTGAAATGCACACCTTGGTGAAAGCTGCTGGTGTATAATATATCGGAGGTAGGCCCCTCTCTGGACCAGAGCCAAGCCTGCAGCCACTACTGGCCATCTCTTTAATCCAGAACGGGAATAATAGCAGAAGTGGAGGGGCGGAGGCCGAAACTTTACCTGCCAATTACCGAGGAACAGTGGGCACACGGGACACACACACACACACACAACATATGGGTGTTTGGACACCTGACCTATGAACACATACAATTCACTCATGGCAGAAGTAAAAAGGCTTGACACCAAGGCTAGCTGAGATCTTCCATAACGTTCTTTATTACACCCCGCCCCATCTCCGTCCGCAACCCCACCCCAGTCCATCCCAACGGGAGCGCTCTGCAGGAACGCTCTCCACCAGCCCAGAACCACAGATGACTCCACGCGCGGCCAACCTACACACCACAAATACTCCAACTGATCGGCAAAGCCGGGGAGGGGAGCGGTATTCTTTAACACTTCACTGACAGTGGAGCTCCGACACGGTAGCTCACAGGGTGGTGGAGTAATAGGCCTGAGACAGCAGAAAGTCGGGAAGGAGCTGATCCTTCTCTAAACATCTGCGTGTGGTGCATCGTAATGGACACCTGTGGCACGGGCTGCTCCCAGGACAGTAGTGGAGAAACAGAGGAGACTCTCTCCTCTCCTGTTTGGTTTGTTACGTGCCGAGGACCCGAGAGCCTCCCAGCTGACCGAGGTCCATTTTTATGAAACATACTTCTCCACCATCCTGAGACTGTGAGCTGGCTCTGCCAATAAACAGCCGTCCCCCCTCGGGCTCTGCAGTGGCCTGTGTTCATGGCTGCGTTTTCCACTGCGCTCATGGAGGCTCCAGGCTGTTATAACACAGAGGTGCAGAAACTTGGCTGGCTGAGGCTGGAGCACTGAGGTTTCTCGTTTATTGAGTGCTTCCATACTCAGCGCTAAGAGAGCGGGAGGCGAACGTAACATCTTTTAATGCACTTAACGTCACTCTTTGACAGGCGTGCCATGTCTCTTTACGCATGGAGGAAACCCTGAAAACGCACATAAACGCAGGAGACTTTGTTAAGTGTTGCTCCTCAGAGCGCAGAGCAGAGGGAAAAAACAGGTATGGAGAGAGAGAGGCAGAGGGAGAGAGAGAGGCAGAGGGAGAGAGGGAGAGAGAGAGAGAGGCAGAGGGAGAGAGAGAGAGGCATAGGGAGAGAGAGAGAGGGCGAGAGAGAGGCAGAGGGAGAGAGAGAGAGAGAGGCAGAGGGAGGGCTGCTGATGAAGGCAGAAGGGAGGGAATATAAACCGGAGTCTGGGCAGCTGTGTCCTGGGCTGCAGGGACGAGTCCCCCAGCCAAGGTCCATGTCCGCTCTGATTATGGGTCTGGAACAATACATCCCATTGTAGGCCTGCTCTCTCGCTGTCCAAAAGAGGAGTCCCTCATCATCCCCAACCACTCTCCCACACACACACACACATACACAACTTCAAGATCCATCTCACACAATTATAGAGCGCGTAGCTCATTCATACAGGTATACTTATGTATATAAGGTTTGTAATGAAATGGACCTGCACAGTACGAGGACAGCAGCGTGAGTCAGAGAGAAGCCAAAGAGACACACACTCTTCCTCCTCACACTCCTCAGAAGTGGTGATTCAGTCTCTGAGGTAAGACTGTCGAAACCCTACTTAACTAACACACTGAAAGAGAGAGACAGAGGGAGAGAAATGAGTAACTAACCACAACCCTCATACACCATTAACCTCATCGATACGTCATTCCCCTCAGTTAAATACACTGCAACCTGCTTTCATAACAAGCTTAGCGTCATAGAGTTAGGATGTCAGTTTCAGTCCACACAGTGTTGGATCAAGCGTAGCTCCTTCCTCTCTCTGCCGATCTCCCCCTGGGGGACACACAGAAATCTTCTGTGTCAGTGACAGCTTCAGTCTTGCCTCCCTTGGAAAGGCTGTAATTGCGAGTTTTACTAAGTGACAGTGGATGTGATGCAACTGGGTCTTCCATAACATGTAAAGAAAAGACCCAAAAGGGCTCATTATGGTCATTCGTCTGACATATGGACTTGTTCTGCTCGAAATCTCAAACCCTACGACTGACTGCAAAATGGATAGTAATTCTGGCATAACTTATGCTGTTGACAATGGTGCAGAATGCACACTCCAGTTCTTAATGATGGATTACATCAGTGGGGTAAACCTACTTCAAAGTGCAACATTGCTGCATCTCAGTATAACCAGTAATAGAAGACAAAGCCACCTTAGACATCATAGTTGCAGCATAAGTCTAGTTGAGCAAGTCCATCCTCGTCCTCCCCTGCCCTCAACCTTAAAACAGCCTGCGATAACATTCTTCCAAGAGACTAATGAGGATGAACTCCAAGGAAACCAGGTTGTGACACTCTAATGATCATTAATCACCACACATGCTTCCAGGAGTACCGGAGCGGCAGGCTGTGTTTTAACTGCCAATACAGAGCCGCTAATCAAGCCCCAGCCATTATGCTAATCAACTCCGAGTCAGGACGGAGACCAACAGGGGGGCGAGCTGAAACGAGGCCGAGACCATAAAAGGGACTAGGTGACTGAGTCCAAGGCAGACCAGAGAACTGCCAACTCACACAACACCATAGAGCTAATGAGCAACTACACCAGTATACCACTCTGCAATGCATCGTTCCATGAATAATCTCGTAACTAGACACGAACAGAGGCAAAGTAACTTCATTGACTTCGTTATTAGTTCAGACAAGTGCAGTCCCAAACGGTATCTGGAAAAAACATTTTTCCACGAGTCAAAGATGAGCAAAGATTTGCGTGCAGGACAACGGCAATAAAAAAAAATTAATTGGTTGTCAATACTTTTGACTGCTCTCAGGTACTGGTGTATGGGGATGACATGAGCAAGCGGGGGTGGGGATCCTGACTTTAATAAATGACATTTCCATATGAGTGAATTATCCTGTGCTTTGGGGATTTTTAAACATTACTGCTGGAGATGTAACGTGATAGGTTACAGCTGTAGAAATCCAGAGCACCGTGGGCATGTGAGTACAGACGGTGTGTGTGTGTGTGTGTGTGTGTGTATGCAAGTTGTCACATTTTTGCAAGTAGGACCACGTCTAAGAAATAAAGGAAATGAAGGTTGCAAAAGGGTTCCTTTATGAGTTAATTCATACACAAACACCAAGACTCCACCATTTAAAGTTTGACCACGATCTTTGCCCTCCGTCTGTGAGAATTTGACTGTACACAGCTATAAATAGACTCATGGCTCTTTCTGTCATGTGTCTCTCTATACTAACCCATTAATGATCAAACTAGAAGTTTCCAGAGCGAATGCCTGTTTATGACTCGCGCGTCACATTATAAAAGTTAGGTTTGCTAATGAGGCCCCGCAGTCTGCCTGATAGAGTCAGAATGTTCATGAGAGCACGCCAGATCTAATGAAGGTAGCAGGTTCGCTTCAAATGGCCAGGAACACATCCAGAGACCTGTTGTGATTCGCACTCATCAGAGCGTCTGGGTCTGGGGTTGTGACAAGTCTGCACACGTCTCTAACCATATGACTGTGAATCATGGTGAAAGCTAGGTGTGAAACGATCATTTGGCAGAGAAGGGCTAGTGGAGGAATGCTGATGGCTGGCAGCTTTGCACAGGACGGTTTGATGTACCAGCCCCTGATTGTGTAAGGCCTACCTGCATCGTAAAACCTCTGACAGCTTCGATAAGGGGTGATGGACAGGATTTCATGCTCCAGGTCCGTTCAAAGTCGTTCTTTTCAAAACAGACAGGACAAGGCACGTTTAAAGTTGCCGAAGCAAGTTTTACAGCGAGATATTACCGTTGGTGACACGAAGGATGACTGCAAACATAGCATGTGCAGATACCTGGGTTAATTCTTGAATACAAAACCCTTATGGTGCATGGTGCAATGTGGGAAATGAATTTGTAATGAATGTACTGTAAAGCAAAATAAAACATTCACGTGATGTTTGTGTCTTACTCGTATCTAAAATCAGACGGCCTGCCTGTTGATCCAGTACTGGAACACCACCCACAGTTTTTCATGTGTGTGTGTGTGTGTGTGTGTGTGTGTGTGTGTGTGCATGTGTACACATGTGTGCAGCTGTGTGTGTGTGTGTGTGTGTGTTCTTCGTGGGAGAGTGGAAGAGTTAAATCTCGCTAAGCTTTGAAAAAGTAACAGAGCAAAGCAAGAACATAAACCCCCTCCCATCCCCATTCCAGCGTATTAAATGGGTGGTTAACCTAAAATAGCTGCTGGTGAGGAGAAAAGAAGTTGGGAATTCTTCTGCTCGAGGTTCAGTTGTGGATCTGGAGGACAGACTGAGACCGAGTTCTTGGCTGGAGTTCTTGCTATGGCAAATAAACAATGGCAGACACTGAGAAAGGAGGAAGGCACCAAAACACGGACAAAGAGGGAGAAGCGAACCCCAGACAAAGACGGAGCGGCGGCGTTCCTCCGAGCCTAATCAAAGCAACAATCCAAGACAAGGAGACGGAGGGAACGGGATGATGCGAGTGACTCATAAACCCACAGAATGAGAGAAAATGGGGGAAAGAGAGAGAGAGAGAGAGAGAGAGAGATGGTACACAATGACAAAAGCTCAGATGAACAGTAGTACAGCCAGACCAGCTTAAGAGTCGACAGGAAGAAAAGGAAAAGGAGGCAGCGGCACAGAGAGAGCAAGAGAGAAAGAAAGAGAGAGAGCGAGTAGAAGAGAGGGAGTGACGGAGCATTGCTTTTCAAGAGCAGGCAGAACAAAGAGGGCTTTGTGTGGAGTGCTGAGAGAGTGGACTGGAGCCAGGGCTTAGGGAGGGCTCACCAGTGTGCACTAACTGCATTCCTGCACTGGGATTACAAGACTCTTCTCATTTAGACTTCTCCAGGAAACACACTTAACCCTCTCCTACCCGTCCACCCTCCTCTCTCTCTCTCTCTCTCTCTCTGTCTTTCTCTCTCTCTGTCTCTCTCCCTACCCCTCTCATTCATTTGCTTCTCTTCCAACACTCCTAGCTGACTGAATCTTGTTCTCTAACACTTCTTGCTGACTGAATCTTCTCCTCTTAAACTCCTAGCTTACTGAATCTTCACCTCTAACACTTCTATCTGACTGAACCTTATTCTCTAACACTTCTTGCTGACTGAATCTTCTCCTCTAACACTCCTCGCTGACTGAATCTTCTCCTTTAACACGCCTACCTGACTGAATCTTCTCTTAAACTCCTAACTAATCAGCACTTCTCCTCCTTTAAGATGATGAAATGTTTTCTCATATGTGCTTCCTCCTGTGACTAACTTGATGTTCATTGTTTATGAACCATAGATGTGGTATTATGGTCCTTGTCTTCATTCAGTATGTTCATTTACAGATCCCCTCACACACACACACACACACACACACACACTGAGAGGAGGGGGTAGTCCAATTGTGGTGCAGTATCAAAGGTTTCCAAAGAAAGAGGACATTATGGACAGATTTCTTTCATCAGCTGTCCAGTTTCTCTGGAAACTGTGTGTACTTCACTGCAGTTTTTTTACTACCTCTACATCTTTTACTACAGTTCACTGCTGCGACTCTCTGGAAGACACACAGACATCTTTCCTCTGAGGTTTGTTAGACTGTTGCATCACTCTGGAGGAACGTGTGTTGAAAGCAAGCACTATGCTAACAATGATAATATAAGATCATCACTGATATCACTTTAAATATTGTCATTAGGGACATTTTGTATTACTTTAGAGAAGGAGTGATTTTATCTGCATCAGTCTTCTGGTTGTAAAGCCAAGACAAATCGGTCAAAGAATGTAAGCCGCTCTGTGTTTGTGCTCTGCTCTTCTGTTGTAGATGGCTGACCCCTCTACCCTCCTAAAGTTCACACACTGCACCGCTGTTCTGCATGTAGACGGCTTCAAAATATTACAGACAGCCCTCACTATCTAATTTGGCAAATAAAATTTGGGTGAACAATATCCTGACATAGTTTGGTTGTAGGGGGAGAGAGAGAGAGAGAGAGAGAGAGAGCCGGGAAGGACAGGGTAGGCCAGTCACCTCTGCCCCTTGCAAAACTGGTGAAATGCGTCTGGAAGTCATCACCACAGCACACAATCCAGAGGAAGCATCTGACACAGAAACAGTCCAGCCCCCCAACCTTCCAATCTAGTCTGCCTGCACTCTCAGCTTATATAACAGCACACAGGCCACTGGCTTTCCCACTGTTTTTCCACTGCCTTCAGTGATCCATGAAAAGTGGTTTAATTCATGTCCGCTTTTTAAGTCATAATACAAATACTGTTACATGACTTTCATATGCTTGTCTCATATGTCTTCATCTCTCGTTCTACGACTGCTCGCGCAGAAAACGGCCCAGCTGTGTCTTCCTGTTTGCCAAGTCCAAGTCCAGCCCCGACGAAATAATCAGACTACATAATCACACTACATAATCAGACGTACACAATCAAAGTACATAATCAGACTCAGAACAGAAAGGCCACACTACCGAGTGAGCAGGAATGCAGGTACGACAGAGAGGAGAGGGGAGAGAAAGAAAGACACAAAGAAAGAAAGAAAAGACCCAAAGAAAAGCCCCCACCCCCCCAAACGGCCCCACACCCCCACCAACAGAACAGCAGCCATTTCCAGAAAGACAGGAAGAAATGTAATTAGTCCTTCAGCCCGCTGCTCTCTCAGCTTCTGCTCTCACTTCTGTTTATCTCTCCTTTTAATTCCTCCACTCAGCACTTTCTAAACCCTCTTGTTCCTCCTTGCCAATACGCTCCCTCTTTGAACGGCTGTTCTCAGAGGGCGCAGAGACAGAGACGCAGAGACACGGAGACGCAGAGGATGAAAAGCACGTGGACTTTGTAGGCGCAGTGTGATGTGTGCAAGTTGAATTTCAAACACAAGCTCTTTAGTGCCTTCACTAGATCACAGGAATAGAAAAGCAGTTTCTGTGAAGCTTAATCATTGCTTCTCTCCAACACTTGCACACACACACACACACACACACACACACTCAAACATACAAATGAATGGCAGCTCAGCAGGGCTCCTTTAATCGGAACATTAAAAACCAGGTCTGTTCAGAAACAACCATAGTTAGTGGGCACACCATAGTTAGTGGTTGCCTTCCACTCTTCACCTTGTGAAGACCAGGGTCAGTTCCACTGACGGGTGCATGGGGTTTATATGGAGTTTGGATGGGGTTTGTCAGTTGGAGGCGAGTGTAGAGGAGATGAGGGGGGGGGGGGGCGCATTGTAGGTTTGGTGAAAGTTGTGCTGTATGAAAGTCCCCCTCCACCCACATCAAAGCCTGCCCTTCCAATTTAATTCAGCGAGCCAATCTGCATTCCCATAGGTTCCCCTGGTTTCCTGCCCCCAGCCCCTCTCCTACACCCCCCACCAGCTGACAGAGTCCACAGTTCCATCTTACTGCACTCCCTTCCAAACAGCCCTGCCATTGTCCCCTTCCCAACCCCCTGTGCCCTGTAGGTTCACCCCCCCCCCCCCCACCACCACCCCCATGAACTCTCTGTCCAAGACCTCCGACCCCCCCGAAGGCACTGCACAGAGTCTAGTGGCGCGAAACGACCGTTAGGCCCTGAAAGGCCGAGTCTGCAGTGCACAGGGGCATCTCCTAGGGTCCTCCTGCTCCCTCCCTCGCTCCCTCTCTCTGGGGGAGAGACAGGAGGCCTGGGGGGAGGGGGGGAGGGGTGCGATGGGGTGTTGCCGAGTACTCGGGCAGGACAGTAGGAGAACGCCTTTCCTCAGTCCAAACTAACACAGAAAAGATGGACAGCGTGAGACAGATACGTGGGGGTGGAGGTGTTTGGCGGTGAGGAGTAAGTGCGCCAGTGTGCGGGGAGTCGGCCGAAGACGTGAGACCGAAGACGTGAGATTTTCTCGTCCATGTGTAGGACTAATTCAAGTTCAAGCGCTGCAGGCACGTATCAGAGTCCAGGCTCAAACTCTGTCCAGCGCTCTGGGCGTGTCTGCATGAAAGTCTGTTATGTCTGTTAACCAAGTCAAGGCCAGTGCCAACTTCAGCACTTTAAATGTCAAACTAAAAAAGGAGAATGCTTAGGATTCCAAATTAAACCTCAAGGTCCTCTAGATAACTTGATGGTTGCTAGGTAACTTAAATGTTATGCGGGACCCAGGCAAATTCATCTGGAAATGACTTATATGGCTTATACAGTTCACATATAGAATACATGTGCCTGTTATATATATATATATATATATATATATATATATATATATATATATATATATAACAGGCACATATATTCTATATGTTATAAAACAAACCTGTTGACCTCCAAATGCTGTGACTGAAAAGTTCAAAAGGCATCTTAAACAAAAGCTCCAAAA
Source organism: Brachyhypopomus occidentalis (assembly GCA_020368025.1). Classification (NCBI taxonomy): domain Eukaryota; kingdom Metazoa; phylum Chordata; class Actinopteri; order Gymnotiformes; family Hypopomidae; genus Brachyhypopomus; species Brachyhypopomus occidentalis. The sequence continues at coordinate 9,285,621 of JAGXOD010000002.1, read as the reverse complement.
TCCAAGCCAATCCCCTTTTGAGTCAGGCTTAACAGTGTTCCTGAACACATGCTGTGTGCATACACATGCACACCGTTCCTCCACTGCTCTGTTTATTGTGACAATAGATGGATTTAGGGATCAGGGTGCACTTGTCTGGATTTTACGCTCCCGTTCTCAAAGAGGGCATTACTATACTGACCCCTCCATTGACACTGCGTTCAATCAACATGGTCACTGATCATGTGTGATTACACCTGCTAAATGTTAGGCCTCTCTCTTCCTCTCTCTCTTCCTCCCTCTCTTGTCCTCTCTCTCATCCTCTTTCTCTCTCTCTCTCATCTTCTTTCTCTCTCTCTGTCATTTTTGCTCGCTCTCCGACCATTTTGTATGGACTTCGGGGCAGAGGCACAATCTGGCATGATGGCGCATGGCTTACGTTTCCATAGTGCCTCATCGTCATGACAGCCAAGCAGAAGCGTGTATTCTGGCACACTGACATTTACACTCTCTCTGAAGATCCTCCATTGCAATGCCGCAGTCCCTGCGCTACAAAGGCCATCGGCTCACTCTTTACCTGCCACTCTTTACCTTTATCAGCAACACAGAGAGTAAGACCTCCCTCCTCTTCACAGCTGACATCTGATCATACGCTGGAGTGCCACCACTGCAAGCCAGCGTAGGTTTGAACAATGGTTGTTTTCCACTAACATCTCAAAATATCCTAGCAATATATAAATGGGAAGGTGGATATCTTTAATATACGCCGACAATCTTTAATGCCCAATGACCTAAAACGGCCTAAAAATAGCACTGAACTCAAAATTATATAACGTGGCATGGAGGGTGTGTGTCAAATGAGTCAGTCTTCAGTATCATTTCAGCCTCCCTGGAATGAGACTCATCCGGTTGCTGGTGGACTCTGCCTATCTCTGACACTGCCACTAAAGTAGTTAGTTGTTAGGACTGCTCTACTCAGCCCAACCCCAGCTCCACAGACCAACGTGTAGACACCAACATTGGGGCTAAAGACAGCAGAACTGTTCTTTCGACACTGGACTGAAGCCACGATGTGAGAAACTACATTAACATTCCACCGCATCCCGAGAAACACATGTGGAAAACTGCACCTTCATTACTTAAGCGAAAACCAACTTACACTAATAGAGCAAGGAGAAAGCGCTGGGACACCAGAGAGAGGGAGCAACTTACCTCCCATTTATAAGTCAACAACGTTTATTAGCCAACAACATTTATTGGTCAACAACATTTATTAGTCTACAACAAGAGGGAAACGAGTAATAGAGAAAAAAAACATGGTAGCACGTATGTTAGAGATCGCCTCCTCATCTTGTTTATTTCCCAATGCTGCCCGGACGTCTTTTAGCCGTTGCTGTTTACACAAACTGCACTGTACACAGATACTTCAGTAAAGGTACAAAGCAGTGCCTCACTATCACACACTATGAAAGCAAACGGACACTTTTGGAATAGTTCGCCAGCAATGCTGTTTGGGTCCGCTGTTTAATTCATCCAGCTGGCTGTCTAACCGGATGAGAGACAGGATGCCAGATAAATAAACATTCCTCCATGGCACCACGAGGATGGAATTTTAAACAGTGGGGACTCTGAAGCCAAACCTGACAGTTCCACTGGGAGTCTTAGAAAGACAGAAGAGAAAGCGAAAACCACCAGTGCTTTGGAATATCAATGTGTAATAATAGGAGGGGAATATCAATGTGTAATAATAGGAGGGGTATATGAGTGTGTAATAATAGGAGGGGTATACGAGTGTGTAATAATAGGAGGAGAATATCAGCTCTCCTCCCTGACCTCTGAATTCTGCCCTCTCTGTTCATATCTCAATGTTTGTTAGCAATCTGCGAAGTGTTTTATAACTGGACTTCAGTGTGTATACATGCCATTGTGCACGTGCTATGCGCAGACATGTGCGTCGGTGTGTGTGTGTCAGCGGGAGAGTGCGGCTGCGAGTGTGTGAGAGAGGGCGAGTGTGTTTGAGCAGTCGTTTCACCTGGCAGTAATTTGAGATTACTCTGATGGCTAAAAAGGGAGGGACGGAGTTGAATCGAGTAAATTACAGGAATTACAGGAGAGCGGATCTTAGGGCTGTGCAGTCACAAGGCTGTCTCCCAGCATGCATCCCTCTCTGACCCCACGACCCCAGCCATACATCACTCACAGGTCAGCAGCGTGAAGCAGGCACTTTAACGGCCAACTTAGGTTTGGGAGTTGTTTTTCCCTGGGCTCTCCTGCTGGGCTTCAGTGTTCATAGTCGAAGCTCTGTGGCCCTTTCTCTGATCATTACAGCACTCTTACTGCAGCGCAGACATGCACACACACCCCTCCCCCTCGCCCCTTATATACACACACATACGTGCTGTCATCATGTCCTCCCCTACACACAAACACACACATTCACAGACACTCGCACGTGCATTGATGCACACGCACTGACACACACACAGAGGGCTATGTAAGCAGCCACCACTATAGTGAGTGGTGGATGTTTTCTCTCATGTCATTCTCTGAGCCGGGATAAACTCCACCGACACAACAAGTATCCTCGCGCAGGGGATGTCGGAGCAAGCAGGCCCTTTCATCAGCAGTCTCATGAGGGGACAGTTGCCGAGGATTTTCAAGGAACCTGAGCTATAAAGAAGCCCTTACAATATATATAAATTTAGCAGTTTCATAACAGTAAAGTTAGTAGCTGTTCCTTGTAAAGACTGGTATAGCTTTTGCTTACTGGGCAGCCTAGGGAAGGGTGTCTGTACTGAGGATGCTTGTGCAGGACTGTGTCTCCCTTATCAATAACGCTATTAAAGCCTGATTCATTCAGCGGGTGGCAAACTCAATTTAATACAGTGGCCCTGTTAAGAGGCAGGAAGCAGGAGCACATCAAAGGAAAGCTTTGTGGACAGAATATCCAAATAGAGGCACTGACGCAGAGAGGAGAGATGGCCACACACACACACACATGCACACACACGCACACACACGCACACACACATCCCACAGAACAGATCATCTCAGTTGCCATTTGCTTTCTCCTCAGTCACCTTCAACATTTAGCCAAGACCGAGAAAGTATTTTGGGATCTTGTCATCTCTCTAACCGTAAAAAGGCCCAGGTGTTATGTTGTAATCACGACCTTAACTCATATACAGGCATAGTTTTGCTTGAATTTTGGATATATTATTGCCTTCTTGAAATCAATGATTACTTGATGGAACAGAAATAATAACTTCAAAATAATACTGTGTGGTGGTTGATTTTGTACATTTTATTTGTTAGTATAAAGATAATGTGCGTCATTTCTTTTCTCAGTCTAGCCCGCTTCAATCACCTGCTAAATACATATTTAGATTGCTCAGTTGGTATCTAGCAGGCCGATGTTGGTAACTGTAGAACCATCCCATCCATGAAGACTTGGTTGTGCTAAGACAAGATAATCCACTTGTTGGGGTGTTAATAGAAGAACAATTTTTAGCGCTGTTTGCATAGATCCACAGCAATATTGTCCACTTTCATTTAAAATGTGTTCTTGAATCATCTCTGTATCACATTACAGATGAGACTCCAGACATCAATGGGATTCCACCATTCTCTGTCCAGACAGGTTTCACTGTGCCACCCCATATAACTTGTAATAACAGAGACTTACATCAAATCATAAACCTCCATAGTGTACTGACAATACTTTACTTGGAAAGTGCTAGGAAATATTGTGTACTTTCAATACCCTGGTTATATACCAGAAATGGTGAAAACACCATCATTAACATTAGTCATCAAATAACAGACACTTTTTGCTCTCAGTAATCAGAGCCTATTCTGCATAGGGGATTGAGTTGGGTAACCAAGTGTGAATGTGACTACACTCTACATGAAGATGCCTTTGTTTGTGATACACCATCAGTAATTTCATTATGATATAATGATAACTGGGCATGCTATCTTTATCCAAGTAATGTTAGCTAACTGGATTTGCTCATCCAATTGGCACAGTTCTACGAAGTACCATACAGTAATCTGACATTTAAATTTACCACAAAATGTTCAATGTGACTTGTTACTACCCTACGAGGAATGCAGATAATAGATAACATATTACATAGAGTATATATCAAGATTATAGCTTAGTGTGTGCTTTGAGACAGTCTTGGATAACCCTAGAGAACTTTGCAAACACTTTGCCAACTCATTCTTCTACAGCTCAGTCTTCTTCCTCCATTTCTTTCTACGCTACAGCTTGCTTCACACACAACATTAAAACCTTCTCACCTTCCAACTTTGCTTTCACAGCACTTTTATCTTCACCACCGCTCACCATGGTGCTTTCATCTTTACCACCTGGCGGAGTTGTCAGCCCCTGCATCTGCTCCACCCTCTAACTCCACTTGCTCTGCACCTCGAAGCTCAATCTGAACTCTCATTTGAGAAACACTCTGACTGTTATTATTTTCCTGCCTCTGGATGTAAGGTGCTGAAATATCAGAGGCGGCCCTCCCGCATTCGCTCTTCCATTACTTTTCAGTACTTTCATATTTACTTTTGTTTTTCGTCCCCCTGCTCCAGGACATCACCATGTCAGCGATGGATACACATGATTCAGAACTTGCTGTACTACCTTTCAGGTCTTTTCTAACGGAGAAAGACACTGCTATCTTCCCAAAGACCAACCATCCTGTGCTGTGCTCCCTGGACCAAGTTTCTCCAAGATATCTTTAGTGACCTTGCATTGGTGACCTCAAAGATTAGTGATTTATATGGCAGGTCATCTCGAGTCATTGGTGCCTCAAGTAACTGCTTAACTTACTCTACCAATGATTTTGATAACTACTGACCTGTATTGCTCCATCTCCAGGAGAACAATCTCCTGGGCACCCATTTGGTTATGAGGCTAGGCAAACTGCATTTAGTAGAGTGAAGGTCTGAGGTCTGGGGGAATTCTTTGATTTAAGATCTCATCTTACCTGATTTTTCTGCCACTTGTTTATTTTCGTACTTTCCATGCTTTCTGACTGCCCCTCCCATTGCTCTCAACATATTCAGCACCAGAACGCTCACATCTGGCCATAGCTCAGGGTTTGGTTCAGTCCTGTTATCTATATACTGTATACTAAATGGTATATAGATCACTGGTCTTAGTCCCAAAGCATGGGCATAACACCTTGAAACTGCTCTTCTATAAAGCCTCCAGAACTTTGCTTGTTGCTTGCCTGCTCTATAGCTTCTACAATTATAACTAGGTCAGAACTTCACAGTGGTATGGCAAGTCAGATTCTCAGCTTTAAGAGAGCACAGGATCCCACTGCGTAAGCAGTGGAAGGCCCTTACCGCTGCAGCCTGAACCACATCCCTTAACTCTTGCTGGTGTGGTCGTTAGACTCCAACTTTGGCCTGTGAATCTTTTACAGCAGTGCAGTGTACCTATACGTTTTTTTTATTTGTGCAAATGCACTTTCGTTATTTGGGCAATGTTATACAGTATACTGTGCTAAAGTAACAGTTTATATGTTAGTTTTATCAGGAGTGTCAGAGTAAAGCTGAGACTCAATGCGTTTCTCAACACAGCATCTGTGTTAATAAATCAGTTAAAGATGTTTAATTAAAAACACCAAAAATATTGGTGCAAACCACTTCAACTGAACTCCAAACAATGGCTGACGATGGTAATTTTTAGGGAAATGTAAATGTAAATCAGTAAAACTCAAAACAAAAGAGCAATCTATGCCACTACTTCCACACCCTACATCCCCTGCCCCACCCCAACACCCACCCTCAATAGCACACCCCTGTTACTTTACGGCACTGCATTTCCTAATAAACTTTTGTAGTGTTTGGAATCCATTAGGAGCAATATCCCACTTTTCAAAACATCCTGGTGTTTTAGTGGGAGGGGAGATGAGGACCAGACTGGGAGGGGCAGGAGGAGGGTTATGGCAGCTATTAAAGACAGACACCCTAAACCTGAGCTGGGACCCTCAGCTAAGGGGGTGAACTGGGGAGTTATAGCTTGAAGCTGCAATAAATCATTTACATGGTGTCCGAAAATGTTTTTTAAGAGCAGTGTGAATGATACAGAAAAGTATTAACGACATTAATAAGTGAAACTAGTAAAAAAAATAAATAAAACTATGTTAAACTCACACAGCCCCAAGGAATGATATTCCAAACTGAGACTTGTTGCTGGGTGTATTGAACTGGCGAGGCTTGTCTGTGTGACACATATACTCTCTCTCATCAAAAACTCTCCACCAGAGTCTGCAGTCAGAGGCCTAACTGTGGTCTGAACTGGTGTCTGTCTGAAGGTGGTTGCGCTGGCCCACACAACTTCAAACAGCTCCACGCACAGAAGGCACTCGGGTGTCCCGCCAATTGTTCCCAGAGTGTGAGAAACGAGCCGTATCTGCCGAAACACTAGAGCTTTAAGACAAATAGCTGGCAGCGTGCCTGGGGAGCTGGGGAGGAGAAAGGCGTAAGATTACAGACAAAGCTGGAGTAAGTCTGCTTTAAGGGGGAGAAAAACAACAGCACAGCACTTTCAACAATGCTGCTTCCCGCCAGAGAACACCAACAAAGGCGCTTCCTCTCTGCGTGCCCCCTTGCATGTGTTCTCACTTCCTGTTTTAGAGTAGGGCCGACGTTCAGACATGTGCCTGACACACACACACACACACACACTTCACCCTATAAATGCCCCTATACACCCACACACACATTCACGCACGTGCACGCTGCACACGACCCACACTTAACCCTCCACCACCTGACCCACAGAACATCCCACAACACAGGAAAGCTCCCATGAGACCCAGACTTCCTCACTCAGACATCCACATGAAAATTAAACACTCCCAACTCCATGACCCATATATCACATGCCTGGAATGATAGTACAGTGTACAGTGCTAACTACAGGGTTGCAGAACTCATATTTGACATTTTATTTAGTGTTATGGATTATCAAATAAGTGTCGTATGTCTTTTCCATCTGGCAATATGTTACCTTATAATTGGACATTAATAAGAGGTGGAAAACAACGATACATATCACTACACTCAATTGTTCCTCTCTCTGTGCTCATCTTTACAGGCAATGCACTTTGTTGAAGGAGGGGTATCTGTGGCTCATAAAAAGAAGAGAGAAAAGGAGCACATTTGGGCTTGTGGGTAATTATGGCATAGGCGAATCAGAACATTCAAGAGTGCGTTGGAGGCCCAGATGTGTAAGGAATGTTCGGGGCTGTTTGTGGGCTGAGGCTGGGAGGGGGTTTAAAGAAGAGCCGATTCACACTGCCTGCAGATCGTTAAAGAGCTGTCGGACCTCCAGCCGTCTTCTGTGCATGTTACACCATTCTGCTGAAGGCCACCAGCTCCACAACCACCATACACTAAGGAATTAACAGCTACAGCATTTGTGAAGCTGCTGATTCAAAAGTTAAAGTACATGTTTTTTTTGTTTTTTTTTTATGTTAACCCATGTGATAGCTGACGAGTGGACAGAACTGAGCCCTGACGGCAAATGTGCTGAACTGCGAAATGAGGGTAATGCTGTCAGACCAAAGGTCAAAACACTAAAAAAATAAAAATAATAAAAAAAAAAACCCCAAAAGGTCAAAAGCTCAGAGGTTTTACTCCTTTGTCCTGTCCCCTGTACTCACACGAGAAGCCTTCACTAACTGGGGGGTGACACAAATTAATTGGTGAGCCTCACCTTTAAAGTAAGGAGAAGAGAAGACAAACTTTGGACACCCACCTTCACCACTGCTGAAAGCCTCGCACAAGCCCATCAGTTAGGCTACATGATGCTGTGCTGAGCAGAACTCCAAAACTCTGTTTGTTCAGCTGTTTTAGGCCTGCCACAGAAGCCCTGGGAGGCCGGACAGAATTCATAACCCCTACTCGGCACATGAAAGAACAGAGAAAACTCAGAGAGAGGGAGGAAGAAGACACAGAGGGTAGGGGGCAGATGTTTTGTTTAGTGGCAGAATAAGAGATGTTGCAGAAAAAAAGAAGGTAAAAATATTGTAGATAAACAGTCTCTTCATGGAAACTACATCAGACAGTCCCCATTCATAAAAGAATTTATAGTTGGGTTAGGGTTCAAAAGTCAACAAGAACTGCCTCTAATAAAAACAGTGCTTATCAAGTATAAATAGATTAAGTCTGGTTCTTTAAAATGTATTTCATCAGTTCTTAATCCATGCTTAAAATTAATCAGAAGCAGACCACATAGCTGCTAACATTAAAAACAGTCACAGCTACAGGACTTTTATTTTATCAACATTTTTAATATGCTCCAGTCATAGGCTACTTTAGACCAATATGTCGCCATCAGCTGATATGGACATGGGAGCTTTGTATTGCTTTTTCTAGCAATTATGACAGATGCACATTTTCATGTGTGCTTAGAAGGCAATCTACGCACGGAAAAATGAGTCAGTGGACCCGCTGAGTGTTGAATTGTATATGCTCTGAACCTTTGCCCAGTCACCCTGAAGGCCCATCCACAACCTTCTCCATCCTGTTGTTTTCCACCCTTAAAGTGAGGAGTGCTGCCTTACATAAGTGACTTGTCAGCAGTACTCACTTCCCAAAACATTTCCTTATACAAACACGACGGGATGGCTGACCCCAGATCAGGAAGAAATCACCTGGAGTCAGACAATAATCACATCCATCTGCATGGCACACAGCTCTCAAACCAGCTCAGGCCAGTCCACATCCCAGCCAGCCACAGCGAGCAGTTTATACAGCTATGCACCATTTTCTGACTAATATATTTACATAAGCACATCATGTGGCATTAAGGCAGAAGTGCGAGTCTTCCTGAATAATGGAGCAAAGGGGAAAAAAAAAAAAAACACAAAAAGGCGGGAAAACCCACATAGCGCAGTTGTTTCTCGAGAGCCAAATCATTTATTGGCCTCGATTGGTGAAGGGCTGAAATTTCAGCCCTCACTGAGTGTGGAAACTTGAACCCTGGGTCCAGCTGTCCGCACACTGCTGTCCTGGGGAGCCGGAACAGTCTGCTCACACTCCCCTTCCACACACACATCCATCCATCCTCTCCGCTCTCCGCCATCGAGGCAGGTGATCGATTGAAAGACACACCCAAACAATACATGGGCCCTGACCAGTTGACCAGTTTGCCAAGGTCCTCATATTTCCCTCAACTCTTCCTGAACGTGCAGTTGTGACAAGCTGCCCCGCCAAACAAATCTGCCATTGTGGAGAAGAGCCACGCTTGATCCCCCACACGAGCGGAGATCTTGCACCGCAACCTATTATTCACCAACATCTGTGGTAATAGGCATTACTGCAGGGCTCTGAGACTAGCATCAGGTAGCTCTTCACTGCAGTAATTAAAATTAACCCCACCGTAACCATAGGCAGACATAAAGGCATGGTGCCTCTCTCTCTCTCTCTCTCTCTCTTCTCTCTCTCTCTCGTACTGTCTGAAACCAAAGAGTTTGTGCCTGTGCCACATGAAATGGATGTGATGACGAGAAGCAAACTGCACGCGCTCACCGAGGACAAGTGCGAGCCAAAAACATACCTCTTCGTCAGTAGACCAATATGCCGTCTCGAGTCAGATGAGAGGTTAGTGCATACTGACTCATGCCTGATGTCACTAGTCACACTGATGTTATTACAGCGCCAAAACACTCAGTCTCAACAAATAGTGCGGCGAATAACACAGAAGGAGCAGAAGGCCATGGCAAGCAGCAAATTACTGCAGTGTGACACACACAAAAAAGGAAGACTGTGTGAAGAAGGGGCGTGCGAGGCAAAGAAGAGGGGGAGGAAGAGAGTGTGTCTAACGCTTTACTAAACTGGTGTGTGTCATCTGCCGAAGCTGTTGTGGCAGGTTTAGTGTGCACACACACGTGTGCTTCGCGTACGCTTCCTCTTCCGTTTGTGTATCAGGGGTAACAGAACCTACTACAGCACGGCTAAAATATCTCACATGAAACAGGCTCTTCTTCCGTCTCTTCTAGCACCTTAATGAAAGTGGCCTTTACCAGACACGGTTAATCCCATACAGAGTTAACTATGGCAGAAATGAGGGCAGCTGCAAATGAACCCAGATGAAAAATATGCAAACCAAAAAAAAAAAAAAAAACCCAGAATAGAAGAGAAACGCACGCTTGGCCTCTCTGTGTCTCATTTGCTCATTTATAGTGAACTCTAGGCTGGCAGAAGCAAACAGTAGCTGCCTTATCAGGCCGTTAACTGGATTCCCCCTTCGCCCTCCCCTCTGTCACACGCACTGAATTAGGGACCTTGAGAAGGACAATAAGGAATTGTCTATGAAGGTGTTTATAATTGTCCGCAAAACCACTTTACAGCAAATCTCAGCTGAGAGGCAGGAACAACAGAAACCGAATAAACAGTATAAGAGAAGTGTTGATAGCAAACACTGCGAGTGTCTGTGTCTGTGGCGGAGACTCGATATTTTTTTATGACGTACATGACAGACACCATATTTTTTCCACATTTTTTCATCGGCGTAGCATGACGACTACACTGTTCCTGGCGTGAGTGACTCCACCTCCAGGCCTGCTGTCCCGAGCCTGAGCAGGGCATTTCTCATGGTGCCTGTGTTTCCGTGATGCCAGACCGGCCGCCCTTGAAGAGGCTGGAGGAGTGGAGAAGATGGGAAGCAGCAGATGTTTCAGCTTTAGGTTTGGCTGGAAACGGCAATTATGAATGGCTCTTAATGACGCTGGCTGCCGCCCCACAGACCTGCAGAGGAGCTGCTTGTTAGGGTGACCTATGAAGAGAAGAATAATAATAATGAACACTGGAACATTCCCGGGACCTACACACCCCCCCGACATCACAGCAGCAAGAAGCTTGTCTGTGAAAGCTCTGAATACACAGGTCTTTGTCGTTATAAGTGTGTGTGTGCATGTATATGCAAATGTGTGTGTGTGTGTGTGAGTCAATTGGCAGGGTTCTGGTGCTCTGGACTGAAAGCAAGTGTGGTATGATGATGATGATGCAGATTTTCCATTCTGCAGGTCCTTGCACGAGAATACTGGGGTGGGGTGGGGGGAGAGACTACAGCACGAGGGAAAGAGTGGAAGGGAAAGAAGCTTAAGGGGGTGTTGGGGAGCTGGGTACATTTAAAAGTGTTAAGAGCCCAAGACATCCTGTAATTTACATGTCTGATTTTCCCACCCAATACCATACAGTCTATATTGTTCTCACTGGACGTCATAAACCCATGTTTAATGGCTACAGAGGGAGCACAAAGAGCTGAGAGAGAGCTGAGCTCTCCGACCACCTCTGAAAGGATGTCTGGAGATGGCAAATAAAATACTGGACAGTTCACCAGGTCCTTGCCTGGACCCTCTCTGACCAGAGGGCCCCCCACTTGCAGCCATTTGGCAGACACAGGCCCATCCTCAGACCCATCTTTCTGGGTTAAACCGCTGGCACACAGGGGCTCTTGGCATAGCTTTGGCTATTGAGTTTTCACGAAAGTAGGTCACTGCAAACCTCCCGTTGGACGAGTGGGGGGGGGGGGGGGGATGGAAAATAAACGAGCAGTTGAATGAAGGAAGATCTTAGCCCCGCCCCCTGTGGGGAGAGAGGACCCAGGCAGTTTTCTGTCTGCAGGACAGCGTGAAGCATACCGACAGGATGTCATGTGCAGTCATAATATCCCTCTTATATCCATATGTAATCTCTCTCTCCCTCTCTCTCTCTCTCTCTCAGACGCTCTATCGCATGCTACATGCTACCCTCAGTGTTTACCGAATACTGACAGTGTCCAGTGAACGGGTGGCCATACTTGGGAATACTGGCTAGATTGCACCTTATTCCATTTGCAATACAGATATCACCGAAAGCTAGATTGTGCAATTGAGCCTCTAAAAAAAAAGAAGAAGAACCCAAGGTACATCAGAACCATTAAAAAAACATCACAATATAGTGTTTCTTGATATATTGTGAAGCCCTTTGGCAAACTTTCATTCAGTGGGTGGTAGTAATTGCTTTCAGTATCACGCAGAATTACAGGAGCTCGGGGGCTAACGGCCACCTGCAGATGCGCATGGCAGAGCTGACGGGTTCCAGCTCTCCTCCGTGGCCCTTCAGCAGTCTCTCATGGCTTGAGTTTGACGTGATACTAGGAGGTTGTTTAAATGCTTATTTAAATATCTGTATAATAACTCTTTCGACAGCGCCGAGTGGCTTTAATCTGAAGCTGTGAAATGTTTGAACGTGCTCAACGCGCTGCACATGTGAGATGTTTTTTGTTGGGTTTTTTTTTTTTTGATGAATGAGAAATAAGAACAAACATGTTTGCTGCCCAGATGCTGTCATTGTTGTGGTTGCTGAGGATAGATCTGTTGACTGTGGAACAGCAGTGCTTAATAAATCTATACCTACTGGCAAACACACTCAGCCACACACACACACACACACACACACACACACAGCTAAAAGGCCACGAGCAGTTAGCCCCTTGTTTTAGAGGCCTGGCATGTGGAATTCTAGTCGAGCCCTTTCTAAAAATGAATGGTCTAGTCAGACAGTTCTACCACACTGGGAGTCAAGCAGTGAGACAGATGTCTACCACACAGCAGTGAGACAGATGTGAGACAGATGTCCACCACATGTCTTGGAGAAGGAGAATGAAAGGGGGCAAAAAAGGTGTGATATATCTGTGAAAGCATTTTCATCACAGTCCAACACAGAACACGTGTCGTTCTACTGGTGTGGTTTATATAACACTTCATTTTCCTCCGTGTGATCGCGCCAGTGTGTGGAAGGTTTCCCGAATCACTCAGCAATGGCGAACAGGCCCCCGATGCAACACGTTAGTAACAGAGTAAAGGTGTCGGGACAGGGCTAAGCAACACAAGGGGTAGTGACATCCCAGGGTTCCCTTGGCGGTGGAGCGTAGGAGCAGATATTAATCGGATTACCTGATTCCATTAAAATGGGAGTGCCGAACTGGATACAGCCTACTGTCAGCCTCACCCCCACCATACCTCCTGTCCCAGGACAGATGGGCAGAGGGAAAAACAGTGTTTTTACATGACAGATCCGTGGGCTTAGATTACACATGCTAACAGGTGTGCTTGATAATACAGTACAGAGATTCAATTATGTACTGGGCATGTGTACAGTCCAGTGAGCACACGCATCCCCACCCCCCCCCCAATCGCAGACTTTCAAACACATTTGTGAAACAGAGACACTGGTTCCAGACGCTCATAACTGCATACAGAGAGCACGCATGTTGATCTCAGTCACTATGGCACTTTCATATCCAAGTACTGTAGGTATGTGTGAGCAGAAGGCACACTTCCATCACGGTTTCAGTTCAGCTAAAAATGCAACAAACAAATACTCATACATGCGAGCGCGCGGACGCGCTAGTGACTGCGCTCACATCAACGATCGTTTCCTCCTCCGCCACCCTTGCATGCACCAAAATAGGCCTCGCTCTGAGCAGAGGAAGACCACAGGCGGTTTGGGTGTTTGATTTAGAGCCATGAAAAAAAATCCCCCCCCAACCTTCACATGATTAAGGTTATGCAGTAAAACATGAACACGTGCGCTCGTGGCGTGGCGCGTGTGCACATGCATATGTGTGTGCACGTCGCGTATTCGCCTCTCTCGCTCGGCAAAACGGGACCTCGGATATAAAGACGGAGGGAGGGACGAGCGGCGAAAAAACAACAGCGTGATCCGTCCAAACTAATAAGTCGAATTTGCACACCTACAGTAAAACTGCGCTGGCCAGTGTTGAAAACAAGGCTTCATCATTGTGACAGGGCGCAAAAAGAAGAAGAGAAAGAAGAAGTGGGGTGACAGTGGAAGGAAGTGAGAGCAGGCAAACGCTGCACAGGCCAACGCTGCACACAGGCCAACGCTGCACACAGGCCAGCGCTGCACACAGGCCAGCGCTGCACACAGGTCAGCGCTGCACACAGGCCAACGCTGCACACAGGCCAACGCGCTGCACACAGGCCAACGCTGCACACAGGTCAGCACAGCACACAGGCCAACGCTGCACACAGGCCAACGCTGCACACAGGTCAGCACAGCACACAGGTCAGAGCTGCACACAGGCCAACGCTGCACACAGGTCAGCACAGCACACAGGCCAGCACAGCACACAGGTCAGCACAGCACACAGGTCAGCACAGCACACAGGCCAACGCTGCACACAGGCCAACGCTGCACACAGGCCAGCACAGCACACAGGCCAGCACAGCACAAACCTCTCCGCTCTGGGACAAGAAGGCCAAAACAAGGGGCATGCACACTCACACTCACACACAAACACATACACAAACAGAAAAACACATGTGCACACACGTGCACATCCCCCCCCCCCCCCCCCTACACACAAACACAAACGCACAAAGTCACTCATGGAAATGCACACACATAGTGGGTAAGTTAATAAGTAAATAGGCTAGGCTCCATATCTGATTTGGCATCAGTGTGCCCTGCCTTGCAGAGAATAATAAGTGGGAGTGACACAAATCAATATTATCTTTTCATTCACAGCAGAGGAGAAAAGAACTAAAGAGAGGCCACAAAAAGAGTGAGAAAGAGTGGAAGAGAAAGAGAGGGGGAGAGAAAGGCCCCTTCGGACTCCCTCCGTCCCATACACATCTCCCCTGCTTGGTCTGCTCTCTCACTCTCGCTTGGCAACTGAAGGTCTCTCACAAAGAATGTCAGCGTTCAGCCAAACGCAAAGCCCAGAGGAGGCCCCACCTTCAACGGACGGCCGGTTGCCCCTGGAGACAGGAGTCCAATAGATTTCACCAATTCTCAGATTGGGGTACACTGTGTAAAATATTTGATGACTCTATGAGATGCTGATTGATGCTTAAGCTTGAATCCATGGCCTGAGAATTAATGTGTGTGTATAAGAGTGGTTTTCAGTCACTAATGCTAATGTAGAGTAAGATACTTAAAAGGCCTCTATTGAGCACATTCATGTCCTTAGCTCATTAGTAGTCACAAAATCCCCTACGCCTGCTGCACTGCTTTCTATTCTACACACTCTCTGTTCCTCTCTCACAAACACACACACACACGCACACACGCACGCGCACGCATGCACACCCACAGAATGAAGACAGATTCAAGCAGATTCGATCTGGACTGTCTAAAGCGTATAGGCACAGAAACATCGGTGCTCCCACTTTAAACATACCCACGTACAGAGCACTGCACTGCTCACACCGTGCCTGCATTACCTAATAAACATGACTGCCAAGGAGGGGGAAAAAATACTCGCACATGTGCCGCTATATCATCTAAAAGTGTGAGAAATCACAGAGCTTACACTGGACAGCGAGGGCTGCTCGACATAAGTGCCCGGCGGGCAGATGGCGGACGAGCAGCCTGGGCTGCAGGCGTGGAGCGGGGACAGAGCTTCACCCGCGTGCTGCGCCCATTCCCATGTAAACACGAGCGCGCTACTGTGCCCGCTTCAGTCACGCATAGTCCAGTGCCTTCCCGCTGTCTCCCGCCGTTTCTGTGCCTCCGCACATTCCGCCATAGCGCGGGAATGACTCTGCTCCGGAACGATCGGCTTCCATATCCGTATGGACAAGGCCAACAAAACGCCGTCCTCATTCCGCGCCCGCACGCGCGCCTGTCCCCGCACGTGTCCTCGTGAGTACGCGTGTGTCCACTGACACGCACGCACCCCCAAAACTGAGCAACCTCAGCAGATTGGATACGCTGGAAAAGTGACCACACGCTTGCAGAAGTCCACCATGTTCAGATTTCTGCCTTTCAGTTCCCCAAATCCAGGCAGTTATACATTTCAAGAAAACCGCAGTAATGTTCACCTCACTGACCTGTCACATGAACGTTACAGACATGAGGGCGGGTTTTTTATTATTATTATTTTCACTACATACAGCATCATATTCACAAAAGGTGTATTATCTACAGACCCAGAATGGTCAGCAGAGACGTGGTGCTAATTATAAGCCACTGTGCACCACTATATTCGTACTTCATTATTTCCTGAGCCACAGAAGATGGAGAACTGTGCTACACTGGCAGCCCCAGGTGTAGTCTGGCTTCTGCAGAAACCAGATTTAGCAGATTTAGATGTTTCACAGTGAAAGTGATCTGATATATTCTGAACTGCTGTGATTGCAGGAGAGGCTTATCTATATTCTGGTGAATTTTGAGGTGTTGCAAGGAGATTTTTGGGGCAGATTCAACAATTTTGTGTTTTGGAAAATTTGCTCACTATAAATATTACATGAAACATCTATGTAACATAAAATGCACTTAGACCCTCATCTGAATCACCATCCCAATGCTCCGGTCACAAAACACCTCAGATTAAACCTTCATCTCAGAGGCTTCAGTATAGGACGAATTGATGCGAGTTCACAATACCATAGTATTGTGGGCTATAGGCCACTGTTACTTCTCCAGTCCTTGTAATCTGATGTGTGATTGCATCTTGCTAATAGAGTGCTTGAAAACCCACTAGACTGAACCAAAACTAATGTGAATACACACCATTTATTCTAATAATGCGGCCAAATGTGGGGAGGTCTAGATCTGTGTTTTAAACATTGGAAAGGCTGTATGTGCATGACTGGGGTTGGGAAGCTTGTGTGAAACATGTTCAGGCTCAAAGTACA
The DNA here is from genome assembly GCA_020368025.1 of Brachyhypopomus occidentalis. Taxonomy (NCBI): domain Eukaryota; kingdom Metazoa; phylum Chordata; class Actinopteri; order Gymnotiformes; family Hypopomidae; genus Brachyhypopomus; species Brachyhypopomus occidentalis. The sequence goes on along the minus strand of JAGXOD010000002.1, from coordinate 9,268,963 downwards.
CAGCGTAAAACTGCTCTGGTGGATGTTGTGAAGTGAGCCCTATGGCGGGTCTTCTCAGCCACAGTACTGGAGGCCCCTGGGACTTTGTTGCCGTTTCCTGCACTGCACCTTCTCCAGCTTCCTGCTTCTAGCACACCTGACTCAGCCCTTACACAGTTTAATAATCACCTGAGCAGTTGAATCAGAGCTGGGAAGGCACCGAAACATGCAGTGCACACCACTGGCCTGTTGGGAGTAATTCCATTTTTTAAATCCCTCAGGGAACTGTCATACTGCCCCCTGCTGGAGGAATGGTATGTACTCCAGACTACTCCAGACAAAAGTCTTCTTTTCAATTGAACAAATCTCACGCTTTATTTCACTCTAAATACCAAGCCTAATAACTATTTATTATCCTCCTGTTAAATAAGTTGGAAAGTTAGTTGGAAATCTCTATTAAAAGGCTAATATCTTTCACTGATAGAACATTTTTCACAGCAATTCTAAAAACTCATTATAAAGGTAGACATTTGTAAAGGTATTATAAATAGGATATTTCAAAGGAACAAGGAAAACAGACATGGCTAGACCTGCATAAGAGATTAATGAGTAATGCATTGTTTTGCTTTTAAATTCCCTTCACGGTTTACTGAATATCCCGATCATTCTTTTCCCTATCCACACACTTTACACCCTCTTTTTCCTCTTACGTTGATGAGGTAAACAGGTGTAACAAGCACCACACCCAATTAAACTTTCACATTTAGATTTCATCTCCTGACTGCAGTGGAGGGCAATGTTCAACACTGCATCATAAGACCGGGATAAATACAATTATCATAACAATATGGGGTAGAGTCATAACAAGGTAACTATTACCCAAATGATCTTAATTACCTCTCACAATTCTCAAATTTCCTTCAAGGCATAAAATATTGAAAGGTACTGTATCCAAATATGAAAATCCAGTGACAAACCAATAGTCACATTTCTGCCTTTTGGGAAAGATGCAGCAGCTTCACTCACTGGCGCTGTGTTCCTACAATAGAAATGCTGTGTTTGTGCTTGCCAGTTAAGTGCTCTGTCTACATCCCCATGAAAAGAGAAGGCTACACCAGCCTGGGAGCAAGAAATCCATTATGGAATATACATTGTTTTTCCCCACCTGGGAAACTACCGCTGGGAAAAAGAAAAGGAAACAGGTAACTGTTCACATGAGTGGACTCAGATGGCTGGTGTCAAACCAGAGCCGGAGACACGCGTGTCCTGAAAACACGGCATGGCGGCGGGAACCGAGCTAGAGTCTCGCGGCCTGCAGCTCATTACACACGCCCACTTTATGGGCTGAGATTAACGTCTGGTTTTGCGAAGCTGGGAAAGGATGAAGAAAGAGATTGTGGGACTTTGGACTATGGAGAAGTGAGATTACGCTGGCAGCCATCTTCGCTGGAGATCTCGCCCTTTTTTTTAAAAGTCGGGCTTCGAGCAGTTTACTGCCTGAAGCTCCACTACATAAAGCCCAGAGTCAGCCCTCCCTGCGCTGTGCTGTTCTGTGCAGAGGCAGGCGCCTAGCAAAGGTTATACAGGTGTAATTAAGAGCTATTAGGTAGTGGTAGAGGCTGTTACATGAGTGTCCATGTTTTGACTGGCTTCAACAAGAAACAGTGGAAAAATGAGCTTGGACTCTGTTGGGGTTTCTCCCCCTCTTAATATTGCATTCAGAAAGAAACATTATCATTGGCAGGTGTTGTGGAACAGGCAATCATGAGGCTTTCTAACAAGCCAACAATTTCCCACTTTTCACCCACGTGTTTGTCATCAGTAACTTGCTCAGATGCAGCCGAAGACCTGCTCGTTTGCTGGCGTTTCTGTGCGGGCTCTGCGGACGGCCGTGCTGTTGACGGCTTGTCTTGTCGAAGAGACGACAGGCAGCAAACGGGACTCCTGCAGCTCAGGAGGAAGCAGCTCAGAGAACCGTTTACCCCAAAAAGCTCAGACCAGTGTTCCATTCAGGCGGAGCGAGTTGTTACTGACGGAGACAAAATATTCTGTAAGTCTTGGCCAGACGCAACAGAGGGGCAGGCACGAGAGAATAAGTGAACTAAGAGAGGAGTTGCCGACGAGACGAACACTGTGTTTCATCAAACATAAAGACCAATTTGAGCTACCTGGCCAGACTGAGGTGCCATCTGAGACCAGTAAGTCATCAACCACAAACTCATAACCTTACCACCCACATACTGCAGTATATAAAGTTTGTGTGTGTGTGTGTGTGTGTGTGTGTATGTTTCTCTGCCATCTGTATTCACAGGTGTCTTTTGGACTGTGACAGTCCAACCAGCAGGTTACACATTGACCATAGTGTAATGGCACTCCTATTAAACATGACAACTTAGAGTGTTATCTGTCAGGAACACTGACTTCACTACCTGCCGCTCACATGACACCTGCCCCAGACGTCCATAAAGACTCCCACACACAAGTCAGTCATCTCAGCCATATGAATACAGCAGCAGCTACTGCCATAGACCTTGACCTGTAAGGGCTAATAGAGTGCAGTTCTAAAGTCCTTTAAATCTTTAAATAACAGATTAGGAAGGCTCCTAAGGCACTTTGCCATTGACCTATATTCTCCTGCAGGAATACAGTGTGCAGTTGTGCTCTTGTTTACCCAGCCCTTTGGGTACTTTTGTGTGCCGTCCTATTGTAAGTAAAGCATGACAATGATTTTCTGCCCTGGGTTTGTGTGCCTGTGTACGTGTATGTGTGTGTGTGTGTGTGAGAGAGACAGAGAAAGAGAGAGAGAGAAACAGAGAGAGATACTCCTCTTTACAAGAAGATCTTATCTCTCTGCTTTGAGGTTGGGATTACATCAGGGTGTGTTGGTGTTTATCCTGAGTCATACGGTCTCACACACGGTCAGCGTGTAGCATTTGGAACGTCATGTTCATTTTCCCTATTCATTCAAAAGTGTAATCAGTGCCCATCATTATAACCTGCTGTTTTTTTTTTACAGCAAACCTCAAAAACAAGCACTAAAAACCTGATGTCCAGAACCCTAAAGAGGATGAAAAGAGGTCTTGAACTCTTTAATGAGGAGCAAGGGAATATTGTGTGTCTGACACAGCTTTCTTTATCCAGACAGGAGATACTAGATAGCACAGATACAGTGTCCATAGTGTTACAGGGATCTGGCCACACACACATACACATGCCGTGTACCGTTCTGGCTGTGGAACGCAGCAGGTTAAGGGAGTCCAGATGGGCCTGAGAGCAGAGGGGCACGAGGGCGAGGCATGCGGCCCGGGGAGAGACCTGGACGGGTGTCGTGGGACAGCCGGGTGGTCCGAGACGCCGGGCGAGGAATGCGCGGATCGCGGATGGAACAGACGGGCCAAATGTCAAGAAAACTGAGGAGCAAACATCAAATGCACAGGCCAGGCCACAGGCTGGCCTGGTGTTACTGGGGGGGGGGGGACCCGATACAGCGTGCGCGCGCGTGTCTGCGTGTGTGCGCCACACACCTCTCAAGCTGCCGTCGCAGGGACGGGTCAGAGCGGCCACGTCTCGGATCCGTTACAGGCTCTCGTGGTGACCCGTGCACCAGCCGCACGCGGGCGAAGCAGCGGCGGAGGGCGTTCCCCACCTGCGTCCTACTGGCCTGCTTGAACGAAGGATCCACGGGTCCATTTCAAGAGAAAGATAATTGCTGCAAACCTGACCTACTTCGTTTAGCATTGTAATAAATACACAGGGCTGTCCCCAAAATTGGGTCAGTCACAGACCTAACCGTGTCCAAGCAGTTTCAGCCATATTCATTTTCAATGATGGGCTGCTTTGTGAGGTGACAAAGAGACATATATTTACAGAGGGCACACAGAACAGAGGAGGAGCATTAAAACAATGGGGCTGATGATGGAATGACAGACTGTGATTATTCTGGCTTTAGTCCAGTATTGGTTGAAGCTTTTTAAACTGCCTGTCAGCTCGGCCTAGTTACCTTTCACTTCCATAGAGCATGAGAGAAGTTATGTGTGTGTGTGTGTGCGCGCATGTGTGTGTGTGTTTACACTCTCTAATACTTTAGTGACAATTGAAAGAAGGCTGAAACTGCAGAGACAAGGCCCTAGGGTAGTCCACTGAAAGACATCTCCATCTTACGTCACAATGCCCTCCATCTCTGCCTTGTATCTGGTGACTGGCTTCCAGCCAATCAAAACAGACCAGGACAAACCCTGTTGGGCAGGATAGAGCTTAAGGTATTATAGTTCAGATAGGTGTGGAGGCCTAGCAGTGTATTTTACAAGCACAAGAAGAACTGAAAAGATCTAGTAGTGTAGTCACATGTTTTTTTTTACATGTATATTTATCTGTTGTGCATTTCTCCATTATATACTTCATATTATTATTATACCTTTATACCATTATACCACATCTGCAAACTGGTAGCAAAGATTTTACCCAAATCTGTGGTATGTAGCCGCTTTCTCATGCAAAGTGGCGACTACTTCTGATCTCTCTTGCTTTGCTTGAATTACCATTTGCATATTCAAAACCCTTTCAGTTTGATGTAATGATCTAAAAATCACAAGATGATTGACATAATATGTACAACTTAACTCAAAACAGACCTGGCCTCCAGGAAAGATTTATTAGGCTAGACTTTTTTTCCAAGTCTCCACTTTCTTGATTGCAGGCAACGTGACAATCTACCGGTTTTGTAAGACCCAACCTGAATAGCTGCTGTTAATGCATCTATCAATGCAACTGTCACACAAACAGGCTCATGTGAGAAGAAACAAACGACTGAGTCTCAGCAGTCCTGCGGATGACCCCTTCTGATTCATGGCTCATGACGGAGGGACTGGTTGGTCAGATTAAAGCTTTTTTGGGCCCAACAGAGAAGGGAAGATAGACTCATGACATCTAATGTCAGGTAAACCAGAGCAATTCGTCTTTGCGTGAATATATATTTTAGTCATCAAATGCAATTTTGAAATCTCCCTTTTGGCATTTAGTGGAAACACAGTAGAAAACCCACCAGATTATTATTCTATGTTACATAACAGATCTGTCATAAGCAAAAGGAGTTCAATGGGACCACATTGCTAATAATTCAATGAGATGTGAGTGTAACTCACTCAGCTCCCACTCTAAGCCAAATGTGACATTCCCTGACTTCTCCCTAAATTTCCATGACGTGTATTGAATAGAGGCTGCTTTTCTAAATGAGCACAGAAAAATCAAGCAACTATAACAACCACTCACGCAATACAGGAAATACGTGAACATATTTTGATAAATGGCTACGGACATATTAAGATACTACAAACAAACTTCCGTGATATTCCAGGATTTGACTAGAACAACTGCCAACCCCATCTGAAATCCATTTCTGGAATAGACTTTTAAAAAATGCCATGATATTCCAGAAATTCCCTCCCCAGTGGGACCACTGAACCCAGTCCACAAGCACCCCTCTGAACCCAGTCCACAAGCACCCCTCTGACACAACTCAACGAGCACCCATCGGCGTAAGGCAAACCACCTTAACAAGTGCGGTTCGTTCACCAGTAAGGAATCACATATTGCTTCACATCCCAACCTTAGCACGCAAACCACAACTTTCTTAATGAGCACGACAGAGGTTGGGAGTCGCTGAAATGTTTCGGAGTGTGGACATGATGTAAAATGACTTGTTCATGAGAAATCGAGCAGCAGAGGTGAAAGATCTTCCCCAGAGGACATCAGACCAAGCAGGGGCCACAGCACCAGTCAAAAACTCCAGTTCAGAGTTCAGATCCAAAAACAACATGCCAAATTTCCCCACTAAAGTGTATTTTTTTACTATCCGACTCTTTTTATAGAAACCCAAACGGCCTCACACTTGGGCTTCTGGGGCTGCGCTGACTTTTACAGGCCCTCAGAGGACACTGTAAGCTCTCTGTTGTCTTCTTGGACTCCTGGGCCCTGGGGACCAAACTTCACAGACCGAATGGGAATTGGCCATGGTCTTGTTTTGCTGTCAGATACGTCTCATTCTATATTCACACACTGTGGGGTTGTTCTTCGTGATATATTGCAGGGCCAGCTGGATCATTCAGACATCACGGTATATAGTATTTTAGTCATACGTTTATCAGGAAATGAGATGTTCGTTAGCTTCCACTGACACCCTTTAAAAAGGCATATGTTCAGTTTAAAAGACATGTGAATCTCATGTGTGAGCCGGTGTTGATCACAGATAAGCACTTCACTGCTTCACCAAACCACACCGGCTGTGAGAGCTATGAGTCAGCATACATTTCTTTAAATAAAGCCCTAAATCTTCTCCTTCTCTCTCTGCTTCTCTCCTCAGGAAATCACACTGTTTTTTTTAAAACCTCAAAAGGCCACTCCAACACCATCGAAGCGGTTGAGAAAATAAAGGTAGTGAATGTCTCACATATTTCATAATCAGATGTAATATGCACACACACCTGCAATAACACAGGTCACACAGTACTGTACACCCCAGTGCCGTGCCCTCTCCCCCAACACCATGGCCAAGGCAGATGCACAGAGGCACACTGCCCACCCTTAGCCTCCCTGGCTGCTTAATCTGGAGTAGATCAGGTACTAATCAACACGGCCGGGGCTTCAGTAGGGCATTGACCGGTTGACGGGCACTGACTGGCTGACAGGCATTGATGCATAGCGGAATCAACAGGCACAAAAGAGCCAAAGAATTCTACACAGGACCAGTTTAGACTGGTGCAAAACACAAATCTAAACATGTCTTGTAAATGGTCAGACATCTTCTAGTTGCCAGAAAACCCCAAGCACACACACACACACACACACACACACACACACACTAATAGTGAAGCTCATGTATCTAAACTCGCACGGCTTTTGCGGCTACACCTGTGATGCCTGCTTGACCGCTGGATTCAGTTTTAACTTTAGCTCACGGCAGAAAATCAAGAAACTTACATGCAAAGCACCAACAGTGGGCTGCCTTCCTAAAGCTGCGCCTTGGGCAAACAAAGACAGAAAGACATTTTTCTGGCGGCAAAATCCTAGTGTTTTGCCAGCCTCTCCTCTACATTATAGACTGCCAATGACAAACAGAATAAACCAATCTGATACGCAGCACTCAATCCCACAGTTGGAGTAAATGACGGGCTAACTGGATACAGGCTTTGTGGCTTGAATCGGTCATTAAGGTGAGGGAAGTGGAGTGTGACAAGAGCTGGGAATGGGGGGAAGAAAGGGGCGTTTGTAAAAGCCCAAAGAGCTCGTCCACAGAGGCCAGGAGGGCAGGACTACCCAGCATGCTTGAACTTTGGCTCCTTCAAAGCCCGCTATGACGTCAGGCCGCACCAGGACTCCCACTTCACAGGGCACAGCAAGAGGGGAAGCTTCGGATCTGAGACAGGTCTGTCCGCCGCCCAGAGGAGCTCGTTAAGGACACGGAGGCAGAGACGGGCCGGAGGCCTGAGCGGCTGTCAGGAGCGCCGTGGTGCCAACACTCCGGCCAAAGCACGCAAAGAGACGTCCAGCGAAGGAGGGCTGGGAAACGGAGCTGGAAGACAAGCGAACGCACACGCATCTATATACACACACACACACACACAAGAAGGCACTGGTGAGGAAGGGAGGGATCTCAGAGGTCTGGCTCCCCAACCTCTCCTCCCCTGCCTGGGGTCTGGACCGCAAGACGAGCAGCAGCCATTAATTTTAATAACTCCACTTATTTTCTCTCCTGCCAGGAACCATTACCATGATTCACGCTCCACACAGTACCTGGCTGTGGTGTGGTTTAAATACCTGCAGCTGATTCTGAAAGGGAGAATGGCTAAAAGAAAAAGGGGGGGCTGAGTGTTAGACTGAAGATAGTGATAGTATTAGAATAGCCTTTCAATGGAGACAGTTAAACACAACATACGGAGAGCTTTTCCATGAAGCTTAGGCCTTTGAAAAATAATCCTGTGAGATAACACCCAGAGCCATGCTCCCCCATATCACAGAGAGCACAGATAAAGCGTGGTTCACATTCCTGCTTGTCTCCATCCTCATCCGCACACACACACACACACACACACACTCCATATCTGCCATGCTGACATGGGACAGCTTCCAATACTTGTCCACCATGCTTCGCCCTATGTGTCAAAATGTTTGAAGACACCCAGGCGGCAGAAAATGGAGGGAAAAGTAGCTCCTCCCACCAAGGTCCAGCGATAGGATAGGATGATGGGATGACCCGCCACTCAACCGCTCCTGTTAAAATGCAAAGCAGTGTGGGAAACCTCCGTGGTACGTTATGCAAAGCTGGCTACGAGATAAGCCACAGCCGTTTACATAACGGCAACACGCTATGCGGCCGGGAGGTACAGCTGGCCACTGTTTAAAAACTGTCATAACACACACGGGCACACACACACACAGGCCCATGTTTGCTTTGGCTTTCAAAATTAAGATTGTTGGGGGAAATTTGCTGCCACCCTGTATGTAGAGACAGAGGAAATACCAATAAATCTAGAGATCAGCTAGGAATAACCAGGAGACCAAAAAACCAAAACTGAACCTGAAGACCTGTTCCTGTTTGATAGCTTCTGTAAGAGAAAGACTGACATTCCCAGGTCAAGGCCCAGACGTTCAGCTACAATCACAAGTGCATGAACACTGGCAGAGCTAGTAGTCCCAGCTTCAGGAGAAGAACTTACAAGAACGCTTAGTTGTCTCCATGGAGGAAACCCTTATGCTGGCACATTAGGCCAGAGTCTAGGAACACCATTAAGCTAGTGAGTCACACCAGGAAAATACATTCAAGGCTGTTTTTGGTTTGACTTTAATGTGTACTTATATAACGATGTATGTGACGTATCAGTAGTTAATCAAGTGCGTAGAGGTGGATAAGGATCATTCAAGTGCTTCTTAAAGGGGGCGTGTCTTCAGTGGTTGTTTGAAGACAGCAGAGGACGCTGCTGTCCAGACAGGACACCCTCTGGGTGCCAGGACAGAAGAGAGTTCTGAGGCGTCTTCCCTGTCTCCAGAGGGGCCGCGATACAGGACATGCTGCAGTTGAAGCAGGAAGGGTGTAAGATACACTGCAGGCGAGTCGAGGGCTTTCGGGTGGGAGGAGCAAGGGCCAGACAAGGAACTAGGGAAGCCAGTGGACAGAGTGCTGTAGCGGAGTGAAGTGCGTGAGCTGGAGAAGAGCGAGTGGTGCAGCTGCATTGTGGGTCGGGTGGCGTGTGGAGGGAGTGAGCTGCAGTAGTCCAGCATGGAGACGAGTGGAGGGGGAGTGACAAACGACCAGTGTAACATGGGCAGAGAAAGATTGAAGAACAAGCAGCCTATCACATACACATTGCCTGAATTCTCATGCAAAATCTGTATGTATGATTTATGTGTATACGTGTGTGTGTGTGTGATACTTTGTCCGATACGTCCCTGCTCCTTTGTGTACTTGTGTATCTATATATCTATATGCGTATGTAAAAACTAAACATAAGCAAACTGTACTGGTCCCTGACCTTGCAAGATCCGGGTTCGTTCTGCACTGGTATGACCGGTTATGTCTTGACCAGCCGTATGACTTGCATGTGCATAAATTGTAGCCCCACGCATGCACGGTGACTGTAAATCTGTCCTCAAGCTTCTCCCGCCAGCGAGCCCTTAAGGTTCCTCAATGCAACAACGAGGACAGCATGCCCCCCCCCCCCCACCACCCCCCCAAGTGCCTGTGTCTCTGCCAGTTCCCGGGCGACAGCCCCTTCATTACGTCGGTTTTATCTCTTTGTGTGTTGGTCTTCTTGCACTTTTTGTCTTTTGAGGCTGCTTTCTGGGAGGCCATTCAGAGGCTCTGGGCCTTGACGCGAGGAGCTTTCACCTTGGCCCGCCCGACACACCCGTCAAATACGGCATGACGCCATCATCCTCTGCTCGGCCGCTTTGCGCCGACGCCGTGACAGCTCTGCTGACTGACACGTTTAAAGGCCAGCGTGCACCCCCACGCTCAGGCCAGCCCCCAGAGCGGACACACAGATGCAGCCTGTTCCCATGTGTCTCCATTCTCTTCATTCACAGACTCTAAACCCCTTGTGGTTAGGGAGAAAAGTATGTTGTTAGTGCTGGCTTGGCTGCAGCAAGGCTCTCCAATTGTGTTTCATTGCTGCTTCATTAAGTTGGAACGGATTCAATGAAAGCATAGAAATCAGAAAGGGAAAAACACACACACACACACACACACACACACTTTTGCTTTTGGAAAACAAAAAGTCCCCTTCTGGGAGTGCTCTCTATGATTCAAGAGTTATGTTACAAGAGAGTAGCCTGTCCATATTTGGAGCACAGGCACCTGACTGAGAGCAGCCTGTCCATATTTGGAGCAGAGACACCTGATAGGTTGTCACACACAACCTGTCAGTGTGGGGTGGGGCGTATGTAGCTTTCACAGGTGCTGCAGTGTACCTAGAGCTACGTCCACAATCAGGTGAGCTCAAAGGATTGCAGTCATTGCCATAATAAAGCAATGAGGAAAAAAGCATTGTGATTAGTAATAAAAGGATTTGAGATAATGACTGATCCAGATAATACTCATAAGAGAGAAAAAGAACCGAACTGCTAAAAACTGAAACCAGATTGATTAAAAAGAATTATTTCAATATACAAATATTCAAAAAGCATTTTAAATGATTACGGTAAACAGATGAGGGTGTCTGTATACGGTGGAAGCTTACTATGACACACTTTCCCAATCAATTTCAAGATCTTTTCCCATGCAGGATATCAGATTCACGAGATTGCAGGGTTCACAATAGGTATCACACAGGCATAAACTAAAGTAGGTTACTATGGGTAATGTCGACATAGTGACAACTTGGATGGATGGATAGATGCTCTCTGTTCAATAGTTCGTTTCATTAGTTTTTGGTGGTGAGCTGCGACACCCTGTGGACAAATTTGTGTAGCGCATCCTAACAAACTTAACTGCAGCGTATTTAATTACTTAGGTAAGATACGTATGATATAAAAATTGTAGTAAATTACACATAACAACTATTCACTATGAGTGTTACGGCATTTTAGTTAGAAAATGTGGTACAGTATAAAACTAACGTGGTAAACGGAACAACGTGTGGTAGAAAAATAATGTTTGATTCCAGTAGGTTACCTGACAACTTCAGTTTGCCTACACACTAGCCACGAACGAGTTAACGGGGCTCCTGCAGGTGATCTTTAAGATGGCTCGTTGCCGCCATATGCACATACAATGTGCAACTTATTGGAGGCTCTGCGGTGTGGTTTAAGAAAAGTATATTATAAAGTAAACAGAATTTTTATTTTGCAATTGCATTAACATGTAAAACTAATATGTCATGTTTATCAGGTCTTGATCAAATCCGAAATCAGCGAAGCAAAATTTTGCCTCCTGCACAAGCACGGTGATCTGGAATGCACAAAATGTGTGCGTCGCGCAGGTATGTTAATTAGTTAGGTTGGAGGTTGTGTTAGGGTGATTTTCAATTCAGATAGACTCACTGACTGGCCAAACTCATCCTGGTTGCTCACGTACTCCGTTTGGTGTCGTGGGGAGATCTGATAGAATTCCTAGAAGAATTGTGAGAGACAGTAACCAAACAGCAGAAAAAACACTGATTATAAATTCTAGAGGTCCCGACACCCCTTTATTACTTGGATCAGCTGTTCAGAGGGACGCAAACTTCTGTGATCTCATCACGCTCTGGCATTCATGCCGTACTACATTGTCCACCAGATGGCACTAAATTCCATAAACAGCTACGTCAATTAACACGGATATTTGAGGACATTGTTTTGAGTTTTGAGTGCACGCTGAGATTTTTCGTTGTTGTTGTTGTTACGGCTAGCAGTAAAACATCTGTTGGCACAGATATACTCACCGTGGCAAATGAATGACCTAGCTTAGCAAACTGGTGCAATGTTTTTATTGAACGCATTGTGGGAATTTAATACAAAATTAAATTCATCACATTCATCATAATCAAATGTTCAAAGCTTTCTGAGCATATTATCATCCATAATACACCATGCACTTGCCAAGTCTTTAAGTAATGGACAGAATGGTTACTTGTTCACTGAAGGTGTTCTTTTTAAAGTATTAGTTTGTTTTCCATGTGCGAGTTCGAAGTTATCCGGACCCATCCGGACCCATCCATGCAGATTTTTAGATTAATTTTTGTATTTTTTTATTTCTGTGTATGTGATAACAGCACCAGATCACTATTATCCCCACACTTTCCTAACCACACTTTCGAGTATACTTGCAGGATATATATTTTTTTTTCGATTCAACCCAAACTTTGAACAATCATCAGTACAACTGTTAAACATGTGTACTTGTGTTAAAGTTGCTGGATTAAAACAAACACTGAATTCTTTGTACAGAATACATTTTAGACCTGCCTTTTTATGAAAAAAGAAAGAAAACCTTGGAAGACACTCTTTTCATGCACGTTCAAGCACTGGGGCCTTTGATCAGTATAAAAACACTAGATTCAAGTACAATGCATTGCTTTAGGGCACAGTTTACAGTATTATAGAACCCTATACTATACTTAAGTTACTTATCTATACCTTTAGATAAATATTAATAAATAACACAAACTTCAAAAGGTAAATTTTCATATTTCATAAGTTATTTGCTCTTGCTACTACACACTGTTGACATTGTTAATATGCTAAAAAAAATGCCTAACAGCTTTTCATATTTTCTGTGCTCACTTTTCTTTCGAAGACGCCGTTTCCCTAGGCGTTCCGTCAGGTGAACACCTCGTTTTATTTTTGCTCCGTCACATGCGTTTCTGAGCTGGATGGACTGGTCTGGGAGGTATGGTACAGTGGCAGGGTTAGCACAGAGCCTCCACGTGCCCCAACATGCTGCACTCATCAATCAACTCTCAGCCAGACCGAAGCTTGAGGAAGCCTAGTGAGGGGCACTAGGACCTGGGCACCAGTGGAGACAGGGCGCACTCCTGTGGGTGAGCAGAGCACTACAGTCAGATGGGCAGATAAAGCCACAACTGTTTGTTGTTGAATTCTATGTCCTATGTTCCTATGTCCAAGTGGTTTTGTTGGATTTTTTTTTTGATGTTTTGTTTTTCTTCATTGATCCTCACCACCCGTGTTGGAAAGAAATGTCTCTGCTAGGGAGCAGGACGGGAGACGGCTGGAGGGAAGTGTGGAGACAGAGCCAGAGTAAAAGGGGAAAGACTACACCTTCCATATGGATAGGCCGGGGGAGGGGGGGGCATAACTCAGTCCACCTTCACGTAGCCGTTGGCGCTGGTGGCCACCCCTCTGCATCCTCTCCCCCTCCTTACACCCTCCCCTCCCCTCCCGGCGTGGGGCTCCTCCCCTGCCCGCCCGAGCTCCGCCCCCTCGTCGAAGCGCAGCCGCAGCGTGTTGCGTATCACGAGGCGCTCCACGATGAAGGAGGCGCAGAACCAGGGCACGGCGTACTCGGCCGTGATCAGCCCCATGAAGTTGTACTTGAAGCCTGAGTAGTCCCAGGGGCAGGCGTCGAACTGCCTCAGCAGCAGGCCCGTGCCGAACTCCCACAGGTAGGTCCACAGCGTGTAGATGGTGCAGCGCAGGAGCACGCCACAGCGCCGGCGCAGGAGCAGGTACATGCGCTCCACGATGAGGATGCACGTGCCGTAGATGAAGAGCGCCCACACGCTGGTCACGCCCGGGAACTTCCAGTTGCAGTGCACCACGAACTCCCACGCCGCCGTGAACATGACCTCGCAGAAGTAGCCGTGGATGGCGTACAGGTACCACCGCGACAGGGCCGTCAGCGGCTCGGGGGGCATGGCGCTCGCAGCGCTCACCATGCCGGGCGCTCCCGTTACCAACGTTGGGGTGGGGAGGTCTGAGGGGTGTGGTGAGGTGGGCTAAAGGGGAAGAGAAAAATGGCATGTTTAAGTAGGTTACGCGTATGGCACAAACAATCCAATTTTCAGCTCAAACGATAATATATTTTACAGAGCCAGTCTCATAAAGTTAGACTAAATTAGACTTATTAATTTATTATAATATAATAATATAATAGTATATATTAGTATAATATAATAGTATTAATAATACTAAGTTAGACTTATTGGCAAAGCAATTTAGTCCAAGTTTTGGGTCAATGCATGACCAGGAAACGGATCCATATAGTACAGTTGTGATCAAATTTATTCAACCCCCACTGAAATAAAGTGTTTTGGCCAGTTTGACATTGATTTTGATAATTTCAGTCATCTTATTTACAATTATATCAAAGAGGCACTTATAAATTAGACAAATATAACATAATATTTATGATGGAATAACCACAAATGTCTTTACTGTGCTCACATCATTATCAGTTTTATTCAACCCCTAGTGACATTATTTTTTAGTACTTAGTACAACATCCTTTTCCAGTTATGACAGCTTTCAAGCGTGAAGCATAGCTTGACACAAGTGTCTTGCAGCGACCTATGGGTATCTTAGCCCATTCTTCATGAGCAAAAAAAGCCTCCAGTTCAGTCACATTCTTAGGCTTGCGCACTGCAACTGCCTTCTTTAGGTCCCACCAGAGGTTCTCAATTGGATTTAAGTCTGGTGATTGCGATGGCCACTCTAGAATGTTCCAGCCTTTCATGTTCAACCATGCTCTAGTGGACTTGGATGTGTGCTTCGGATCATTGTCCTGTTGGAAGGTCCAACGTCTCCCAAGCCGCAGGTTTGTGACTGACTCCATCACATTTTCCTCCAAGATCTCCTGGTACTGAAGGGAATTCATGGTACCCTGCACACATTGAAGCTTTCCTGTACCATTAGAAGCAAAACAGCCCCAAAGCATAATTGACCCCCCGCCATGCTTCACAGTAGGCAAGGTGTTCTTTTGTTCATAAGCCTGGTTCTTCCTCCTCCAAACATAGCGCTGGTCCATTGTCCCAAACAGGTCTAATTTAGTTTCATATGACCACAGTACACTGTCCCAAAACCTTTGTGGCTTGTCCACATGACTTTTGGCATACTGCAGTCGACTTTTCTTGTTCTCAAGGGGGTGCGCCTGGGAGTTCTGGCATGGAGGTCTTCGTTATGCAGTGCGCGCCTTATTGTCTAAGCTGAAACTTCAGTGCCCACATCAGACAGGTCTTTTTTCAGTTCCTTAGCAGTCACGCGGGGATTTTTCTCCACATTACACTTCAGGTAGCGCACAGCAGTTGCGGTCAGGATCTTCTTTCTGCCACGACCAGGTAACGTTTCCACTGCGCCCTTTAACTTGAACTTGCGAATGATACTTCCGATAGTGTCTCTTGGAATATTTAACAACTTCGCAATCTTTTTATATCCATTGCCATTCTTGTGAAGAGCAATAACCTCTTCTCTTGTCTTCTGGGACCATTCTCTTGCCTTCACCATGCTTGTAAACACACCAGTAGATGTCTAGAAGGATCTGAGTATCACAGTCCTTTTAAATCTGCCTAATTGGTGCTTATCATGCTTGATTGCTGCTCGTTGACATCCACAGGTGTTTTCAATACCTGATTGAAAACACTGGAATGAACCTCTGTTCTTAGGAGTGGTAGTCGTAAAGGGGTTGAATAATTGTGTCAATGAAGAAATCACAAAAAGGCCATTTAATACTTTGACAAAAACAATTGATGCTATCTTAGTTGCATTTAGTTCTTTAACAAGTCCTTGTAAGATTTCATTATGAACACAATTACAAATGTGCACTGAATTCCATAAAACCCTTCGCAGCATTGGGGGTTGAATAAATTCGAGCACAACTGTATATTGATTCTTCAACAAAATTTTTTGGTGATTATGAAACATGAGTGTATCGTGGTCATGAATCTTAAAAGACATGGAATACGGGCCTGAGACGGATAAAGGATTAGAAATCTTCTTTATGACTGACAACTGAGACTCACAGACAGTAAATCACTTCCATACACACCTACACAAACAGCTCAGCATATTACGTATCAGACGACCACCACAGGGCTACATACTTCAAACAGCTCGAAGCAGGAAGGAGTAGAGAGAGGCCCTTTGCAGATTGTCAATCAATTCTAATTGAATCTCAAAAGACAATTAACCATTCAGCTGTCTCAGGAGAAGTCTGGTGAATTGCATTAGGGTTGAATGTGGTAACTGGATCGCGGTTCACACTATGAGTTGCGCCTAGAAACGGAACTGCGCTCTATGCCGAGGACAAAAAAGTGCTTCATGCAGTTAATAGAGGCTCGGGGCCAGTACACTGGGTACCAGCACACTGGGTACCAGCACACTGGGTACCAGCTCCTTTTGTAAATCAAGGAAGATTTCCTGCAAATACTCAAGCCAACAGCCCTGGCCAAGCCATTCCACTCCCAGCCACCCACTAGCCCAAGTCCTGGTCTGACCTGAACACTGGCTGGAGGTGTGGCCGCAGGGTGGAGGCGGGGCAGTAGGGTGGAGGTGTGGCAGCAGGGCCACACTCGAAGAGGAGAAGAAAAGTGCTCATTACCGCCGTAGCCTTAATTAAAGTGGCCCTCAGCCAAGCTGCCCTCATACAGACACAGAGTGTGTGGAATGACAGTGTTTTCCAGTAGAGGGCACAGGTCAGGGGTGACACGGTCACCTTGGGATGTTAATTCTGATGTATCGCGCTATTCTTTCCTGAGCAAAATCACAGGTGTCACTGCTTGTAGACAGTTGCATGTCTAATAAAGGGATTTGCACCGATTCTTGAGATAATAATAATCAGTGATGAGACAGGGCCAAATGGAAAAAAAAGTATGTGCATGTCGTGTGTGTATGCATGCATGTTTTTTTTTTGTGTACGTATGCACGTGTGCATGCACGTGTATGTCGTGTGCGTGTGCATTAGTTGTATTGTACGTTACTAGATGTACTTGCTCTACCATTCAATAAAAAATGATATTTAAAAAAAACTGTAAGCAGCTGACTAAATGCTATTATCTCATTCACTGACTTATTTACCAACCAATATTTTGATTCCTTCCTTCTGTTTCTGTTATAGCTATTAGGCCGAACCCGCAAAAATAAAGTATCATCAGCCAGTTTAACAAGAACAGAAAAATATGCAACTTAACCTCGTTTTGGTCTTCTACTTACAGTCAGTGATTACTGTATAGAAACCCCTGTGTTATTGGGGCATTTATGGTATATGGCAACTTCTCTCTCTCGTCTGTTGTTATGCATAATGTTTCCACTGTGGTATCTGAGACGGACATAATGCCGCACTGGTACAAATACACGGAGCAATAGTGCTGAGGTTTACAGAGGTCACAGTTACTGCTGGGATCAGTGTGGTTTACCACATACAAACAGGGACCACATGGTCAAAACCTACCATTGATGAAGAGAAATGGAAGACCAACAAACTACATATGGCAACAGGCAAATAAGGTCTAATCAAATGAATAGTGAGCAAAAATGATTGTTGCATGAAAAAGTTGCATCCTTGAATTACTTGAAGACATAACAAAAGTCAAGTGTAGTCTTTAGCAAACTATGCACCTGATATTTTACAGTTTAAATAAAAGGTCATTGGTCAGTATTGGAGTTTCGTCCAATACTGGCAGCAACCTTAACCAATAGACTTCAGCGGAAGGCAATCAGGCCTGTTCAGCAGTCTTGACACATCACACATTCTCTAATCTTCATTGGACACCCACACGCCTAGGCAGAGGAGAAACAGTAAAGCTGCTCTGTGGGCCGATGATGGATGTTCACATCTGCTGAACTCCTCCTGCAATTCCACCCAGAGTTATTAGGTCAATGACTTAGCACACTGAACACAGCAGAAGAGAAATCTGTAGTGAAGAGCAGATCAAATGCATGGATGAACCAACTGGATCACCACTCACCCTATTTCAAACAGATCTGCTTCCTAGAGCTTCATATATATGCATGTCACCAAAGACTTAGTCTTCAATAAATATATGTCAAACACTGACTGTGGTGTTTTTGTCTTACTTACAAGACTTAGAAGATTAGAGCCAGTCATCATTTAGGAACCAATTATGCACTGTGGGTGCTATTCAAACACCACACTGTCAGCAATGCACAGGAACAAGAATTCATGGCTTTCCTTTATGGCCAGCACAGCAAAGAGTTACTTGTTTGTCTTTGTAAGTGGTTCTATCCCATAGCTGTTAGCTCTCTATTCAACACATGTATTGATCTTCACTCAGTTAGACCTTGGCTGTCCCTCCCAGGATCCAGACCAGGGTCAGATGTGAACACTTTCTCCACAGCAGGTCGTAGCAGTGACTGCTGAGTGGAGTCAGGACGCATCATGATACAGCTGCCATCTTGGGATCCACTCAGGCCGACTGCTAAAAGCTAAAAGTGTACAAGTTCAATATTGTGCTGTAAATAATATTCAGGGTTATTACGAGAATGTGCTACTTGGCTCGGCTGCCAGCCTGTCTGTTCAAGTGCAGCATTTTCAGCACAAACCTTCTTTCAGAGATGCTGGCTGCTACGTTGTATATAAATACATTCTGCCAACCTCATCAGCTTGGGTTGTTAAATGACAAAAACTGTCAGCCTTTCAAACCCAATTAAAATGGGCACATCAAGAGGGTGCGACACGTTCACGAGCTTAACGAACTCTTCTGAGGTCCCCAGAGATTGATGTTCGTCGGGTCCTGTTGCACTAGAATTTAATTCCTCCGTGAAGAGCAAATAACCAAATTTGGACGTTTATTTATACAAAAGGGCAGGTGACCACACCACACCTACAGTGCTGAACACCTACTCCAATTACCCTCTTTTCAAAAGGTCACTCTAGAATTTCAGAGTTTCCATCACTGAACAATGTTTGAATCGCTCAGTGAAGATGTAACAGTTTATGTGCTGCATGTTATATTCTACACTTTATTTGACTCTTGTTTAATTGCATTCGTTTTCATATTCTTAATTGCATTCATTTTCATATTCAGAAGCACAAACATCTTTGACATAAGAATGCCACCTTCCTTGACCGAGTCCTAAGTCCTTTGCTAACTACTCTCCATACCAACGATGCATGTGCCAAGCATGCGTAATACCCGGGACAGACACAATAGGACCCACCTCTTCACCGCTCGCTAGCACCAGAAGTAATGATCCATGTTTTCTTGCTTGCTTTATTTTATATGCCATGAGTTCACTCCACTCTGCACAAAATAAATGGCAGTGGATCAATAGCACAGACAGCTCAGTTACTTCACGGTTCCATCTTGGCTCTCAAGCCCAAAGAGTCTTCATTCTTCTCAGCAGGTATTATGATCACTGATGGGTCTCTGGAGTAGGGAGCCAGGATTTAATGGGAATCAGGATCGGTTGTCAAATGGGACAGGAACAGCTCGAATTTCTCACTCAGATATCAGCATTCATAATCTATTTGGAAGGTGCCAAATTTCATTACAATTGAAATTTCATTGTCATCCATTTATAGATTCATTACTTTAATTAGTTTAATATCCATATCCTCCACAAATAAGCATAACTGATTACCTTGGCAGAAGATTGTAGGTCATGTAATGCAATTCAGGTTCCAGAAGGTTTTCTTTAAAGAGTTTCACTTTAATTTAGAAATACAGTATGTCAGTGTGTATCTTGCAGGCTGACAAAATCCCCCCCCCCAAACTAGTTTTTAACACAAGCATCATTTTAGGATACGGTCAATCGAAAAACAAAGAGGGACTTAACACACTAGACAAAAAACTGTTGTTTGTAGGGTATTTCAAAAGGAAGGCAGAGATCAAGGTCTTTACGGCAATCTTTTTACCACCCTCACAGTTTGTATCCATACACCACTGTAACTCATTGTGCCAAAATGTGTGGGTAAGTAAAGTCAAAAATAAAGTACTGGCCTCATCAAATCTTGCCCACAGTAAATGTTCTGTTCAGAACCAGTGCAATAATCTGGGTGAATATATTTTAACTTTTATATGTCCTTTTTCTGGATTCTTTATAAGCATTAGGCAACATATGACCACGTTTATTAAAATTGAATGAAAACTGAAAGAGGTCAGGCAGGTTTATTTGCGAACCCCTCTTAGGCTGACTGAGAGTCTCCGAGAATGTCCTTAGATCTCTGGACTGAATAACATACGGATAACAAAGAGGGGATTAGGACCTTGGGAATCTTAAAAAGGCAAAGGTTTAGCAACATGGCTGTGATCAGCTACATAATAAACAGAGCAGCATGATATGGCAGACATTCTTGGGTTCAGATGAATACATGCAGAGTGCAATATCACGTGCATTTTGACTGAGACCTCCTGCTGAGCGACTACTATGCACCACGTTAATATTTCACTGTCCAGTGTTCCTGACACCAATTAATCTTGGACTAAATTAGTTTTCATCCTCTACAGTCTTGTTTTACTTTAACATCTAGTTTTCATTTAGGTCTGAACAATGGACCATAAAAGGACTTTAAATCATTATTCAGAGACACAATATTTGGACCGTTAATGCAACCTGCAATGCAGAGGAATTTATTCAGCTCGCGCCAAATCCCCAGTTTTAATCAACTGTGTTCTGAGGATCAGAAGGACTTTGATCTCAAACTCTGCTACTTTTACTGCTGTAAAGGACTTCAGCGCACAAGGGCAAATGTTAGCACACACCGGTCCTTGTCGATACCTGCACTGCACGAGCACCGAATCATTGACGGTTGTAATGACGTTCTTTCGGCTTTAACTTTTTAGACTCTCTTTGGTATTTAGATACTTTGTAGATACATTTTGGTATCGAGATACTTTGCCGATGCCCTTTTGTATCGTGAATCTGGTTTCAGATGACCATCCACTTTGCCTTTTTAGTTTTCGTAATTCTGGAAGATAATGCTCCATCGGCACTCAAATTAAAGCACCGTGTTTTCACCAATATCATTTGCATCGCCAAAACCTGAAGCGTCTGCAGTTTGTGATTTAACACTGCAGTCGTGACAGCACTGTTCACCGTGCACAGGCCTCGATTAAAACGCTCTGCACCTAACACTGCTGGTTCAGCTATCACCACCACCAGTCAGTTAGGATGCGCAGGCAACCTATGCAGCAGTCTCCGTGACCTCTCCAAACAACCTTAAGCGGCAACCCAGACTATCGTATCATGCGATAGCCCATGTGCAAGAATCGTGGACGGTCCGTCGAGACTGATTTGATAATTAAGACGTCCGTACGCCGTTTAGATGAGATAAATCCGTAATTATCAACCCATCGGAGACAGCGTAGAAAATGAAGGCTACACCAGTGTTCGGGCAACGTAAGCACACAGCGGACTATGTACAACAAATTCATTAGTTTGGACAGCGCGCCGGCGAAGAACGCGGAACAAAAACGCTTGACTGATACTTAGGTTAAAACATCTCGCTCATGCTCTTTCATAATAACAAAACACAACGCGAGTGGATGAAACAGCTTTATAATATGAATATGACCACAAGTTGTAACAACGAGGAGGAAACACTTCTAATGCAGTCTTGAGAACACGAACGTTGCCCGAAAACCAGGTAGCTAGCGGTTATCCGAGGTGTTCCTGAAGTGTGCGGAGCTTACCGTGTGTTTATGCTTCAAGCGCAGAGGGACGGGGATCAGGCCTCTGGAAATTCATTGTAGACTGTGGTAGCGGAGGCTACAAACGGGAGAATCGTCGTACCGGTTCCTTCTCGCCGCGTATTTCCTCCAGCTGACCTCTCTCCCCTCCCTTACTCTCCAATGGTAACTGACACATTTTACTTCGCTGCAGCAGCAGCACATGCTCAGAGACTGGCTTTGGCATCCAACACACTTCTCGCCTCCAGAGTTAACCGTTTCGTTGCTAGACCATTTTTTTGTTGTTCATAGGAACTTGATTCGCCTTGTCAGCATTAACGGCAAGTGTTTTTTTTAACGGAAATGCCGCATAGACCAAAGGGTGGCATTTAAACCTCAGTCCTATGGTGCTGAGACACGAAACGGTGTTTACTTGTATGGGATCCGTGACTGTGTAAACCAGTCAGCTCTACATCTCGGGTCTTTGATGCGAACTGCTAATGAATTTGACAGCCATTATTTTTTTAATTTTCATATAAACAAGTGTGCAGATGGAGTGATCTCTAAATGTCCTTTTAAATCGCTGTATTTGAACCAAAAGTGTACAATTTCGGGCAGTTTCGCAGTCTTTAAGGGGAGAGCTTTCCTGAGAGCACGAACTTTTTAGCCAACTTAACGTGAACTGAGGACTTCTATTCCTACATGCAATATTAAATAAGCCAATTGTGGTGTAAACTCAGATGTATCATGTGTCAGCAGCTGAAATGCTGCTTGGGGTTAAGTGTTGTTTCTGGCAAGGTAAGTGTGAATGTGAAGAAACTGATCTACAAAACACGTATACGGTATAACTCTTAAGAAGGTGCACTGTATTCAAGGAGCAGTACCGTTTTAGAATTCCAGTCATCTCTGAACAATTCTCCATTTATGTAAGAGCGTTTCCTTACAAAAAGAATATGCTGTACATGGCAAATTCATTATAACAAGCATCAATAAACACCAGAGGCCCAAAATGCACCACTGTACAATAATGCCTCCATAATGTTTTCATTTACATATTCACAAAAGAGAAACAACTTATTTTAATTACATCGTAGAAGCATAGATGCAATACTT
Organism: Brachyhypopomus occidentalis; assembly: GCA_020368025.1. Taxonomy (NCBI): domain Eukaryota; kingdom Metazoa; phylum Chordata; class Actinopteri; order Gymnotiformes; family Hypopomidae; genus Brachyhypopomus; species Brachyhypopomus occidentalis. The sequence continues at coordinate 9,246,320 of JAGXOD010000002.1, read as the reverse complement.
GTGAAAAAGTAGAAAAGGAGCATATTCCGTCATCGTTATCAATAAGTTAAATGCCTGTGGCGTCAGGGCCGGACGGAGTAATGGAACTGAATAATACAAGCATCCAAACGAAGACAAACCGAAGCAAAATGATAGTACTGAAAGAAACGACCATCTTTTTTTCTTTTTTTTTTTTTTCTGAGCAGTTATTACATGTTAGAAAATAATGCAGGAGGCCAACACGTCCATCCACGGTTTTCTCCTTGGGCTCATGAGCAAGCTGTTTCAAGAAACATCTCAGCTTCATCAATATTTAACTAAAAAGCAACTGATTATATTTGGTTAAAAAAAAATAACAAGACTTGTAATAATAATAATAATAATCAGAAGTAGCAATATATGGTAAATATTGAAGACAGTCCTGTACAGTCAGGTCAGTTCCACTGTTGGCCAAAGCCTGTTCTAGCCCACAAGTCTTTGCTGTTTTCTTTTTATTTCAAGTCTTTGAGTGACTCTAGGTCCTACAGAGTCCTGGTTGACCACAGATCCTCTCCTAGGTCCTTCCACCACTGAGAGCTGGCAAACCACCTCTGTTTACCTGCAGATTGAAGACAAGACAGATGTAAATCAGTGGAGTTTTTTTTTTTATCCCTTTCTTTTTTTGAAACATGTTTAATATTATAGCCAGCAGTCACAGGTCAAGCATTCAAATGAAAAACAAACAATTTGACAAGGAAGGAGCCAGTGCACTGTTAGTTAGCTATACCTGTTCTCCGTTGTCAAGCAGAGTTGGGGGAGACCACAGATAGAGTCAGTCGAGCTCATGAACCTCGTCTTGCATGGCAGAGGGTGGGCGGCCTTGCTCGGACACCCGTTTGGACATGATTTCCCACTGGGGGCCCAGAACTTTGGGTTTGGATCCTGTATAAGACAAAGGCAAAGTGCAGAAAGAGATGGAGGGGTGCAGGTTAATTCACAAATCCCCACCACACACACACACACACACACACACACACACACACACACACACACACACACACACACACGTCTCTGACGCTCACTGTCACACATCACTGAGAAACCAGATCCCGTGAAACGGAAGCTGCCTCACTGTCCAAAGAAAGAAGCCTTTTCACCTAGGCAACTGGGCTGGAGCTGAATTACAACCTCTGCAATATATGGTCATTATAAACCGCTCAATGTTGCCACCTATTGGCTGTAACAAGTAACTGCATGTATCTCCTCCACATCATTTACATTCTGCAGTTACTTTTTGTGTGAAATAAAACTTCCAAGCAGCACATTTAAAGGACAGCTGTGCGTGGACACTCAACAGCGATCCACGCTCAGAAGGCAATTGTAATAAGAGCGTAAAATCCCAGAAGCAAGAGACAGATCTGATAAATGAGACGGAGGGAGAGCAGACAAACGCTGCTTCTCAGAGCTAAATGGTGCCACGCTCATCAGGGAATTATATAACCATGGAACGCTGGTTTCTCTCCAGATCCTCGGATGGAGTTTGTAGGTTAGCGTAACAAAAACGTGACAGCGTGTAGGCTTCCTGTCAGCAGCACAACAAGCCTGCAGGGAGCGTACGTGCGTTTGACGGGCTTCGATCAAGGGGGGGACGCTCGCGCGCGACTGGAAGTGTCTCCGAGTGTTGGACGGTGTCTTTTCAAGGCCCGATCCATGTGAGTCACTGCTGATCCGTTACCATGACAACAGTGACAGCCATTCAGAGATTAGAGACAGACAGTGCAGTGTGTGTTGTGTGAGAGTGTGAGAGAGAGACAGAGTGTGAGAGAGAGAGAGATCAAGTGAGAGAGACAGAAAGACGGGGGTGTGCGCGCGACAAAAAAAAACAAAAACAAGAAGCAACACAGTTGTGAAAGAGAAAGAAACGGTTGACTAAAAAGGCCATCAGACATCTTAACAACACACACCTACAATATCTAAACCACGATATAAGCATTTCCAACAAACTGTAACAAGGCTTTTTATGTGCCGACGGACAGAACCATAGAAGACGAGCTAATGGCCAAGGACGGTCACGAACAGAACCGGCGCAGAGGGCCATCTCTGGCCATCCCTCACCATCCAGGCCGTTGTGCTGCTCGTAGGTGCGTTTGCCCAGAATGGTGGGTGAGCCGTTGTTGAGGATGGGGGTGGACTTGATGGGCGTCAGGCTGCCCGTGGAGATGGAGGCTCCTCGAGGCGGATCGGGCTTCGGAGGGCACGGATGGGCCTCTGGGGAGAGCAGACGGAGACACGGTCACGGCGCTGCATTAGTAGAGCATGCGGGCGGACTCGGTGGCGCTGACTAAGTGGACAAAGCAAGTGTTCTAGAGTGTTCTAGAATATTCAGTAGTTACTGTGAGCTTTGCAAAATCTAGACTGTTCACAGGCACCGAGTGGATATATACTGCATATATACTCCTCTCATTTAAATGAGAGGAGGAAAAAAATAGAAAAAACATAACAAGAGAGTGCAGATGTCACTTCCACCCACCCAGATATCTAACCACAGACTCCAGAGGCTTCCGTACTGCCTGCTTCAAAGATGCGGGCTTTTTCGACATGTCTGGCAACCGCACTGCGCCTACAAACACACGAGAAGAACACCGTGAAATCTCACAGCATTTCAACACAACAACAGAGCACAGACGGATCGTCCGTGCACGGATGGAACGGGGCAGCGTCCTAAACGCTAGCGTTAAATGGCGGCCGTCGGACTGCAGGCCGCAGTAGCGCGGCGTGCGGGCGGCCGCTAAGCTCTGCCAGGTGGACAGACGGGCAGCGTGGCTCACTCACACTCTGCTTTGATGGCGGTGGTGTTGACGGGTATGTACGGGTGCCGGGCTACGTAGCGGGAGCGCAGCAGGTCCTGGCACACGCGGCGGGCCATGCGGGTCAGCGGGGTGGTCTGCAGGTAGAACGCCTGCCTGGTCTTCACAGCAAACTTTGGACTCCCGCCGTGTCTCACCGGCACACCGTGAGGACTCTGCCGACAGGACACAAGGTTACAGGTTGCCAGTGACCGCACAGTGTCACACAGTGTCAGTGTTTAAACGCGCCGTCAACAGGGGACAGCAGCGCGGTAACAAGTTTCTCCATTCATGAATGTGGATTGCTGATGTACTTTTACTGTTTATGTAATATAGCGCGCTACATTTTGCATTTGATGTTAGCGATTCATAAAAACAGTGCTCTGCAAATGGCACCCAAACCTGCATGACAGTAACAGGCACGGGAGAAGCCGACGTGGACCAAATAATCTTTATCTCCAACAATGTTTGGTCACACATGCAAATAATCAACAAAATTATGCATTATGCACAGATTTATGCAAAAAAGCAGATTTGGGTTGGTGTGGAGTGAGCACAGACTACGCAGCTGCAACAGCAGCAGTGCACAAGGCAGCAGCCGACTTGCCGTTGCAGGATCTCAGGACGCCATGAACTTTTGCCATACGAAATGCAGATTTAGGTGTTGGGGGAAGAAACTATAAATATGTAGAGACTGAGGAGATTTTTCTGCTATGCCATGATTTAGAACTGGTATTGAATTCAACAACTCAGCGCAGCTTTGCGGTTCCCTTCCTGGTGAAGGAACGGCTTGACATTTTTATGTAACTGTGTGTTTTCAGCACACCACTGGTCTCACAACCTGGGTTAGTCCATCATCCATCTCTTGCGAATATTTAGCCTCAGGTACACGGCGACTGATTTTGATTGGCTCTCACCATGGGCACAGACGAATTTACCGCAGCATTGACAATGGTGCACTAATCATCGCCATGGTTACTTAATGAGTAGGAACTAAACACCATGTGTGGCACAGCACGGTTACCATTACAGTTTATGAACTGGACGTAGCTTGCATGGTGTTAGCTGAGCTATTACAACAGGGGCTAATCCGCTTTGGCAAAATGTATCTGGTTCCACTGAGTATCCTTGGAGTCTCAGAATGAGCAGTAAAACTCAGGGATGGAGGACGCAAGATGATCGACCGAGGACGAGATCCACCTTCCAACAGAGAGCGCCCTCAGCTGGACACGTCGCACGTCACCTTTAGGTAAAGGTAAGTCACACCCACCAAGTTGTTGCGGTTGGGACCAGGCCGCTCTCCGTCCAGCCTGGTGGGCATCTTCAAGCCACCGTACTTCTTCCAGTAGGTCCAGCAGGAGGCACATAACCTGCACTGCATGTTGGACGGGCCCCACGAATACCACTGATAGGAGTTTGTGGCTGAACGTACAGAGAGAGAGAGAGAGAGAGAGAGAGAGAGAGAGACACTAGGTAAGAGTTCTCCACCAACTCCCTTCTGCCCTAAGCTAATCAAACCATCATCCGAAACTACATCAAAACTACAAATCCCATAATTCTGAGCGGGCGCCTGGCCCGCAGACCTCGAGACTCACTGTAGCAGCTCTCGCAGGCTCGGCCCAGTCCGGGCGGCTGGCCCGCCGCCCCCGGCACCACGGCGGCGCCGTTCACCAACCCCGGCTTCACGCTGTTCGCACTCAGCTGGTTGGGGTTGGGCTTGTTGCTGCAGACACAGGGCACGGAGGTCACAGGAGGCAGCGAGGATTAAGCGTGATCAAAAAGAGCGACTTAGTCGAGCTTAGGGTGAACCTCTGGCAAATCCCCTGACCTGTAGAGAGGCACTCACTAGTTAGGGATGTAGACTTGCTTCAGCTTGCTCTCAGCCTCCGCTGCTTTTAACCGCTTCTGTGGCAGGAAGGAGAGGCAAGATGTCACTTGGTGGGACGTGGTCGTGGTCCCTAGCAGTTTATTTATTTATATATACACATATATATTTTCTTTTTGACCGGATTTCTACGGAGGGTTTTCAACGGGGAAACATACCTGCTGAACATATCTGTCTGTAGTTTTCCACATGTAGTAATACTCGATGATGCTAGTCAGAGACTTCCAGGGCAACTGAAACACACACAGCGGTCAGAGGGAAGTTTCGATAGGGAAGCTGCTTTAACATACCAGGATGGCCAGTTCACGTCTCACGTGGAATGAAATGCACATTCTTCGTCAAACGTGCCGAGTGTGGTTTCTAAAACAGGATTTTAAACTGAGCAACCTACAGTATTAAAACTGCTACAGTGTTTCAGAAAGCAAATCTGAAGCAGAAAACCACTTCTTCATCTTCCTTTGTCTGGTTAAAAAAGATGGCTTTACTTTTTCTGTAAAAGTGGGTGTGAGTATTTTCCATGAGTGGCTCCTCCCCGTCTATGAGAGTTGGGTTAAATCCCTGCACTACTAAACTGCACATACAATCATATATAAATCACCAGCAGGTGGCAGAGTTAAACATGCACTTCCACACTACTGCAAAAGGCAATTTATCCATAGAGCCATTTATCCATAGAGCCACTAGGTTCTTATGACAATTTCATAAACAAAAAAAATTGCATTTACTGTTTTGCAGATAGGATTTATTATTTTAAAAGTTGATTCATTTGCTTGGTGTGTAACTTGTGAAGCGTGTGCCCTACTCCACCTCTCCCTCCTACTCCACCTCTTCCTCCTACTCCACCTCGTACTCACAAAGTCCTGCTGGATGTCGGCGAAGTCTTTGCCGTATTTCTCCAGCGCCTCCTCGAACAGGTTGGCCTCGGAGGCGCTCCACTCCTCCATCTCGTCGCGGCAGAGCACGGGTCCGCCCTGAGGCACCAGCGCCGCGATGGCCCGCGTCATGTCGTAGCCGTTCTTATGCAGCGTGTCCATGGCATGGAACTGCAGACGGAGGAGGGAGGGGTGGGGGACACATGCGTAGGACAAGTTTAAATTTTTATACAACTAATTTTCCAGCCTTTGCATCTTGCATCAAAGAACGTGTGGAAAATCGCAAGGAAACACACCCCTAAACTGGTGTGTGTGTGTGTGTAGTAGCATAACACAGCTGCATAGGCTATAACTCTTCCATCTGATATTAAAAAACTGTTCTAAAAGAATTCTGCAGTGACGCATTGTCTGGTGTGACAGTTTTATGTCAAATAAGGAGGGCAGTGGTAATGTTTTGCCCAAAGAAGTGCATCTGTCTTCCTTCCATTTATCAAACACAACACGTCTGTAAAGGCAAAATAATAAAAACTCCACTATACAAATAGCAACATCTGTACTTTAGACTTAAAACCTACGCTAGGTTAAAAGACAGCTAACAGCAAGGCAGTCATAAAGCCTTCCTGAAGCAGATGCAACATCTATAGCAATTAGTTATTTAAGGGGGGGGCAGAACACCCCCCTCCCCAATCACAACACAAGTCTGCCAAACTGTGCAACAATCAGACACAGGTCAACATGACAGAAAGTTGTCTGCAAAATTCTGTCTAGACAAAAATGTCATTTCGCATCGGCAACCGCTCCACCGCCAGAGGCGGCGCACGCGTTCACGCGTACGCGGCGCTTCCTGCGCTGTATGTTTTATAAATGAGCAGAGGGCAGAAGGGGCCGTGGGTGAGCAGCGCTCTCCTCAGCTGGGACGCCACGGGGGCCCGGAGGCAGAACCAGGCCTGCAACCTGCATCCACTCAGCCCGGAACACGCTGTGACTTCAGCTCTTCGCCAGGATCCGCTCGCTAAGGTTTGGGTCCTGAAATGCTACTTTTCTTTTTTTTTTTTTAAGGAGGAGAGTTGTATGTGAGACCCAAAATATTACCCTAAATATAAACGATACTCGCAGGCTGCACAACCAACGCCAGTGGTGAAACCACCGCGCATATAGAAAATGAATGAGACGCTTCTGTGAATAACATTCATTCATTTAAAAAGCTTGAAGTCTTCTTAAAATACCCATAGTGCTGTACGGCATGACTAATCCTGCGCGGTCAATCAGCAAGGCACCGGTGATGATCAGAGCACGTTTCTTTACGAGCCGGGCCGTGTGTGAAGTGTGAAGTGGCGCTGTGGCAGGATGTCGTGTGCAGAGAGGGTGCGGGTGGGGGTGCGGGTGGTGCCGTACCAGCGTGATGTCCCTGGAGGCTGCTGCAGCACTCATGTGCAGGCTGGGCTGCCGAACAGAACTACTGCAGTCCAGAGCCCGTGCAAACGTCCCCACAGACCTGCCCACGGAGGGGGGGAGAGGGAGAGAGAGATAGAGAGAGAGAGCATGAGAGAGAGTACGAGAGATGGTGGAGAGAAAGAGAGAGTGTGTGTGTGTGAGAAGGGGGAGGGAGGGGGAGAGGAAGAGTGTGTGAGAGAGATAGAGAGAGAGGGAGAGAGTGACAGAGTACAAGAGAGAGAGAGAGAGAGAGAGAAAGAGTGTAAGAGAGAGAGGAGGGAGGGATAGAGTTAGTACACGAGAGATGAAGAGAGAAGGAGAGAGATCGAGCAGCACAGGAGAGATGAAGGTAACATGAATAAGGTCTGTAAGTGGTTTCCATGAAACAGCTGCTTCTGTTCATGAAGCCCTTCAGTTGTCACAGTGCTGGTCATTCCAGCCCTGAAGCAAAAAAAAAAAAAAAAAAAAAAAAGCGTCTGTGCAGGATGAAGTTCTGGAGGCGGCGCTTACCGAGCTACGACGAGGAACTGGTCGATCTGCTTCTCTGTGACGGGGCTGCTGGGATCCCACACCTTCTCCTCCATCTTGGCCTGCTCACGGCCATCGCCCTCACCTGAGGAGTCACAAAGACGGCCGTCGGCTTAAGAGCGGGGCTGGAGGTCGCGATAAGCCCCTCCCCCTTCCCCCTGTTGAAGAGGAACCCTGCGTGGGGTCCAGCTTTAGCCCTCGTGTCCACCTCAGGCTATTATCCATGTCCGGCAGACTTTTTCAACGAGCCGTACTGAATACATGAGCATTAGTGCCCACAGAAATGTTCAGGTCTGGAAAAAGGTAGGGACAGAATGTGCCTGTTTAAGGGCTGATACAGTAGGCACAGCCCTGAATCAGTGAGGGAGAGCGTGTGAGAGAGGAAGAGAGAGAGAGAGAGAGAGAGAGAGAGAAATAGAGAGTGAGAGAAAGAGAGATCGCTTGAGAACGCACAAGCCATTTTTCTGCCCTGGGTTTGATAGTAAATGTACAGTGGTGTGTCTGACTGGAGGAGGTATGGGCCTCTACCCTCTTTGAGGAGGTCGGTGATTTCTGCCTGGTACTTGTTTCCAACTCTGATCTCTCCCTTATCAGCCAGCAGAGTCTTCTGCTGAGGGTCGTACACCAGCGAGTAGAAAAAGGCGTCCTGCAGCCAAAAAGAAATAAATAAATAACACACCAAAAACAAGTCAGACACAGCCTAGGAGTATTGATGGAGACCTCTGTGTGTGTGTGTGTGTGAGTGTGTGTGTGTGTGTGGGTGGGGGTGCTTGACAGTGAGTGGAGTCTCCAGTCTCCTCATTACTACATGCATAGAGAACATTCTGGGTCAACACACTGAATTATTAATTCAGAACGGTGCTCAAAACTAGCTCTCATACACACACACACACACACCCACACCCACTCATCATGGGTCTCTATCTCGTACAAGCAACAAATATACGTAGCACACCAGAAAACAAGAACTTGATGTGCACACACAGACTCAACATTGTATGTTAACATACACACACTGTACTTCTCTCACCTCTCTGTCAAGGTAGGATTTGAGGGTTTCTGTCTCATTCAGAAGGGTCACGCAACACTTTCCCCTGAAATCACACACATACACACACACTTTTATTAACTATGGCCTCAACCAAATGTTACAAAAAACAGAAACACACAGTTTTCTGTTGTAGGCTGTAGTTTGCTGCATGGTCAGAGGCCTTTCAAAATGCCATGAATCATGAGGATGCAATTTAAGGAGATGTGGGATGAGGCGTGTGTGTCACATGACTCAGACAGCAGCGAGGGCGAACCCAGCGGCCCAGCCACAGAGCCCAGCGGCCCAGCCACAGAGCCCAGCGGCCCAACCACAGAGCCACAGAGCCCAGCGGCACAGCCACAGAGCCCAGCCACAGAGCCACAGAGCCCAGCGGCCCAGCCGCAGAGCCCAGCGGCAGAGCCCAGCGGCCCAGCCGCAGAGCCCTGCCGCCCAGCCGCAGAGCCCTGCCGCCCAGCCGCAGAGCCCTGCTGCCCAGCCGCAGAGCCCTGCCGCCCAGCAGCCCAGCCGCAGAGCCACGCGCTCCACGCCCCCTTTAAAGATGGAGACCCGCATTTACTGGGTCCTGAGAGCACTCTGAAAATACTGAGTGTTCGGGTCAGCATTAGCGCTCAGTCCACCGCCAAACTTCCACATGACACGTTTCCTCCGGTCTGTCCGGAGAACTTCCTCCATCAGCTGCCAGAGCTGCCACTTCACACCAAGGGGCAGTTTAAACCGGACGGCCTGAGCCTGATGCAGGGCCGGGTCCTTGAACGCACTCCGTATGCCTCGGGCGCGGCAGGTTGCTGCTGCGATCTCCAACCGGCAGGACACGTTCCTGGGGTCAAAGAACTCCCCCCCAAAACCCTGGACGGTGGTGCGAGACGGTGGACTTGCCGATGGGTCCAGCAGGGCCCTGGAGCTCCTACCTGATGTGTGTAGCCGGCAGAGACTCCAGCTGCCGGGACAGGAAGAGCTCTCGGTGTCTCAGCTGGTGCTTCTGTTTCTCAGGGAGGTCCATCATCTCTGGGTTTTCCATCTCCTCTTCCAGCTCACCTGAGGACCAAAAGATCAAATGCAGCGTCGCTGAAACGCCTTTACACACGTACTGGGTATGTTAGAATTCAGAAGCATGGCCGTGTCAACCCGGCTGTTTTTGTTCATTCATTCTGCTGTGGCTACCGAAGTAGCAAAGCCAGGTGAGTGAAGTCAAGTTGAAGGCAGCAACGACAAAGTAAACGCAGTGGCTGATTGCTAAGCATCACTGGGACACATTAACCTCTGTTGTATTTTATTTCCCAATAGCACCACATAATGAAAAAGTCACTGATTGCTAACCACGAGTGAGTGACATTCAGATTCCATGAAGTGCTTCACATCCATGTCATTTTGTCCTCTTGAAACATTTTGTTAACAATAGAAAACCATGAGGATTATACAGCTAACGTGTACATAATGAAACCAACTCAAACCCCAACACTTTGCTCAGAGGCTGATCATATGGGGCTGAATGCGTGAGAATTGCTGTGTAAAAAGGAAAAAAAAAAAAAAGAAGAATCAAAACTTGGGCTGTGTCCCAATAAGCAGCACCCTCCTCGTTCAGTTCGCATACTTCATCCACACTCCCCAGCAATCTCTGCTTTTCAGAAGAGCAAGCAGAAAATTAATCTCTTACCAAATCCTACATACATGTGGTGTATGGAGTAAGGGTGAAGAGTGGAGAATGATAAGTGGGAGAGAGGCTGAAAGAGAGAGAGAGAGAGAGAGAGAGGGAAAGGGAGGGAGGGAGAGAGAGAGAGAGAGAGAGAGAGAGAGGGAAAGGGAGAGAGAGAGAGAGAGAGAAGGGAAAGGGAGGGAGGGAGAGAGAGAGAGAGAGAGAGAGAGAGAGGGAGAGAGGGAGGGAGAGAGAGAGAGAGAGAGAGAGAGAGAAGGGAAAGGGAGGGAGGGAGAGATGGAGGCACCAGCGAGCGTGCTTCAATTCATTTGGAGTTTCATTAGAGAGAGAGGTAGACCGACAGGGAGAGAAAGACAGAATCCTAGACACAAACAGAGCCGAGAGAGAGAGAGAGAGAGAGAGAGAGAGAGAGAGAGAGGGGGGGGGGGAAGAAGAGAGAGAAAGAGAGTGGGAAAGAGTGAGCGCGAAAGCAGGAGAGAACAAAAGCAATCAAGGGTTTTTTGGTTGGTTGGGGGGGTGGTGGTGTTGTGGGGAGGTGTGTCTTAAATCAATACGCATTCCCTCCTCTTCTTCAACCACTCTAGTATTCTGTGCACACACTCACATGCACACACACACACACTTCATGCTCTCTGCTCGTCTCATGTTCAATTCTATCTTCCCTTGGACGACACAAATACCGCGCAGACGTGTGCCGAGTTACAGAACTCTCCAGCCAGTGGTAAGTAAGTGGGTTTGTTACAGCTATAACTGGAGTGCTGATTTTCACCGTAGAGAAGCACCATGAGAGATGAGAGCGTGTGAGAGAATGAATGGAATAAGAGAGGGATTAAGATGGCAGGGTGATGGAGGAAGCAGAGCCTCCTGGCTACGAAAGGCCCATGGTGTCCTTGAGAGAGCTGAAGATGAGAAGAACTCGCTTACCTCCCGCCTCAGTCTTCAAACACAGAGAGATGGGGGGGGGGAGTAGAAGGAGAGGTAGAAGAGAGGAGATAGGAGCGAGAGAAAGAGAACAGAACACCGCAGCCAATCTACTGGCACTGCACACAGCCTATACTCTCCACAAATTGCCTCTCCATCTCACCTGTCCCAAGCGATTATCAATTATTGATGAATGAGTTGCCTTACCAAAGGGTGGGGGGGAGGGGGGTGGAGACGAAGAGGGGGCCTGCTCCCTGACTCGGGAGAGAGGGAGGGACGAAGGCTCATGAGAACGAGGAGGATGAGGAGCAGATGGAGGATTCATCCTCCCATTGCACACACGCACAAACACACGTGGAATGGCGAAGCAAGCAGTCTATAGAGGCCTGGCATCCTGGGTAACTGGTCATGCACAACCAACCGATAGACGCAGACACACGTAGACTCAGGGATTTTGTCAGTCCGTGTCAAACTCGTGTCCTGGACTGATGCGGCATCGCGTGTTTAGCATTTTCGTTGCTCCAACACCCAAAAACCAAACTGGTAAGCTGCCAGGGGGGAAAACGTCGTATCCCACAGCTCCATGTCCCTTCACACCCGGCCTGGGACGACCCTGAAGCAGCCGGCCCTTGCACTAAAGTTCACTGTATTCCAGTATGATGACAAAGTCCTCTTAATCTTCAGCTGACTTGACCTCCCCCAAAACGTCAGATCATCATGCAGTCAACATTCAGACACAGGACTGCTGACAGCACGGAAAGAGATCAGTGACAACTTCAGTGAGTCACTCGGCTCTCTGGTGCTCCTGTGGGACGTCCTTCTTTGCCTATACTATCTGGAGACGCACGTACCAAAACCCGTCCGTGCGCACGCACTCGTTCTGAAAGTCGTGACTCAGAGCTCCTTGGTCTGTGAGCAGAGAGGCGGGGCGGAGTCGGAGAGTCGGGCCGAGGCGGCGAGGGAGGCAGCTGGAAGGAGCGGCCAGTTCAGCGCGAGGCCAAGGCTCTCCTGCTCTCCTGCTCTAAACACATGATGGGGAGACGCCGTGCAGCTCTCACAACTGCACACCCTGGTAAGGAGGAGCTAGTGTCACGGAGAGCAAAATATTTAATCTGTGAGTCACCACAAAGACACACACACACACACACACATATATACACACTCAAGAGTCCCTATGCCCTCACAGGCCCCACACAGGCCCCACACAGGCCCCACACAGGCCCCACACAGGCCCCACACAGGCCCCACACAGGCCCCACACAGGCCCCACACAGGCCCCACACAGGCCCCACACAGGCCCACACAGGCAATTGTCTATGAGTAACCTTGACAGCAGGACTGACTTGGTCAGTGCGGGTCAGATGGCTCCGGAAAAAACAGGCTGGCGCTCCAACTCACACATGAATCCACACACTCCCATCCAGCTCCCTTTGGTCCATCTGTGGGAATGGCATCACTCCTCTGTGCCCTTCATCTTCACCGCTCACTCTCCACCTCTCTCCTCCTCCTCTTCATACTGCTCTCTCTACCTATACCTCTCTTCTCCTCTCACAGTGTTCTACCTCTCTTCTCCTCTCACATTGCTCTACCTCTACCTCTCTTCTCCTCACACTGCGCTCTCTCTCTCTCCTCCACCTCTCTTCTCCTCCTCTCACTGCTCAGTCCTCTCTTCTCCTCCTCTCACACTGCTCTCTCTCTCACTCCTCTTCTCCTCCTCTCACACTGCTCTCTCTCCCTCCCTCTCCTCCCCTCACACTCCTCCCTCTCTCGCTCTCCTCTTCCACTCGCACTGTTCGCTTACTCTCTCTCTCCCCCCACCTCTCCTCCTCCTCTCATGCTGCTCTCCCTCCCTCTCCTCCTCTCACACTGCTCTCTCTCTCTCCGCCACTCGTCTTCGCGCTCTGTTTAGTTTCTCCCCCTCCGCTCTCCTTGTTTCTCCTTTCCCTTTCTCTCCTCATTTCTCCTTTCCTCTCCAGAGCACAGTCAGGATGTAGCCCACACCCATGTGGTCCGTCGCCATTCCTGCCCTGCATTTTTCACATATTGCAAATGTCTGAGAGTCCATGAAGAGACTGCTGGCACTTCAGAGAGGCCCACAGCGCAACCCTCCCCAACACACATACACACACACACAGAGCAGCCTACACCCCCCCCAGCCCCCAACACACACACACACACACACACACACAGAGCAGCCTACACCCCCCCCCCCCCCCCCCAACACACACACACACACACACACACACACAGAGCAGCCTACACCCCCCCCCCCCAGCCCCCAACACACACACACACACACACACACACACACACACACAGAGCAGCCTACACCCCCCAGCCCCCAACACACACACACACACACACAGAGCAGCCTACACCCCCCCAGCCCCCAACACACACACACACACACACACACACACACACACACACACACACACAGAGCAGCCTACACCCCCCCCCAGCCCCCAACACACACACACAGAGCAGCCTACACCCCCCAGCCCCCAACACACACACACACACACACACAGAGCAGCCTACACCCCCCAGCCCCCAACACACACACACACAGAGCAGCCTACACCCCCCCCAGCCCCCAACACACACACACACACACAGAGCAGCCTACACCCCCCCCCCCCCCCCCCCAACACACACACACACACAGAGCAGCCTACACCCCCCCCCAGCCCCCAACACACACACACACACAGAGCAGCCTACAAAGAGCAGCCTACAGCCCCCAACCCCCACACACACACACACACACAGAGCAGCCTACACCCCCCAGCCCCCAACACACACACACACAGAGCAGCCTACACCCCCCCAGCCCCAACACACACACACACACACACACAGAGCAGCCTACACCCCCCACCCCCAACACACACACACACACACACACAGAGCAGCCTACACCCCCCCAGCCCCCAACACACACACACACACACACACAGAGCAGCCTACACCCCCCCAGCCCCCAACACACACACACAGCGCAGCCTACACCCCCCCAGCCCCCAACACACACACACACACAGAGCAGCCTACACCCCCCCAGCCCCCAACACACACACACACACAGAGCAGCCTACACCCCCCCAGCCCCCAACACACACACACACACACACAGAGCAGCCTACACCCCCCCAGCCCCCAACACACACACACACACACACAGAGCAGCCTACACCCCCCCCAGCCCCCACACACACACACACACACACACACAGAGCAGCCTACACCCCCCCAGCCCCCAACACACACACACACAGAGCAGCCTACACCCCCCCAGCCCCCAACACACACACACACACACACACACACACACCCCCCCAGCCCCCAACACACACACACACAGCCTACAAAGAGCAGCCTACAGCCCCCAACACACACACACACACACACACCCACACACACACACACACACACACACAGAGCAGCCTACAGCCCCCAACACACACACACACACACACACACACACAGAGCAGCCTACACCCCTCCCCCACCCCCACCACACACACACACACACACACACACACACACACAGAGCAGCCTACACCCCTCCCCCACCCCCACCACACATACAAAGTTTCTAGTTGCTCCTGTGTGGTCCACTTGAACAAACAGTCCCTCTGCCTCACCACTGGACTTGCTAGTGCCGTGTGGGCTAAAGATGTCCCTCTCACGCACACATGTTCAGCCCCTTTGTCTGTTCCCTTACACATCGTGCACACACGCACACACATCTTCTAAATTCAAACACTGGCACGCTGCTTTCACACCAGTGCTGCCGACAGTCGCACACACCACGCCTAACCCCCACACGTATGAAACATGGACTGACGCAATTCAATGGCTCGACGGCAGCCATTTTGGAGACAGGACAGACTAGATGCTGTCAAGCAGCTCACAGCTTCTGCCCCTGTGTACGTCAGGCCAAGAGGACAGATGTACCTGTTTGACTACACCCTCAGCTACAGTAATATGTAGATACCTCTAATGAAGACTGAAACTCCCTGACAACTAAAAGCTTCTCCCCTTGGAAACAGTGGTGGGTGTTTTGTAATCTAAGGGGGGGGGGGGGTAAAAATCCCCACAAAATTCCAAAAACAGCCAAAACGGCACAGTCAGCAGTTTGGATGTGACGCAACGAGGAGCACTGGACTCCTCTGAGGCGAACGCCCAACTCCCTCTGCTCATGAATGATCAGACCGCAGAGACAACAGCCTTACAACCCTAATCCTGGAGCACACGTGAATAGGGGCAGGTCAAAGGGGCAGGTTAAAAAGGAGTCTTGGTCAATTCTGAAACCTAATTGGAAATTTCTGCTGTCTGAAAATACTGCTGACTGAAGCTTCCCTGCTCGTGTGAACTGTGGGGAATGTGGACACTTACGTGCATGTTTGTCTGCGAGGGCGATGAGTGTGGCGGAGATGTCTCTGCGTCTGTAGAAACACACTACTTTGGCCTCCACGTTCCCATTGGCTGTCTGCAAAGACGAGTCATAGTTGTCACAGCAACAGCATAACTTGGTCACCAATCAGCCGTATTCAACTCGCCCCCCCAAACAGGCAGACAAGCATGACCGGAAACGGAAGGTTACTGGGGTCCGTAGAAGCAGAAGGAAAGAGGAGGGGGCAGGATCCGCAGGAAGTGAGGGTGTGGTACGTAGGACGGAAGAACGGAAGATGCGACATCGCCGCTGGAATTCAAGCCACGGCGTGCGACGGCAGACGCCCGGCCACACACCGACCTTCTCCCGCGCACACGCGCGCACTCTCAACACTCACCTTGTTGAGTTCCTCTATTCTCCTGATCAGCAGCGGGTTACTGGAGGAGTTCTCAAAGTAAACGTAGTCTGCGAGGAGAGAGAGAGGGGGGGGGGGGGGGAGGGGGGAGGGGGGAGAGGGGAGAGAGAAGACATCAGTGTGAGCGCACAGCCGGAGAGGCAGCGCTGGGACGAGGGCCTGCTGGTGGCGTGAGAGCCGCGAGCCATTTTCTACGCTTGCCGCAGACTCTCGAGAACATTTACCATCATCATTAAAACGTGCGCGGTGGCGCGGGCCTCTCCCAGGACAAGGTGGGGGCCAAAGCCTGGGGAGATCCGGTCCAGATACCAGCAGCGCAAAGAGCCGCGAGCCAACGGGGGCCACCGAGCAGGCCGTGGTCACGTGTCCGATGAGGCGGTGACACGTGAGGCACCAAACGGGCTTGGCGCTCTGCTCCAAGCGCGTCCAGGCATTCAGCAACGTGTGGACTCAGGCCAGTGATCCACTGGCTGGGTTCATACAGATCTAAGCACTTTCTACATACACTAGGATCTGCTATTCATGGGGTTAAAAGAAAAAAACAAAAAAGCCACATAAAAAAATAAAGAAAGAAAACAATGCTCAATAACAATCGAATCCCCCGACTGCTCAGTTACTCTACACATCTGATCTGCAACCTCTGAACCACTAGGATCCAATTTTAGCCTATATTTTCTTCATATCCTTTTGCTCCCATCCCTCTATTGATCCGTATTCTCATTCGTATTCTCATTGCTCTTGGCCTTGCTCCAGGCTGAGAGGGTCTGCTGCAGGCGCACGGCTCCGCGGGGCGTCCCTGCAGGCCTCCGGCTTGGTGGGGCGCCTGGTCTCAGCCCTGCATGTGCCGTGGCCTCTGGCAGATTACACCACACACATGGTGGGCTCTGCCCCACCACCACCACCACCACACCCCACTCCATCCACCCCGGAGAGAGAAAGAGGGGTCCGGGGACTCAGCCAATCGCACGCATCCAAACAGACCGCCTGCTTGGCTCAGGGGCCTGATCAGTCTTTTTTCTGAGGAGAAAGACCAAGTAGGAGGAGAGAGAGAGAGGGGAGTATGGGAGATGTTATGTGGTGAATAGGAATGTAAGCGAGCTCCATACAGGTCTATGCGCCGTGCGCTCAGACTGCCAAATCAATCAGATCTCTAAAGCATTAGGGCTCGGTTTGGTTAGCTCCCTCCATCAGCTAAAAGGCCTGCAAGCACGTGGGCTGCTCTCCAAACACAGGCAGTGTGAACCACTTCCAAAGGGGGTGGAAAAAAATAAACAAGGAGGAGACATACTGACCAACACGCTCGGAGTTCCAGCCTCTTTCTCCACTAGGAGTGCATTATGGTTAAATATTCTCTGTACAAATGCACCGCGCGGCAAACGAGGGCACGTGCGCGCAGACGCTTGCACGCACGCACGCAGAAGCACACGCGCATGCACACGCACGCACGTCGCCTGTTTTGTCTCAGATGGCCATCCCACGTGCATGTCTGAGAGACTGGGACACTGTGCAGACCGCACCTCTTTTTTAATAAGCACAAGTTCTAACGGAGGCGTCCGGGACGTGGGCAAAACCCGGCATGGAGTAGCACCGGTGCCAGCCTCGTCTAGGACCACGTGGAAGACCCAGAGGCAATGCCACTCTGTCTTACGGTTCATCATGCCCGCCCGCCCGCCATCTCTGCTGCCTGCCTGCGCCCGTAGCGTCAACTGCCCCCCCTCCAATCTACCCCATCATGCACTGCCAATCAGCAAGCAGTACAGCCTGTGACATCACAGTGCAGTTAAATTTCCTGTGATCCAATCCGTGCATGTTGCCGAGTCCTACTGAGAGACAGAGAGAGAGAGAGAGGGAGCGAGAGAGAGAGACGAGTGGAATCTAACCAGGCCAGAGGTGTGGAGTACAGGGAGAGGGAAAGAGAGACAGACAGACAGACAAGAAAAGAGAAACACAAGGAAGAACTGGACAGTTTGGTAGAAGTGACAATTTCAGTCAACAACACATTCCCCCTGAAAAGGGAGAGAGAGAGACTACAGAGAAGTACTGAGGTACAACAAGAGCAGAGAGACAGAGCAAGACAGACAGAATGCAAGACAGACCTTGTGTTCCTGACCCAGCTACAGAGGCCAAAGCCTGTGCAAGTCTAAGTGCAGAGAGTGCATTCAATCCCTACCTCAGGACATTCAGACTGGGACCCAAGGGACATCCGTTACTATGGCGATATCAGTCCATTTAAGCTTATGTTCCCAGCACACGCGCACATGTGCGCGCGCACTCACACACACACACACACACACACACACACACACACTTACATATACAGTGCTTCTTTTAATTTCACCACAATTAAACCTTCTTGAACTCCATCAAACGGGTTTGCTACAGCTCTCCTCAAAAACTAAACTCCCTCACAGTGTTTAACCATGTCCGTTGCCCTGTAGGAGCAGGGTATTTAGTCTTGGACACCGCTAGATTTCACGCACGTGCATGGACCAAATAGTTTATTAAGAGTCTCTGCCGGCTGAATAACCACTGAATAAATGATAAAGTGGCCGTTTAAACTGCCAATCAGCCAAGTGTACGGCTGAGATAACCCCTGTTAGGGGAGGAGATGGGAGCGCAGGCCCTGGGCTGAGGAGCCTGGCCTGGTGGTTCTCTTGGCAGCCAACAGCCTACAATTTCTCACGCCGCATGCCAGTCAGCACCCTAGCACCAACACTTCGTCAGAGTACAAATCCCAACGCACACTGCTTCACATGGGGTCCTGAAATCCCCGGTTGAACACGTGACTGGACCACCACCACCACCACACCCCAAATGGAGGTCTAACAATAGATTTTTCTTCCCAAACAAGACGCTCCAACGCTCTTCACCGGCGAAGCTCCTCAAAGCAACAGCATGTCCTCTGCAGTTCGGAGAGGGTGCAGTGAACCTCGGGCTATGGGTGCTGCACGTGAGAGTAACAGCTGATGCCGCAGCCTGGGAGGTGGTGGAAGCCAGAGGCGCCCAGGCGCGGCGCTTTGGAGACGTCGCCGTTCCTCTGGTGTGCTGAGGGGCGGCACGGTTCAAGGCCACTCAAGTACAGGATGATCTTAAGGGCGAACAAACACAGGATGGATCGTCACACGACTGCAAATGCTTGTGCGTGTAGCCTTGCCCTTGTGGCGTGAGATCCTTTCCATCAGGTTCTGCGGGTTAAAGCGCAGTGGTCTGCTTTGGGCCCCTCCCCCCTCCCATCCTCCTAGATTTACTTAGCACGTTCGGGTCAGCACACACGAGTCTGGGGAGAGGAGGGTGCCGGCGGAGCCAAGGTGGCACGGCGAGGTCCACAAGAGGACATTCCGCGAGGCTACCTTCAGCGGCGTGCGCTGGGAAGACAAAGAAGAAAAGGGAGCACTCAAGCAGGCTTTGTCTCTCTAATCCGTGAGGCATTGTTTTCCAATGATGGCTCCGCATTCAAACGCAAAGCCTCGCTGGTCGCGGGAGGGGGGACGGGACACTGGCTTTGTGCTGCTGATGGCACTATGGCTCAGTCTCACCTTGGGCATCTCCACTAATGGGAGGGGAGGTGTGTGTGTGTGGGGGGCGCAACTGTGTTGCTGTGACTAAAATCAAGCGCTCACTTCATTGAGGGCTGTACAACTAGATGCGTATTATTCATTATTAGCAATTTCAGGCCTGGAGATATGCTAATCGCAAAAGGCCGCAATTAATGCGTCCATTTAGCTGTACGCACGCTGCATCGAAATCAGCCGCTCCTGGTGGTAAACAGCATTACCGACAAAGCATTAAGGAACTGAGCACTAATGTCCAATCTTCACTGGTTCCACGGAGTGTTCTGTCTGCAACCTGACAGGCTGCAGGCATCCCTACAGAGAGCACCGAGACTATTAAAATGTGGCCTGTATATATCTTATCGGGAATAACAATGGACGGGTGGGGGGGTGGGAGCAAGAAATTAGCAAATATTTTTCTTGCAATTGACCGGCTACACCCGCAGCAGTTCTCTTAGTCCGATACCTTCGCTCATGTCAAAGAAGTCCGCATATCAGAAAATGCCATCTTATGGGTCAATTCGGTGACTTTGATAAAATGGCTTTGAGACATTTCGAGGATAAACCAGACATGCTGCTCGGGTCCAGTGTGGAAGAGAGTGTGTGTGTGTGTGTGTGTGTGTGAGATGGAGAGCAGCCGCCGATGCAGACCAGGTGCTGCGGTGGTTGGAGGTATGGCGGCCCATAGAGGTTCTCCACCGGCATGAAAGCCCGAGGCCATTTTCAGGATCGGCAGAGGCAGATGTGGGAAATGCCATGTGAAAAGTGCAAGTGAGATGCTAATCCACACCACCATCTTTCCCAAGCCTTCACTCAAAACCCACACCTACAGAGGTATGATGTGTCACCATCGCCGCGACAACATTAGACAATTTAGAGAGCGCTAAATCACCTGATATTGCCAGGACGGAGCTTTTATGTATGATAATAATGCTCTATGGCTTGGTAGGATTACAACCGTTAATCAGGGGGTTGCCAAACTTTGTGTGCGAGTTCCCCTCGTTAATCAAGGCATGATGGTACACACTTATTCAGCAGACTGGTGTAAACATGATGTGGGCTGAATGCAATTTATATGTGGCTCCAGAATACCTCTTAACGCAGAGAACGTGGTTGGTTCTCTGGGCCAGTCCTGGGAGTAGCCAATGCCATACAATTCAGTTAGTTAGTCTCTACTCAATCATAACTGATACCACTCAACCTCTGCTAATTACCATGCAATTCATGAGACACCAAGCAGGCACAAAACAAAACTGGGCAGTGTAAGAGGTCCCTTAGGACTGAGGCTGAAAAGGACTATCTTGACTGATAAATCACACTGACACAAAGAACTAGCTGAATCTTCTTAATCACCTCTTTAACTGTCAGGGTGTCTGGATGGGTGTTAGAATCAAACCAGAGAGATTACGGTTTAAAAACATTTTCAGTTCATCGTTTATCATTCAAAACTGGCTGACTGACATGTTGAAGATCAATTACTACTTTTGTTAGTGATCAATTTCACCACAAATCTCTTTTAACACTTCAGTTTCTAGCCAACTACTTGGTGTATTTCTTGATACAAGAAAGCTAGCCAGTTATAATTTAGTTAGCTATCCAAGATTGGTCGTATATAATTTACTAGCTAGCAATCTTAGGTTAGCTGGCTAAATTAACTAACTAGAGATAGCTAGCTAGCTGTTTCAGGGACACGTTATAACGACTACACTCACCAGCTTATGTGAGCTCTGTCGGGTTATACAACTCGCACTTACATTACTTCGAGATTTAAAAAAGTATCAAGCGAGATGTCAAACATTGTGTGCATCCCAGCCCTTTTACGGTTCAAGTCAGCTCTTAGCTAGCCATCAGAGACGCAATGTTTCCGAGCCACTAGTCCGTCCATGGGAGTGTGGCAATGCCCCACGCTAGTCAAACTTAACTTTATAACGCTTTACCCATTGGGCAGAAAACAACGTAGCTTCCTTGCTAAAGGTAAATGAAACTCTTGACTTGATACAATGTGTTAACGTTAGACGAGTCGGGCAAAAGTAAGAAAAAAAGGAAATCTTGGGGTCCCGAAACTAGAGTCTTCATCCTGCTCGCCACAGTCACCATCATCATCATCATCATCATCATCATCATCATCCTCTAGTCACACAGCATTAGGCACTTAAGCTTTAGAAAATAAAGAGGAAGGACAAACCAAGCCGCGAGCATGCATAAAGAACAGAAACGAGGCCGACTCACAAAAAAAGCCACAAAAATACACAAAACGTGCTCTCTACCTCCGACCCGGTACATATTCGCTGCCATGACTGCCCCTGGTCCTGGTGTCTCCAGGTAGGGGTTTCTCTCGCCGCCGTCGCTAGCACTGCCGCCGCTGAGTGTGTTGGAAAATGGTGGATTGATCAATACGAAGCGGACCAGTCAAGGAATCTTAAAGAGACAGTACACATATTTTTGAATTCTCTTTTCATCGAACGATTAAAAAGAGCTCTGGGGAAGCCCGCATAAATTTTGGATACACCTTCCAAACAAAGCGCTTTCCCCAGTAAGCGGCACTCGGGCCAGCGGTGGCTGGAGGGAAAGAGAAGAGGAGGGAAGAAGGAAAGCAGCGCCAGCATCACTATCCGCTCCCCCCAAATCTCCGCCTTCCTGAAAAAGACCCAAACAATTGCTGTACTACTTTAGACCCACTAGAGGCAAAATAACAAAGTAAACAACTGTTGCTTTCACAGCGAACACCCCCACCACAAAAGAGAAATTAAAAAAATATATAGGTTAGACTGCTATAATAAAAATGTATATAGACTGCTATTTCTGACTGGATCTAATGGAACAGTGATGGGTTTGGGGTAACACTGAAGCTGATGCTATCTGATATTTGTATTTCATACAGGATGACCACAGCTTTTAAAAATCTTTCAATGAAATTCCAACAATAACTACAAAATATAGGCGTACTGATGACATAATCTGTTTCATGATATGACTTTATAACATTTGCATGTCAGACATGACCTTAAATCCAGAATGTTCAAGTAACCAACAAAGTAAAAAGGTAAAGTTTTTAATTAACCAGCAGGCCATTTTCTAAATTTACTTCGATTAGCACCAAGACCTCCTTTTAAGTTATGGGAAACTTGAATCAGTGTTTTTCAAAAACTGCCGTTGTGGGTGGCACAAGTTCCAGAGTTTTTTTGTGTTTCGAATGAGTCAGCATGTGAATAAGCCAAGCAAAGGAGATCAGGGCGCCAGCAGGAAACACTTAGCTGTGTATTACCATAAGACCAGCATCTCTTCTTACCACTGGTAGAAAACAGTACAGCACAAACAAGGTCTGGGTCCAGTGTTACATGGCCAATAGCAATCAGAGAGTTTTTAAGAGGTTCAGTAAATTAGCTACAAACAATAGTACCCACACATTCATTCACAAAAGTTTGTGATGATCACTGTGTTAAACATGAGGAGTTACTCAAGAGTAACTCAAAAGCTATTTGAATGAACATAAATGAAGCCTTTTTCGAAGACGTTCCTCTACTAAGGTGGAAAAATAAGGATTTGTTGGAGTTACTGCATACAGTATGCTGTGCCTATTTGGTGTTTTATGAGTTCAACACTAAGATAACACATTAAGATAACTTAATTCTTTTTGTTTCTGCCTCCTGTATGTTGTTTACTATTAGCATCATAATTCATTACTTGAAAATTGATTTCATTACATGAAAATAATTGATAAATGGTCTCAACTAGTACTAGTTGAGAGCATTTATCAATTATTTTCATGTCACCTTCCACAAGTAATGAATTATGATTACTACTATTATTATGAGTACTAGTTGAGACGTGCAAGCACTTTAGGCAAGCAATAAGGTGCTAGGGATGTGATCTGGGGAAGTGGGGTTCTTTGAGGATCCTGGTTAGGAGACCAAAGAGCTTGTTTGGTGGTTATCGTTAGCGTAGGCTGAGAGGAATGCTGTGGTGTGTGTCTGATATACACCATATGAAACCCCAGCAAACATAGCTCTGCCTCCAGCTGTAAGCTGCAGTCATGTGACACACCTCAGCCAATGACAGGCCTTGACCCACCATCTGTGCAGACTCAAAATGAAGTCAGTTCCATAATGCTGATCTGCACGAGTGTGTATGTGTGTGTTTAAACAACCATATCTTTCATTTGAGTGAAATAGTTGCAAAGCCACAGTCCTTCCTTTGGACACAGACTGTAGTCTACTTCAAACTTCATTGTTGCACCACTTAAATTGAATTAGCCCTCTCATTTTAGAGAATGATGAATATACAGTATTTCATATACAAGTCAGTTATCTTCAAACGAATGTAAAAACCAACCAAACTCACTCTACTCAGTTCCACTTTGATATTGCCTTAGCCACACATACACACGCACACACACAAGTACGCACGCAGGCATGCACTCACGCACTCACTCACACACACAGGTTTTGGGAAACAGAAGATGTCAAGGAACAAAAGAAGATTTCCTAGAGGACTTCATTAAGCTCTATTTCCCAATATCATTTATTTGAAATAATTCATGATTACATACAAGCAGAATGTCCTGATATGGCAGATGTTGCTTTTCCTCTCTGTGGGTTTATTTTGTCTGCAAAGGCAGAATCTGCAAAATAACTAAATAAATAAACAAATGCACTCACCAAGAATGACTGGACCAGGAGCTGAATTATGACACATGGATAGAATTATGGACAAATGTTCAGGAGTCACTCTCAGTGTGCTGAGTAAAACACATCTGAAAGTCACTATGAAGTCTTGATTGAGAGATTGGAAAGATTTTCTGAGGAAATAAACCATCACTCATACTTAGGTGGCATCTGAGAAGTCATCCTAAAATCTTAAAGTTTACAAAGTCAAACTTTATTTTTTATAAACGAATTATTTATCAATCACTTGTCCTGTTGCAATGAAATATGATGAAATTTGAGTTTTTTTGAGATTTGTAACATTTTATTTGTAAGCTCTGATAAGGGTTTTAAACTCAAAATGAATATACTGCATGGCTTATTAAACTGACAGAACTGTCAGTCTTTGTGAAAGCATCAAATAGGCAAAAAATGTTATTACTGAACCTGTCAAACCTGCTCAAGGTGTACTACTGGCAAACAAACAAACAAACAAGCTGATCCTATCTTATGAAGGTAATATATATCAGCAGGTGGCAGTATTGACCTTTAATAGCATAGCATACACTAAAAATATCTTAGACATAGAGAATCATACGCGAAAAAGTTCTCTGTAACCATCTAAGAATTCCATGCATAAGAATATAATCTGGCATGGTTATAACTGAACTGGCGCATTGCTAAATTATTAACTACGGGCGAATCTATTATATACCTAGGTGTAGGTTGTAACTATTTCCAATAGGGGGCACTGAAAATCCGTTTCTAATTACTGACCTGGGCTTTGTCCCTGTATGCTCTCAACAGGTCAAAGCTGGCTCGCTCAGTAATCGTGGCCTGCTCTTGTTTGATCACTAACAGTGGGAAATGTCGCTGAAGTAATTAGTTCATCGTTCCTCTTTCGTCATCACCTCAAGAGATTAGAGACTAACTAAAACTTTGCCACTGAGGATCCAACACAAACACTGACATCATTGCATTCATGTTGTTCTGAGCATTTGTTTCCCTACCCACTATCGCCTTCCCTTTCCTGTTTTCCACTGTGTTCTATTAGATTAGGAAAAAGATATCTGAATGGCTGTGTGTGTGTGTGTGTGTGTGTGTGCACTTGAGTTTCAACAAAACAGAACTTAAAGAGTTATCATGACCTGTCAGTTTCATTTCTACAATGGAGACGTGCACTGAGAAGTCAGTGTTGGTGCAAGGACACCTATCAACTGCTTACCAAGAGTTTCGACAGTTCCGGAATTCCTCTACTATACTAACCATGAAAAAACAATCTGTACTATAGTCTTAGAATCAGGGCAAGTGGCAGGAGGAAACTGTCATCGGTCTCCGATAACCTTGCAAACCTTTCACTGACAAACCTGCTGTGAGCTGGTATTGCGTTCATGCTTTGGTGTGGTTCGATGTCCAAGATGTCAGCTGTTCCAGTGAAGCAGTAGCTCTGTCTGTAGACACCCAGCCCTGCTGGGGAATTCCACCCCTGCTCCTCCAGGACCAGGGACGCTGGTAGGAACCCCAGGAAGCAACAGGGTGGAACGGGCAGTCCAAGGGGACAGCTGTCCCTCCCTGCGTTGTGTTGTCCAATCCGCAGTGCAGGGCTGGGACGGTTTCCAGGGAAACAGTGGAGCGGTGGAAAGAGAAGCAGGGACAGGGTACAGCAGTTGGCTGGACAGTCCCGAGCGACTGGCAGGACCCATAACTACAGTCCTCCATGTCCTGGTCACCAAAATGTATAGACCAGTAGTGTAATTGTGTTCATGTTTGTTTGTTTGTGTATGTGTGTGTGTGATAAAATTTGGAGTACTGATGTGGAGGTGGGTTTACAATGTTTTGTATTGCCAAGCAGCTTAGAAGATCATTCATATGTGTGCATAGTGTATGTCTGGATAAATATGGTTACTTATAAATATGGTTACTTATAAATATGGTTACTTATGTAACCATTGTACCTACACGGTGCACAAATCAAACAGAAATCAGAAATCATTATTATCCATACAAATAATTCATAAAATGGACAGAATTATCAAAATAATTACTTGTGCAGGATGTAATTGATACACATAACAATGTAACGGCAAAAACGGTAGAGATGTATCAAATGTGAGATACTACTGATTTTCAACAAAAGGAAGAAATGAAAGATATGGGTGATAAAAGAGACAGTTGACAAAGGACTACCGAAAGCTTTGGTTCCAGGTTTTAAGGAAAGAGAATAATTGGTGAGCTCGTATACCCACTAAAGGGAGGACACTGCATAGGTTTGGATGCAAATGTCAATAGCAAACATCATTCAGGAGGCAGAATAAAGCACAGAATCAATAATACAGCGGCCATTTCTTTCCCCACATTGGTCGTCCACTGAATGCTGGACGCTTATGCAAGCCGACGTCAACAAAGCCCATTTTGGTTTCACTGTTTTTGAGTAACAAAAGCTTCAGCTGCAAGATGCTCTTCACTGAGACTCCTCTGTGTTTGCTGTTTGTGCTGTGTTGTAAAGATGAGCTATGTTGTAGCCCTCAGAGTTTGTGTGGACATCTGTGTTTTGTTAAAGCGGAATCAGTCTCTTCACATTCAGCTTGAGTGTTACAGATTATATGGCAGGATATAATATCCTAGGCTTATCTGGTATCTGATATAAAATGTAGAATCAGTTGTGTATCATAAACAAACATTTTTTTTATATTTACAGTTAAGACATTAGATAACGCCTAAGAATCTATACATACACTCACCGGCCACATTATTAGGTACACCTTGCTAGTACCGGGTTGAATCCCCTTTTGCCTTCAGAACTGCCTTAATCCTTCATGGCATAGACTCAACAAGGTACTGGAAACATTCCTCAGTCTGGTCCATATTGACATGATATCATCACACAGTTGCTGGAGATTTGTCAACTGCACATCCATGATGCAAATCTCCCGTTCCACCACATCCCAAAGGTGCTCTATTGGATTGAGATTTGGTGACTGTGGAGGCCATTCGAGTACAGTGAACTCATTGTCGTGTTCAAGAAACCAGTCTGAGATGATTCGCACTTTATGACATGGCACGTTATCCTGCTGGAAGTAGCCATCAGAAGATGGGTACACTGGTCATAAAGGGATGGACATGGTCAGCAACAATACTCAGGTAGGCTGTGGCATTGACACGATGCTCAATTGGTACTAATGGGCCCAAAGTGTGCCAGGAAAATATCCACCACACCATTGCACCACCACCACCAGCCTGAACCGTTGATACAAGGCAGGATGGATCCGTGCTTTCAACTTGAATCAGTCTGGCCATTCTCCTCTGACCTCTGGCATCAACAAGGCATTTGCGCCCACAGAACTGCCGCTCACTGGATATTTTCTCTTTTTTGGACCATTCTCTGTAAACCCTAGAGATGGTTGTGCGTGAAACACACAGTAGATCAGCAGTTTCTGAAATACTCAGACCAGCCCGTCTGGCACCAACAACCATGCCACGTTCAAAGTCACTTAAATCACCTTTCTTCCCCATT
The DNA here is from genome assembly GCA_020368025.1 of Brachyhypopomus occidentalis. Taxonomy (NCBI): domain Eukaryota; kingdom Metazoa; phylum Chordata; class Actinopteri; order Gymnotiformes; family Hypopomidae; genus Brachyhypopomus; species Brachyhypopomus occidentalis. The sequence continues at coordinate 9,218,649 of JAGXOD010000002.1, read as the reverse complement.
CTGATGCTCGGTTTGAACTGCAGCAGATCGTCTTGGCCATGTCTACATGCCTAAATGCATTGAGTTGCTGCCATGTGATTGGCTGAGGGTATACATGAATCAGGAGTTAATTATTCCAGTTTAGACTTTAGAAATAGAAACAGCTACATAAGGAACCCATAAAATGAGCAGAGTAAATACACAGTAATCTGCTGTGTCTGAACTGAAGAGGTTAATTAAGAAACCATGAAATCCACTGCTTCTTCAGTGACTAGAATTGCTTAGCAAACACACATGTACATACACACTCACTGTACACACACTGACATACAACACCCCCAAACACACACACACACAGAGCGAGAGAGAGAGAGACCAAGAGAGAGAAAAGAGAAAACATTACAGATCTGAAAGTATGCTTCCTAAATGACCAGATTTAAACAAAATAGCACATTCAGCTGTCACACAGAATCTCTACATGTCTTACTAAAGCACACTACAGTTATTTCCCTGGAATCTTCTGGTATATATATATATATATATATATATATATATATATATATATATATATATATATATATATATATATATATATATATATACTATATATATATATATATATATATATATATATATATATATATATATATATATATATATATATATATATAGGTACAGACAGTATGTACAAATCAGTCTAATAGCTTCTGTCTAGAAAGGCAGTAGATGCACTGAAATGTTTTTTGCCCTGTTTTGGGTCTTTTTCCAGTCCAACAGCTCCACAGTGAAACCCTCAGTCCTCTCATGACTCTGCTCATGGCGTGTCATGGCTGCCACACCCTCACGACTGCCGACTGGAAAAGCATTTACTTCTTCTCTAGTACTTAGGCAAACAAATAGCTGACAATGACATGACAGATTTGTAAATACCCTGGTTAAATATAATGGTTCAGATTAGTCAAGAGTGAGAGAGCTGGTGAGATTCGGGAGTGGAGTGCAGCTCCCAGTGGAGGTCCAGAGCCACGAGTGCTGAGAGAGAAGCTGTGTCCACGGAGAGGGTTGTGGAAAGAAAACAGAGTCAAAGCAGCATGGTGGTGGAGTTGGTGGAAGGGGAGACAGGGAGACATTCACCCTCTGCACACTTTCATGTGGCAGACAAGGACTCAGACACCCATGGGTGGGGCTCACCTCAAATTGAAATTCCTTTGTTAAATTCCTGTTAATTTGGTGCTTTGATTATTGTACATTAGTGTATTGGAATAACCCCTTTTTAAGACATAAAGCTCTTCGTTTCTGCTCCTAAGAGAACACCGGCAGTGGGGATCTTTGCTGGGACAGTCTTATCGTCCAGCACAGACACCTGCTGCTTTGCTGCAGGCCGTTGGTCTCTAACGCACTCTTAAAGACCTGATAAGACCCCATCTATTTTGAGGCTTCTTGAGTGACTACCATAGTGAGTGCTGTCTTATACTGAACATCGGTGTCCTGCTTCTCAACCCTGCTGAGGACTTCATTTGGGATAAAAAGCAAAACTAGAGATCAAAGCCACTTGTTAAAAAATTCAAAGACTTCAGTCTCTCTCTCTCTCTCTCAATCTATCCACCTCACTTTCGTCTGAGTGCATGGGCACATACCACTCCCTTCAAATTCCACTGCTATTTGTGGTATCCTTGTGAAAACATGCAGGCATCCTCTAAGGATACAGATGTTCCGAATGCCACATGAAGAGTGACGTGGCCCCTGCTCTTGTAGAGCTGGGCTGTGCAGTGTGGCTTTAGGTGGGGCACACGTCCAGGACAGCCTTCCATATCACTCACTCCCATAAGCGCCCACTTGCTCTGGGCCTTTGGGGCATGGGGTGTAAACGAAGAGAACATGGAGCCATTTAGGACGGAGAGGCTCTGGCACCTGTTTGGGTCTTAAACTCTGAGGATTAGAGCACAGATGGGAGAAGCTTCAGCAAACCATGTAATGAGTGTTTCACACAAATTGAACCATATCGTTGCTATTCTTTTAGCTGCAGCCTAGATGTTTAAGCTGAAGCACAGTGTGAGGTTTTCTGTGTCCCAAATCAATATTTATTGTCGGCCAGGGTGAATGTATTTCCCCAGAGTGCATACAGTGGCGCACACAAAGCTGCAGCTTCAGCAAGCTTACTCGCTCGGGAAAACTAGCACTGCAAGCTGTAAAACAGAGATTTTACTGTAGACAGTCAAATGAAGACGGTGCTCAGAAGAAGGTTTTGTGGGGAGATTCTTTAAACAATGAGGAACATGAAAGATAAGATTCACTATTTCACAGACTGCTGTGGGAACATCTATAAAAAAAATAATAAAAATAAAACAAGAAAAACGTGGATGGTCATTTTTGACTAGAGGAAAAAATAAAAAGTCACATTGCGGTATGATCTCAGCAAAGCAAGAAAGGAAATGTTCTCAGCATTACTAAGACATGCCAATATCATTCACAGAGAATTCAAATAGTAACGGTCTGCCATGTGCTGAAGAATCCCTATTCATAAGCAGTGAAAGGGGCTATTGTAGGACGCCTTTAACGTACTCAAAGATGGAAAAAGCGAAAAAACGAGTGAGAAGAGCCCCAGTTGGCGAGGATGACATAGACAGGCCAGGCCGAACTGTGAATGACCGGTGTCCGGACCAAAGAAAGCAGCAGATTGTGCTGGCAGGGTGCATGTCTAACCCTGTGGGAGTGGGAGGGGCTATGCAAATATGGAGCGATTCTCGGCGTGGGATGCTCCCCGAGCTCAGTGAAATACTGGCGCGTGAGTGAGTAAGAGAAGCCAAGCACCACAGCTCACTAGCCTGCTGCCATTGTGGTTTCATTAGATTAAAAAACAGAAAGAAAACGTGAGCATGGCGTCAAAATGTCCCAAATGCGAGAAAACTGTGTATTTCGGTAAGTTCTGATCATTGCTATTTTTCTCTAAATTAGCTGCTTGGAATAATAACTCAAATGCATGTTTACTTAGAAAATATAACTGAATAACTAGCTGGGTAGTTACATATTTTATTGCAAAGGTAAGCATTTAGTTAGATTTATATTTTTTCCCGTTAATTTTGCCCTGCTCCAGTACTGTAAACAAACAAACAAACAAAAACGTTGTTAGCAAAACTAGTATAGCAAAATTCACGTGGTCCCTGGAACCCTTGACGGTGGCGATGCAATTGCAGCCGGGTTTCACTCAGTCACTCGAGCGAGAGTAAATCATATTAGCATCCACAGTGACTTGTTCTGTTATCGTCTGGCATCAAAGTTTTCTTCTTTGCACCTCGCTTTCAAATATAATGCCATTTCAGACCTTACCAGCACTGTTATCACCGAATGTGCAACCGAACCTAACGACGTAACTGGAATCCGTAGCTTTTGTTTACTTTACAAATTAGAATGTAATACCTGGCACAAAAACAAATTTGATACGGATTTCTACAATTGTGGGCCAATTTCAGTGTTGATGCAAACAGTAGTTGTGCTCTGATCCTCTTTGTGCTCATCTGTCCTGTTCTAATCGATATAACTTATGAACACGCTGTCGGCCAGATGAGGAATTAATATGACTGTTTACATGAGAACACGCAAGGCAACCTTGCACATAGTGTAATTTCATTTAATTTATGTATTGTATAAATGCATTTCCCCGAAAACGAGAGTATGTACCTGTCAAACCTTTCAGTAATGTATCTAAAGAAACCAGTACCTGTGACCTTACTTCTGTCTTTTTGTGCCAAAATGTAAATTTCCCACGACATTGTGCTCGCTTGTACTTATCATTCTTTTATACACTTGAATTACTGTCTGTTGGGCTAGCCAGAGCGTTACCATTTATTATTGTCTAGTGACGTGGTCGTCCCTTTCTTCTGAGGATGTCTCTTGCCAAGCAGTAACTCTCATGCCATCTGTAAAGCTGTCGAGAGGTTTAAAATCAGTGGCCTTGATGGTAGCAGGGTTGCATAAAAGCAAGAGCAACTCTCGCTGCTGGTCATCGGCCAGCCCTCCAGTCACTTAAGGTGGTGATGAGGACGCGGGAGACGTGGAGTCCAATAGTGTGCGAGGGAGAAGCTCACACACCTCCGGACTGGATTTCACCCAGAGTGCTCCGAGAGCTTAGCTGCTCTTTGTTATTTTTTTCCCCCACGACTGAAAGCGGGGTGGGGGTTTGTCCATGGCCCATTTTGCTACACCATTAGCATCGCATTTCTCATGAGTTCCTCTGGGCTCACAGTGCCACAGTACAGTGAGCAGGGGCCGCGTCACCGTGCGGTTCAGACTGTGGCCGGAGCCGCTTCCCGTAGGGCCCGGCCTCGGGCCCAGAGGTTTTGTACACGTCATAGGGGAGGTGGGTGGGACGGATGCAGTGTGCTAATATTACCGTGGGGCCCTGGGCGGCTGCACTGAATTGTGGGTGTGCTCAGTTCCTCCCTGTTTTGGAGCTCCACTGATGTTCCACTTGGATGCTGCAATGTGGTTCTCACTCATCTCCGTACACTCTCTCAGATAGATGACTCTGAGGGACAGAATTCATATTAGATGTAACTCGGTTTATAGGGTAATATTTTATACTCTTTAAATGTTTTAAATATTTATAGTGTTTTGAAAGACAGTCAAACTGCTTGTGACTTATTTGATGTTTGGAATTTGTATTTGCTAACACATAAGGAATTTAAATAAACTGTGGTGTTGTAAAATGGTTTGTAAGTTTTGCCATACACTCTCCCTCTGTAAACCTGGTGGGCAAAATTATATTTCCAAATGAGGTTGTAAGCTTTGTGTATAGGGTTTTATTTCCCCTCAGGTTCTTAGTTCGTCCCTGAGAGTATCCTGTTTCAAACCTCAGTCATAAGCCACTGATTGGAGCCTTCTGAAGACTTCAAAGTGAACATTTTGGTACTGTTTATCTCCTTATTGTAAGGAGAGGCTGCAATTAGTCTTGTGTCAGGTAAAATATTATTTAAGTTGTACATCCATGTTCATATTTAATACATTCTATAAACTAATCAGGTTAACAATAATAGTAATAATAATAATAACAGTGATGATAATGGTGCTGTTTCTCCAATATAATAGTCATAATATTTCACTGCGAGTGAATGTGAAATCACAGGAGCTGGCAGAGACACTTTAATATCTAGTGCTGGAGGTTCATAGGAGACTATGAGAATGTGCTCATCTCCAGTGGGAGCTGGCTGGGGTTGTGTGAGAGGGGGTGGACAGGCGAGAGGGAAGGACTGGGTGAAAAAGGAGAGTGAAAGAGTAAAGTGCTCTTTCATGTTTGGCTCCGCTAACAGCATCCAGCACTGTCCTGCATGGTAATGAGCTATCCAGGAGTTGATGGACGACTGCGGTGACACAGGAATTAGATTGCCTCCGCTCTCTTTCCAACGGACCCTCGGCTTCTCCTTTAATGCCCGCGGGGCCTGCATTCCTGCCCGGCTGGGAGGAAAGTGGCCGTCTGATCACTTCACGCATGGTGATGAGAGAGGACGGCCGTGCTCACATGGTCACTCTTCTCTTCCTGTCCACAGGCGGAAACCAGCTCCAGCAAAACGGTTACACGGGGTTTTTGTTTCCCCACACGCCCGTCTGTCCTGCATTCGTTCCTTTTTGCATTATGACGTCACACAAGCGCATGTCATTTCCTCTTCAGATGCTTCCTGCCTCGTCTCATTGTTCTCATCCTCGTTTGTCCTCTTCATCCTCATGCGCCTTTTCCTTTGCTTTTTCTTGACACACAGCATCATTATTCATTCCTTCCTCATGCCCGCTCATGAGCACGCACACACACACACACACACACGTTTTTCCTGCCAGTGTGGTCAAATACCCTTTTTCTGCTGCCCTATCCCAGGCCTGGTTTGAATGTGCTGTTACGTAATGCCATTTCTTGACTCTGTGCCTCCTGTTCAGTGGCGTTGCGTAACCTGGAGGGGTGGTGTCACAGCGCAGCTGATCTGGAGCCTTCTCATCGCAGGCGTCACCCTGATCCATAGCATTATGTTGTCGTCTCAAGCCTTTCAATGTTGTAGGGTTGTGGCATTACATGATGGCTAATGTGTGTGACTGGGTCTTATAGTAGTGTTGTTCTAATTTTAGCTTCCATTGAGGCACCAGAACGCATTACATCTGGCCTCTGAATGTACTCCGATCAGGAGGTTTTGATAGTTTTATTTTAGGTATGGAGCCTCAGACACTCCTTACCATTATACAGTGATATGACTACTGTCACTCCATATTGAGCATGTTGTTGTTGTTACAGTTACATAGTTTAGTGCTGTCTTTTTTACTGCTCAGGGCATTGTTTATATTTGTGCTGTCACCAGTTCACAGAAGCGCTAGATGAAGCCTGCATGCTGTTGTAATCTGGCCCGGAAAAACTTCCATCCCTATGAAAACTAAGATTTAGGCACTGGTAATCGTTTTGGAGATTGAACATAAGCATTGTCCCACCACAGCTAAGGGACGCTGTGTGAGGAAACCCTCCCAAGCGCCAGAAGCCACCGTCAGAAACCACCTAAGGGAGGGGCCTCCAACACCCATGCAAACGCACCACACGCCTACATTCGTGATGGTTATTTTCACTTGGACCTGGAAGAACTCTGGCCTTGCCTGTGGCAGAGGTGGCCTGCTGGAGCCAGGCTTGCAGTGCTGTTGCATCAGCCTGAGAGAGATGAGCTGGCCAGCCAGGCCCGTCTGCACACCAGACACTTCATGGCCACACCCAACTCCATAATTGGTCATGGCCACACCCACATCCATGGTTGGTCATGGCCACACCCAACTCCACAGTTTCTCATTGCCACACCCAACTCCACAATTGGTCATGACCACACCCATCGCCACGGTTACTCATTGCCACACCCTGTGCCATGATTGCTCCAAAGCTCAGGCACCAGTACAAATTGGCAATGAAAATTCCCCATGAGCTGCCAAGTTTAACATTTGTTTAGAGGAAGCAGCTGCCTGCGTGCTTCTCCTGAGCACGGCTAAGGGCTGAAGCAGAGCTGGGTCAAGTTTCGCCTCCATGGGGTCGAAAAGCCTTCACAGCTAATAAAGGTGATTGATGGTATTTCCGAACAAGTGATGTGTTAATAGAGGATGCATTGGAAGATAAGCGATGGCTCAAAGGTGTCCAGAGGCAGGAGCATATGGACGCTGTAGCTATTGGTCCTCCTGGGTGTATGGAAGTGTTTCCATGTGTGAAGCCTTTAAATACGACACACAAACATTTCATGTGGTAATCAGTGCTGAAATGCTGCTGTAAGTCCAGCTGGCGTGCATACGTAGTAGCATTGGACATCTAGAATGGTGACATATGGCTTGGAATGGGAGGGTTATAGTATGTAGACCGAGCAGATAAGTCCACGTCATGGCTCCTGATGTGAAAGTCCAACATTTTCACCATTTTCACACCTGCGTCGGCCGTTTTTGCACACGCAGGACGGGGATTAGCGGGAGTGTGCCAGGGAGTTCAGCTTTGCCAATGTTGCTGGAGGCCTGGACACTGTTTATTCGTGATTACACATCTCTGTTTGCTGAAGGCAGGGTCAGGAAGCAAGAATAGACAGCCGCCTTTTTGGCTGCTCTCTGTCTCACTGGCCACAGGGTTGCTGAGGGCTGATTTGTTACTCCTAATTATGGTACACCAATTAGCCCACCAAAAAAGAGACACACCCCCCCCCCCCACTCCCCACTCTTAAAGAGCCCCCACTCTTAAAGAGCCCCCACTCTTAAAGAGCCCCCACTCTTAAAGAGCCCCCACTCTTAAAGAGCCAACTCCTTGATCTCTTCTTACCCATCTGATTATAGCTGCTCTTCTTACACAGTTGGCCATGTCTAGATTTTCGCTGGCCAAGGACAAATTCTCGAGACCAAGTAAAGTAATTACTAATGGCATGAAAATATTCTCGAAGCAAATGGATATGTTTAAACAGACATCAGTGTTTGGATGTCTCTTTGTTTACTTGTACTCGGCAATGCAGAAAACTGAAAGACCCAGGGAAAGCTCTTTTCTGTGGCAATCCCAGCATAATCCCTCACCGTGTTTACAGAGCAACTTTTTTATTTGATGTGCAACAGATGCGCCATTAATGGTTATCACATTGGTTTCCATTTTCCTGAGCGGGAGGGTGGCGTGCCGGGAGTCACCGCCGAAGGCCACGGCAAACTTCTCGTGGAGACCACGTTCGCTCTGCTCCAATGAACAAATTCGATGGAACCGTGGAGACACTACACATACGCTGCTCTTGCCGTGTTGCGCACATAGCAACCGGGTGAACCCTGAGGACAAAAACACAGTGCAACAAACCTTCGACTGGTCAGGAGAACGCAACAGGCAAAATGCTACGTGTGCGCTGAGGCCTTGGGTGAGCTAAGAGCAGCTAGTTTTGCTCCTCCTCGTCTGCATAGATGCTGCTGAAGGATCTACTCTACGTCTAGGCACCGTTACTCTCGGCCACCTATCTCCTCAGAAGCCACTGCGTTAATCTCTCTGTTGTTTCTGGACTGTTCAGTTTGTGGAAGTTTGCTGAGGGAGCCACTTTTACCTTGAGCCAAACACGGCTGACCTTTCCTAGTCTTTTATTACGCGTCCGGGAGCTTTGCTGCGCTTCAGCCCAGGAAACATGGCCCTGTCGTGAAATTCAAACTGCAGCAGTGTCCTCACTTTCCGGAGTGATGGTCTTCGTTATCCGGACCTCTGTCAAGCAGGAGGAAGCCGTTTGTGAATTGTAGTGACCACTTTAGCCTGCTCGACTGAAACGAATAAAGATTTTCACAGCTACAGCCCAAGGTCGACTGAAGTCCGTGGCTACTGAACGCTGTGTACCGTAGTGCGAGTGAGTGTTCAGTAACTAGGTTCCAGCTACTAACCAGGAGCAGGAGATTGTATCGACCGTGCAGCCACCCAGACAGTGATCTAATAACCTCTCGCCTCTAACGATAACTGCAGCCCTGTTAACCCGTCTGCACTGTGTCACGTGCTGCCTGGGACAACTGGCTCTCACTCGTCCCCTGCAGGAACACAGTCTCTGCCAGGCAATCGCTCTTAATGTCTCCATGCACAGATTAGCAGCACACTTAAATTATCTGTGATTTATGCTGTCTGGGATTCTCTGTGCCAAACGTTCCACCTCTACCTCTCCACAGAACAGGCTCTGCATCGAGATCGCCCATCAAGCCCAGTGCAAAACTGTATTATTACCAGCCACCATATAGAGAACTCGCAGTACTATGCTGTGTGTCGTGCTCGAACTGAACCCGATGGTCCCGGCTGCATCCCTGAGAGAGCGACCCAGGGGGCAGTGGGGTTGAAAACAATTCTCTCCCCGCAGACAGTCTGGAGGGCAGGGCTGACGGAAGGGCCAGCCTCTCTCCCTGGCTGATTGTGCCCAGGCCTGATAAGAGGAGGCGTTTCCTCTAGTGGGAGTGAACCAGCCCCAGCACGGCTCCATTCGCCATTGTGCGCAGGCATTTATAATTAGAAGGAGTATTCTTAGGCCTGGGGTCCAGTCTGGGGAAGTAGCCGGGCCAAGGGGCACGTCCAGAGAGGAACACAAAGGCCTCTATGTGAGATGCTGACATTTGCCCTAACAGTTGGACTCCAGCCACAGGTTTTCCTTTCTGTGTGCATCAAAGCATCCTTCTGGCAAGAGTTTTTGCTGCCATCTTGGGAAATGTATATAATTTTTGTATTTTCTGGTGTCAGACAGAAAGAATCAGTAAAGGGTTCATATAGTGTTTTCTGGTTCAGTCCGGAGGTGGCACGAAAACCATATTGTACAGGAAACCATGGTTACAAGGTTAGTGTTCCAAATCTGGACAATAGTGTAAATAAAGGAATCTTTGATACCACTGAAGGAGGTTGCATGGGATCCTAAAGACTAGGGAAAAGTGGTTATTCTGAAAATCTGTTTAAAAAGTCACCTCCTCTCTCTCTGTGTCTTTCTTTCTGTCTGTCTGTCTCTCTCTCTCTCCCCCTCTCCTCTTTGCTCCTCCACTAGCTGAAAAGGTGACGTCCCTGGGGAAGGACTGGCACAAGTTCTGCCTGAAGTGTGAGCGCTGCAGCAAGACGCTGACGCCAGGTGGCCACGCCGAGGTGAGTGGCTAGACGGAGCAGGGGGAGTGGCTAGACGCAAGGGCGTGCGAAGCAAACCTGCCCAGTTTTGGGCCTGTGCTCCCACAGATTCCCCTCCTTTGCAGGTTAGCAGGGAGGGCTATATATCGACATTCTGACACTTTCTGTTTGCATCAGAGGCTCAGAGGCCGAGGAGAGCAGCACGTGAGAGGCCAGTGTGGGGCTTCGGTGCCCCAGGCTAGCAGCGCGTGGCACGGCGTGCTGGGGCTCAGGCGCAGCAGCGCTAGCGCTTCCTTTTAGCTTCGTTTAGCCCGTGCGAGTGCAGAATACGGCAGGTGAGAAATAATGGAATGAATTAAAGGCCACAGTCCATTAAAAAGTCCTCGGGCAGCCTCCCTCAACAGTGGAGCCCTTCATTGGTTTAGTCATGCTGTTTCGTCGACGCGCATCAGGACAGTGCCCTCCCACCCCCCCATCCTGCAGTTAGCCAGGAGAGCGCTGCACTTTAATTAAGCGTTTCACTGCTCCCCCGAGGACAGTCTGCTGTGATTGTCTGTGATCTTGTTTTTTTTTTTTTTTTTTTTTTGAGGCCCTGTGCTAATGAAATTGCTCTTGCTCCTCACATTCCAACCTCACGTGGCATCACTGCAGCTGCTGCCGATGTCTAGATCAGAGCAGCGAGCAAGAGGATGTGACGTTTCATGAGAGTCCAGGGAGAGCCGGGTCACTTTTCGATCAACAGAGGCAACAGAAGCTCCGGTGTAACTGGATGACCACATTGGGAGTCCCACAGTGCCCTCCTCCTTTCTTCATTCTGCTCCCATGACCTGGATCAGAGAAGGAAGCACCTGTTTTTTACAATTTAATACAAGAAGAAGGTGTCTGGAGATCTGATGTTTGTCTTTAATGGCTGCAGCTCAGCATAGTTAATTGTGGGCAGTCACTACAGGAGAGTTCCTCTCACTGTGGAATGGCGACAGATGGTCATCCAGACATCGATCCTGCTCTGTTTCAACATCTGAAGATTCATCATCTGGGGCATTGTCCTCCCAAAGGACCTGTTGGGGTTATGAGGTTCAGTAGAGGTGGTGTTGCATGTCTGAGGGGAAACTGTGGAGAAGACTCCGATATCATTGTAGGAATTTAAATTTGTGAGGAGTGAGTGGGTTAGGAGCGCTAATCCATCACGCGTATCTGCAGAGTTCCGCTTTCGCTGCATTGAAATGGGAGCTGACGTGGGTGTTCTTGAAGGCATCTGTAGTACAACGAATCCCCGGCTAGAGCAGTAACCTGGGAAAGTGATCACACCGGTGTCCTGTATTAATGCGGTCATAAAGCCCGCTGAGGAGATCGGCCGTTTCTGATGAACTTTTTGGGAAGTCCTCACGTGTAAAAAAAAAAAACTGCAGTTGTTGTTTTGTTTTGTTTTGCCCTAGCATAGCTCATCCAGAATAGTCCTGAGCTGGACGCCTGGGACTTCCCCCCCTGACCTGCTCTCACCTCTTCCCACTGCCGGTTCCCATAACAAACCCATCCAAGCAAGCTTCTGACCAAGCAGTTCTGCTGAAGCAGAACAGAATGTTATCTATATCCAGTGTACACACACACACACACACCTGTTTGAAGTGGTTTATGAATCAACAGAAGCCGTGTCCTGGTAACCACGGTCTGTGCTATCGGGAAAGGGGCATCAGTGCCAAAGGATAACAAGACTTTCTGTGGCATTTACACTCAAGTGGATTAGCTATGGAAGAACTGCACGCAGCCATCTATGTAAAATGGAAACCAAGCATACAGCCAAAATAAAGCCTCAGCCCTGAGTCTTCACACTTAATCTAGTAATGGAAGTATGGAGAGTTGGTACAACACTGTGACGTGTAAACAGTTACCAGGTTGTTAATTCATGCCATCATCACACCTCTTTTCCATCTTCCTCAGCACGATGGCAAGCCCTTCTGTCACAAGCCATGCTATGCTGCCCTCTATGGGCCAAAAGGTAAGAAGAGAGTTTGTAGCATTACTGCCATAATGTTGGTCTTTTGTGGATTATACAAGATAAAACAAAAGCCAAATATTCATGAAAGGAGTATTCTTAGTAAGACCCTACGGCATACGGATGAGTAAATATGGATTTACTATACTACCACGGTGTGCTTTTCAGAATGTATGTTACAGATAGACATTTGTGTTGTTTGTTACTAAATTACATATTTCTCTATAACTATACCCATAACTAATAAAAAAGTGGTGTGCAGAAGGGATCAGGTTACCAAACTTCCATGTTGACATGAAATGATCAAATATTCTGGTTGTTTATAAGCATGGCATATCTTGCCAGTGCAGACCAGAGGTCCTGGGGGGGGGGCTGCAGGCAGCGGTTTAAGGCGCGAGTGATCAGTGGACAGGAGGAGCAGTGGCCCACGGCCTGTTCTCTTAGCGTGATGTAGCATGAAGGCCAACGTAGCTGTGGCCCAAGGGTGGGGTCTAGTGGTGAAGGGAAACGAGAATGATTGAGCGTCATTATAACTGATGGGCCTCATTCATGCTAATTTGTGCATGTGATCTTCTATCACATTTGCTCCAGTTACATGTGGCTATGGGTGAGCAGAGCGCCCTGTGCTGAACAGTGGAGAGGACATGGTTTCAGAAATCTTGACTGATACATATATATTAGGATAGCAAGCCTAGCTTTGGATACATTTCTATAAGTGTCTGTAATGTTACACTGTACTTACACATCTCATTCCGAAGATAACATCACATGACCTTTGACCTTTACTGTGGATAAGAGCTCAGCGGTGTCCTTTGGCTTCTGCAGGCGTCAACATTGGGGGAGCAGGCTCTTATGTGTATGAGGCGCCTGCCAACAGCATCCCATCCCCCGCCACCACGGAGTCTGCACCCAAGCCCGAAGAGAAGAGGCTCCCAGCAGCCAGCAAGCCTGCGTCTAAAGGTACAAGCGGCCTGGCCAGGAGGGCATTGCCGTTCACTCTCTACTGTGTTCAGGCACACGCATAGAGTTAGAGTCGGTTTTATTGACGACGAGTGAACCCCATGCCCGTTCGTCGAGCTGTAAGGACAGCCCTGAGCTGGTATGCCTCTCGGTGAAAGGCAGCGATAAGTGTCGTCCAGCAACACACTCTGGGGAACGTGGGGAGTTGCCGGGAGCGATCAGCCCGGCTTTTCCCACGCTGCGGGCCAGAGACGGAACATCCTGCATGCGGTTCATTACTCCTCGTTATGCGAGGCATGGTGTCTACAGAAGACACAGGAAGGACATGTGTGTGTGTGTGTGTGTCCGCCCGCCCGCACAGGCCCACGTGTGCTTTTCTTGTTTCAGCGGGAAGCATCACCACCTTTTCTGGGGAGGCCAGCACATGTCCCAGATGTAGCAAGAAGGTCTACTTTGGTAGGTGTCTGTCTTTGTCTAGAATGTGGAGACATACGACCCCTGACAAGGAAAGTCTAAAAACGCTGTGCTTTCCCATGCTAGCTGAGAAGGTAACGTCTCTGGGGAAGGACTGGCATCGGCCCTGTCTGCGCTGTGAGCGGTGCAGCAAGACCCTGGCGGCAGGCAGTCATGCAGAGGTGAGACAAGGAGAGGGAAGCTCTTACATACAGTTAGCGCCATTTCCATTTCCAACAGTCCTGACACTCAAGATGAGCTCAAAGGGTTTTTCTTGCATTGAATCCCCCGCCCTGCTATACAGTGGGTTACAGTGTTTTACGGAAATGTTTTCATCAACTTTACTATCCAGATATTTGAATAAAAATGTTCAGTATTAAACATGTGCTCATAATCTGAATATGTTTGTGTTTTGTTATGCTGTTTTATTAGCATGATGGCAAACCCTACTGTCATAAACCATGTTATGCTGTCCTCTACGGGCCAAAAGGTACAGTGCATTTTTAACCTCTAGGTGGAGCTGTTGTTCAATTCAATAACTTTTGCTTCCACCATTCTGTGTTCTATTGATGAAAACATCTGATTTACCTAAAGATTTTCATGTATGTAAAACAGTTAGCTGACATGTGTTTTTCGTGTCTTGCATGCAAAATTCTTACCATGTTATTCTGTATATCATTTGTTCTTGGTGTGAAGAGAAATAGAGCCCTGCTTGACGGGATTGCTTCATTATTGTGCTTTCAGGAGTGAACACGGGTGGTGTTGGGAGCTACATCTACGAAAAGGAGCCCAACACCGAGGCCCAGCCATGAGTTTACGCCTTCGCACTGCCCCTGCAACCCACACCCCCCATGACGAACACAGCCACTCCCATCAGCCCCAGCTGCCCTGCCTGACGAGACCAGTACCAACATGGACCACTTTCACTGACTATGCACGATCCTCCTTCTGACAGTGCCTGATCACCTTGTCTTCAGTAAACCTGACTCTGCACTCTGCTAACTCTGTGGCAATATGCATGGCATTAGGCATTAGGAAGTCATTCTTGCAAAGGAAGGGGTTTCCCTTCGGTCTCCCTCATACAGGTGTGTGAGGATCCAGCCCAGCATTAACTATACTTTTAGGCTGACTACCCTTTTGCTTTTTCAGTTGTAATTTAGATGAAGGTCTACATCTCTTAGCTACAGTGTTAAGCTATTTGCGATTAACACTTTATTACATGATCATCGACTGCAGCTCTTCCATTTGAAGCAAGAGGTCTCTGTCTAGAACAGACCTTAGTTCTCAACAACCATAACCGCAGGACAGTACGTCTGTCTCCTGGATTGTGTGGTCTCTTTCTAATATTAACCACAGAGATAAGACTTCTGAGAAAGTTTTTGTTCATGTGTGAAAGAGCAGAGTTCTTTGAATGGCTTGATGACAGCTCAGTCTCACCTTTGAACCGCCTTGCACAGGTGCAGCGCAGGAGAACTTTGCCATAAATCTCTGAGATAATCTCGAAACCACATCTTGTGTTTGGCTGCATAGCAGCATTCCAGAGTCAAGATTTTAGATTTGGTCTAAGAATTCAGCAAAAATATCTAGTCATGATGATGAGGAGTTTGGGGGGAGTTGAGGGGCTTTTTGTGACAGGTGTATACCAATTGAGGATGTTGTATTAGTATTTATAGAGCTGTCCAACAAGCAAAATGAATTAATAAGCTGTTCAGTGTGTGATCTGAATATTAGATAACCACCTGCCTATCTTCTAGTCAAAAAACTACAAGTGTTAAATTTTCCAGTAGGAAGTAGCTGATTGGAACCTTTTTGTTCACCCTGACAATACATTCATATGGAATGTGCATTAGTACCTTTTTATTTGTGTCTTTCTTTGTTGTGTTGTTGTGTACTTCTGAGGACTGAGTGTACTTCTGACTGACTGTGTGCTTCTGAGGACTCACTATGTGCTTCTGAGGACCAACTGTACTTCAGACTGACTGTGTTCTTCTGAGGACTCACTATGTGCTTCTGAGGACCGACTGTACTTCTGACTGACTGTGTGCTTCTGAGGACTCACTATGTGCTTCTGAGGACTGACTGTGCTTCTGAGGACTCACTATGTGCTTCTGAGGACCGACTGCTTCTCACTGGACAGCTTGCACTTGCGTCCTGCTGTTTCTGTTTTTTCATCCCATATTAAAATTTATATACTGCTTCTTTTTGCTCAGCTCATAGATGTTTGTTTTTTTATCAGATTACGATGATATTTTGGGGGGAATGTCATTAAAGATATAAATGGAGAAACAAAAACAAATTCTAAATAAAGTACCAGTCAAAAGATACAGAGTCGCACTACTTAAATATTTTAACCATGCCATTATATTTAATACAGGATACATTATATAGTGTAGTGCGTATGTAGTATAAATAAAAACAGTATAAATTATGTACACGTTCCATCCATCCATTATCTGCACCGCTTAATCCCACTAGTCGGGGTCACGGGGGGCTGGAGCCAATGCCAGCATCTCCGGGGAAGGCAGGGTACACCATGGGCAGGTCGCCAGTCCACCACACAGCCAACACACACACACCTACAGGCAATCTAGAGCGACCAATCACAATCAACCAAACATGAATGTATTTGGACTGTGGGAGGAAACCAGGGTACCCAGAGAAAACCCACACAGCCACAGGGAGAACATGCAAACTCCACACGGAGCAGCCCAGACCGAGAATCAAATGCAGACGGCTTTGCTGTGAGGCGACAGTGCCAACCACCACACCACCATGCTGCCCATGTACACGTTCATTTTTGACCAGTGGCCATGCAAAGTTTGTTATCCCTCCAACATTTTCATCCATGGTCAGTTTTTGAACACAGAGGTTATATTAGATGGGTGGTTTTGCAGGCTAGACTACTAAGCCCAGACAGGTGAACCCAGGAAAAAGGGGACAGGGGAGTGTGGATTGTAAGTTAGATGTTTCTAATAAAGTGACTGGTATGTGTAAATAGCTTAGTGGATGAATTATCTGGCTTTAGAACATCACCATTCACCTTCCCGTTTCCATCGCTTGGTAGTGGAGGTCACTGTCCTCTGAATTTTCTATTTTTTTTTTGTGGGCATTTCAACGTTCTGTTTCGTCTGCTACATGCAGGTTATGAAGGGCCCTGCTGTAATAGTTCTGCTGTTGACAGCAGCACAGTGATCTTTGCAGGCTTCCTGCTGGGCCTTTTCCCATCGCACCCACGTGTTTACGAATCCAAGGACAGTCCTGGCAACATGGCGCTTCTCCAGAGCCGCCAGCGATGACGAGTGGTGACGAACGCACGAGTAACTTTGAGCTCTGGCCATGTTGTACAGGTGTTGGCAGTTGGAATGGTAAAAATGACTTAATCCTTTGTTAATGTGATACAATTCTTTGCTGATGCAAGGTTAGCATTTGTACTACACTATAGGTTTATAACATGTTTTATATTCTGGCAAGAATATAAATTATTAGAGCTCTACAAAGGAGGATCATAAATACCTGTAATGCCTTTTCTAAATATCAGATATCAGATACCTGTTATCATCAGTTGTATGTCGTCTAGCCCATCAGTGGTCATTTTCTGTTATCTGGATTCCATGGGTGACACACCACCCTCAGCCAGCACACACACTGCTGTGTGTAAAATCCCTAGCAGGGCAGCTGCATCTGATAAATCCGTACCAGTTCAACACCCACCCCCATGCCCGTAACATGTCAGCGTTATTGCTGGGTTAACAGAGGTCCACGATCTGACGGTTTAGTGCTCGGCAAACGGGAGACGAGGTGACTGACAAATTGTGGATGGCACCAGATGAGTTACAGCCATGCTGTCCTATTGATAAAAATAACCAGCTACATCACAACCATCAACTGTGATGTTATCACTGATGTTATCACGTATCATGTAGCTACTTCATAACCAAAAAAATGTCATTTGAATGTAGGACATCTTGTTAAAGGAAAAATAAAAGCATATAACAAGCACATCAAAGCAAATCATAATTGCCAGTTTAAACTGATGATTTGTGTGTAATAACACAAGGACTGACTGACACGATCCTGAAGCCAAAGTGTGCTTCCAATGTGTATTCCAGTGCTTGCAAAGTTTTATTGAAGTGAATAATGAAGTGAATGACTACAATACAGATCACTTTTCAGAGAATTTCTAATGCTCCCTTTAACAGTCAAACATATACATGCACACCTGTACATTTAATAATGTATAATAAATCAATTAGATATGTGACTTCCTCTCTGTATTATATGAAATTCATTCATTCAAGTGTATTAAATAACAAGGTAATTAAGGGACTAAATAATGCCACGTTCATCATATTGTAAAATACCATACCAACCAATATTCACCACCAATACTATATTCCATATTGGGCAGGCATCTACAATGAAGAACTCCAGTGTCTGTTTGAAACTCCACTGTAATCTATCATCACACCCCCAAGGATCTAATGTCACATCCTACATAAAACACTGCAGAACATTACAATTACACGTGTTTCACAATCAATGAGCTCCTGATATATTGTTCCTAAGGACTTTTCTTAACAATGACATGCAGTAGACATGACCTCAGAATTGCACACACACACACACACACACTGCATGGACCTTTTGATGGTGGCTGCCAGATGGAAACATGGTAAGTAGAACCAGGATTCAGTTTGGAGGGCTCTGATATAGCTTCCACTGCAAAGGAAAGTCTAAACCACTCCAACACAAAAGGAATAATGACAGACTCGAGAGTTTAAAAATAAAAAAAGTGCTCTTTCCACATCCATTTCTTTCTCTAGAACTCTGCATGTGCAGTGAGGAAGCCTACGCTTAGCCACTGCCTACGCTTGCATTTCATCTTCCAGCAAGAAAAAAAATCATGGATTCATCTCCCAGATGCCCAAATCCTTCACTGATGTGACTGTGCTATGTAGGGTCTGAAGAGGTTGCCAAGTCTGATCACCCATCACTTTGTCCTTGGCTTTATTCAGTGTTGTTTCTGTTCCAACCCAAATCCTGCTTGACCTAATAACATATGTGGCCAACGCGTTGTTAAGGTGAATCCTGAATGCTCGGTGTTGTGTGTGTGTTTTGGTGTCTGACATCACTCGGACACGGCAGACTGAGACGTGTGTGACTGCAGGGAGCGGTGTCCAACAGAACCCCTCGGTCTCACTTCAGATTAAGAGCAGATTCTCCTCGCCTCCTGCTGGTGTGATGCTGCCAGCTGTCTATGTTCCTCTCGCACAATTGAACCGTTAAAATGGGAACCGATCATTTGCACCTGCCTTTAGCAAGCCTGTTGTGACTGAGGTCAGGGGGAATGCAGGCTGCTACCAGTGGCTGGATCATTGCTAATACTTACACTACTTCACAGATATTACCATCTCCCCCGTGTTTGACTCAGGGTCCTAACCCTTGCAGCTGAGAAAGCACACTCATAATCCCACACTATCCTTTGACTGCCACGTTTAAAATCTCGAGCGCTTCCTTCCATCATAAAAACAAACGAAAAAAAGATTATGACCCTTTCTAGGAATCTCTGGGCTTGTCATTGTGTCCAGAGAGATTATTCCAAAGCCTTTCTCTACTGGCCTCCCTGTCTTGGGCCTTAAGCAGTTTGAGCATGTGCAGAACTCAGTTGGGTGGGTCTATGCCTGCACCAGACCCCTGGAACACAGAACGTCCACACTCACACTGGCTAACTGCTCAGTCTCACGTACAATATGAAACACTCCTGGTTTTTATGAGCTTACATGGTTTGGAGATTTCCATCGTGCACTCTGTGCTCTTCCGACACCCTTTTATTCCTCCTTCTCAGCTCTACACCACTGTCATAGGGCTTTTAGGGCAACAGGGTCATATCTCAGGAACAGTATTTCTTCATGCAATGACTTCTCTCCCTGCTTTCAAAAAACAACCAAACCCCTCTTCCAATTCTTCATTATTTTCTGTCTCATATCTAATTGTATTCTTTTTGCTATTTTGATATCTTTGTACAGTGAACCTGGGTATTTTGATAGGCATGTATAATTAAAATTCTATAATATTGTTATGAAGATATTGTTACATCAACATCTTCATCCTTCATGGTTCACATGGACACCTAATCTGCTGTATGATAATGATCAGTACCAACCTTTGGCTTCAACGTCTTTGCTTGATCTTGTTACCTTCTTTGCAGCTCTAATGATCTGCAGATGTTAATCTGAAGACAACAGATGTTCCTCAGCCTGAAAACACTTTGCATTTCTTATTTATCTGCCCAATCTATCTCCCCTCCTATCTATGGTGAATCCAACAAGTTCAGACACACTGCCAGATGTTACTTGGATTCAAAAGTTCAGTACAATATAGGAAACCTCTCTTTCAACTCTGCATGTCTCAACCTACGGTAATTTTTTACTTACAGACCTAATTTCCACAATGTTCCAATGATGAGAACCTGAACATCTCCTTAGACTACATAGACTCAAGCAGCCTTATCCTAAGGCCACCCCTGTTAACCCACTGGGCCATTTGTTGATGTGAAGCCAGGAGCTCCTTCCTCGATCGTAAAAAACCAAAGTCACCAAGTTTCTCCTCTCTGGTCTTGGAGCTCCTTCCTCGATCGTAATACCAAAGTCACCAAGTTTCTCATCTCTGGTCTTGGAGCTGCCAAAGAACTATTCTCACCAACACCACTTGCCATGTGAACGCAGCAATGGTAAAGAGACAAAGGGCGCTCCACTGAGATGGCTGTATCTAACAGGAACCAGCTGTTCATCATCTAAGCATCTCAGTCCTGTTGTGCATCAGCGATGGGCTCTACATCAAGCTGGCGGGGCGGGTTTCTCAGGGATAAACAGGGCTCAACTCGCTGCTTCCTGCAGGCCGCGGGATCCTAGATCAGACGAGCCCGAGATGTGACAGCAACATGGTTCCCCGCGCATCGCCGCCAAGCCAAACACGAGAGCCGCTCAGCTGCATTTCTGCTCTTTATATTATCTGAGCGTGTGGGATGGTTCGAATATAGTTAAATAGTCACAGTCTGCAGAAAGGAAGTTTGCGTTTCCACCGCTCATGTTGGCTACAAAGGTGAACTGGCATTTCACGTCGGACAGATCCCTCTATTGCACTGGACGCAAGGGAAGAAAATGATCAAGGGAACACGTTCTAAGGAGAATATGTTACTGTTACTTTACAGAGGAAGCGATTACTCATATAGGAGTAATGGCTGTGAATGACTTGTTCTGAAGCCTCTGGACAGACTCAGTTTTACATTTGCATCCCCCTTATGGCTGGAGAAAAGCCTGCAGGACGGCCTATGTGATGCTGCCGAGCCCACCACATGCCTCTCCTGGTTCCCTCCGTACTTTTGTCACCGAGCTTCCTGTTGTGCACGTGTTTACTTCCAAATCCTTCGCTGCAGTATTTAATCCGGGCTGCCTTCCCATAATTAATCTAACCCAGATCTCTCTCCATTTCCCTCTCTATTGTTCAACAACTGCTCCATTCTTCAGGGACCACAGTCATTTTAGTTTAGGCGCACATATGACAAGGTTTAAAGGTATCAAACGTGAGCTATTTAGTAACCTGACAGTGTGGATATGGACCAGTTTTTTTTTTCTAAGCTTTGGAATTTGCTGTAATCCTCTTATCCTAGATGCACGGTCATTCTTTACTAAAAGGCCTGAATTAACAACAGGGCAGGGACAAATGTAACACCCAGTGACATCAGCAGTTCTTTCAGCTTCATCACCAGCCCATTTGTAGGAAACCGAGATAGAGAAGTTCAGATGAAAGGCTGTGAAACACCAAAACCTGGAGAGAAACCCAACACCTCATTCAGAGCCAAGACGATATGGTGAAACCTCTTCAGTACAGTCTTTGATCAACTAATCACTAAAGAGAGCTCCACTACTGTATTATACTGGAATTCTTTAGCCTCAGATATACATTCCCCAATACCCTCATCCTACGTACTTGGCATGAAAAGGAAGCACTAGGCACGGGATAAAAGGGACGCTGACTGGACCGTGTTCTCGGGTTCCTACAGCTGCAGATCTGCTACTGTTTCCCAGGGCTGCATTCCTGAGTGGTCTAAAGCTTTCCCGCATAAACCCAGGAGCCCTCCAGTCCAACTCTGTCGCTGGGGAAAACATTTCCTTGAGCTTTCCTTCTCTTGTCTGGAGAGCAAATCAGCGTTTGTTTGTGTTTGAGCTATGGGTGCCATGGAGACAGGAGCATTCTCAGGCGTCGAGCATTCCATAATATTCTAATGCATTCGTTTTGTATCATACAGTGGGTGCTTTAAGCTTATGTTTTTGTTGTTCGTTAGAGAAAATGCGCAATAATGCATAGTATATGTAAAAAAAAAAAGATAACAGAGTTGCTAGTTAGAATTTGGCAACCGAAACAGCACAAATTAGACAATCAGATTACTCTAACTGTATAGTATGAATATCATTTAACACGACAGCTGTTTTCTTCAGGTAGATCCAAACAGCAGACAATTCAAAAAGGCTTAATGTCTGGGCCCAGTTTTTATATCAGTTAGTCCACTGTCCTTCAGCTCGGCCCTTTAGTTCAGAGTTTCAGCAGGTCGCCTGCTCAGGCGGAGTGTCCACGTTCCTCTGAGCCTCAGGGCTCATGGCCACCTAACAGCTTCACTGTCCAGGCAAGGCCACATCAAACAGCACACTTAAATGTGCATCTGGAAATAAAACTATGGTTTATGAATGCGTAGGTAACCAAGGCAGCAAAAATATGGAGAGGTTACACGCGCCACTAATAGTGGTGGAAATGACCAACTGGAGGTGAAACCTGGTGGTCTGTGTACTGTTGACTTGACAGCTTAATTGCTGATTCCAAGGAATCTCAATGACACAGACCTCCAGTGCTTCAGATTAGCTTGTACTAGATTAAGAGGCCAAATATGAATAACAATGAATATCGTGCTTGTCATTACCATACTGTTAATCAGGGGTCTCTTACATTTTGTAAGGGCCGCATTTAGCCAACACCACAAAAGCATGGGCCTGTGCATAATGTATCATAATTAGACAGATTGTACAGTAATTATTTGTTTGTTGTTATTGTCACTATAACAACCAACAAATAATCACTGTACAATTTGCCTAATCCGATAATGGTACTTGCTTCAACAAGTCTACGACAGTTTTATTTGTTTTTCCGTCGTGGCTCAAAACGTCTTCTACCAGATCAATCGCATCAACCGTAAACATCATCAACTTGTAATCCATGACATGTTTTTTAACTTTTGCTGAGTTCTGCGATACGGAGAATGACTGAATGGCAGAGATGCCATTGTTGCTTTTTCTTGTGCAGGCGTTGTCTTGTGGCTGGTAGTAACAGAACGATTGTAGGTAGACGGAACCGAACTGACTATTTTCGTAATCAACTTTTCGTTTTTTTTTAGCACTGATCATGTTTTTGTGCAAGCAGGCCTTACATATGCTGTGTTCCACAGAGGTAGTGTGCAGTAACAGAAGACCACAGATGGCAATGACAGCCTCTTTTCTGATTGGCCAGTGATGGAAGCTTTAGCAGCTTTATACATCCAAACACACTGTAGTAAGTTCTCAGCATTTATTCATGAATTTGAACTCATTTTATGTTTCTTACTATCTACCAAACTGGATTTACAAACGTTTCATGGACTGTTCTGTGTTTGTTGTTTTGTGTTTAGTGTTGGTTTCCATTTAAATGTTTTAACATCTGCTTTTGCCTTAATTTTCATTTTGTTCACATCTTGTTTCATTTCATCACAGAATAACCAGATGAAATAAGGATGCAGCAAGCCACGGAGGAGTCAACGGTGGTAAAAGCTCTCATAAAGGGGACCTGGTTCTGGGTGGACTTGCTTCGATGACACTGATTAGCCCTGGGGGTGCCAAGAGGTTAGTTTAACTGGCAGCCTCTCTTTCCTGTGTGGTGTGAGCACCAAAGGTGCAGCTCCTGAGGAAGATCTCCTCTATGCCCGATGCTTCAGACTCCTCACCAGCTGCTCCTCGTGTGCCCAGATTGCCCAAGGGCGCTCTTCCTTTGGGCACAGCCCGTGCTGTGTTCTGTGTGTCCTACTCTTCAAAGGGTTTGTCCTAGTGACACTTTGTTTCTGATAAGCCTCCTTCCTCCGCACCCCACACCTAGGACAATACCTCCTCCAGCACCTCCTCCTCCACCACGCTCAGTTCCCTCGACGATACTCCCTTCACCATTTCCTGCGTGCCATGGTATACCCCCATACCCCTCTCCCTCCCCACTCTGTGGGATCACCCCTCGTCTGGCTCCTGGCCCAGCTGTCCCTGTCTGGGCCCCTGATCCTGCCACAATATGTCTAGGACCTGCTGCCCACCCAGTTCGCCTGGTGAGATCCAGGTGTTTGGGCGAGGATACTGTAATGCTGTATTTAGTTTTGCCTCGTAATCAATATGTGTATATATACTCCAATTTGCTATTATCTACCAAACTCAGTGTGTGAATGTTTAATGGATTGTTATGTCTTCGTTGTTTTGTGTTTATCATTGCTTTCTGTTTAAATGTCTCGTTTTGCTTTTCTTCCCATTAAATGATTGTGTTCACAAAACCTCGACACATGCTTGCATCCTGTCTCATCACACAAATTCCACAGTCGTTAAAACTGTGTTTGCGAAGTCCAGAATATTCCACAAAATTCTGAACTAGTTCCCAAAAGGGGGATGATTGCTTCTCCAGCCATCGCCTAGGAATAGTAATACACAGTCTCTTTCCCTGCTGTCTCAAATATTTTCCACATAAAAGCTACTTTCATTCATTTTACTCTCTAGAATACTACTCTAGATTGCCAATCAGTCGAATTGAATCGAATTTAGAAGTTACAGCTGTCCACAACCAAGGTAGACCTTCTCTTTTGGACTTTCGCTTCACTCTAGGTCAAACGCATTGACTCTAAATCCTTTGGAGACACTATTACAGTATACTCGGTGGGACAAAGGTTGCTTCTGCAGCTCCCATTTGTCGCAGCCTTTTCATGTCTCCCCACCACCTTGTTCATCCATTATGACATCACTCAGCCCAGAACCAAAGGCCTCCCACTACAGTCCTTCTCAGACCTTCTCCAGAGTGCTTCTAATTTACTTAAATACCGTCTCCCGTTCAAAATGCAACCACATCGGAGGTTCATCTCAAGCATACAGCAAAAGCCAAACCTCAAATATGAAGTCTTAAAAGACTCCGAAAACCTGCATTCGTGTTGATTACATGTGCGAATAAATACCATGTGCTGTCATCAATGGACTACAGAAAACCAAGTGTGTGTGTGCAATATGTTGTGGTGTGATGCTGGTGGCTTCTGGTGGTTTGGCGCACAGAATCTCAGAGCTAAGTGGATGATTGCTGTACTTATGTGGTTTAAATATAATATTAAGTAACATGAAGTTTATTAAAATTTCAGAGCAAGCCTGCTACATATAGTGTTATATGTTTAAAGACCTGCACCTATTACAGAGGGGGGTGGGCCCATTGCTCAGTGCCTGAGTGCACTGTGAAAGGTATGTCCTTCCTGGCCATATGTATTAGTAGACTATTAACACTGCTATAATGGCAGAATGAAGTAACTCCCCTCTGAGTCACACAGCAAGTAAAGTCAATGAGACTGGTGGAGAGGGTCTGGAAAATTGGCATCAGGACAAGATGAAAAATTAGGTATGTTTTGTAGACAAGACATCTGTGACGCCACACGCAAAACAAAGAGCCCGAATCCCTACCCAAGCTTCCATCACATTAAGTCTGATGTCATCTTTTACCACCCCCTAGTTGCCATGGCTGCTTTTGATTCCAACCCAGGGCTCACTGTGTTGCATCATTGCATCATTGCATCATTCCATGGCAATGCGGAACTTCGGCACGTCAGAATCCTGTCAAAGATAACAAAGAGTCTCAGAAAAAAGGCTTGGTTAGTTACCGGGATACTTTTCACACCTTCAAGACTATGTGCTCTCAAAATTAACTAAAGAACAGGAAAAACATGAGGCTTGTTAGCAGCAAAGAACTGCAAAATGGTCTATAATCGAGTACTGTGAGTGCAGGTGGTGATGTTCATCTTTTATTTTAGTATCTTATGAAGTTATGAAGTCTTATTTTCAGTAGAAGAAGACCAGGCTGCCATATCTCTGTTATAATGTGACTGAAAATATAAATTGTCCTTTGTCCTCCGACACTGTCACAATGTCATTGTGCTGTTGAGTATGCAGCAAACTTGAAAATAGCTGGCCTGCCTTTAGAGAACTTAATCATGCAACCTCACGAATACGAGAGCAATACTGTCTTTTCACTTCTTCACATAGTGAATAGTTCTAAATGGACAGTATCTTTAAAGCGAAAACGTCTAAGGCCACTGAGGATCAGAGACTTCCCCCCCACACCATGCAAGCAGTTCAACCGCTGCTGTCACTACATCACATCAGCGTGATGTTTCTTCACGCTTAGATAACATGCAAGATCTGACGTGGGGGATCCATGTTCACAGATGTAGATCTAAGTACAATGACAGCAGCAATTACTGGTTGAAATATTTAAGTATAGATGTCGTAGAACTCGCCGAAGTCATGAATGGTTCTATTCCACATTCATTTATATAAATATGCATAATTTGGAGAATCTAATATATAGCAAACCGATCTAATCTCAGCATTCAAATAAACAAACAATAAATTAACAGTTTGCAAATGTAAAACATCAGTATTTTAAAAGCTGAGGTTGCAATATCGACATCAAGCAGACCCTCATATACTGTATGTATATATATATATATATATATATATATATATATATATATATATATACACACACACACACACCCGCCAGCTCTCAGCCACTGCTCCCAAACAACTGTTTACAGTATCACATACACCTCTGCCTTGTTTGTTTGATTACTCTGCTGCACTATTTCCAGCCCACAGGTACAAGTCTCCTGTCTCACCGAGTCACCTGTGCCTTCCCAAAGCCGCGAGGGACCTGTGTGCTCTTGATAGTGCAACCTCTGCTTTTAAAATACCCTTTGGCGTATTCCGTTTAGGAGGAGGATGCCCAGTCACACTCGTGTTTCGCTTCTCTTCCCCAGTGTGACAGATACATGCATAAAATCTCCAACTTGTTCAAGGAACAGATGTTTTGCAGGCCTGAGAAACAGGTTAGAGTGAAGTACTGTAACTGTACACAATGCAGTTTATAATTACAAAACTGTAAGTCATTAGTGATATCCCTTGATATTCAATAATGTTACTTTATTGTTTATTTGAATGCTGAGATTAGAACAGTTTTGCGATATACTTCGATCCTTCAAAGCCTCCATTAATTTTGTGTTCTGAGTTATTCTGAGTTGATAAGGTAGGCTCTATGTATTAGCTAAAGAAGTTTAGATATAAAAACTGCTATGTAATTGGAGAGAATGTAAGATTCATTTGGCTTTAAACTTAGACTACTCATTGTACAGGCGTACCATATACAACCACATTTGCCTTGCCTGCAGAGTTCTGGAAAGAACACTCTGAACCTTGAAACAGATGATGTAACACATGACAGATTTTTACTTCCTGTTTTTTCTATTCATTTCTTGTTACCATAGCACAGGAAGCAAGCCCAAACAAATAATTATTGGTTACTAGGGAAACGTGCATTTTTAACCTTTTTTCTTTCCTTTTTTTGTCTCCTCTTTATTTTCAGGGGCTGGGATTGGTGGGATCGGTGGTGGCCAACGGGCACAGCGCCGCCCAGTAAATTCATCCGTAGTGAAACACGTTCATTTCGACCATTTCCAACTTAAACAATATTTTATGCATGTAGTGATGCGACATTATAAGTATTTCATAAAACAGGCTGTTGAACAATACGTGGTGCTTGTGGTGACTTGTAGGTCAGGGTAATTACAGCAGGCACAGCCAGCCCAGTGGCAGTGTCACGCAGAGCCTTTCACAACTGGAAAGACTATAATGACTGTAAATATGGAGGACGACACTCACCTGTCTAAATGAAAAATGCAAACAAGAGGCTACCCTTCTGGGTAAGTGTCAGGACAGTAAGCAAAAAATGGATACCAAAATAATAATAATATTAATTATATTAATAATATTATTATTAATATATTAATATTCAATATTTTCATAGATGGGCATGATTTACCTTCATGGGTTTCCTTTACTCGTCTAACCATACAGGCTGATGCAGTGTCACAAGACTGCTGCTTTTCTCTTCCTATACTTCTCCAAATTATGATAAATATGCCTGTGTATTTTTGACGTGTGTCATGGCGTGTGCTGACAAGAATGTCGTCCAACCAGCGGTTGCTTCCCTGCACTAGACATCCTCACCCAGTTGCACTGGGTGAAAGTGTGCTGTGGGTCTCCAGGACGACTGTGCTCTTCTGCACTGACTGGGTAATGGGGCCGTTCCTCACACAGACTGGCTTTACTGTCGGTCTTCAAACAGCCGATAGCATTGGTGCGGAGTTGACGGCATAGAGGCAAATGGAGGAGAAAACTGGGATAACAGTAGCGAACACACAGCGCTCTAAATTTCATCTGCAGTTCATTTTTGTGATGCCATGGGAGAAAAGACTGAATTTATTACATTAAAAGCTATTTCACAAATGTTCTGACACAGGTATTCAAAACATCTACATTTACAGCACTGGCCAGACAATCAAACTTATCAGTACAGGACACTTCCTGGGAATTGAACCCACAGACTGTGTAATGCCATGCCCTACCAGCTACAAATACCAAATGTGAAATGGTCACCACGATACCCATCCAAAACCATGTCACCATCCAGTCTTAACATCCGCTACCAAAACGTTTAGCTTGTGTTATCGTGAACGTCGATAAGCTCTGGCAGGAAAACCCCCATTCTTGGGCTCCTTAGGGGACGTGCTTAACACTCACTGGCTCTCTTAGGGCTACACCACTCAGCACATGAGCTACAGCAGAGCATATGAAAGCGCTGGGGCTGAGTAATCTCACAGTTTGTTCATGAATAACTACTGATAACACAGAGAGCCCTATTAAACACTGACACCTTAGCCATTCATCAGAGCTAACGTGCATTCTTAAGGAATGTGGGATAAAGCAACCACAATGCCATATGGCACGATAGGGCTGATTTGTGAAAAGATGCACGAAACACTGAAAGAATCTGTGTGTGCGTGTGTGTGTGTTTTGACTCATCGTGTCATTATCGCTCTAAACCATCTGCTTTTCCAGGCCACAAAAAGACCAGACTAATGTGACTCTGTTCAGTCCACCTAAGCCCCTACAGCTAGCTGCACAGAAGTTATGACCTCAGCCCCGTCAGTGTTGCAGGGGCCTTGATTGGCTAATCAAAGGCGGCTGTGTTTGTTTGTTTTGTACTCTCCACTCCACTCTACACCCTGATCCATCATCCACTCACAAAATACCCTGCTCATACAAATGTTCCATAAGATTTCTACAAAAACACACAGTCCTGAACTTTCAGGGAGAAAAATTACAGGAAATCGAAAGCTGTTAAAAATATTTGCATAGCCAAGTGAAATACTGTAAGAAAACATTGGCTTGCCAAATCCTTGCAGACAGATACATGATCATGGATTCCCTCCCCCAGAGTTGGACTGCACTAAACATTTGTATCTCTCTTCATTCCAACCATCACTTTTAAACAACATTAACTCAAAATGTTGCAGAATGCCAAAAAATAAGTCTGTCATGTGCCTGTAGTGCCTGCCTAGTACGTCTGCACTGCAGAACAAAGACTGCTGTCTGATTCTGCCTTGCTTTGATTGTACTTTCAGGGATTACCTGCCACCCTACACACCTGCACCATGTCTGCCACAGTGGGGGGTTGACAGGCATTAGAGAGTCTGCGGGTGTTGAAATCTGATAACCGTGCTGGCATTAGTGGGGGGTTGAGGGCAGGGCTGGGCGACGACGGTGCCCACGGAAGAGGAGGCGCGGAGGGAGACAAAACCCCCCACACAGCTGCAGGCTCCCCCGGACACGCTGCCAACAGCGGCAGGGAGGGAGGAAATTAATCTGGACGGAAAGTCCTTGACGGGAGAACGCTGGCAGCACAGGGGTGGAGATGAATCAGAGGTTGGGTGCTTTTAGGGCGGTGCACCCATGAGGAGGAGATTGGGGGGGGGGGGGGGGGTAGGTGGGGCAGAACTAGGGTAGCAGGATGGGCTGGGAAGGGCAGCCTGGTGATAGGGGCCCTGAGGAAACACTGGTGAGGCTGATCTATGCCACGCACGGACAGACGTGCCAGAGACACAGATGGCCTTTGAAGTCTCCCACTGATTAATGTGGATATTTAAAAACTTTAACTGAGACAAATATTTTATAATTTATTTCAGTTTTGAAATATTATGTAACACCAGCTGATTACCAGGAGAGAGAATTTTTGCATCAGCTGAAATACATTAAGCTGCATCATCTGCAAGGAATCTGCATAATACAATTAGCAAAAAAAAGGGAAAAACAGACATGAAAGAAACACAGCCCCCAGATAATCAACACAAAAATGCCACAGCAATGAGGTCAGTGTGTGCTGTCACTCATAATGTGAGTTTATTATTCATGTCAAACAGTGTGCATGTGCGTGTGTAGGCACACAAATACTTTACAGTACATGAAAAACAAGTGGTTGCTATGGAGTGTTTGGTTAACATGGGCTGCTCTGAGGTTCTGCTATCTTTTCTGGGATGAATCAACAACATAGAGGCCAGTGGAAGCTTGCAAGGGTGTTTATCTAATGCACACTGACTGCATGCATGCAAAACACACACACTTATGCAAGCACCAAATTCAATTTCAAAGTAATTCATTTTCATAGAAAGTCAGGGAGCTATATTTGAATCAGAAATACCCGTAGGGAGTTTTACCCCCTGTCCATTGCTCTCTCTGAAATATGCTACTGGATGTCGATGTGTCTCACCTAAAATGACAAAAGAGTATACAATGACCGCCATTATGCCTGGTAATTACACCTTACAAGACATTATAACAATGATTTTCACAACAGTATAATAAACATCATGTACAGGGCATCCAGTTTATTGAATTGGGCACAAACTATATATAAAAACACTATTGAATCCACAGATTAAAGCAAATGCCTGTATACTCAAGCACTGACTAGTTGATTAGTGGATTAAAGACCTAATCAATCAGTTTTCTCCCCCATACCGCTTAAAAACACAGGAACCCAAATAGCGAACAGGCACCAAAATATTGAACCTTTACATGTCAGTGGAGTATAAATGCTAAATTTCATACAAAGTAAGTATAAAGGGTATAAAACAGTCTTGTGACAATTTTATGGTCCACAAAAAGAACCACTGAGAACATTTAAACACCTCCAGCATCCGCCTCCTATATTCCTGGACTTCACCTAATTGATCCCTACTGTACTGCAGTGGAAAATATTCCACAGGACAAATTCAGAAAAGACGCAAGGACTTTGAGTTGGGTTAATATCATAATCGATGAGTAGATTAACTATGATAAACATTACTGAACTTAGTAAAACAATACGTTTGTAAAGACAATGTTAAGCACTCTTGAGTTATACCTTCTAAAACTTTCACCAATGCACCCTTGAATAAAACCGGTGTCAAATACTCATGCGCGCATGCACATACACACATACAAGGCGGGCGCCGAAACTGTGCCTCTCCCTCTTTCGCCGTGCGCAAACTATTTCCTCCTCGATATAAATAAGCGGATGGAGATCATCCGTGCAAACCGAGGCGTGGTTACTGGCAGGTGGACCGTTGCTGTTCTCATTTGCTCTGCATCGTAACTTTCTACACCAAGGATTTTTTCTTTTGCGAGGAACTTTACTACAACTCTGTCAACATGCCCAAATGCCCAAAGTGCAACAAGGAAGTATACTTTGGTAAGAAACCATACTTTCAATTAACATTGCTTTGAATGCAACACACGCCATTTAAAATGAAAATAACACATAATAACATAAGACATGTTGTGACACGTGCATATCAAGGGCGTTATATTAATATCTGCAGTGCATAAAAATGTGCGTCAAGGAAGCATGCAGAAACTTTTTTTAAGGTTGAGCTCATTTCCTGCTTTTAGTGAAACATAAATCTGGTAGGGTTAGAGTTAGAGGGGCAAGTTTCCAATATGGTTATCGCCCTTTTTGCTTAAAAATATCCAACTTTAATTTTGGTGAGTTATAAAAACTGAAGACTTGTGATAATGCCATGGCTCGCATGTCCGCAGTTGGCCCGCTGATGATTCCCCTTAGCACATATCACCATAAATGTGGACATGCATGAATAAATTTAAAGTTTTAACAGAGGGATAAAAAAATATTACCGACAGTCTAAGAATCTGTTTTTGCGCTGGAGGACAAAAAATATTATTTTTGTTCACTACTTTGTGTGACACGTGCTCTATCGGGGTGAAGCCACTTCAAAGGAAACGGTTTGATGTAGTGCGTTCGCCTATTAGAGTCCCTCTTAAGAGTTTCGTAACAGTGCTAAAAGGCGCCCAAACGTGTTCTCGTGCTTGATTTTTTTCTCTCTCTGCTCAAACATAACGGTAACGTCTGGGTCAGCAGCGGCAGTTCTATTCCTCTTCCATAGGGTTTTTCTCTGTGGTATTAGGGCCAGCCTACAAAGCTGTGCCTCTGTCTGGCCTTCAGGACACGGTCCTGTCAGCTGGATGGACTGACCCTCCACTCAGTCTGTTCCTCCTCCCTCCATGCAGATTAACCGACCAGCCGCAGCCAAAGTAAACGCCGCAGTTTTTTATTTCTTTTTTTAGGCTACTAAAAGCAGACCTTTTTTTTCCTGTACTATTTGTCTTATTAGCCTCAAAATCCTTAGCTCTTATCCATCATTGTGAAGGTTTCAATGGCTGGATATACTTTAGCTTTTTGTCATCTGTAAGGCAGCAAAACCATCTGAACTACTAATGTCTTTATATTCTCATCACGGCTAAAAGCCACACACACCTTCTTCTTTCTACTTTAATTTGGATTTTATTATATTCCACAGAAGCTACTTTCAGTGTACCAAAGCCAAAAACAACCCAGCTTCTCTGTTGCTAATTGCGCTTTTAATAGCCTCCGCTCACTCACTAGGGCACTAATGTTCAGATGGAAGCAATCATGCTACCACTGCCTCCCTGATGGAGGCTGAGCATTGTCTTCATCCAGACGGACAAAAACAACCAAATCTGCCCTGAGAGGAATCCAACCGCCCACAGCTGCAAATACAGTCAGCGTGCGAAGGGTGGCTGATGAGAGCGGAGAACAATTCTCATACTGTCTTCCAATAATCGCAGTAGAACAGGGGGGGAGGCACACATGCATTTCTGATGAAGAGATTCGGTTATGAAAAATACCTGAAGAATACCAGAGAGCCGGTGAGGACAGCCGCTGAAGTGCTTGCTGTTCCAGTGACGGTGAAATGCCCCTGCACTGCTCATTCACTTTCATGTGAAGGGCTTCCTCTGAATGCTGGAATTGAGAAGTGAGACGGAGATGAAGACAGGCCATTTTAGATACATATTCACCATTAAATCAGTCTATTTTAAGGCAAGGAAAGGTCCAGATGATGAAGAAATAAAATGTAGTGCAGGAACAATTTCCATTCTTTGCTGTCATTTTCCTCTCGGTGGAGAGATTTTCCATGGCAGCGTGTGTGTGTGCTTTGGACAAACGTTCAGGCTTTGAGGTGTGTATTCAGAACTCTGATGTACAGAGCAGATCCTCCGCACAGTCCATCACTAAACTGTTGAAGACATAACAGTAAACACTTAAGGCTCCACCCTTTGCCAACACACACACACACACACACAACCACGGAAGCCCATCTGCACACAAAAGCTCGGCATGACACGGCTGCGCTGCAAACTGTTGACTTTTGCACACGGTCTTGTTTCAACTTGGCCCATGGTAGAAATAATAATGGGTAATGACCCACTGTTAGATGCAAACTGCAGCAATTGCATGTCTAGGCTGTGAGTCAGTTAACCAATCCCTTTTCAAGACTTTGTGTCCTGAAGGAGGCTGACCAGAATAACTTAATAGACTGTTCCCTCATGACCCTTTCTGTTCTGTTGACTTTACAGTTTGTGCTGGTGTTCAACAGCATTTCATACTGTCCTAAATTTTCAGTAACAACTTTCCATGGGGACTGTACACAGTCGCATCTTTCACAGCTATAGCATGAGGCATTACCGGTCAAGCCACCGGAGCCGAGCATGACCATATCACACACACAGACCGCAGCACACACACACAGCCTTTAATGCGTGCTGAGGTGCTTTTGCACCTTCAGTCCTGCTGCTTGATGGAAACATTTGTCATCACATTCACTTTGCAGGAGCCTGAATTTGGGCCCCGTGGACCCTAGACATGTTGGGTACAGCAAGGCCTTTGAAAAGCAGACACGTTCTCGATGTGCACAATGTAAAGCTTTGACATATGCCCACTGCTCCGGGAACGCGTGTTCAGTCCAGATGGGTTAAATGCAGAGACGAATTTCCCTAAGGGAATTAATAAAGGTAGTTCTTCTTCTCTTGTTGCTGAAGACATAACTCTCCGACAGCTTCTCCTGAGTATCCATGAGCTGCAGTTCCTCACTCTAGAAAACATCTCATGACACAGGCCTTTCTGTCCTCGCCTTGTTTTATGATGACTGTCATGGTGGTTGTTTATGAGAATCTCATGGTATCTCCCATGCATGGCCCCCAGATAATGCCGCTCTTTTACTGGCTTATGAGTGGTTGGAGTGGGGTTGTGAATTCCTCGGGGAGCGTTCCTTTTCTGCAGCTACGCCCATGCAATGTTCTCTCTACCGTGACTTATCTGAAGGAGTGGGAAACGTTTTTGTGATGAGCTGGACTGATTTGACTACGCTTGGCTCACAGCTGCAGATTGATCTCAGTGATCTTATTGTACCTGCCAATAAGACAGCATGCCTCCACAGAGGCAAATAGTCTTCGTTGTGGTATTTCAACCAAATGCATATGTTAGATTCCATGTGCATTGCATCTCTTCTCTCAATCTAATGCTGACTGTGTTTTAATATCTCTGTAGATAACTGCTGCATATTGGTATTGCCTTTCAGCGGAGAGGGTGTCATCTCTGGGGAAGGACTGGCACAGACCATGCCTGAAGTGTGAGAAGTGCAGTAAGACCCTGTCTGCTGGCTCCCACGCAGAGGTAAAATGGCGATTATATATAAAAAAAATACCTGTGTTGGACCTGTGTTGATTTTTGGTGTGGATGAAGCAGTCAAAATAATGTCTGGAGCACCAGTAGCATCATGGCGCAGGTTAGCGTGCATATGTTTGCCTTGCTCCAAATCCTTTACCATGACATAATCCGTTTCCTTTTTTTAGCATGATGGAAAGCCGTACTGTAACAACCCATGCTACTCTGCGCTCTTTGGACCCAAAGGTGAGTAAACGTTCATCATTGTTTTGGAGTAGAGCTCTGTACCATTCAGACAGTTATTTATCAACTAAGATCATCTATTTAAGAAAAGTCTCCGCTTAAAGCACTCAAATCACATGCTCCTTTCCGAACTCAGACAAACAGTCTTGATTTTCCAAGCCTGAATTCAAAGTTCATATCTTGACTGTTTTTTGTGACACCTTTGGCCATACCTCTTATATCATGCATACCACGTTGCTTCTGCCACATTTGCAAATGTTAATAAGCCCTTTGAAAGGATTCTCATATCCACTGACTACAGTTCTAAAGGCAAAGTCTATGGCTCCCAAACTGTCCCTGTTTTAAACAGAACAGAGTCATGCGATCGCACAGCACTACTGTTGTGACATACCACCATTTCTATACAGAACACTGGTTCAAATGAATTTGTCACTCATTCTTTCTCTCCTTCTCTTTCCCCCCTCAGGATTTGGACGTGGAGGCACTGAGAGCCACACATTCAAATAGGTTCTGCAATAGGTGAGCTTCTTTCTCAACGTTTTCTCTCTCTCTCAAGTCCCTGTCCTGAAGGCTTTTGCACTAGGAATTTCCATTGATGATACAGTCCAAGGCCAGTGCCTAGAAAAACAGACAGAGTTCTGTTCACCACTATTTCAATTCATCTGATAATGTCGCGTTTATGTTGGCTGTGCTTTCATTTCAATTACAGGCTCCCTCCCAGCAGATCCAAGGGTTTCAGTGGACTGCCAGATACCGTTCAACTGCCTTTTTTATCTATGTATTGCTAAACAAAGTGACCAATGCAAGCCATTTCAGTTTAGACATACCAGTTTATCACCACTGACGGCCAGTTTACACCAGACTATGCCTAATTTATGTCCAGGAAATGGGTCCTGTGTTTTTTTTTATTTTAAACAATTAACTGTAGTTTCCTATAACACAAAAGAATGATGTTTTGAATAGTTTTGAAGTGCTATTCAAATTGTTGTTTTTTTTCTAATTAAACATTCAATTTTTCATTTGAAGCAGTGTTCTCTCACAGCATTTCACAATTGTACTTTGTCACACACACTCTCCTTTTCTTCAACAGTTTTTATTCTAGAAAAACCTTAACTCAGAAGATGGCAGTTACAGTATTACAATTTAAACAGCTAAAAAGCTTGGAACAAAAACATTGGTGCTTACGAACCGCACTAGAGAACCAAGAAAGTTCTCTCAACAAATGCCACATTTTTATCATTAGTCAAGTCAATACTTTCCTCTGGATTAATTCGTTCAATTCCTCAAAACACACTAAATAACTCAATGGTATTTATGCTTATCCTTATATGGCAACATTCCTTCACATGCGCATCAGACGAAATCCTCAATTCTAGAACAGTCCCACGCCCATTTTAAGACGACTGACTCAATAGGGAAGTCTGCATGATGCTGGGGAGTCGCGGTAGTCACACCGAGCCCTGGTTAGGCTG
The DNA here is from genome assembly GCA_020368025.1 of Brachyhypopomus occidentalis. Lineage (NCBI taxonomy): Eukaryota > Metazoa > Chordata > Actinopteri > Gymnotiformes > Hypopomidae > Brachyhypopomus > Brachyhypopomus occidentalis. The sequence continues at coordinate 9,182,237 of JAGXOD010000002.1, read as the reverse complement.
TGAGGCCAGCCGGACCCTCCCACCCACTATGGACCACTCTCCCCGTCACAGACATGCTGGCAGCAGCTTCCTCCCACTGTCACAGGACAGCTGTCACCATGGTAACAGACACAAACAAAACCCAACAGAGACCCAGCCAACACACCCTGTCTCTCTCTCTCATGCCTTTGCCCTCTGAACAAAGACCTTTTATTTAACCACAGACTGTCCATACAGGGACAGTATTAGATAACTTTTTCCCTTAATGTCAGTCCCAGCACCTCACTGACACTACAGACAGATTAAATGATACATTAATAAACATAAATGACCTATGCAGCTGTTCTCTCCCCACCACCACCACCACCCTCGCCCTCACGCTGTTGTGGCTCACACAGGAAGTGCACACTTACCACATCTCTTGCTTCTGAAGAAATTGCACATTTTACTCCAACACTGACCAATAGGCCAAATCACTGACACCGACTCTCTGGCAGCTGAACTTGAAAGCAAATGCTATTTGAATATTTGTGTCCTTTTAACTACTGTCATTTCTTTAGCCAGTGATTTGGCTCAGGTCAACTATGTAGTGTAATAATAAAAGGCGTTTGGGCTGTTCAACTCTTGCACGTCAACGAGCTACATCAGCGGGATGCATTCCCAGTATCTGGTTTTATGACAGGATACTTCCCAACCTCCCTTCGGTATAAAACATTCAATCTAAACGTTATAAGACAACTGAAACTAAACGTGAAACTAGGCGGGAAATGGCGGCGATAAATAACTGCTCTTAGTAGTTTAAGTTACTGTACTGTCTAAACGCTCATTTTACCTGCCGACTACCTGATTCACGTCTGACTTGGATCATAGTTTGCATGTTCTGTTCTGCCAGGTTGAAATTAATGCTGATCCTATTTGCCAAGGTCGCTTTTAAAACCGTCGCTTTTATGTCATACCATCAAATTACGTGATCCGTTTCAGCAGGCTTATAATTTTGACTGATACCACGTGATCAATCTTTTCTGCGTTCTGCTACTGTGCAGACTTGGTGCAAATGGATAGGCTACACATAGCCCTCCTACTGAATAAACACAGTTACCGTCTCCAAAGAAGCTAACCTGACATTCAACTCAAGCCCCCGCGGTTGAAGACGCATTTGAATTGAAATTGACGTAGGCAGCCATTGCGTAGCTCACCTTCACATTAAATGTTATTTATATCAGATGTATTCATATCACTGTCCTCAAGGTACTGGTCATACAGATTCAGGTGTGAAGACAACGTGGTAAACCAGGTACAGTAAAAATTTAACTTTGAGATTAAAAAGTTCAAGAGTGGATTTGAGGTCCAGATTTGATACCCTAACACTGCTTTATATGAACAATCATTCCATCTTCGCCAAACAACCTAGTTGATTGTTACTCTATAGCTGATTAATGATCATTGGGGTTAATGTTACATACTGGGATAAAGTGACATTCTGGTGGTAATGTAGCCAACGGTCTCATGTGACAAGATTAGCCATTTTAATGCATACGGTTCCAGATATAAATTATTATCTGTGAAATCTACAAATGTACACAGCATGACGTATTTTCCCCGAGAAATAACCACCAAGGGAGTAGCTGCAGAATAAAATGTCCATTTTCCAAATAAATCATATGGACGTGTTAATTCAATAGGGCAGCAGAAACAACGCGCTATTCATAGCGGATAGGCGGGGGACTCGATGCAGAAGCTGGCCTTCGTTTCTCTAATTGACTGAACATGGAACTTATTTCCCGGTCTCTCGTCCCTCTCCTACGTCCTCCCCCCTCCTCCCGTCGACGGGAATGACTGAGAGGAACTGGAAGTGATTACGCCCGTTGGATGCATCTGCCTCCAGTGCAGTGCCGCTGTGCAGATGTGCTATAATGAGCACGCTAGTGTTTGCTAACGAGGGCCCGTACAAGGAGCGGCAGGCCCGCCTGTGCTGCCTTCGCCAGCGTGAAGCAGATTGGTGCATTTCCACCTAAGATGCTGTTCTGATCTGGAAACAGGTCAGACCTCCAAGAAGAATACCCATGCCGTGCGGTCATAATTAAATCCACGAGGTAATTCGAGAGGGCGGGGCTACGGAGACCCTGACTCCTGTTATTCGGGTTTATTTAGGTTTCCTATCGAGAAGGTGATAAAATTAGCAAGGCAAACGAGAGACGTCCGATAGCCTTGGCCCGCTATTACTTTAATTACAGTGGTGCGTGGGAGCTCATGTCAGTTCCTTCCGCAGTTCCTCAGTAAATGCCTAGTTTACGATCAGTTATTTCCTTGTAGAGGTATAGGCCTATGCGCCCAAACACAAGTGACTGTACATTGGGTCTCTGTAGAAGTTTATTACTATTATTACCTTGGAGGTCTGTTAGATGTCTACTGAATGGGTACTTACATGCCCATTGTTTGATAACATTGTGGCTACAAACGGTTTGGAGACTTAGGTCAAGTGGGTCAATGGCTGGAGGACTTAGGCCAAGACCTTATGACCTAAATGATAAACAAAAGTGGGATCCCCTTGAAATTAAGACTTTATATAGGCTACACAGTATAAAACAATTACAGCAGAAGGACAATAATAAAAAAAACTGATTATGTCTCCACTAATTCTGATGCAACAAATAAAGAACGGGCACGCGACGTGAACAGGACAATAGCAAATGGTCGCTAAAAAGCGCATTTTGACACTCCTGACCAAGATTCAAGTTTATTCGTCATGTGCACAAGTTATTGTACGTTGAAGTACTTGTCTCTGAAATAAGCATCTGTCTCAGTTTAGTTACCGATTGTTTTTTTTTTTCGTTCAAGGTGCCATTATGTTTTCTTGATGAAACGCTAGCTGAAAATAGAGCCCAATTGTCAACGAATTTGGTATTTTTGGCGTGCTATGTCTCGTAAGATGACGTGAACGCAGCAGGTTAATCCAACCATAATGGCAGAAGAGAGCATGGAAGTTTCCTACACCATCCTTGCCTATACTTTAAATAAATTTATAAATTTATAAACTATAAATTAAGATTCTCCCCAATCCAGACGTAGATAACTGGTTAATTCAGTCCTACAATTCAGTCTAGTGTTGCTGATTTATGATGACATTTATGGAAATGATGTTTGGTCCCTCCATTTATAATCTAGAATCCAACTGTACCTATACCTGTATTAAATGTCCGTAAAATAAGATGAATTCCATCTGACACTGCCGAACTCTTCACTGCGGACTGCTTGTATAGCCTATGTTATCCTTTCATATCCTTTAGCCTATCGCATTATCCAGACTTAAAGCTGAAGGACAGTGTATCTTTGCGCATAGTCAATGTATAGAATTGCACGCATAGAATGGAAATTCTTTCCCAGAATGCCAGTGTCTTATTTTGGCACTTCATCCCAGTTCCCGTCTACACGCTGGACCCAGGGGACACACCACAGCATCATCCTACTCACTTTCTACATTTTCTACGCCATTTCACATTATCCCTTAACATCATAGATCCTCTGGAACGCCAGGATCAAGTTTTCTTGATTAATTGCCTTGAACCCACTTGTCTTAAAACCCCTCGAACTCACTCAGGGGCATAAACAAACATGCGAAGTGAAGAGCTGATTAATCAAACCTGCCGTGTGACTTCTGCATTTGCAGCAGCTGTAAATCACTGAACACATTATGATTATAATTTTTATTTAAATAGTCGTGACTGTTCTTGTATAGTAAGAACAAAGTGAACTCAGAAACAGCTCACTGCACTCCAAGGTGAAATTCCAACAGTTGACTGGCCTTCCACTAGTTATCACAGAAAAGTTCCATTACTCGGGGAGCGTTTTTGCAATAGTTTCACCATTCGAAAACCTTTCGAACATTTCCCAAAGTTCCTCACAGGAAGCCGAAGCATACGGACAAAACAGTACCGACAAACTAGTATTAATTTAACGTATTTTATGAAACGGCAAGAAATTATTATTTCGTCTGGCCAATTTTAGATTTTTGCCTTTGAAACTGAACCTGATAAACATGCGAGTGGCAAACAAATAGGTATTTTTTGTTTGTTTTCTTGCCTGTGCAGGTAAGGCTTTGCATGAGTCTTGTAGTTCAGTCTTTTTGACAACACTGCCATCTTGTGGTACCGTTCAACACGATTTTGAACTTTCCTCCTCAACCATTAAATTAAAATAAAAATACACACTACTATAATATACAGTCATAGTATCCCAATATGAGTTTACAAAGACTGTAATTATTATATTTATTCCAAAACAAGTAATAATTTGAACACAAATAAGTTATGCTGTAGTAAAAAGCACTCTCCATGTTCACCATTAGTGTACAAGCCCCTATGAAAATAGCATAGAAAGTACTCATATTTATATATATATATATATATATATATATAAAAACACATTCACAATATATAAGCATTTTTCCATTTCCCTTGGCTACATGAAAGCAAGAAGAGCTCTCCGTGGCAACAAATCCTGCATTTAATTCATTTAATTTTCTGATAATCATATCTTAAAAAATCTTGGCTAGACCATTTTTTTATCACAATGCCTCCTGCACTCATGAAAGAGCAGGTCAATCTCTTCACAAGTCTTCAACAAATACAGACTTTAAAAAGAAAATTTCAACAGAGCAGGAAGCTTCTTTTTCTCACTTGGCTCCGAGTTTGAAACAGGTTTGATTATTGGTGCAACACCTACACACACTCACACATACAAGAGCATGTGCATGCAGGTGTACAAATACCCAGACATCTGCAGCCTCCCACAGTGCAACAGATACACACACACCAACACACACGCACACACACAACCCTCATATACACACAGAGTGCATAGCAGTCTCAAGTGTGATGTGCAGTAATAGGAACTGTTACTCTGGGCTGCAAGCTTCCACATGTCACTGTTCTTAAAGGGGTGGTGGGGGGGGGTGCTCAACAGCTTCTTTGCCATGGTAACACAGCAGAGTGAAAGGTGGCAGGGAGCTCTTCGCCCCTGCGGAGTAATTCACAAACATTCAGCGTCACACTAGAGACACTAGATTTGTTCTGGATATTTCAAACGCTCTTGTTCACTGTAGGCCGCAGCATGGTTAGGTTCAGGTTAGACTAGGAGTTTGGGAGGGGGCGTTTGCATCAGCAAATAGTTCTATTGCACTTCCAGGTTCTGTTACTGTCGTCTGTCTTCTGGTATGACAACTCAAAAGGCCTATACATTGCAAAACAAGTAGCAAAAGTCTTAAATAAGTCAAATGAGAAAAAGAACTTCAAAGCAAACGTTACCCTGCAAAAAAAAACAAACAAAAAAAAACAGTACAATGATGATAAAGATAATCGTAACAATAATAATTAACGAATATATCAAGAACAACGATACTTTGCGAGATATAAAAAGGAACCTTTGTAAAATTGATTGTCATGTAAAGATAAAAAGTGTCAAAAACATCCAAGGCATTAGCAAGGTGGCTATCAGAAACTGTAAGAAAACGCACAGGCCAAAGTGACGGCACTACAAAACCCAGAAAGATCAGGGGCACGAGCTCAGAAGCTTTTGGCAGTTGACCGGGAAAGACACTCGCGCACAAACACATGAACAGTAAACACCAACTTCTGTTAAGTACAAACGAAGAGAGAAGGGTGTCCCGACCCGTCCGAACTCCGCTCCTTTCCCGTCACTATGTCCCGCAGTGTCCACGGCACTGCACGCGTGGCAACCGTCGTCCTGGTGGGCAGTGACCATTTGGGCTTGAGTGTTGGTGGAGGGCCGGCCCAGAGCTCCTGAGCTCTTCATTGGTCGGTGTGTGTGGGAGGAGTCTGAAAGTGCTGAAGCACAGTGCTTGGTCCCGCCCCCACTATGTGCACTACATGCAGGTGCGTGCACGTCGCATTGGCTTGTACTCCCTGGAGCCCTATGCCTGAAGATAAAGCCCTGAATGCCTCTGGGATGCACATTCACACTCTGAACACATGCATACACATCCCCCACACACACACACACACACACACACACACACACATACACACACTCAAGGGAGTAAGCCAGTCCCTGTTCATCCACTCCAAGTCCTGAGAGGACGGCCAGACTCAGCCCAAACCTCCAAATGGCCCGACAGCGTACGCCAGCTCTCCGCTAGTGCCAGTCTTCGTCGTCTGCATCCTCCTCCTCGTCGTCAGTGGAGTCGTCGCTGCTGGTGCGCCTCAAGGCTCCCTGCTCCCCCCGCGCGCCGTTCTGCTGCGCCGCCAGAATTGCGGCCGCGGCCGCCCGCTCCTCCGCCTCCCGTTGCCGTAACGCCGCCGCCTTCTTCTCCTGCTCCGCGTGGCTCTTCATATGGGCACTGCGGCTCTTCACCTTATAGAACACCCTGCAGAACGAGCAGGTGCAGAGAGAGAGAGAGAGAGAGAGAGAGAGAGAGAGAGCACACGGGTTACGTCAGGCTGCCTGCGCTGGGGTGCTGCTTGCAGACTCAGGGCGTCACTGGGGTCCTCCGCAGGGTCAAGCAGCCGGACATGTTTGGTGTCCACATTTTCCTTCTTTACATTTGCACAGAAAACACAAGGCTAGTGCAGATGACCAGAGTCGGAATGGCGCCCCCTCCAAAGTTTATGCTAAAATCTTCAAACTGCTTTGAGTTTCTCAAATAAATCTGCTTATGTGGCTTCTGAGACTGCAATCCGACACACTTTTAATCTATAAACACAGAAAAAAGTATGGACTCAGTTACAGTGGTCATTACTAGAATGATTTTTTAAATTTAATTCAATGAGTCATGCTATTGCTACAGATAAGGATGCAGACACAGGGCTGATGTGTTAAAGCACGCAGACACGGGGCAAAGGGAAGCACCCGACATATCTGGTGGGAGAGGACTGACAAACAGCTCGTCCTAATGCACGCGCAGATTGTGGCGGGGGAGCATGGCGGAGGGAGAAGTGGGAGGATCGAGGGAGAAGAGCACAGACGCGCGGGCCGAGCACACGGCACCAGCAGCGGCCGATGGTGAGTAGGCAGGAGTACAAAGCGTACGGGGCATTTTCATCTTCTCACCACTCACGTGCGTACACAGGCTCTCACACACACACACACACACACACGCGCGCACGCGGGAAATGCGCACAGTCGCTGGGTACGATTGCGCACGGCCCGGAGGGCATGGCATTTAACATCGTTTCAGTTGCTAAGAGACCGTTGATAAAAAAAAAAAAACTAGGTCTTTTGTTGTCGTGGCGGAGAAGATCTCCTTCCGGAATCAGACGCCGCCGTCGCATTTGCTGCTCCCTCTCGGACAGGCCGTGATCGATTGCGCCCCAAAGCACGACCTGGCCCTCCTGCTCCCTCTGCATGTAGCACTGACACATGCACGGCACATTAGCAGAAACTGTGCAGTGTTATCGTAGCAAAGCATGATATGGCGTCAGACGCGCATGAAGGGACTGGGGAAAATGGGGAAATCCCAATGAGCAAATCCTACATATTGTGATTCACCTTACATAAAACACACACACACACACACACACACACAGAGGCTGGTGAACCCTTCGTACAACATGGTTCAAGAATGGCCTGACATGAAATTATTTGTTTGCTGTAGCAGGTGACCACGTTCATTCATCTAAACACCCCCAGGCCACTCGTCAGGGTCAGCCGAGGTTTGCCGGAATGCCCATGGCAGGGGAGAAAACAGGGATTAGTTGGAGAGCTCAATTATTTTGCACTTACATCTCCGCCATGACAGCGCTGCTTAAGCCAAGGCAGTGATGCCACTTAACAAAGCTTTCATCACGCAGCCCTAAATCCCACTCAGAGCTGCTGAGATGCAGAGATGTACTTGACAACTTTACCAGGCTTTAAATCTGTGTGCTCGGCGGGAGAGGAGCACTGCTCAGGCTCACACTACATCTCAACCTCGACAGCTACACGCTCGTCCTGCTTTGATACGGTTCCCACGGCAAACCACCCAGAGCTGAACCATCTTTGTGCCGTTGAGTAACCTCTCACAGCCTTGATTTCTGCCCAGCTGGACTCTTCGCTTCTGGTCTTTACTTCGCACTGCTATATGGATTACAGGCTTTGCTGAAGGAAGCCCCAAAAGGTCCCCTCCTCTTTACGCACGACTCTGCCGGGGTAGTTTGCGTCCCCCGAGGACGGGCGTCTGTTTGACTCTCACCTGCCGCACTTCTTGCAGGGGAACTCCCCCTCCTGCCCCACAGGGGCCTTGGTCCCGCCGCCGCTCTTCCGCACCGTGCTCTCGGGGCGGGGTTTAGGAGGCGCCGTGGGGGCGTGGCTCATCCCGAACGCTGGCTGATCCCTCCTCCCGCTGTCCTGGTTCCTCAGGACAAGGACCGCACCAGCCTGCTGGGTGAAATCAGAGGCGGTCAAGCCGGATCAAGCCGAAAAGACAGTGTGGCTAGAGCCGTCAAGACTGTGACTACACAGCTCCTGTTACCATGTGTTTTGCCACGGAACACCACAAGAGGGCACTGTACATGGCTTGCAATTCAGAACAAATACAGTTGCATAAGAATGCAAGAAGGCAGTCACAGCAATGTTGCATGCAAACCACATCCGTCCGTCCCTTTTCCGTCCTCATCTCCCCATACGTTTACCTGGACACGTCCCCTCACACGCAAACTCACACTTTCAGTAGCCTGTAGAGATTGTGTCACTCTGCCAGGGCTGCTCTCTCGCTTCCTGTCACCTGATCCTTCCCACTTCCTGTCCTCTTCCTCTTCCTTTCGCAAATCGAACCTCTGCGAACTATGCTGATTGGGAGAGACAAGATAACAAATGCTACTGCGTTACACTGCTCTGCATGAGACACCCACACATTCCCACCTGCGCACACACACACACACACACACACACACACAGCTTACTTTGTAGTCCACCTCCTCCTCTGTGGCCCGTGGTTCAGGGACCTCCGCTTCACCGTACATGAGGGTGCCGTTCTTGCCAATTTTCACCTGCTTCTTGTAGGTGTAGTAAAACTCCACGCACTGAGCCACAGTCTTGGAGTTCACCTTCAAGCCAACCACACAGCACACCGCTACTGAATCAGCCCTCAGAAAGGCTTCCACGAACGGGAGCATTTATTCATTCCTTCACATTGGTCTTTAGTCTTCACGTTCATACTGCGCGAGGTCATACCATTTTCTGCACCATGAAGAAGTCCTTCTTGTAGGTGCCGATACCCTTGTTGAAGACGCGCCTCTCCTCGGGCGTCCAGCTGTCTGAACCTGGGGGCGGGGCGGGAGGCAGGGAGAGACAGACGGTTACTGTGGAGCCAATACGCAGGCACAAAACCTCTCAGACATGGGCACAAGCGCGCACACTTCGAAGGCAGACGGCCAGGACCCACATGGACAGATAAACAATGCGGCTCCTGTCCTCGTGCGGGGGATTAACTGCACGCCGCCAGCACGCTCCCCTTTTCTCCTCACTCTGCCTCTCTCCCCTCCCCACTGCCCCGGGGTCTAACCAGCAGCCCCCCCAGCCTTTCACCCAGTAATCCCCACCCCTCCCCTCCCCTCAGACAGAGCCCAGCTGGCTTTGTTCATGGCCGGGAAGTGCAGACACATGTCACAGGATTCCAGTGCAGCAAAAGTGTCACCACCCAGGACAGAAATCCAGCCGGCCGAGCCGAGCGGTCTGACGTGAAGGGGGCAAGGAGGAGACACCAAAAGAAAAAGAATGCAAAACCAGGAGTCTGCGGTAGAGGCCCGGTACTTACCGGAGTAGTGGTAGTCTGCCAAGGGGTGAGGTTTGGGGAAAATGGGGGTTTTCAACAGGAGAAGGCCAAGGGCTCCCTGGGAGGGGGGAAAAAAAACAACAGAGAGATTTTGAACTTGGCGCTTGGACTGAGGCGATGACAGAGCGCGGTGCTGCCTGCCCCACCGAGGAGAGTGACAGCTCCCAGTGAAGGCCAGCATAGCAGGCCACGCTAATGCCAGGAGATGAATGGGAACAAAAAGCATGCTATCTCGCATGCAGTGAGAGAGAGAGACAAACAGAGAGAGAGAGAGAGAAACAAAGAGGAACAAAGACAGAGAGAAACAGGCCAAAAAAAAAAAAAAAAAAAAGAATGCGAAACAGAGAAACGGAGAGAGTGTTGCCAGACACCCTCCATCTCCTTGGCAACACAGGCATGAGCATTGCACTGGAGGCGTTTCACCAAGCAGCGCCAGTCACTGGCTAATATTCCTCACGCTGCCTTTCTCGCGCTCCCCCTCCGTCCATCTCCTCCGCGATCTGTCGCCTTATTTCTCGCCGCTGCGCCTCTCCGGAGCCGCAACCTCGGCAAAAGACAGAAAGTTCCGCGCGTTTCCAGAGCGACGGCACCGCGCCCTGCCCCGCGCAGCCAGCCGAGAGCCCGACCCCCAGCGGGGGACAGAGCGGGACGTGGCCGAGCCCGCGTGGAATGGCACCCGATGACCGAAGGACGGCAGGCATGCAGACGGGCGCAGCGTGCAGTCCAAACACAAAAGCACATGGCCGGGCAGCTTGACTGGGATTGACAGCCTGCCGCTACGGGGACGGTGGGGGGGCCCGTCATTTTGGTGCCGTTGGCTCGGACGATCCAACGAGTAGGAGATAAAACGTCTCCTTCAGCCGCATAGACGCAAGCCAGTGTGCCGTGGCCACAAGCGCTTACTGCAGTGCTGTCGGTTTAATGGAACAAACTGAAACTGAACTCTCCTGATACTGAGTGAGCTCGTCTTAACTGTAGACAGGAGAGACAATGGGAAGGGGGCACATCTGGTGCCTCCGTGTGACTCATCTGCACTGCTGACTCTGAGGTGGTGCAGGAAGCTGCACACCGCGCTGGTGTAGCCTTACATCACCTCACACTCACCATGATGTCACCTTTGCACTCGTAGAGGCAGTGCATGGCCAGTTCCTGATTGGTCCCTCCCCCACAAAGAGCACTGGAGCAGGCCAGGTGCATGAGGTCATCCACTGTGAGGATGCACAAACACGCACGCACACACACACACGCACGCACACACACACGCACACACACACACACACACACACACACACCCCCACACACACACACACCCACACACACACACACACACACACACACACACACACACACACACACACACACACACACACACATGTGGGTCGAGCAGGACCCCTGTGCGCTCCAACAGCTCGGGGACCTCCGCCTGGTACCTCTGCCCGATGTTTATCCGCCTGGGGGTGGGTGGGGAGAGAGAGGGAGGGAGAGAGAGAGGATATTTTACTGTGCTGTTGTGATAGGATTCCTGATAGGGTGGTGCAATTTAATTACCCAAGAGGACAGCAAGTGCAGGGAAATAGGAACTCCACCCAAAACATCCATCGATGGTTTGAGCTTCTCGTTGCGGACAAGGCGGAGCCTTCAAGTGGTTGGAAGGAGCACCACCTTTACCCTCTCAATCCTTTCAGCACAAAGACCTCAGGCTCAAACTGAAGGAAGAGCTGACCTGGTCATGTGACACTTCTCTGGGGATACTGTGCCAAACAGCTAACCACCTGTCAGACGTCTCAGTACCTCAGGTATAGACGCCTGTCCGGTTTTAAGCCTGTTTTTAACAGAGAGCTACTGTCCGTGGGTAATTTGTACTTGCTAGTCAAAGCTAACTGTTCCACGTCTCAAACCGTCAAGGTCTAGGATAAGGGAGACACATTCTGTGTTTTGTTTTGGATATGCCTTTATCATGTTTCTAGGAAGCCCATGATCAAGAGCTGAAGCTGTTAAGTCTTGAACTTGGTCCTTCTCAGCAGGCTCTAGAAGGTGTATGCACCATCATCCCTGCTGCACGCATATTCGCCGAACACCGGCAGACACCGAACAGCCGGTCGGCACCAGTCAGAGACGATATCCTGGTACAAGTCTCTCTGCTGAGCCCCAACCACCCACTGCCCACACACACACACACTCACACACACACACAACACAAACTTCTGCAGGCAAGCATTCAGTCACCCAAAACTGCAGTACAAATAAAGACTCAAGCTGAGAAGTGTCTGAATACGAAAATCAGGGTCGGCCATTTTGCAAACTACAGAGACACCTAGCAAGCAAACAGCATTACTACATACCAAACAAACAGCACAGGTTGAGTTCTTCAGTGTGAAGCAGGTGATGTAGATGAGAGACGACAAGCCATCAGAGAAAATGATGATGCCGGCTGTGCATGTGGAAATAGGTCAAGGCACACAGCTAGACCTGTCTGTGTGTGCGTGTGTGTGTCTGTGAGATTAGTACTTACGGCTCAATACTGACTGGAGTGGCTTCGCCCATAGCAGACAAAACTGGAGGGGTAATTTCTGTACTGTCTACACACACACACACACACACACACACACAAAAGCAAAAGATTAAAAACCGATATAACCACTCAACGCGCTGATGACACAGCGTTCACCTGCAGGTACCATCACATTCATTAAAAGTCAGGATGAGCCAACGAGCTTTCTCAGAACGTCGACACCCAACACAGAGGTCAGAGACGTTCGCACAGCGAGGCCGTTGGAGACTCACTCGATCTGAGGAGGCTGCGCGTGGCCGATTTGGGCGTGGCGGGCGGAGGCAGGCCCTGGTTGCCGGCAGCGGCGGCTGCGGCGGCCGCCGATAGGATGGCGGAGAAGTAGAGTCCGGAGCCCTCGCGCACGGGGCTGAGGATGGGCGGCGGCGTGTAGGGCGGCAGGGCGAGCGGGTTTTCGGCCAGGCGAACGGGGGAGCGCAGGTGGCTCTGGTAGGGCGTGATGCTGGAGTAGACGGCCGGCGCGATGAAGGTGCCCAGCTTAGGTGGCGGGATGAAGAGGGGCTCCGGGCGAGGACGCCGCTTCGCCTTCGACGACTTGCTGTCTGCGTCGCCGTCTGCGCCGCCATTCTGGAGAGCAGGTGGAAGAGCGGTCAGCAACAAGGACGAAGGGACAGGCCACGTTTATGTGGACTTCCTTTAATAAGCGGCAGGGAATAAACTGCCCGATCATGGTGCCATTGAGTGGTTATCTGCCTGGTCATGGTGAGACTCTGCATAGGTCCACCCATGATTCATTGGGAGGAGTGCAGGAGGAGAGGGAGAAAAGAATAAAGGATGGAAACCCACCTGGATGAGGGTGTAGATGATCGATTGATAGGCAGACACCAGGGATTATTACATTACGCACTAGTGGAAGAGAAGATGGGAAAGGAGAATGATCTTGGTCTGGGGATCAGTGCTGCACTCACCTGGCCAGAGCTCTCGGACAGAGAGTTGCGGAGGGAGCGGCGGCGTGTGACGATGACGGAGGGCTTGTGATCGGGGCGGCCAGGGTCACCGGGTCCCGAGGGCTGGAGTGGCCAGTTGGCAGACAGGTCAGTCTGGTCCTGGTCAGGCAAGGAGGAGTCCGCCTGCCGCACCGGCACCGACACAGGGATCACCAGCGGCACCAGGCTCTCCTCTCTGCTCCGCTTCACGCTGGAGCCATCGGGCTCGCCTGCACCCTGGCCCGGCCCAGATGCCGGGGGGTTCCAGGGCCTGAGAGTCTCCTGCAAGCGTGCAAAACACCCGTTGTAGAGAATAAGACACTTGTGTTTAGGCATGACCAACAGGGAACCGTAGAACAGAAGCATATCAAACTGAAGCCCATCATAGACAAAACTGCAAAACATTAAATGCCGGAATAGATAGTGGCAACATTTGAGCAGATAAATGAACCCTGGCAAAAGACAGATAGCAGACAGCACAGAGGCTCAACGTCGTGTTTCAGGCTGCATTTCTTCAGGTATTGCGTTACCATTTTGGCATGGCTGGTAAACAAGAATGGCCGATGCTTTATTCTGACCCAAAACACAAATCCAGCTAGGAAGTACGTAAATTAATTTGTATGGCAGTCAGGTATGTCAGAAAAAGGCCTAGATTAAAATCCACCTGTGGTCTCTGTAGGGGAGAAATACTTCACCCTCACACCAAATGCAAGGTGCATACATGCATGGACATGCTTCCAGAATTTGAGTCAACAGTATGAGAAAATAAAACCATGCTTAACCACAGAATAAGATCACAGTCTAAGAAATCCTGGCTTCTTCTGTGGTTAGCCGATATTTCCCTCTCTGCCCATTAAACGGTGGGAACAAATTTCCCCAGGGGAGAAGAAATCAAGAAATGAAAAATGAAATGCTCTGAAATAAACGCTCAATGTTCACCAATTTCCCAACCTTCTTCTTTTGAGTACATTGATGCCAGAGTGAATGGACCCAAACAAACCCTTTTGTAGAGTCTTTGTCTCCCGTAGCACATAGACAGGTCCTGTTTGCCCTGAGTAATCAGTCCAGTTCAGGCGCGAGAACATTTAGCAACACTGACTCCACAGAGTCAGCCTTCATTTCACTGCACACAATAAGCCCCAAACAATCACGTAGTGTTACTTGTCATCAAGGTTAGCACTCTGCCCTGGATCCAGACATCCCGCACGAGCCTCGCAGAGTTCCCGCCTCAGCAGTCTCGCTGCCGGGGGGGGGGGGACGACACACGCATGTCCCCAGCTCACACGCCCTCGTGCAGGGGGCGAGTGCATACACGCAAGAGCATATCGCCAACCTGAAAAACTCGCAATTCACTTTCACCCACTGCTGCTAAAGGAGTGGGCCGCCATGGTTAGCCACTTACGCTACCGCACAGGAGAACACGACTGCTCTCTGGACCGCTCAGGCGGTGCCTGCGTGGACCCCTCATATCTACTGTTACTTCCTACGTCTGTGCAGCAAGTTGTTGACCCCACTGCAAAGAAGAGGCTTACATAATAAAAAAGTAACAGTGCGGACTTAAAGGAAAATACAAGCATGACACTGAGATGTTCCTTCAGACTAGATGTTCCTGTTATTGGAAATAGTGGTTAGGGTTTCATAGTGTGGGCAAAAATGCTGTTATGTAATTCTAATGCAAAATGCCTTTGACTTTGTATTGAAACACACGAGGTCACTCATGTATTTTAATGCGTATTTTTGCAACTTTTTGCCTTGGTGCGACATGGTCCAAGTCCGACGTGCAGCAGACTGACCAAAGTCCAAATGGGTTTCGCCTCCATCACGTCAGTGTTGTGATTGTCCAGTGTTCTCCAGACCACGGAACATCCGAGACTGGACCGGATGGCCACAGCATACAATTTAATAACACTAATAATAATATTGATTTGTCAGAGGCCTCATTTACATATTGAAGCCTTCTGCTATATCAACGTCGCAAATGCCAAAACTGCAATGATGATTAACAACTGATATACTGCGAAGCCCAAATAGTGGCAAGAAAAAAAAATGTGTGTGGAGCCTGGCACTGATCTAAGGGACAAATTCTATGAACCGACTATATTCCTCATCACCCATCTAGCAGGAGCTCATCAGAAATACGCCAAGACACATAAGTCAATGGGTCTTTGATTCATTTGTCCATATCATTACATTATTTACAGCAATCCATCACTTTGGCAACAATCCATTGAAATGAATCCATCAAAAAAAAATCTCTCTATGCACAATTACTGCGAAAAATAAATTAAAATAATGGACGTTTATGGAAAATGATAGTAGCTTTTCAGAAGCGGGACTTTAATGGTAAGTTCTTTTATACTTACCAGCTGCACTTAATTAATACTTTAAATATACTTATACCCATTTTCAAGTGAACCACACAATTTATTCAGCAGGTCAGCAGGACTTTTATTCACTTAAAGCCTGTTTAAAGTGCTTCTGGTCAGTCTTGCGCAGACCTCTCCATAACCTCAGCGCTAACGCCATCGTGAACTCCCAAGTGACCATGGAGCTGACAAGGCACATGCTAAAAAAGATAAACTCAAAAATCCATAAAGACTTGAACACCCCTGAACAGCATTCGGTGGCGTCCTCACTGGGACAGGACACACAGACGTGGCAAGGGAAGGTAAATAAAACCAGGAATGGAAGCGGCTCCAAACAGGACGCAAGTGCCACAGTGTCGAGCCAAGACTTTTTAGCTAAACCATATCCCTAGATAAGCACAACTGCCGTGTGCAGGACTGGTGGGAATGGCTGGAGTAGATGTGTGGCTGTCGAGGGCGCTGAACCAAGCAGTCGGGAGAGGTGCCAGCCAGAGACTCGGAGGTCTAGATTAATGCAACTGGGCCGCCAGTCCTTTTCATGTTTGTCTGAGAGTTGCTGGCTGCAACATAGCAGTCAAACCTGTACAACCAGTACGCTGTGCAAGATAGTTTCTGCACACGCAGGTTTGTCACACTTCCTTGCACAAGGGATCAAATACTTTTTCTAAGACAACAGGCAAAAGAATCGTTAGGCCTATAGCAGAATTTAAAAAAAACAAAATACTAATAAAAAAAACTCTTTGTAGTACAAATTGAGGAGAACCATCCATTCAGATCCATGAAAACTCCATTTCACTGTTGCTTGAGAACCGGACTGATGTGAAACTGAACTTACCTTGACATTGTGTGAGGGTAGTGACTCCATCTCCGAGGCCTTCTGTGCCAGAGTCTCTAGGTTGACCTCTTGGGACACCCTCCTCTTCCGTCGCGTGCTCTGGATGACCCCTGTGGGGGCGGCTCGGATGTCCTGTTTGGCCGCAGGTTCTCCTGCGTCGGCAGCCCCATTGTAGGAGTCCTGAACCTGGTGGTCGGTGGCCACGAGGAAGGGGTTCTCCGAGGGAGGCCCTCCGCCCTCTTTGGAGAGGCGACGGGACCTGCGGGGCGCAGGCTGCTGCATCTCTGTCGACGGCTGAGCAACGGCCGTCGGGTGCTGGGGCACAAGGTCCTGGGCCTGGGTGGGCGGGGCTTGGGGAGTGTCCTGGGACTGCCCCATCCCCTGAAGGTTGGGCTGCTCAGGCACATGGGGCTGCTGGCCACCCGAGAACTGTTCGGCCGCCTGTTGGTTCTGTTGCAGCTTCTGCAGCTGCACGCTTTTTAGCTTTTGCGCCTGCTGCACTTGCACCTGCTGCACTTGCGCCTGCTGCACTTGCGCCTGCTGCACTTGCGCCTGCTGCATCTGCTGCGGCGGCTGAAGCGGGTTCAGCTGGCGCACCTGCTGGTGCTGCATGTGCTGCTGTTGAAGCTGCTGCTTCTGAAGCATCATCCTCTGCATCTGCTGCTGCTGCTCTTGCTGTTGCAGCTGCTGGATCTGATGCTGCGAGTTGGTCTGGGCGCCGTAGTTCAAGTTCGGCAGGGTCCTATTGCCCTGGAACACCTGATAGTACCCCGCCGCCAGGTTCTGCTTGGGCTGCCCGAAAGCCAGCTGAAAGGGCTGGAGGACGGACGTGTTCCCGGCGGCGGACGCCACGTGTTGCTGGGGGTTGAGGATCCCGGGTTTGTGGGCTGGCTGAAAGGTTTGGTGCTGCTCGTTCCAGTCCAGACTCCGGTTGGTTTTGCCGGGCTCCCTGAAGGCTTCGCCTGCCGCGTTGGGCGCCTGCTGTTGCTTGTCGCCCATCCTGACGGGCGTTGGCTGCGGCTGTACCTGCGGCATCACCATACCGTCAGGAAGCTGCTTTGGGAAGCTGACCTGAGCTCCCAGGTACGGGACGAACGGCTGCGGCCAGGTGGTCATTGGGGCGCCCTGAGACCAGGCGGCAGGCCTCTGCTGAGGCTGCTCCGCGTGGGGCCACTTCATGGGCATGGTCTGCTGATAGTGACCGCGGTTCTGCTCGCTCTTCTCTGGGCTAAAAATAACGGAGTTGAGGTACATATGTGGCCCCTCGGCCCCGGAGCTTTCCCCGGGTCCCGGCTCGGTGCGGCCCTGCTCCGAAGGAGGGGCCCCCATGCCGTAGTAGGGGCCCTCTGCGTGCTGAGGGACCTCTTTCATTGCACTGCCCTGGTCGTTAAAGAATGTGATGCGCTTGCCTGTCCTCTTTGCGTTGGGCTTCTGTTGAGGCGGCAAACTCATGGCGATCATGAAGAGGAAGGCCAACGGAGGGCTGGAGGAGGCTTGTGAGGGTGTAGGAAGATGTCAGATCTCCACACCACACAGAGCACTCTCCAGCGCGATGAAAGTTCTGTGTTCCTTCTTTATACACACGGGTATCAACAGGGTTTTAACGAGTCTGTGGTCATCCAAATTTGCTGAGCATGGTCGGAATGGCAGTTAGTTTGAAAAGACTAAACTGTGGCGTCCCATTAGAAGAAATCACAGCATCAACTGACGGACGCTCAAACATGTCTGTTAGCTTTCTTGGTTTCCAACTCTTCTACTGATCCCAGGGTATAGGGGCAAACGGAGATGTGTGAAGGTCGACTCGTGTGACTCATTCATGAATGACGACCTGTGGAGAGAATGGTCAAAAACATTAAAATCTACACAGAGTGAGAGCACTTAGGACACAGTGGGGGTCCGATTCAATTATCTCTCTAGAGGCCTAGAGAATAGGGTGTGTATGGCACAAACTTGAGCAGTGATGTATAATTGTGGCATTCAGGTTATGTTCTTTGTACTGGACAAAGACAAAAAAAAAAATACACTCTCACATTTCACATTCATTTCAGCAAACCACCAATGATATCACATTATGAGTCACGGCAGGAAATGGGAAAAGGCTAACAAATGCAGGCTTACAAAACTGCATTTACAAATTATGATTTGATGGCGGGGAGTGTGTGTGTTGGGACAGGCTTTTGAGATCTGCATGCAATCCCAAAGCAAGTGTAAAACCAACCAGAATTTTATTTTATATGATACGGCTGTTTCATAATGCAACAATAGACAACGGTAACAACAGTATTAAACAGCTTATAATAACAACAAAAGTAGCAATAATAATCGTTTCAATTTATACAGCAACTTTCTCATACCCAATGTCACTTTACAGAAGCATCATAAAAAACAATGTTATGGCCTGGATTTTCACATATTACTCTAGACTATATTGCATTTCCACCACCTGAGAGGTTTCAGATCCCACAACAATTTACACATTCATAGCTTAGCATTTGTTAGTGGTGAAACTCTGATCTTGCTTTTCTGGTACGCACTGACATAAAGCCATATACTTACATATAATGTGTAACCTTATAAAGTGTGAGGAGCAGATATTTACAATAAAATGTGCTTTGAGGTGTTATATGCATGTATATGAGGTAAAACATGCATGTGTTGGGGGGGATTGTGCATTTCATTTCAGTTATACACAATTGGGACGCGCTAAAACGTCTTCTTTTAGCTGAATGCTGCTTCGCTACTGGCCAGTTTTCTGACCACAGTCTCTCCCTCTTCCTTAATTCCAGTCTATAAGCATAAGCAGCAGATCTCTTGTGCAAAGCATGTGTCACCATTTGCAGTATTATGAAGCGCACACAGAAAATGCATTTTTGCCACATGGACCGTAACACTAGCTCCAAGCTTCTGTGAACATGAAAAAAGAACCATTGTCCAAGCAGTACAAACATGATTATATGGTCAGGAATAAATATGTAATTAATAGTCTATAACAAGTTCATTTCACAAACTTTGTTTTAAGGCACGTAGTCCTGACAATTAGAACTACCTACTTAGCGACCACCATGTTATGATAACACAGGGCTACGGTATCACTACTCGAAATAGCCATTTGCAGCTGCTCTCGTTCGTAGTCCTCGCGGGGCGGCGCAATGTAATTTGACTACACAAGGTAACAAGAAATGCACCTAGAAGTCAGCGGTGCGCTCACGCTCGCGCGTTTGCATGCATACTGGGCGATTAAAGGTAAACAAGCTCAGGTTAATAGAGCTGGGACAAATATGAAAAAAATATGTATCAACACAAACGTGCTTCTTGTTCGCCTGAAGTGGAAACACAAAAACATCCACGCATGCTCTGCACCAAATGAAACAATGCATAAGATGCACACCATACTATGGCTACCATATTACAAAAACAAAATCAGGCACGACGACAGTGCACAGTAACTTACGCCAGTTTTAGCAGACAATGTAGCTAAGGTGCGTAATAGGCTTCTAACGTCAAGCGCCGTCACTTAATCCCGCTGGATTCTTAATTTATACTACTGGACAAGGACAGACAAGGTGCACGCGTCGTGTTTGACATGGAAACGAGAATTCCCCGTCATAGAGGAATACAACGTTGCGCACTAGTTATATCAGTGCCCTTCCTGGACCCCTCTTCCGAATGCAGCCAGCTCAGCGGTATTTACGAGAAGTCCTTTGTTGCAGAAAAGGGATTATCCAGTCACTAATTCCGTGGCACACTGCAACAAAGAGGCACAACAATACAGCATATAAAGGCCAGCACGAGCTGCAAGATAATAAAAAGTGGTTGTACCGGCGAAACGGCGAGGCCACGGTGCTGCATTCCTTTCCAACTTGTCAACTCTGTAAACGGGGACAGTTTCAGCACGAGCGCGCATCTCCCCAGTCACTTAAAGCACGTATCATGCGGAGGTAATGGTTAGAGATTTGTGGTTTCTTTTTGCAGTGGCACGCTGAACGGTTTGCGTGTTCTTAAGTGAACTAACTTCGAAGTCGAATAAAAGGTCGCTAGCTAGCCATCCAGGTTTAGCTAGTTAGCTAACAGACGAAGTTGTTTACAAATATACTTGGTGCGCATTCGATTACTTGAACTGGCCACCATTTTGGTAAACAAGCCCGTGACCCAGTTTGCAGATGTATGAAAACCCTACCGTTTTCTTTATGCTTTCGCGTCGCATCCAGATCCCAGCAATAGTCCATGCGCCCAGTGGGTAATGCAATAGTACAGAAATGACTGCATGCATATCCAAGGTTGAGTCATGCTATGCTGACCTCACTCCAGTATTACTCAAGAGGTAGACTTTCGCGAAAATAAAGAGACAGAAATTGGAAAGTGGCTAGGTTTCCTGCAAAAGAAAACAAGCTACAAGGCGTATGACAACTGCAAGCGATTCTGCAGCAGCCAACTATAGTTACAAACGCTCTCCGCGCGATCCTTCCATTCGCAGCCCCAAAAGCAGTATCGAACAACAAATTCTGTTTCTGCTCGTCTTGTGATCCCCTAGTCCAGTTTGCCACTCCTACTTCCACAACCATATAAGGCCTTCCCTTCCATGTGGGGCGCTGCATGGACGGCAAATGCACGGGTCATGCGGGAAATTCCGTCAGTGGGAAATGCGTTGTAAAGTACGAGGACTCCGTTCGGTTCTACTAATTCTACCCTCTTAACAACAATCTGATCGTACCCACAGGAAAAAGAGAGCATCAAATGCGACAGCTCGCTTATTTCGGAGGATTGTTCACGGTTTGAATGTCTTGTATGGTTGAAAATTGCCTTCTTGGCTGAAGGCAATACAGCGAAGTAATTCGTCACACGTCCGTGGCTTTGAAATTACGCCCAGAATGTTGTTTTCAATGGGTTGTTCTAATAACAATGTCCTAAGCGCATAGATCATACAACGTCCTATAAGAGCTAGGTCTAAGATTCACAACTTCTTAAAGTTCCCCCCATGTTATTTTTCATCACAGAATATGTATTGGTCAAATCATTACAACATCAAAAAGAAAAAAATGTCCATTTTAAAACTGCAGTGTAGAATATCTGGAATGTCAGTCCATAAACGTGAAAAACTGCTCATCAAGATTTTCATGATGCTATATATAATTAAATCTATTTGAGGGATCAAGCCTACATCTCATATAACTTTCTGATAGGGAGAGGTTTAACTGTACTCCAAATATCCAGAGGAAAATATAACACTGAAAGTTGATTCAGAGCAACTCCCTTACCCCGAAAAGGTAACAATTCTAAAGCAAACGGATAAACCATGCACACGGGAGTTTCAAACCAAACATTTCAGCGAATTTTAAGACTCCAAAGTATACCACAGAGAGGCCTTCGGTCTCACGTACGTTGGGACTACATGTACAGGCTGCTGGGCTGCTCAGAAGAACAGCTACAGGCATGACCAATCATGCTTGCCAAGAGAAAGGACACACTGGGTGCTGATAGCCATGTGTCAGCGTGTGCACATGCGGTGTGTGCCATGTCTTAAAATAAAGTGCAAAGCCAACCAACATTCAGGCCAGTGATTCTTGATATAAGGCATGCGCTGTGCTCGCCGAGGCTAATATTTGTGAATGCAGGCGATTTGAGCCAAAATACTTTTAACAGTAAGGTGGTACTGAATGCAGAGTCACGTACAATACGATTCAGTCCTTCGTTTGATACACAGTGCATCATTTCAATCTCATCCGATTTTAGATTTTTGTGCGACTCAATTAGACCCACATCAACATGTAATGTCGACGTTGCATACTTAATGCTAAATACATTTGCTCGTATATTTAAATCCTCACTGTCTCTGTTATGCTGAAGCTGAAATGGATACACTTTCTAAGTTAACAAACATAATGGCATGCTTGCATGAAGCTAAACAAAACCTGGGAGGTAGCTGCTTAGGAATCGCCATCGTAAGAAAGTTACACAACATCAAGTTGCACAAGAGAAAGAAGTTTGAGTTCTCCCTCATAACAGAATGAGTTCAATGTTCCACTGCTGTGAGGGTACAACAGTACATGTACTTGCAGTGCATTTTAATGAAAATTGCAGGACATTTTTGATGTAAAAAAAATTAATGCAAATGGGAAAAAATGGAAAGTTGGTTCTGCAAAGCATTGCGTGCATCAAGCAGTAAACGGTTATACTGACGAAATCCCCCCACGTTGTCTGTAGAGAGACGCCACGAAGGTGGACAACCCCCTTAAAGCGAAGAGTTACAGTTTACAAGACAGTTTCGGAAGCAGCTACACTAGCCTATATTTGACGTGCACTTCTGTCAGTGATCCACCCAGCTTATTAGGTGAAACTCATCTTTCGACGCTTTGCACAAACAGGCTAAACACATAGGTACTTCGTGCAACACGGCGCAGAAAATGAACAAATAAAAGATATTATGCGCATTACAATACCTCAATATAGCACGTCGCAGTTGGAAGATCCGCTTTTATGTGTGTTCCTTTCTCAAGGGGAAAAAAACTTTCAAGCGTCACTTCCTACTTAGTAACACGAGCACATCGCTGCAAAAATCGGATGTTCCCAAATTTGGTGCAATTAAAAACGTTTTGCCACCCGCTAAGACAAAATAAATCTTGTTTTTAATTACACCATCATTGTGGAATGTTTTACTAAACAGAACAACGCGTACAGGGTACTTAAATGAGGAGTTGACCATTAATGATGTTTTAACGAGTGCACATTGTATTGCAGCCACTCACTGAACTGTGCGAACTGCATTCTGTACTGACTAGCTATCAAAATTAAATTATTACCAGCATACGTGGGTATGTATGGATTCTTCTTGAAGGCAATAAATTGCTCTTATTATGACAGGCGATACAGGCGGGTGCATAAAATATAAAGTAGTAGTGCAAGTTAATCTGCTTTGCACAGCCTTTGAACTGGACACGAGTAAACTAATGTTTCGAGTACAGTCAGTCAAGATACACCTGATGATCAGTCTATTAAACTTTCTTCTAACCGTTTAAAAACACGGATGACCTAAATAACGTGCACATTCGACACCGACTTATACAAGGACGAATTAGAAGCGTAGTTGCACATCACATGATTTTCACGGAAGCTAGTGTTGAAGTTAGAAAAAGAGAAGTGGGTTTGGTATTTTGAGCTCTGTATTATTGAGAAATTAGCCGCGGGATTTTACTTTTCCGTAATATTCAAGAGAACCTGTTCAGTTTTCACCATGATGTTAACCGTGCAAAGAGTTGTTTTGTCCTCTCGCCCAGGTAGCGTAATGAGTGTGCATTCTGCTTTGTTTACGCTGCAGCTGCATAGAGAACAGATCACTTTAATCAACAAAGTGTTTTTTGTATAAATTATTATGTATATTTATTTTGTAACAGGCACATTGTCCTACAAACATGTCTATATAGCCTATGTCCTGAATACAGAAATCTATATAAAAATTGTTAGATAAATGCAAAATATCGAAGTAATATATATGATCATTTTTATATTTTATTTTTTCCTGTGCCAAGGGAAAAATAGTCATCCGGTTCCAGACAACTTTCGAGTTGAGCACACTACCTTGTCTACGGATCTAAAACAAGGCGAAGTCTTGGTCAAGACGTTATTTCTGTCTGTTGACCCCTACATGGTGAGGTAGCCTGTTTCAGTGGCGTGGGTGAGGGTGTACTCAAAACTGAGGTGTAGGATTTGGAATAACAGAAACCTATACTTTAAATTAAAAGCTTATTTTATTTATTAAGGCAGTAGTTTGCAGGACATTTCTGAGCACCATATTTTGAACATTTGTGTTTCCTTGATCAAACACTTATAATTCAGCTAATAAGCCCTTTGGGTTAGTAAAAAATGTTTTTAGGAAAATACAAACTCCCTATTTATATGTTAGTAGAAAAATACAAACTCTATATAGCACATGGAAATCTAAAAAAAACAACCTCTGCAGCGCTGTCGTATGAATGATGATACGGGTAGTGAGTACCTGTTACCTTGGCAACTGGGCGAGTGCATCGATGGAGGTGGGGTTGGTGTGGTGGAAGCAAGCAAGAATGAAGTACTGGCTGCTGGTGACATTGTCACCTCCTTTAATTGGCACTGGCAGACCCACTCTGTGATGGATGGTCACCGTTTACAGAAGGTAGTCATTATTAGCCACCATCACATACATATGCAGGTATGCATTTATTTCCTGTGTAACTTGTGTGGCCTTTCTTGTAGATTGACCCCAGGATGGTTGAGGGGCACCTGTCATATGTCCTGGGTGCAGTAGGCATGCCTGGACTCACTGCGCTTCTGGGTGTGAGAGAGAAGGGTCATGTGACTCCTGGTGCCAATCAGACCATGGTGATCAGTGGAGCAGCTGGGGCTTGTGGGTCACTTGCTGGACAGGTAGTTAATGTGTGTGCAAGGAGTTTTGAATGCAGCTAAAAATGACTGCCTATAGATTTCAATGAGGCATAATTCAAGAGCATAATATCTGCACCATTTGTAACTTTAAGACCAAGCATGTGACTTAGAAACCCTTATTATGGTTTAAAGTTGGTGTATTCGTCAAAGACAGTTCGTTTAGGTCTTAAACGATAGCATTTGAATATATGAATGATTATAGAAATTAACAAATGTTATTTGTTCCTTTTGTACAGGAGCAACTAACGCATTCATTTTTGTAAGCTTTTGTATGTGTTATTTCACTCTTTTTCTGCCTGTTGTCATGTGAGATTGGCAGGCTGGACGGCTGTGAGAGAGTGGTTGGTATCTGTGGAACCGACAAAAAATGCCAGACGCTGGTTTCAGAGCTGGGTTTCACAGCAGCTCTGAACTACAAACAGGGAGATATCTCCACAGCACTGAGGGAGAGTTGTCCCAGTGGTGTGGACATCTACTTTGATAATGTTGGTGGTCCAATCAGTGACATTGTCATATCCCAGGTAGCGGTATACATTCCATGACACACCCGTTTGGTACACCTATATCTTAAACTGTAATCCACACAATTTTGACACATTTTGTTCTGTTCAGAATTAGTCTGACTACTATTGCTGATTCCTTGTAGTGTTTGTAAGTTGAGTGAGCTGAGATTCTCCTTTCACGAAATATAGGCTTTGACAAAGTGTTTTGAGTTAGCAGGTTGTTTATACTATACATTTAGAATTGCAGTGTGTTTTAGATTAGGCTGACATTTTAAAATATAATTAAATTGTAAAGTATTAGATACACCTTACACTTTTCATGAAAGACTAAATAGTCATTTTGTTCTGAGAGTTGTTTCTCGATCTGCCCTGTAGATGAACAGTGGGGGTCATGTGATCCTGTGTGGTCAGATTTCTCAGTATAATAAAGACGTGCCCTATCCACCTCCACTAAACGAAGACACTCTGGAAGCACTGCGCAGCAAAAATATCACCAGGTCCAACCCCAGCTAATTGGTTCTCCACCAAACTTGCCATCCAATATTAATAGATATGGTTTCAATGCATGGCTAATAATTTGCATTACTTAGTAAACTTCAGTGTCTCTGTTGAGTGCCTCCTCCCTGCTCCACCTCCTAGACTCTTGGAGTCGATATGTCACGTTTGTTTCGCTTGGGTTCAGGGAAAGGTTCATGGTGCTGAACTACATGGAGAAAAACGAAGAAGGCCTTCTGCAGCTGAGTCAGTGGGTGAAGACAGGCCAAATTAAGGTGAGAAGTTGAGGATTTGCTCATAGAAGGGCATTATGCTCCAGACATTTTATTTATTTTTCTTTTTTTTTTTCAGGTATTGGAAACTGTAATGAATGGAATAGAAAATATGGGCGGTAAGACTTGAATGACTGCCATATATCTAATTTGTATAATTTATTACTACTTAAATTCTGATAAAAATGGGTACAACTTTATTGCAGTGGCCTTTTGCTCTATGATGTCGGGAGGTAATACGGGGAAGCAAGTTGTCAAGATTTCAGACTGAGCCACAGCTCTCCAGTAGGGGGTGCACATTTCCAGTGGTACTTACAATAACATGCCGTAGGTTTAATTTTTAATGATCTGACTATATCCTTAGACTTCTAAGCCGCAATGCTAAAAAAAGCAATGCTATAAAATCTAAAAGCAATGCTATAAAATCATGTCTGCTAATCAAGGAAACACTGACAGTGGGATTTTAAAGGGGCATTCTTCAGTGTTTTCCCCCTTTAAAAAACATTTCTATTGTTTTCATTAACTATGGCTTATATGTCTAAAACTGTGTCTACTTAAAGGACAGCTGAGATATTTCAGCAGCGAAGCTCATGTAATATGTTTGACATGCACTAAAGGATATTTAACAGGATATTTAAACTGATTTGACTGTGAGAAACTGCCATTTTGAGAATGGTTTCAAGAAGAATCCTCCTTTACTGGAGAGAGAGTCACCTACTCCTATAGCTGTGAGTAGATCCAGTTAATCAATTGAATGTTAAATAGTAACTGTATTAGCATGTATTTTGACTTTAGCTTGATACGGTCTTGTGTATATCATGTCAAAAAAAGCTAGTTATGAAGCAAAAGTATGTCACTTGATCTCAAGTTCTCTGGCCACTTACATGTGTCAAATTCTGAACTGGTGTTTTTTGATTGATAAAGAGAGATTTATCTTTGCATTCCTTTTTGTCTTTTTTGTTTGGGTGGGTTGGGGCCCTCAGATGAACTGAGAAAGTTAAGGTTTGCTCACATTTCACTAGATTATTGGTATTTTTTGGATTGTCCAAAATATGTACAGCCGAAGAATTGTTCAATTGTTCACTATGGAACTACAAAGCAGTATATTTACTTCAAAGAACCCATATATATATATATATATATATATATATATATATATATATATATATATACACACACACACACAGGAAAAGTATATATAGACAGGAATATACCATACACACCTACAGAATTACATATGTGGAAATTATAAAGATTTCAAATTAAATTCCAGTAAAATTCATATTACTTCTCATCATCACAAATCTGGATTACCATGTATGAAACGTGGATTGCACCAACTCATAATTATATCATGTGCCACAAATGGAAAAACCAAACAAAATAGGAAATCACCCCAAAAAAACGTGTCTGGCCATAATCTCATCTCTCGGCCCACCTCTCCTCTCCAAGGTGAGTAGGTAACTTACTGAGTAGCTTCCACGCTAGCCAATATGTACATTGTGTAGATGGCAATGATTGCAGCAGCACCTCTCACCCAGAGTTAGTTTCCACAAGAGAGTTAAACCTCACAGATGAGATCCACAACCAGAACCTTCACAATAAAGTCCCACAAAAATCCATAAACTTTGCAAACAACAGCATTCCAGAGCAGCCCGGTGTTCAAGTTTTCACGTTCCTGAGAAACGGCCAAGACCTTGACTGATCCAACCAAGAAAAGCAATACAAGTCAACGAATTCAACAGAACCTATGACTGCACATTTGTGGTTATGCCTGTGAAGTAGACCGAAACAGAAAAATAAGACCCCACTTTTACATCATCATGAGAGTGAAAGCTGTATCGTTTGCATTGGCGAGATACAATATAAGTAAGGTTTGCCTTTCAGTTTCTTCTAAAACACACAAATGTTCACCAGATTGACTTTGATTGTTTCTCTAGTTTGCATCCTACATCATTTTGTGTTCACAGCAACATGACATGGAGGACAGACTAAAAACCACCTCTGAGCAACTGGACTGGCCTTTAGTCATAGAGGATTAAATGTGCTTAATCCTATTGCATTTACAATACTGATTGCATTTTCATGCTACTTGAAGATTCTATCAAGCAAACAAGAATAAAAAATAAAATAAAATCCAAACTTACATTCAGTCTTGCTCACAAACAGTGGTTTCTATCTATCGACTACCAGTGTCTTAACCACAGTGTTTTTAAAAACCAATTTCACAGCAAAACACTTATTTCATATTCATATCACGTTTCTCCACAGAATACAGTAATATTTTTTAAAGGGTGTTTTGTCCTTTGTCTGTATAACAAGCTTGTTTCACATAGCATGAAAAGATTTGTATCCTGGTTTGGTTTAAAAAATCAAATTAACAAATCCATTAATTAAAAATTATGAATTCCACATTTCTCATTGTTTTCAGTATTTCAGTCTGAGCAAGGGCAATCAAAACAATCACTAGCTATTTCAAGCTACCTCAAACATTTGATTTATATAACAAACTTTGTCACAATTACATGTTTTATTTCACTGTTTTGATGTCTCCCCTATTATTTAAAAAGTCGAAAATGTTCATTCAAAAAACAAGGAAAGAAAAAAAAAGTGCCCTTAACTGTTATATGCATTACTTTGTATTTCTGCATAGGCAGTCAGCATGTTCTAATGAACTGGTTCAGCTGGTGACAGTTTTCAAAATATAGGGCACAGACATTCAATGACCCTTAAGACCTACAAGCTCTTAGGTGTGGAATCTGTGCTTGTTAATCAGTGGTTATAGCAGCCCTGGAAACGGTGGGTTCAATAAGAAACACAACTAGGTTCAATAAGATCATGATTTAGCAACAAGTGAGATAGTGGCACCTATCCTTTCCTTTTTACCAAGCCAACTACTTTCAGAATAATCCTGATTACACATACAGTCCCAAGCCACTACAACGGCCATCATTATAGTTTTTTTTGTTGCAGATAAAGAAAAATACAAACCCCTACCTTGGTAAACTTGTAGGTCCTCAATATTGGTCCAGATATGCAATGAATATTATCAAAATAAAGAGTATTTGATCATAGATATAAAATCTGGCAGCAGAGCAAATAATCGTTGCTCAGGTCACTGTTCACAACCTTCAGTGTTAAAATGATGGGTTATTACCAGTTTATTCTACTGAGGAAAGACATAAACTGAGACCACCCTTAATAGACTTTTGTCCAAGTAGTATATCATCTCTTCAGCAAATGAGTCTGCATTACTGATCATTAGGGTCCTGCCAAATTCACAGCCATGAAATCTTTTCCCATGTAATAAACACTTTGTCATGAAATGCGGTGACATTCAGCAGACTGCTCCTTAAATTGATGTTTGAGCAAAGCTAATTTGTCGTGTTGCCAAATATCCAAGTTCATTGGTTCATCTGCACCAGGAGGCAGTCCTAGTAGCAAATGAGTTTGTTGTAGCAAATTAGCAAATGAGTTAGCATGCAAAACATCTCTAGAGTGCTTGAATGAGAGCTGCTGAAAAAGATGTTCAGTGCCTTCGACCATGTAGGCAGGCTGTGTTGCCATCTATGATAGACTAGACTAGTAATTTCTGCAGTTGTTGTTTAATAACTGCCAGGAAATGTAGCACTTCTGTTGTAAACTCTGTAAAACATGATTTTTGTAACACTAGGTCCATGAAATGAAAGCAGATTTTCATGCGAATTTAGCAGGGCCCTACTGGTTGTGGATGGCACCTTCATTCTCATTACACAAACAACTGCTAATGTAGTGACTATGCAACGAGAGCCAAAGATGAGGTACAAAAACAAAGAACATCGAAAAAGACATTAAAGACGACGGCAGACTGGACGGACGAGAGCGGCTGCACTGCGCCTCACTGTCACGACTGGGCGGTGCTCTTGGCCTTGTTGTGCTTGGCTCTTGGCTCATGGCCAATCTGTGGCGCTGCCCCATGCCAGGCCCGGCCGGCCAGCAGCAGTCCCATGAGCAGGGCCCAGGTCCGCACTGGCGACAGCAGGAACGCCAAGAGCCCGTAGGTCTCCAGCAGGAAGTAGCACGAGTAGGCCTGCCAGACGAGGAGGACCAGCATGGCCAGGTGGACGGCCAGGGCCGGCCCGCGGCACCCCGGCCGGAGGAAGTGCGAGCGGAAGGAGGAGCCGCGCCAGCGCTGGTGGAGGCTCCAGCAGAGGTAGCATGTCAGGGGCATGTTGAAAAAGATCAGCTGGAGGAGGTGGAGGAAGAGAGCCATGGTCAAATGCACCAAGAACTGTGCATATCTCCCTTCCAACCCATCCCCCCCAGGCCTTTTACTAGAGGCTTTGGGAGTTTGAAGATGTGTGTGCATGCGGACACTTGTAAGAGTGAGTTCAAACACTGAAAAGGAACTATTTGAAAGCTCAGGTGCTTGTGCAAAACCTACCTGAATCGTCCCCACAACATAGGTCAGACTCCCCTCCAGAAAATGCCCATCCACAAACACACCGAAAGCAAAGCAGGCTCCATTGTGCCCATCGATCACCTCCCCAATAAACCACGGACCTGCAAACCAGCCGATAAATCAGGTTCACGCTGGACACCAACGACTCAGAGAAGAATTGTGTTGCAGGTTGCAGGTGCTTTGCAGCCCTGGAAAGAAGATCTGCTAGATCATCCTCCCACTACACAAAACAATGACGAACTTTTAAAAGACACAAGGGTGTGTCATCTGGCTGCTGGCAGTGCTTCATGCAACACCTCCCACAGATACTGTGCAGCGACTCAGCAAGTCTCTCTTAAACAGTGGGAAATATGCATCACGCGCTCCTCACTGCACAACATATAGACGTTACTCGACTATATCTGAGCATCTGCTTAACTTACCTAACGCTGTGCACAGATTAAACAGCAACAGGGTGTAGAAGAAAGTATTGATCTTGCTGACAAGGTGGAAGGACATGATTGCTTGAGAGAGGGTCCCTAACAGGACAGAAAGAATGCGGCTTTCAGGATGGTGCTCACTGTGGGACCAGTTGGGTTCATGGTGATCGTTTGGCAGGCCAGGCCGTTTTTACCATGTCTCCATTGAGCCGCGCCGTGTACGGAGGGTGCTTGCAGGAATCTGAAGACCACGAGGACACCCACGTTCAACAGCACGACAGTCACGAATGCGATCTGTGCCTGAAACGCATACACACGCGCATTAGGCAACCAACCACAAACATCCTCCTAAAGTAGGTACCATTTGGTTGGCTCGTGTACCAGGATGCAGTGGTCAGTGAGGAGGATGAAGGACTGGAGGAAGCCGAAGCTGGGAGTAAGATCCTGCTCTAGAGTGAAATGCTGCTCTCGCACTTTGGAACGACCCGCTGAGTCCTTACACACACACACACACACACACCAGGATCATAAAGAGAGAGAGAGATATTCTTAAAGGATAAAGACATGATATGCTTCTATGAGCTGCTACTTTCCAATATGCTAAACCTCTGGTTTGATATTTCCCCACCCAAGGCTGCACCAACCAGCTTGAGCTGAGCAGTCCCTGTTTACCTCCACTTTGACCATAATGGTGTGCAGTCCGGTGGGGTAGACCAAAGGCTCCCAGCGCAGCACATGCAGGGGCCCCCCCACCGACATGGCTCTCCCCAGGGCCACCCCGTCCACATGGACATGCACCGCTGTGACTGCTGCAGGTGAGAAGACCAGGATTCTGCCGAGAACAGAACACAGGACCAAGGTCAACGGTTAACACTGTGAGCACTGCACCACCATTCAAGACCTAAGCCATTGTAACATAAGAAGGAGACTGTATGTAATGTCGGGGCAAAGTTTGTTTGGCACTGCTGGGTGAAAATGATCCTCCTGCAGGCTAAATAGGGATAGTAGAGTTCAGGCCCAGGAAGACAAACACAGAGGGGAAACCTAATGTGGGTGGAGCTGCGGATGCGGCCCAGGGGCTCCACTCCTGGGTGGAGGTACTGTGCCTCTTTTGGATTGGTGATGACCACCGCTGGCCAGTCCTCAAATGTCAGGTCTGAGAAGCTCAAGAGGTCATGGTCAAGGGCCAGAATCCTAAACCTGGATACAGGAAGACATGACCGACTTCAGAGGAAACTGCTCATCTGTGTGAAGACTAAAACACAGTAACATGTGAAGTAAGCAGTCCCTACTAGTTCATGGTGAACCAATTTGCCACATGCATGTATAACACATCTGACAACAGAATTTCACCGATCAGAAATTCTAACAAAAATCACCATCTAATAAGGCAAGAGACATCCATTCTAAAGAATGGTCTTATGTTTTTAGCTTACTGAGAAATCTTGATTTATGACACGGCCCCTGATGACCCAACAGGAAAATAAGGATCCCACAATGTTCAGTATTGTTTGGATCTCATTGTGTGTGTGTGTGTGTGTGTGTGGTAGGGGGGATGTTCTACGTCTCTGTTCTTACCTGCGGTTGTCCATCCAGTCTCCCAGTTCCAGCTCGAGGGTTCCCGTGGAGTGTCTGCTGTGGAGGACGGGCACCAGGCCCCCAAGCGTATGCAGGTGGCCGCACAGGTATGCCAGCGCCGTGCTGCAGAGACCAACCAACACAACACCAGCTCAAGGCTCCACACCACAGGCTTTGGCTCAGCGCCACCACCAGTGCCAACAGAGAGGCACACACGGCACGTGTCTCACAGCTTCTCAGCTGGGTGGAATACGCGCGACAAAAGCCAAGAGCGCCACCATGTGTGTAACTGGACTGACAAAGTAATGGCTCCTTCCCTGACCTCATGAGGGCTCGGACTCCTGGGAATGAGGAGATGATGGTGGATGTGGTGTAGTGTCCGAACCAGATGGTCTGGTTGCTGCTGCGGCTCTCCCAGCTAAACGCAGCCAGCGTGTCCATCTGACTCTGTGGGACAGGGGGAGGGGGCAGCGACCACAGTCAGGCATAGAACAGGTAGAAGGTGACAAACAACCAGAAATAACCATGATTCATCTTAAACGCCTCTACCTGATTAAGAATTCCAAAGAAGTTATAAGGTCGCTTGGGTCCAGGGGTGAGCGTGGCATCGGCACAGACGAACGAATAATTCCCAAATGAAGTTCTGTGTACATAGTGAAAGGAGCCCACCTTCTGGGTAGCAGAGTATGTCCTATACCCCAGCAGGGAAAACACAATACTTTAAAAAAAGAGCTTCATTTCATTTCACACCCTTGCACGAATACTCCTGAAAAGTAGCGAAAAGTAAATTAAGTGTGATGAAGAACTCTTTAATGTCTATTTATGTGAAACTTACTTTAAACATTTTTACATGAGCCAGAATTATATTATACATTCAATAATGGTTTACACTAGGACTTAATTATTTGACTAAATGACTTAAAATTAATATGTGACATCTTTTTGTTATATAGCACCACAACAAAGGAATGTTTAATTAATCAACAAAGGAAGTATATTTAATATAATTTTTGCACATACCTGTAGTAGTTGTTCACACTTTCCAGAGATATGATATTGAAGGCATCTGAAGAGACACAAATGAGTTTACACTGCAGTTCAGGAAAGTGAGGAAGATGGCCATTTGGAAAACGAGAGCCCTTCCTAGAGGTTTTGGTCATGCAACACCAACTAGAGGGTCTAACAGAAATCAAGTGGTACAAATACAGGAAACATGACAGACAGGGCTGGGAACCTGAGCTCCATCTACTCTACTACACACAGAGTACTATGAGCTTCCTTCTTACTACAACTCGCACTTATGTGAAGTTGCTTCTAATCATTAGCCTTGTATTTCCAAAGGATTTGTTATCTCCGTGACAAGTGCCTATGGTGTTTACATCAAATACAGAAGTTTAAAGGAAAGAAAATTCTGATATAGGCATTTGTTGTCAGAATGTTGTTAAAACACAGAATGACTTGCTTCTGTTATTTTTCCATCACGTTACTGATATTAATAAATCGGGCACAGGGATACTTGCCATGGTTTCCACGAATGTCAATCCATTTGGTTTGTTCCAGCACACGTGATCTCTTTAAGATGTTATGATAGGCCTGCCACTCCACCTCATGTTGAAGGGAACCAACTTTATTCTTAGTCTTTGCATCTGTTAAGTCCCCTGATAAATATTCAGTGAAAGACTCTTTTACTCCACAAATGTTTGATCACTGTCACAAGCCAGTGCACAGTTTTTAAGAAATTTGGACCAGGGGGCTGATCACATAAATCACTGAAAAAATACTGATGCACTAATATAAATGATGATGATTCTGGAAGTGTTTGATAACTCTGCATCTATTGCTTATACAGAAAATGATTTAAATGTAACTGCAGGAATAGGAATAAAATATACATAAAATATCAAGTTTAGTAAATGTAAACGACCAATTAACAGCTTGTTTGGGGTTTAACAAAGGAAAATGCATAAGGAATTAATAAGTGTATTCGTTAATTGGTTAGATATGGGGTAATTAACATCAATCCTTTGTTATCACTGTAAACAGACAGGCGATAGTGATATTGAAGCCTAGTTACATTGCAGATTTCTGATCACGTAAACCTTGTCGAGATCACTCACCTGTAGCCAGTACAAGCGCTGGTTTAATGACATCTATAGTGTCAGTACAGAACCTTTCAAAGTCTGGTATACGTCTTGGATCATGGAAGCGACTAATATGAATGTCCGATACCTGCGCAAAACAGCAACATGGGTTATTACCAGTGAGAAACTAGTTTCTGCACTCCGTGTGCAAGAGCATCAAAAAACATGTACAAATAAGAAGCTTATTTAGCTCTAGGACTAGAAAGCTATCTCGGCCGTTTTAGTGGAGACGTCTAATGCAAGCCAGGACCCAGATCAGCCAGACTTTCCTGCTAATCTACACTATATCCTGTGTTCCATTGTTTAAGGCACATGTATTGTAACCCATCCTATTTGGCTTCCCATAAACAGTGGTCTAAACTGGTAATACATGCGTTCTTAAAACTCCAATTTCCCTACTATAGCACACCTACTAACTCTGGCAATGAACTGATTTGTAAAAAAAAATGCCTCATCAGAAAAATCACCAAATTGTGCTGGACACCCGCCCCTCCAGGTTTGTGACACCTAGAGTAATTATATCTATATATAACTATTTGTTGTAGCTACTACTGCATGCTAAGTGCAGAATTTGCTTCATAGTTAGCGAATTCCTGTGCTCTATTTTACAGTCATATGTATTTTGTGAGATCTCATTTACCGGGAAGTTAGTTTTACGTTACCGATCCGACAGCAGCTTGGCTCAACTCACCTGCACAAACCAAAATATGTTATCCAGCTGTTCACCGGGATATGGAGGCTCGGTTTTCTTAATACGATCGCCATCAGATTGCTTTAAACTCCGTTTAGGGTGCCAAGCAGTGTCATAGCTATCCAAAACCCAGGAAGTAAGGCATGCAAGCACTAAGCCGACAATAACCAGGAGAGCAAATACCCTGAGCATCCTGACAGGAACAGCTTTCAAACTGGCGCGACAAAATTCCCAACCCCAAACCAAAATCAATAACATATAACACACATGCGATCACTAGCCATGGCCTCTCTTTCCTCGTGTCGTAGTAGCTTCATGGGAAATTTCGGCAACCTAAAAATCCTCGGTTGATCAGTGGAAGGAGGACTGGGCAAAGCATGCAATAGGGCAAATCTTCGCGCTGTCATCACGATCTACAATTGTAAACTTCCGCGTTGATGGACTTTTACAGCAAGGCCAGAGATCGTATAACGGAAAGAAGCTTCACTTTAGTGACGTGATTCGCTTCCGCAAAGCAGAAAAGGCTTTTGCGTAGAGAACGCTTTAGGTACCGTGCCTTGAATGCTACATTAGGTGGTCACGACATTCTTGTCAAAGTACAGTGGTTATTTAGATAATTCGCTGAAATAAACAATTTAAAAAATGAAAATGGTGTAGGCTAAATGTTACCAAAATAAATTCTATTTAGATAACCTTTGCCCACACAGGACTCTAAACGTAAAACAACAGGATAAACTGATGGGGGTTATCTTAGACAATGCACGTAAAAGTTCCACAGTAGCCCATTTAACATTTTGTGGACAATTTATATTACATGATTAATTAATTAGCTAACGCTGACAGGACACCCTACCCTTTCCACTGACTCATGCGTCTGCGCATGTGCAGTAGCTTCTAGTTCCGTGGTGGATGACGAACCCTTTACTGCCGTATCTATTGTAGGCGTAAAATGATTTTTAATTTCGTTGTGGATATAAAACTGGTTTGAGCTTGTTGTACCTATTGTTCTCGTGTGTACGTTAATGAACCAGGGAGTTACATCGCTTGTCCTAAACGAACAGTCCCGTCGCAGCTAGCTAGCTAAGACAAAAAAAGAAAAAAACTTTGACAGTAGCAACAACAAGCTAACTGGCTAGTTTGTCAAGCTAGCAAGCGCTTTTTAATTTCTAGCGTCGGCCCGTTTGGCTGGTATGCACAGCCGGCGATAACGTTACTCGTTTACATTTGAACATCAAGAAGGTGAAACGCTCGCTTAGACGTTGATTTTGTTTGGGCTGCTCTGTTTGAATCTCCATGCCAAATGGCTAAGAAGACCTACGATCTGTTGTTCAAGCTCCTCCTTATTGGAGATTCAGGAGTTGGAAAAACTTGTGTCTTGTTTCGCTTTTCTGACGACGCCTTTAATACAACGTTTATTTCAACAATTGGTAAGGAAATGCGCAACTGTATTTATATATATCTAGTAATATAGCTATCTAGTAAGGTAGCTTTACTAATGCGTGAAGGCTTGCTTGCTTAACCGCAGGAGCCGTAGAATGTGGGTCTACGTATGATCTTACCAACCAAACCTCATAATGCTGTGTGGTGTAGCATTAATGTTAGTAGGTATTAATGTTAAGATCATATAAATATGTATGTAAGTATACACACACACACACACACTTATATACACACATGCACGCATAAAA
Organism: Brachyhypopomus occidentalis; assembly: GCA_020368025.1. Classification (NCBI taxonomy): domain Eukaryota; kingdom Metazoa; phylum Chordata; class Actinopteri; order Gymnotiformes; family Hypopomidae; genus Brachyhypopomus; species Brachyhypopomus occidentalis. Next base: position 9,145,153 of record JAGXOD010000002.1, on the reverse strand, counting down.
TATATTACGTGATGCACGCAAAAAATGTTACGTTATGATGTTACTGCAAATTAGAGATATTGCACATCACAACTGACTGTAAAAAGATAAGTTAGCTAGTGTTTGTGTAGTAAAGTTTATGCTATATTTTTTCAGGAATAGACTTCAAAATTAAAACAGTTGAACTACAGGGCAAGAGGATTAAACTTCAGATCTGGTGAGTCTTCAACAATGGAAAAATGCAATATATAGAATATATCCTGCAGAGTTACAAAAATGATCTGTAATACTTAAATACACTTTTCAAGATAAATATTGAATGTTCATTTGACATTTTATCATGGCTTCTTTTTAGGGATACAGCTGGACAGGAGCGTTTTCACACCATCACAACCTCTTACTACAGAGGAGCCATGGGAATCCTGTTGGTTTATGACATCACCAACGCCAAAAGCTTCGAAAACATCAGCAAATGGCTGCGAAACATTGAGGAGGTGAATATGAATCACAGATTAATACATTAATTAGGACCTTTTGTCTTGTGACGCTTTTAATTTAACATGAAGGTTTATGATTATGGGTTCAGAAACATCTTTAAGATTTTATTTTTGTACAGCCTTGATTTGGGGCAACGTAGCTGTTCTTTTCTGTCAAAATATATCAAGTTTGATCGCGTTGTGTTTCCGTACATGACCCGAGAGGTGAAAATTGTTTTGACACAAGATTTTCAGGAAACAGCTAAGTCAGTCATGATAGTTATTGTGTTTTTCAAAGTGATGTCATGTTTAATGCAGATTGTGACTTTCCTCTAGCATGCAAATGAGGATGTGGAAAGAATGCTGCTTGGTAACAAGTGTGATATGGAGACCATGCGTGTGGTACCTAAGGCAAGAGGAGAACAGGTACATTCCTGTGATAGGATAACTTTCTTTTCCACAATATTTTACTGCCAAGCTCATATCTAACATAAGGATATGTTACACTTTTAACCCATTCATCACTTATAATTTACTGACCACAGGTCCACTGTTGTCCAGACATTATTTTGGATTTTAAACTGCTCTCAATACAGCATTATCATTGACATGGTTGTGACTGTTGAGCTGACATCAGTTTATCAGGCAGAGCAGTAGGGCTGTACTAAATCATGGCTGCATTATGATGCCTCAGTCTGACAGCAGTGATTCGCATTTCAAAATGTTTAGGCCATTGCACATGTCCTAAATGTCAGTTCACAAACAATCACATGGATTTTGGCATCTGGACAGTCTCCAGGCTTATTGTCAACAGATTGTGCATGGTTTTCTCCTATTAGTCCCTTTTTATCCACTGCTCTGTGGCCTAACATTTGATTGGCTAGGGGATGGCTAACACAAACCATGTAACACAGATGACTCTAAATGTTCACCTACAAGACGTTTTTACTAAAATGGCTGGTGAGGGTATAAAACGCAGTATCAGTTGTAAGCGTAGGAGTTAGTTATATAAGGCTTCTGGACCATTTTTGCTTCATACTTGGCTTTGCTCTTTTGTTTTCAGATTGCTGCAGAACACAGCATTCGTTTCTTTGAAACCAGTGCAAAAGCGAACATCAACATTGAAACGGCATTCCTCACACTTGCTGAAGACATTTTGCGAAAGGTTAGTCCTCTAAATGGCAACTGGCGTGCACCTGTAGTGCCCTGTAGTGCCTAGTGTAAAGTTATTTGGCCAATACAGGTGTGCTGTAGTTTCAAGTGTGGTGTAATGGTAGTTGAAATGGACAAACGCAAAATGAACACAAAAATCAGAATGAGTCTAGTGCTTGTGTACAGTTGTCAACAATTGTGCATCACGGTTGGCTTATAATGTTGCCTCTTTCACACTTTTAGACACCTGGAAAAGAGGCGACCCCTGAAAGTGTTGAGATGAGCAGGCACAGTGGCTCTGCAGGGGGCATGAAGTGCTGCAGTTAGACCACACTTCTAAAGCCTCTCTTTCAACACCCCTCACATAACGTACACATGATAAGTCTCTTACAGCCATGTTAAATGAATTTCCTATCATGCTGGATTAGACTTTTACCTCTTATTGTACTTGACCAGCTAGTATAAAAAAAGAAAGAGGAAAAAAAATCATTTATTTCCCTATTATTTCTAAATTAATAAAAGTGTTTTGGTACATTTAGTGATAATCTGACAGCTACACTGTATGGAATAAAAATAAAATTTTGAGCGCAGATAAATGTGAACTAAACATAAAAGGGACGTTCCACTACATATTCACTTATAGTCGACACTAATTGTGCCTTAAACACCATTATAGATTGGTGAGATTCATTCATGCTAATGGTTGTGAAGAGTGTTATAATTGTTGAACTGTAGTGTCTTTATAGCACTTACCCACATGACATTTAGGAATCAAATGGTCGTAGCCTACAAGCAGCAGGCCCGTCTTTTAGGGTCTCTGTTGTTTCATGGTTGAACCTTTAACGGAACACCTGGTGCGCATGCAGTACTGTATCTGTGAGGGCACTGATAAAACTGAACTTTTTTTTTGTTGTTGTCTTGTATTTTAATAATTTTCAACCCATTAACAGGTCCGCTTTATCTATGTAGGCGACCAATGTAATGCATCATATCCAGACATATACTTCATAATTTGGATCTTTAAAAAAAAGGTTTTAACTGACTTATTCCCTCTGTGGATAGATTAAAGTACTTATGCACACTTTTGAAGTTCCCTGGTGGGGTGCAACACAGTAGTGAAAGATAAGTGAACAAATGCTGCTCTCTCCAACTCTCCCACTCACTCTGCCTGGGCCGTGCACTCTTCTCTGAAGTGGGGCGGTTCTGAGTTCCAGCTGCAGCAGGTCATTCTGGAAAGAGGCTAATGAAAAGAGCCGCGCTATTACCGCCTGGTTAAACTGCTGCTCTTCAGCGGCTCTTGTTTGTTCCCCCCCCTGTCTCTTTTCTTTTAAGGAGATGTTTACGGTATTAGTTTCAGCATTTGTCCCTTCCATAACTATTTTCCATCAGCACTTTTTTTAACATGTTTTGCTTGAGGGGTACAGGGAAGGGGTGTGTGTTTGTGTGTGTGTGTGTGTGTGTGTGTCTCTTTCATATATATATATATATATATATATTACTAACCAGAGGTGTTTCATCAAAGAGAAAGGCTTGGCCCTGAGTGATTACTCCTGTTCTTTTTACAGTGGTGTGGGTGGTTTCTACATTCTCCTCCTAATACTCTGAAGAAAAGGCCTTACTAGTATTCTTTACTTGATAAGTGGGTTCATTCAACCACAAGGTATATGTTGGCTTTCTGTCTAAATGTAAATAACAGCTTTATTATAACTTCTTTACTGATGCCTTTTGCACTTTTCTACTGGTGGTGTGTCCTGGTTCTCGTCAGGGTCGATTGTAGGTTCCTCTGCTAGGGTGAATGCTGCGGGTTCTCGGTGGTGCTTGAGACCGAGCAATTGATGAGCTGGTTAGTACCACCTATGCATTAGGAGTTTAGGGGAGGTTGTGTTTTATGCCCCCTAATACTGGCTAGGCAGCATCCACCCCAGCTCAGCCTACAAAAACAGCCCTGGTTTACATTTTAATAACCCTGATATCATAGAAAAAAAAATCATACTGCTGATTGGGATGTTTTGTGATTAACTAGACTAGTTATTTAGTATAATGAGTAGTACATAGGCTTCTGCCCATGAATTAAAGGGAATGAGGGGGGTTTTGATGTTAGTTTTGTAGTGCAATAAACTCTTTTCACAAACACCTGGCCTGTGTTTTATGTTGCCAGTCTGGCATTCCTAAACGCCTGTGCCAGAAGAGACTTTGTGACACCTAGCACTATGCAAATGAGATGTCAGTGCAAGGAGCCATTTTCAGGGACAAATACTCATTACTTGAGTAATTTAGCTAGAGTAGAGCTTGTATTTTATGCACAGTGGAGATTATGAATGAGTTAAAAGGTAACATCAAGATGGCCTAATAGAGAAATCCCAAATCAAAGGATGTAATGTCATTCTGTTCACGACTTCACCCATGTGCATTTAGTAGCATAAAGTGGTTTAATTCATATTAAAATTCAATGACAACAACCTTGGACATTTCACATTTATTTTCCCATTGACCGTTTTATATTGTAGTCTAGCAAAACAGAATCAGAAATGCGAGCAAGTGCCAGTGCTCACCCAGATCAGTGCAGCTACTTCACTGAGAAGTGGAGGCTCTTACACATCCAGCACAAGATGAATTACAATAGTTATTATTCACAAAACAAAACTATAAAATGTTTGTACAAAAACTACTCAGAATTGTGGATTTCAGTAAAAACAAAGGCTACTGTACTCGTACATAGTTCTCCATTTTTTTTGATAAACAACCAGAGGTCCTTCATGTAATTTTAACACATTCTGGCCTCTCTGAGTACATCAAGTCAGCTGCCTTCAGTTACCAAAATCAATAAGAAAATTCATTCAGTTAATAATAAGCATCATTGGTACATGTTAATGAGTTCACTTGTGAAATTCTTTGCTTGGATCCTTGGCATGATCAAGCAAAAGCTGGCATGGAGTAAAGTGGTTTCCGTACACCTCTTCAAAAGTTCTCATTTTCTCTACTAATTTGTCTGCACCAAAGCTGTCCACAAACCGGAAAGGGCCTATTAAAGAGAAATATCATTTCATCATCAATACAATTTAAACATACATTAAGAACATGCATAGTGTTGAGATGTCACTGCTTTGTAACACTTGTCATTTGGTATTCATGATAAATCTCAAATACCTACATGATGCACCATTAAAATGCTTGATAAATACTTAAATCTGCAATATCTGAAAGGCATTTATGATCAATGATGATTCATAGGTTAAATGTATGATCTAGGTCATAAAAACTGCTGTTATGGTGTTACCTCCAAGGAAGGGGGGGAAGCCAAGGCCAAACACAGCTCCAATATCTCCTTCCACTGGGCTGGCGAGGATGCCCTCCTGCAGGCAAAGCACGGCCTCATTCACGAAGCGAGTCACCAGCCGGTACTGCACATCAGAGTCGGACGACCTACATGGACAGATGCCGGGAACACAGGCGTTATTGTGGGGAACAGACGCCACAAGACAGCAGAGACAGCCATGCTGAAAGAGATATGGAGGAGCAGTAATACATTTGCACTGTTCAGGCATAGGGACCTTCCATGGTCCAAGTTAGTGGGTAAATAGTATGACGGTTTTGTCAGTTACGACACAAATCATTAAGCCTGAACATATATGGGATATTCTGCATACTGTAAACAAATAATTTAACATACTAGCCAATCATACTGTTGCTTTCTGGGTGAAGCTAGAAGACATGAAGTGTGGACATGAGATGAAGATAGAAAAGGAAAATGGAAAATCTGATGTTTGAATGAAAGAAATCCAACGTACACTGCAGGGTGTGGTGTCATCTTGTAAAGCTCCAGAACCTCTTCAAGCTCTGGGTTGATCTCTTTGTGTTTGAGTCCAGGCTGGTAGACGTAACATCCCTTGCCAGACTTGCGGCCTAGTGAAACACAAACTCAGCATGGGTGCCAGCATATACTCTGATTAACATCAGCTGCGTGCGCACACGCACACACACACACACACACACACACACACACACACACACACACACACACACACACACGAATTAAGGTCATGCGGGAAGGTTTCCAGTACCTTTGAATCCTCTCTCAACCATCGTCTTCAGCAGCTCGGGATTCCCACCACCAAACCTGGAGCCGAAAGCTTTGCCCAGGTCCTCGGCCACGTGAGCGGCCACGTCGATGCCCACTTCGTCAGCCAGAGTGGCAACACCCACCGGGAAGCCAAACCCTGTGGTCAGTGCGTCGAGCTTCTTGGGGTCCACACCTTCCTGTGTTTACCAAGGGGTTGTAAATGACTTGACAGCCTACTTTAAGATTACTATTAATACCATTTTAAGACAAGGAAATACAAAAATGATAAAAAAATATACATAAATGTACAAACCTGTAGTATTCTAACTGCTTCAGCCAACATGGGTGCTAAGCACCTGGTGGTGTAGAACCCAGGTCCATCCTGCAATTTATTACTGTACAAGTTAATAACAAATTACAAATGTTTTGGAGATGTTTGTCAAAGTTATGTGGTTTTGGATTCATTCGATTAAAATCAGTGAGAGAGCAAGCGATTAATAAAATGGCGAAAAGCAGTAAAATACACAACTGACAGCATGAAGCCAAGTTTAACGGCTCTGTACAAGGCTGCATTAGAACAAGATCAACTGCTTACAATACATTAATTGGTAAAATAAGGATTGAAATACAAAATTCCAATACAAAGTAGCACATTCTGGAATTTAGCTCCAACCTTAGGGTAGCAAACACGAAAACTCACCCCAACAACAATGATGACTTTGCCTTGCTTCAGGCCTAGTGCCACAGCACATGCTGTGGTATCCTTAGACGTTTTAGCAGTGGTTATGATCTCTAGAAGCTGCATTTTGTCCACTGGAGAGAAATAATGCATCCCGACTACCTGTGACAAGGTGCAAGGATTAAATGATTGACTCATTTCTCAAAAAGATCTCAAAATCCCTTCCAGAAGGTCCAAAGAGCCAACTGACCTTCTCTGGTCGTTTACTGGCAGCGGCAATATCTCCAATTGGGAGAGCTGATGTGTTGGAAGCAAATATACAGTGTGGAGGAAGAACCTGTTAAGATGAAATCATTAATGTGTAACAATTGTAACATACATTCTGGATTTAAAGAGGAGTGACGCATTCATTTTAAGTATTAGACCAACAAAAAAAGTGAAGTGTGTTGTATTTTCACATGTGGAACCACCATTGATACTAGACCAAAACTATGAAAAGTGTCTTTCTGATTTAGGAAGTTCCTTAATGCTCACAAAACATTTTTTAGCAAATAGGCCATCTTAACACGGACTTCTTTAGCATGAGTTAATAGAACATAGGTTTGCATAAACGTAGCTATTTAACTGCAACCTTGTAAGCACCAAGTCACAAATTTGATACATGAACAGAATAGTCTATAAACTGAATCCACTTACAGCTTCAACTTCTTTCAGAACTTTGTGTTTGATGGTGAGATCCTCAAACACAGCTTCAATAACCATGTCAGCCTTTTCAAACCCACTGTAATCTAGTTGTCCCGTAAGGTTGGACAATATACTGTCCCTTTCAAATGAAGTAATGCTCTTCTTCTTGGTCTTGTCGTTTAGTCTGGGAGTGACAACCAGAACACATCCGACATTAGGATGCGCAATAAATGCATGAAGCATTTATGAAGTGGTACATGGTTCTTACAAACTCACCCTTTGTAAACTTGTTGCTGCCCCCGGTTGAGTCCGTCCTCTGTGGTGTCTTTTAGAATGGTGTTAATGCTTTTATCCACAGTCACCTGTGCTATGCCTGCCCCCATTAGCCCTGCTCCCAAGATGGCCAGGGTTCTATTAAGGGCAGATTGTCAAATAAGTAATAGATTATTTACTTGCTACAAAGCAAAAAAAAAAAAAAAAAGTTTTCAAGACTGACTGATTCTTAAAGGGAAGGGACTGCAACACTAAGTGCAGATAAAAAGCACTTACTTAACCTCCTTTTCAGGGACTCCAAATCGGTTCTTCTTGCAAGCAACTTGGCCATGGTAAAGACCAACCAGTGCTTTGGATTCCGACGTCATTGCTAATTTACCAAAATTCTTGAATGTGAAAAGTTATTTAAAAAGATAAAGTGAAACATTAATTTACAAAACTGCTCAAGTATTCCAACAAATTTGTATATGCAGCAGGTTAAACACATTCTGTAAAATGGATGTACCTGTGACTCTGCAAGGTATCCTGCATCTGAGCCCTGCTCCACACCAGCCTTCACACACTAAGGGAAGTATTGGGGGAAAACAAGAGGTTGTTAAAATGAATGTGAATGGGAGATGGACATTCAAGCTTAAAACCAGACTTTAGCTGTAGAAACGCAGATCATGTTCTGCTCAGAGACCCGGCATGTATCTTTATTGCAGCTTTGCAACACACCTGGGACATGAAAACGAAGTTCCGTAGTACCTGATTACTACTGGAAGCTGGAACAGAGCAAAAATATCTAGATGCCTTTGAAGAACGGGTGAGGGTTTCCTCAATCCTGCCTCACAAGTGTAATCTGATCAACTGTGCTTCAGATTTCCCATATAGTTATCCGTTTAATCTGGCACCAAAGTACATGATAAGGATCACTAAGAGTGAATCAACTCCCCCCCCCCCTTCAAAAAATTGGAAGTTCAGTATACCTCGATTATTTTAATAGGTGCAGGGTACAGCCCTTTTGTTTGTTTCAGTACTTTTTTCTCCACAGTTTTGTAGATCTGATTTCGCACAAACGGGTAGCTCATGATATAGTCTTGTATCTCTGCAAAGAAGAAATAATTAACACACAGGCAATGTCATTATGAGGGTAGCCCTCACGGGAAAAAAAAAGTATGCAGAGGAATGACAAGCGCACATACTTTGCATCACGTTCTTTTCTTTGGTGAGTGGTATTTGTTTGTTGACAATTCCACGGGCACAACCAATAGCTACTTCTTCCAAATACTCAATGGTTCTTTCCTCTGGGCTCTTCAATCCAGGACCTGGTTATATTTCAAATTGTTCAAAAGACAAGTTGGATTATGCCCACAAGCAAAGCACAAACTGACAGAAAATACTACTGATAAAACATAAGAGAAAGCATCATTACCAAGTGTATCAACCAGATGGTGAACTAGTCCCATTTTCTTGGCTTTGTCTGCACGGATATTCCTTCCTGTTAGCATCATATCAAATGCACTGGGAAGACCAATCTAAATGAAAACAACAAGATTTAAGACATTTTACAAAAACGCTGTTCAATAATTGCAATCTATTAAGAGTTCACCGGAGGACCATTTTAAGGTGACTATTGCAAAATACATTATAGATTCATTAGTGTGCCAATTTGTGGCGCTCTATAAACATTCTTCTCGAGAGATAGGAACCATTTTTGGCAGCCTCTGTGTTCCTCCAGCCCCTGGCAGAAGACCCAGCATGACTTCAGGTGTCCCCAGAACAGTCTTCCTACTCTTTGTGGCCACTCTGTACTGGCAGGCGATAGCAAACTACAGAACAGAGTGTGCAGAGTAATCTGTCAAAATGAGGCCATTTATGAAACACAACATTTGATTTTAGGCCAAACTGTCTAAAATCAGCATTCACAAACAAAATGAGTTTTGCAAATAATTAAATGTAATCAGGAAATTGTACTATAATGTATGCATGATCTTTTTTAAGCTTAATCTACAAACTCTGGACAGAAACCTAAAAATATAAAACAAATAATTCCAAATTTATGAGTCCACCACCTCTAGTCCACCACCAAGACATGATCCATTGATTGCAGCAACAATAGGTTTTGGAGAGTTCTCAATTTTCTCAAACATCTTCTGGCCCTCTTGAGAGAGTCTGGTTACTTCCTCTGTGCTGTTACAGGCCTGAATCATGCTACATTCATTGGAGATTGATGAGAAAGCTGGAATTAATGCTCAATGCATATATTTGGTAATAAAAAGATAACAGAAGTTAAAGATGGTCAGAAACATGTCACTAACTTTATGTCAGCCCCTGCAATAAAGCAGCCAGGCTTGGAAGAAATCAGCACAGCACTTTTAATTGCACTGTTGCCCCAAACCTCATCCATAACTTCTGTCATCTCCTTCTGCATCTGAAGTGACAAGGTGTTAACCTATGGAGCACAGAATGAGAGAATGTTTTAACAGAAAAAAAGCTAAACACAAAATAAAATAAAATGTCAAAATAAAATTTACCTTAGAATTTGGGTCATTAATGCGAATGACGGCCACATCTCCCTTGACCTCATAGTTTACATGTGAACGAACTGAACAAGTTAAAATTAGGAAAAATGGAAGTCGAGAACATGTTACATGCAAAATGAGATTAAAAAAGTAATAATGAGGGGGAAATCACATTAAATGTAAGTAAATAAAAAAAATCAAGTATTCACCCATTAAAGATGATGATGCTGAGATGTGTCGCCTGGAGGCACCTTTACATAAAGCAACGGAAAATAGAACAATGTAGTAATTGTAGCTACAATACATTCAACATAAAACTTTAGTGGAATGTCAGAGACCCAGTGGAGAGAGGTCAGTGCTAAGACATGTCCCTGTCTGTTGCGTGCTTCAATACGTCATAGGTTGGGTGACCTTTCACCTATATTTTATTCATCTTTATCACGAGAAGTGACTTAATAAATCTCCAAAGAAAATCATTTTTGGTCATTATACGTCATGCACTAACTGCATTTTTTTTTCACATATTTACTCCTTCTTTGAACCCCAATGTTTTAAATGCAACACTTGCAGCTAGCTAACAAGCTTACCTAGCCTATACAGCTAGTTGATGAGGTTAGAGCATCAGGTGCACACAGCTGAAGCCGTTTCTATACGCGCGCAGAAACACAAAGTACTAGGTAACAGAACCAGCTAAAATGTTTAACACAAAAGTTTGCATCTAGTACCAAGTTAGCGGGTTAGTTAGCAATAGCTACATGCCTTATACAGATGAGGCATTAAGAATTGGCCGAATTTTCAATTGGACGGAAGCCAAAAGTCCTACAAAGTAAAGTACTTTTAAGTATAGCCTTGCAAAGTGTGAATACCTGAAAATAACGTATATCTCCCCCTAATTGTAAATCTGGACACAACACCCAGAGCTCGTGCTGCCATCTTGGTAGCTAGGTCAATGCTGACAACCGGAAGAAGCGAGCATGCAATGTTTAGCTGGCCCAATTAGACTCGGTTTAGAAAGGTTCGCTCCGCCCCTCGAGGAACCGCTGAGACAATTTAAAAGAGACTCCGCGCGACTCCTGTTAGAATGAAACAGTGCTTACGCTGTGTTTTATTTTACTAATCTTTCTGATCTTAAGGAGATTAACATATATAGCAGTTAAAATGTATCTAAAATGCACATAATACATCGATTTTCAGTTTAATTTACACACAATAGTTTACCGCCATTTTCCCTAAGCAAAAGCATATCTATTGAATTGACCCCTTTATCTGTGTTCCTGGAAATGGGGTAAGTAGGGAAGAACAGTCAGACATCATGCATGCGTGTCCTGGTGGTTGTGAGGTTCTTTTTGCAGTGTCAAGAAGCCATGAGCAGATTTGGTGTTACCAGTCAGTTTTTGAATGGATATGATGAGACCCCAGTCGGGAGGAACACAGTGCAATTGGTTGACGGCTTTAAAATACTACTGCATGCAGAATCTCATTCACATTTCCAAACACCCTGCTGCTGTCCACGAGCACTTGTAGTAGGATAGAGCAGTGGCTTCTTGTATCGTTAAAGACCGTACTCTATTTCGGGGAGTTTGACCTGGTGCTGGAATGATATTGGTCGGATTCTGACATCCAGTTGCGAAAAATGTAAGTCTTACTTTTCAAGTCAAGAGTTCAGTTTTCCGGATAGATAGAAATATATTTTTGACATTCTGGAATCTGAAATGCACTCGTGATTTGTCTACTTTGGTGCTGTTTTCTTTTGTGTCCTTGTACTGTGGGGCTAAACATATTGTGATGGGCCATCTGCGGAGGAAGGAAAGAAGGAAAATCCACTAAAAAATACCCATTGTACTATTGCGAGATGACGTTCGCGGGACTTCGTGAACATAATCGCACATAAAACGCACAGCCACAGACGTCGCGTACAGGGAAGCCGGTCAACTCCCCGGACGAAAACACTACGCGACAAAGCATGTGTTTGGTCGGTGTGAAAGAGGCGTGCCATGAAACGAAGATGGTGCTGCACTTTTCAGACACGACATCACGTACAGTAGTTGAATCCAGCTTAGCTATCTGTTGGTATACCCTAAAGTATGTTGTAGTTTTTAGTTAGCATTCTAAACTTGCCAACCTTAACCCTTAATCCGTTTTAAAGTCTCATGCATCAACTGTGTTTTTCTGTTTCCCCATCTCGACAGAGCTTATCTTCTCGCATTTGCTCATAGGCTATCAATAATTCCCACGTCGCCAGCTAATTTGTGTGAATTGTGTTCTAGTCATGGTTCTAGTAGTCCTGAAAATGAGATTCTCTTGCAGTAGTGGAGCGTACGCGACAGGCAAAACAACTACAGTGCAGGTACGATGCGCTAGGGTTAGGGTTACTTCTGTGATGTTGGCTGAACGATATTAAACGGATTTTATAAGTACAGGATGGCCTCTGTAAAAATGGCATCTGTAAAATAACCGTATTTTATAGGCTATGGGGCCTATTAGCAAATTAAACTTTATCATGTTCAATCCCACGGTCAATAAAATATTTCTCAATAAAGTTAAAGCAAGCGTGGTTAAATGTCACTGGTGTCAACCATTGCATAAATATGGTTAGAAGCACTTAAGGACACCGAACAATCAAAATCCTGTTTGAATCCATCATATTATTCCAGCTGTGCTACAAAACTCCACATATCTGACCTTTGCTTTTGTTAAAGAAATATAACAAGTTTGTTCAGAACTATTTGCATATTACCATGACGAAAAAGGTCGGGTATAAAAGTAAATTGTCCTTTTCAAATCAAACAAAGATGACACCGCGGCCATATTGTCAACGGAAGTGTATTGTTTAATTTAAAAACAGTTAAAGATAATATATCAATATATTGTATGTAACTGTGTGTGTGTCTGCAAAGCCTTGTAACAATGTCGGTGATAATTAGCTATCACGTTACAACGGCCAGCTTTATCCATCTGTTCGCAGTAGTTTCGTGCTATTGATCAGGCACAGTAGTGAACAGCCCGAGACTCTAAACCAGCTGCAGTCCCATGACAGTTGCACGCATCAGGTTACTGGAAGGCGCGCAGTTTCTCTTTGGTGTAAATACTATCGTGCGTTTCTCAGTGAAATAAGTAAAGATATGACCACTGATCTGGTGGCTATTTCGGCGTTCATATTCTCAACTGCGATTCTATTATTCTTAAACTATCAAGTTAAGTTGATTCTGGGGAAATGTCTACGTTTGTTTGCTCATATAATGGATATGATCCTGATAATAAAAGTTGATATGCGTAGGGACGTTGAGTAGATTGCGTTATTGCGGGGCCTTTATTTTGAAGGATGTTAGTCTAATGCTTGCATATATGCATCCTCATTGTGTAATAAAAGTGGAACAATCCCTTGACACATTTAAGTCAGTATATCAATATTATGACATATTATCTTTTATTAATTTAGCTGGTAAAGAATCAGGACCATTCCTGTGGATCAACGGCACAAGTCACCATTTATGTCGCCAACATGTGTATGCAACATTCTGGTGATGTTGCTTCAGAAAACATCTACAGAAGTGGTATTAAAATGTGGACCTTCAATCCAAATCCGATTTTGTAATCCTTTGAAGTTGATTAAATGATTAATGTAACCGGTTGGGCACTTTGTCGTCACACCTGTCTCCTAGAGAAATGTGGCAAAGGGAATCATGGAAAATCTGTATGACCTGGACCTTGAGGAGCGTGATTTGAAGACCACTGATCTATAGTGAAGATTTGCACGCAGTGGGGGGGGGGGGTGTATGTGTGTGGGACGGTGCATGAGAGGGGAGTGTTCTATTGCAAGGGGACATTTCCTGGCAAAGAAACCACCATCTTTTTCTCATTTAGTTATTTATTTATTTTGTTGATTTATTTTTGCCCCCAGCAATGGGCGTCCACCTTGGTGTGTCTGGGACGCGTGTAAACAGCCTGTGCTGCCACCTGCTGGAGTACTGAGTAATTAAGAGGTGATTCAAAGTAGAAAAGTCTCTCCTACAAATCTCACCATCCCCAATCTCACCACCCCCTCACTCGGTCTACTGAATTCGAGTTGTCTAATCATTTCATTGTTTTTAACCTAATGGCTTCTGTATTAACACTAAAATGTAAACAATTAAGACACTAAAATGTAAACAAATACAAGCAATCCTGAAACACATATTCTGTTCTTATCAATATAAGTTTTAATAAGAATTAATAGTGTTAATAGTAAAAATAAGTTAAAGACAGCAGTTTTAAAACAGCACATTATTGCTGAAGATTACAAAACTGCTTTCAATATAGAGTGCAGCAATATAAAGTGAGAACTGCTTCTATAATATAGTAATCTACAAGGAACTAATATAAAACCTGTATATATTTGCATCTGGAGTACCGATGGAAGGCTGGTCTATTGTGTACATTTGTGTAAATGTACACAATAGTAGACATCACATCACATTGTGTCTCTTATCCTAGAGAGTTGATTGGAGGACTGTGTACTGAATAAGGGCTATTCTCGTTTGTCTTGTGTTTTGACACAGTGGCCCATACACCGCATTAACAATTGCATCACACTGCCTCTTTAAACCACGCTGTATTCTCCCCTTTATTTCAACACAATTCTCAACCACCATCCAGACCACTAAAAGAGAGTGAATATTTACATGTGACATTTGACTATTCTAATAATCAGTTTGTCAAGTGGTGCATGGTAGGTACATAAATATGTTAGATGTCAAGGTCCATCTGAGAGATGCTGGTTGGACAGCTGTGCTAGGGCAAAGATGTCATGCGAGCTGGACACTCCCTACTGGGAACATGCAACATTTATATGTGGCTGTAATTATAGAAAACGAAAACAGTCACTGACAACGCAAGCGAACCACAGTATTTATAGATCACAAATATTATGTTATTGACCAGTGCTAGTAATTATGTTTAAATTCCAAATCAGATTGTGTGTGTGAATCTCAGCAGTGGTGTAAGTTAAACCATGTCAGGTATTACCTAACCAGTTAGAGAGAAAGTAGTAATAAAAAGACCTTGCGTTTGACAGCAGATCCTTCATAACAAACATCATACTCATTTAAAAATAATTTAATGATAAGACACAATGCAATCATTTTCATTAACTCAACATACAAACAGAACTTATGGTATTTTTCTTAACATACAAACACACTATTTAAGGCAGTTATATTAGTGATTCTAAAACATTTGAATTAAATTACTATATTATAACCAAAAATGCTTTAAATTAAAATGCACCAATTATCTGTGTCCATCCATCAAATCAATGAATGTTACATGTGTACAAATATCTAGTTGCTCTGTAATCATCGGCATTCTCAGATATGAGGTGTCATCATTTATTATATATTTACGTAGTGTACTTTGCTTAGAAAAATTAATGAGGTAACCATTCTTAGAAACTAGACCACAGGCAGATCTGACTCTGTTTTAGCCACCACACTACAGTTTGAAAGACTTGGCTAACTCAGGTCTTACTACTCCTTTTCTTTTTTAGCTTAAACTGTGGATTCCATCTCTGTGTGTAGGTCAAGATCCTGCCGGACGTGCCAGTCCACAGTGTGCAGTAGCGGCGTGCCCTGTCCGGGGGAGTCTGCTGTGTACACCAGCGCTTCTGATTCAGATCTCCATCTCGCGTCACAGCACAGTTTGGTGGCGCACTGACCGTAGCAGGGTAGATCACACCCAGTGACGCGGGACTCTGTGGTGTCTGAGGAGAACTCGGGCTGCACCGTGGTAGCGTGGATGCCCTCGTCGTGAAAGAAGCTTTTGATGCGCTTGGCCACATCCATGTAGGAGGTTGGGTCAAGGCACTTGACGTGCACCGTGGCTATGATACGACTCCCAACCAGCTGCCAGATGTGCAGCTCATGGACAGCCAGGACCCCATCGAGGTCCCTCAACCTCCCATCCAGCCTCCGCATGTTGACGTGCTTGGGCACAGTCTGCAGGAGGACGAGCGCCGACTCTTTTAAGAGCGGTAAGGTGGCGTAGGACAAGATGATCACCATCACGATGCAGAGTGTGGGGTCCAGGTAGAGCACCCAGCAGGGCCCGGCTACGGAAGCGTCCCCCATGCCTCTGCTCGCCAGCGTAGGCACGCCAGCCACGTCTGCGCGTGCAGGCCGGTGGTCAGAGCTGCGGCAGGGATTCATACAGATCTCCTTACCATTGCTTGGCTTCCATACAAACGTGAAGATAAGAGCGTTGACTACCACAATGATGGAACCGAGGGTATCGCCCAGCACGTGTAAGAAGACTCCGCGCATGTTCGGCTGAGAGGATGACTCAGAATTGAGCTCCAGCTTCTTCAGGGACATATCATCATTCATTTGATCATCCAGGCGATGTCTCAAGATAGCTGAAAATATGTCAGAACAGTGCAGTATAAAATTAATTGAAAATCAAAATAGTGCAGGTTTTTTTTCCCACTGGAAGATGCAGACGTTATTTTGTAAATAAAGATAAGTCCAAAAACATAAATGAGAGGTTTTTAATAATTCTGTCCAAATTAATAATTAATACGAGATTGTACGATTACCTCGATGACCAGAGTTGCATTCCATTAGGCTGTAAGTCTCTTCTGGGGTCTCTGTCTGTGATAATCTACCTGATTTTTCATAGTTTCTGGGATCTGTCCTGTGAGACTGTGCGTGTTCACTGGCTCCAGCATGGCCATGGAACAAGAAAAGACCAAATATATTCACAAGGAGACCCATCAGGCCAACCCAGATGACAACTTGTGGATTCTCAATCTCATGAGGTTTTGTGTAACGTCCAATAGCCTCCAGTAAAATGGTGAAACAGAGGGCCATCACAAATACAGCATTGACTAAAGCGCCCGTGATTTCTGCCCGGATCCATCCGTATGTATTTTGCCTCGTGACATGTGTTTTCTCCGCAACGTGCACGGCAACCAGGGCCACAACTAGAGATATTACATCCGAAAGCATGTGAAATGAATCAGCCAGCATCGTCAGAGATGCTGTCATTCTGCTCACCACAAGTTCAACGACAAAGAATCCAAAAGTTAGGAAGAGCATCCACAACAGTCTTCCGTAATTTCCCAAACCCATGTTTATGTCATCAGGGATTCAAATTAAAGTAGTTTAAAATAAACATGCGCACTCCTTTACATTTTCGCCCGATCACAGAATTCTGAATACGCAGAAACATTAGTGTTTTAGAAGCTTAATTGTAAATCAAATTCTGTATGCGCTATTGGTAAATAGTGTTTTAACGACGCTCTAAAATAATAAACGAAGGTTACGAATTTTATTAAATCCATTCGGAATTAAATACCTGAGATAACGTAGCAACCCATTTTTATCACAATATAAGACTTTGCACCCGAACCCATGAACTTCTCCACACGATCGTGGGGACACGCCCAACATTCTTTCCTATTGGCGGATCATTATGGGACCTCGTGGCGTCACATAATGAGACTTAATTCTGATCAGAAATGTAAAGAAAATGGAAATTTGTGTTTCTACAGATCAACTGTAAATATTTGTGTGTTTTCTACTACAATGCAAAAAGAAGAACTGCTTTGCATATAAATTCATTGAATTAGACTATATATGGTCTACAACTGCCTACGTCTTAAGAAATATAAAGATATACAGTTTAGCAGAATTTCTCCAAACTACTCCACACTGTCTGAGGCTCTCAAATTATATGTTTGCGTTTATCTTTAATGCTGCTGAAAAATGCAGCAGTAACGAGAAAATATGTTATTATTAGTGCTATATTACTATGATATGAATCTGTAAATGCGTAAGCAGATCTTATATGAAGGAGGTAGGAGTGATACGCTACCTATCAACAGCCTAATAGCCTACGCGCCCATTGTCTGCAGCGATGCAGGGTGTGTACCAGGGAGCTGGGAGTCGCTCGCGCTCTAAGGAATGCAATTGCCGGAGCATTAGTATCATCCTTAGGATTTGATCCGTGTATGGATTGGAGTAAAAGGCAACGGTATATAATGGATTTACGCTTCCTTCACGGAAAATCAATTTTGAGCTACATGCGAAGTTCGTCATTTTCTTGTGGATGATAATTTACGATGATACCATCTCCTTGACATCGATCTGTTAGGAAATTTTGCGCACGTAATTTTTATATTACAAAATGTCCAAAAGAAATAGTGCAGTGTTGATGCGACCGCGGTCCATGTCTATAGGTAAAAAACCAGAAACTGTCAAGGTGGTGGTTCGGTGCCGCCCTGTAAACAAGAAAGAAGAAGCGATGAGTCACGAGAAAATTGTTGAAGTGGATGTGAAATTGGGACAGGTAAGCGTGCGCAACCCTAAATCGGCGGGAACTCTGCTGAAAACATTCACGTTTGATGCGGTGTATGACACGCTTTCAAAACAACACGACTTGTATGATTATTCATGTAAACCTCTCATTGACTCTGTCTTACTTGGTTTCAATGGAACTATATTTGCTTATGGTCAAACTGGAACTGGCAAAACGTACACCATGCAGGGGCTGCCCACGGATCCAGAGAAACAAGGAGTCATACCAAATTCTTTTCAGCATATTTTCACTCATATATCCAGATCTCAGAACCAGCAGTACTTGGTAAGAGTGTCTTATCTGGAAATTTACCAAGATGAAATCCGGGACCTGCTTTGCAAGGACAACTGTAAAAAACTGGAGCTTAAGGAAAACCCAGAATTAGGCGTGTATGTCAAAGACCTTTCGTCTGTTGTGACAAAAAACATCAAAGAAATTGAGCATGTGATGAACTTGGGAAATCAGTCTAGGTCTGTTGGATTTACTAAAATGAATGAGCACAGTTCACGGTCACATGCCATTTTTGTTGTGACCATTGAATGCAGCGAGATGGGCATTGATGGAGAGGAACACATTCGTGTAGGGAAGTTAAACATGGTAGACCTCGCTGGCAGTGAAC
Source organism: Brachyhypopomus occidentalis (assembly GCA_020368025.1). Taxonomy (NCBI): domain Eukaryota; kingdom Metazoa; phylum Chordata; class Actinopteri; order Gymnotiformes; family Hypopomidae; genus Brachyhypopomus; species Brachyhypopomus occidentalis. The sequence continues at coordinate 9,126,396 of JAGXOD010000002.1, read as the reverse complement.
GTCAAAGCAAGACAGGTGTCCAGGGTCTAAGATTCAAAGAAGCTGCCAAGATAAACTTGTCCCTCTGTGCTCTTGGGAATGTCATTTCGGCCCTGGTGGATGGGAAAAATTCTCACATCCCATACAGGGATTCCAAACTGACACGCCTGCTACAGAACTCCTTAGGAGGGAACTCTAAAACAGTCATGGTAGCTACCATAGGACCCTCTTCATGTCACTATGAGGAGACTCTTTCCACTCTGAGATTTGCAAACAGAGCAAAGAACATCAGAAACAGGCCAAAGATCAACGAGGACCCCAAAGACGCTTTGCTCCGTGAATTCCAAGAGGAGATAGCCCGTCTGAAGGCACAGCTAGAGGAACGAGGGATGCTGGCTAAAGAAAGGAGGAGGCGGAGGAATAGCGTGAGGATGAAGAGAAGCTTGAGCAGCGGGGAGGTGGAAACACCTAAAAACCTAGAGGTGAATATTGTTGAGATGGTGCAGGAGGAGAGAGCAGAGGAATATTGGTGGAAGCAGCAGGTGGGGCAGATGGCCAAGAGCGCTGCCAATAACAGCCCGGAGGTTAGAAGGAAATTAGACATGCTGGACGAGAAAGGAAAGACTGTGGAGGGTTTACTTAAGGAGCAGCAGACCATGGAAGTCATGATTGCGAAATACAAGGTCAGTGCTTATGCACATTTAGGTCTTATTATGGAGACCATGTTTTTTTAAGATATAAATGAACCAATAAATCAAATCCTCTTTTACATGGTTCTTATAAGGCCTTGGAAAGTAAGCTGTTGATTGGGGAAAGAACATCATCGACCACACCAATGAGCAGCAGAGAATGCTGGAGCTAAAGAGGCAGGAGATTGCGGAGCAGGTAACAACTGACACTATGTACTAACCACAGTGGGTTGCCAATGTAAACGTATCTCATTGCCCAGATTGCTGTTTTGTGTGTGTGTGATTTCTTATAGGACAGACAGGAGAGGGACATGCAACAGTTGATGTTTGAACAGGATGAGGAGACAGTGGAACTGAAAGAGACCTTCTCTTCTCTACAGCAGGAAGTGGATCTTAAGACCAAAAAGCTTAGGAAGGTGGAGATTTCCCACTATGTATAAACAATTTAAATGTTAATTCAGTGCTGTAAGTTTTATGTTGGTTTGTGTTGTTTTTGGATGTTCACAACAGATTAAATACAGATTAAATAGGCTATACACATGCCTTTAATTCCAGGTTAGGGGGAGCCTGATCACTGGAAACAATGACTTGTGACTTTAAGATACGTAGAAACCTGTATGGTTGCAATCTTTTAGCAAAAAGTAGGTAGAAGGCTTGCTATATGAACTTACAACTTTTTGTGGTAGGTTGTGAGAGTTTTAGGCTGTGCATACAACTATTAGTACCTTTTACTTCAGTTTTTCTTTTATAAGGGATGGGGGTTGTGGGGGTACTTGGTTTACTGCCATGACTCATTTATGACTCATAATAATTTGGTTGGGGAGATGTGGGTCCGATTATGACAGGTCGTGATAGATCATATTATCTTATTATGTAGAACTATAGTATAACTATCATCTTGGGTCAAGTTATGTCAGAGCCTGACACCCCTAAATCATCCTGTGATTTGTGACAGGTTTTGGAAATTCCTATATATTCCCTTTCTTTGTTTTGGATTCTAAATTTATATTTTACATATTTTATGATTTTTGTACTTGACACATTTTGATGCTGAATACTGGGTTTGGAATTTTTGCAACAGCATATAACTAAATCATGGATACTATAAATGTTATGTTCATTATGTTTTGTTTATTACACAGTTGTATGGAAAACTGCAGTTGGTGAGAGCTGAGATAGGAGACATCATTGATGAACATGTGACAACAAGACAGGAACTGGAGCAGACACTAAATGAGCTGACAAGAGAGATGAAATTCAAGTATTACCTCTACCACAATTACACCCCCCCCCCAAAGAAACACACAACCAAATTCCAAGATACATTCAATTGATTATGCATAGATATGCTAACAGACTACCCAGTGTGAAACATCACAATACTAACTTGTGGCTGAATTAATGTTTTGTTATTATTTGGTTTTAGGAATCTCATCATTGACAATTTCATTCCTCCCGAGGAGAAAAACAAGATCATAAATCGCCTCCACTTTGACAGCGAGGAGGACCAGTGGAGAATCCTACCTCTTCTCCCTTCAGATAAGTGAGTATAATTTATTCATTGTCTTTATGATTCAACATTTAAATGAATCATGAGTGAAAAATAACTAAATCCATGTTTTGATGGGAATTCTTTCCCCAGCAAATCCCCTTGTTTCAGACAAAGACCGACCTCGATGGTAGGATGCAAGAGGCCAATGAGCCAGTATGCACAGGTTGCTGTGGCAACAGGAGCTCCTTCCAGATACAGGGTTGGTACAGACTGACCACACTGTAATCTCCTAACAGGCAGGCTATTTATTATTTTCATGAATTGTGAATACATTTGCTGAAAGACTGCTTTGGCACTACGCAGGCAGAAAATGTCATGCTTCTGGAGCTGGACATGACGCCACCGGCCATGGTCCCGCTGGACTTAGAAGGGGCAGAGATGAGGATGCAAGACTTACTGCGAGATTTTGGCCACCACAGGAGAAGAACGACAGAATCACGTGTCATGCGGGCCAGATCATGGTGAGGGCCTTGTAAGCTAAAATATCTTAAACAATGAAGAGACTTATCAGTTTATCAGTGAACCATATTAAGGTACTGGAACCTTTTTTCTTCTCCCAAGGTATCAAGGACCAAGTCTGCCTGTTCCTACATCAAGCAGCTCCGAGGCCTCTGGTTCTCAGTGTCCACCTTCAGACATGGGGGCATGTGCTGCTCTGCTCCAGCCCTGAAGATATTGTGAATGTGAATCTCTTGACATCTCAAAAATGGGCAGAACTCTCTATCCACTGACTCTTGTATGCTCTGCTTTTTTTGTGAGCTTTTTTTTTGGTTTTTCATTTGGCTTTTACTTTGTATGCTAATTCCACAGCAACGCTTTCGATGAACAATTTTAAGCACAGCTTTCTCCTGTTTACTTGAAACTTTGACCTTAATGTTATGCATAATCCTGTATCCTAATGCCATTCTTGAATTAAAAAAGAACAGTAAATGGTTAAAGAGCACAATAAACCAGTGATCTGCTAATGGATCTGCTTTTTAAAAGGCATATAATAATCTACACACTGATGAAGATTTAATTTTTTTATCTCTCTTCAAGAATTAACCTGAAATATGTGAAGTGATTGGTTCAGTAGCAACAAAGCCGTTTTCATTTATTGTGACATTAACAGATACTGACCTCTAGAGGATATATAATCCAGATACAACAACCATTTTCTAAGTTAACGATGACCCCATTTTCTAAAATCTGATCACTAGTTTCAGTTAAGTTTACACGTGACAAGAAAATTATAAAACCAGCTGTTAAAGTGAATTTAACTTGATATAAAAACCCAAGAATAGTAGGATGCTAGTACAATTCTGTCAGTCACAGTGTTGAAAAAAGAGCCACCTGTTATATAATCCCAACAAACATAAAACACGCACTCAAACTGCTTTTCATTTAAAAAAACGTGGTTGAAGGTTGCAGACTTCAGTGACACTTATAGCTGTCAAATCTATAGTCAAGAATTTCTTCTTTCTAATTTTTACTTTATACCAATGTTTATTAAATCCACATAGAATAAAGGCCACTATTCCTAGCTCCCAAGCACAAGCAGAGGGGCAGAACCCTTCCCCTGCTCCCCTGTCGCTGTACAGTAGGATGACGTCTCTCTAAGGGTCACATGACACGCCGCTTACAGTAAAAACCCAATATGGCAGAGATGGTGGGTCTTGCACGATAACTAAAGCAACATTTCCATTTTAACAGTCACACGGTCTCACATTTGGTCGGTATCGGAACGCACCGGCAGACATGAGGGAAAGACAGAAGAGGAAAAATGGGAGGACGTGGGCAGAGGCGGCAAAAACGGTAAAACCGTGGGATTTGCTACCCCGAGTGTTTGTTTTGCTCGTCTTCGCTTTGCGTTCCCACTTGTACAACTGTGTTTATGAGTTCATGACCTGGCGGAGTGTTGAGTACGCAAATCAGGGCCTGGCTGTCGGTGGAGCCGCTGAAGAGTTGCCTTGATCCATTTTGTGCCAAGTCATTACAAAGATTCGTCGATTTACTTTGTGACACTATTGCGGTTATGAACTTTTCTTCTAGGGACTATTTTTCGTGTAACAACTAGACGTAGTTATGCGCATGACGTTTATGTCTCCAGGTAGCTGTCAAGCTAAGCTAAGCTAAGCTAGAATTGCACAAGCAACCAGTAGCGAGTCGAGTAGCGAGTGAAAATGTACCATCAAGCACTCTCTCTAGAACTTTTGAAGACAAGACAGTACGTTACTTAATTCTGTGAACATGCGTTTACATAAATACACGAATCGTGTTAGCTACTTTGGAACACATTTTTAATGTTTACTTTGGATTAGCTAGCATATACATAGTTAGCTAGCTAGCTAACGAACTAGCGGTATAACATGCTATTACAATGCTCGGGGTCTAAGCCATGTATATTCATTTTCATAACTGACAAAACACTAGTTGTGATTTTTTAAAAGTAAAAGACAGGCAAAGTTATTTTTTCAGTCAAACCTATCAGGCAGTTTATTCTGTTTGTAGACATGGTTATGAGCTTGCCGGACCGTTAAAAGCATTAATATTAAAGTTGACACAATGTTGACAAGCATGGACTAGCCGTAGCCTACTGAAGCAGAAGGCGTGCTACCGTGGTGTGTGTGTGTGTGTGTGGGGGGATGTATGTATGTATGTATGTGTGTGTGTGTGTGTGTGTGTGTGTGTGTGTGTGCGCGCGCATGTCAGTTTGTATGAGAGGAATAATTAAGAAGTAATTAAAAAGTTAATATGTTTGGATTGTTGCAAAGGGCATGCCACAGTGGACGATTCCACATAAATGCAGTTTATTGCAAGAATGCAGGGGGAAACGTTGTTTTTTCCCTTTCTACCTAAGTAGAGCTAGGCATAGCTGACGTTTTAGTCTCTCTTAAACTTGTATAAAACAAAGGAAATGAATCATGTTTGGCTAAAGCAGTGGTATTACAAATCTGCTCCAGACAGCTCTCCGGCGCTGATCCAGGGACTGACCTCATACATTTAGCCCCAGCTCATCTGAGGTGTCTGTTTTACTAAGAACAGAGAAAATACGTACAGGCTTTTTTTTTGTCTGTACACCGCGGCAAACATGGATGAAATTGAACTGTCTGTATTTTAATTTTTTTAAAACTACCTGTAATGCCATTATGCCCAGATGTACTTGAAGCTGTAATACTAAAGTGTTATAATCATTAGGGAGATGCTTTTAAAGTTGAAGTTGCCACCTGAGAAATGACTTGGCAATCTAATTTTCCCACAAACCTTTGATGATATTGTTTAAATCTAATAATTTTATAGGCTGTTTAAAAAAACAAGTTGATTATTTGTAGTATGTTTATTTACTGTCTGTCGCTCAAATTTTGACATCATCCTTTGTTTGGTCTGTTGAACAGTGAGTCACCTGGCTTTTTTAAAATTTTGTTTCCAGGTACTTGAGAAATACCCTAACACACCAATGAGTCATAAAGAGATACTACAGGTGATTCAGCGGGAACGACTCAAGGAGATCAGGTGGTCAACTCTCAAAAGTCTCCTTATCCTGCTGTTTCTTAACCAAGTACATGCTTTATGATCACCTTAGGTTATAAGGTCATTCTAGCATCTGGAGGGGAAAAAAATGACTTTTTTGGTCTTGGTCATGTGTTGTCGGTCTATCAACAAAGTTCACTCTCGTTTTGTTTACACACGGACACATTTCTAATTTACATCTCTTTTTTTGTTTCATTGTCCCTATTGCCTTCCAGAAGGTAAGATTACATAAGAGTTTATCCCCACCCCTTGCCTTACACTAACGTAAGTCTAGGAGGCCTAGTCCCATTCCTTTGCATGCTATTAACCTCCTCCTAATTGACACAGCATGCAAATATATTGCAAATCCAGCTACAGAGGACTCACAGGCTGTAGATCTCATAGTAGTGCTTCATTATGACAGTAGGCAGAGATAGACTTACAACTGTCCTCTTGTGCTGTGTCTGTTGGTGGTTGTACCCCTTGTCCCTTAGACTTGTGCCTCTTGTGTTTCTGTGTCAAGACCTATAAACAGATTAACTTGTAGTTACTCACGGTCATTGTTTTGTTTGGATCATGGCACTGCAGTGAATTGCAGATTAATTAAATTGTGCACATGTGTTGTCAGCAGTAGTAGTAGTTATTCTAGTAGTAGCTGTTATAGTTTTAAAAATAGACTAATGCATAAGTTGCTTGGTGTGTTCAAATTAAGATCCAATTGATTGTGTGCCTTCCTTTGTTATCAAAGGCGTATAGATGGTTCTTGGATACGTGTGTGCTACAGTGCATGGTTTGCTGTGTTTCCCATTTAGCTAAGTGCCATGTCTTGAAGACAATACCTGAAGACAATTTGACGATACACCGTACTTCCAGCAATGTTTAGTCTTTACCAACAAGTTGAAATGCCCAATGCATCTGCCAGACATAAGTGTTGCATTTCAAGCTATTTACAAATACATTAATACAGGAAAAGTTAAACAAATGGTTAAAAATAAACATAGCATCCTGAAACCTCTGGTTGCGTCTCTACAGCTGGTTGAGTCTTTTTTTAATGAAACATGCAATTGTTCAGTATTCTGCAAGTAATGATGACACTCAATTTGCTCAGTAAAGAGTATCAGGTAGTCATTTATTGCAGTGACAATAATGGATTATATCGCCCATCCATTATTCAGCAATCTGTCAGAAGTTACATTGTGTTTTCTTCTTTCGTTATATCCAGTGGGACGTCGCCTCTAGCCTGCCTCAATGCCATGCTTCACACAAACTCCCGGGGTGAAGAGGGGATTTTCTACAAAGTCCCCGGTCGAATGGGAGTCTACACACTAAAGGTTGGTACACCAGAAACGAAAACCCTACTAAGAAAAAAGGAAAAAGAAAACTCTTGGCAGATGTTTCAAACAGGAAGATGTATGAAAGTTACAACATAATATACCAAACAGGTCTTTCACAATCACATCCAAGATGTATGTTTGTAACATACTGCACTGTTCATGGTCCGTACCTGAGACTGTTTTCTAACAATTGCATTTATGTAGCTGCTAAAAGTTGTGTAGTGTGAATATAGTGCGATCATTACGGCCTCAGTTATGTTTATATATATATCCAGGTACTTGGGTGCATGTGTGTGTTTGTGTGTGTGTGTGTGTGTGAAAGCATGATGTATGCAAAGTTGACTCAGCACTTGCATGTGTCTGTATGCACCGTTTGAGCAGAAGGACATTGCGGATGTGGAGAAAGAACTGGAGGAGGAGGCTTCTGAAGACAGCAGTGATAATATGTCTGACACTCGAAACACAGAAAACAACAGCAGTGGTAGCAGCAAAGAGGGCCGTAGAGGAAGGTGGAGGAGACGAGGTATGTACCTTTGTCACGACACTAACCATACATCATGTTCGGCTTCCAGAGTCCTACTAAAAAATAAATTCAGGCGCTAACACCGTTGGCAATGCAGTCCTAGTACAGATGTAGAAGTCACCAAGAGAAACAAGACAAGTTGTTTCTGTCTTGATCTGTCTTGTGTTTATGTCTTTGGACTGAATGCTGAAATGGTCCAGGTGTCATCACAGAGCTTCTCTAACTGTCTCCTTTGAGCACATTTTCACATTACGTACTTATTCAGGGTTGCTATATTAATGCCGTTGCAGCATTGCTTCAGACTGGTTTAAGACTGAATACAAAAATAATATGTTTTAAAAATGGTTTTCATGCATCTGAGCATTGTATTAAAAACATTGTAGTATCTGATGTCGCTGTCATACTGTTGCTTTATGTTCACATATAAAAGTAGAAAAATCAGGCTTCAAACAGGAAATGTTTGTTTTGCAAATTGAGACCACTTCCTCATCTTCATATATTCGAGAGGAGAAAGCTGTTGAGCTTACAACGTTTCTAACCGTACACAGTCCTGCAAAACGTTTGTGAATATTACAGAATAATGTGTTCTGTCAGATTGGAGTCAAACAGACCAAGTTACAGTAAGTAGGATATCCATGTGACTATTTAGATTAAACTCTGAATATCGTTGGGAATTGGTATTAGTGTACAAGACTGAGGCAAGTAGCATAAAGACCAGGAAGTAGTCATCTGGCTTAAGTATAGATAGTTTTTTACTGATGTTTATTCCCTTAAGTGTTCTATGATTTGTGGATTTTTATGACAGGTGGTGTTGAGATGTTTTGTAATGAAAATTTTGAAAATATATGGCAAATGTAGTAGTGGTCAAAGTTTTTGAAAAGAAGCATTTTGAGGTTAATTTTCTGCAGAAGTGCGAAAGATAAATGGATACGCAAATTGCACACCTCGGATATATATAGGAAGTATCGCTCAGCATTTCTGCAAGATAAACATCTGTTACAAATTGCATTTACATTGTGCAGATTTGTATGAATGGAACTGACCTTAATTAACTCTGAGAGAAAGAAATGCAGAGAACAGTACGTGTATGTGTGCGTGCGTGTGTGTGTGTGTGTGTATGCAAGCGTGTGTATATGTGAGTGGGTGTGCGTTGCATGCATGCACACACATACATTTGCAAATTAGAGCTCAACACAGAGTTGTTTTATTTCTTAGGCCCAGCAAAGCTGCAGTCGCAGCCGTCTTCCCCTCAGTCTCGCTGCTCCTCCCCCTCAGTCTCCAGCAGTAAGCTCATCTCTCCATCCCAGAAACACAGCAAGAAAGCACTAAAGCAGGTGAACAACACCACTATCACTCTGTCCATTGTTTTCTATGTCTATGTATAGGTTTTTTTTTTTTTTTTTTTAATGCGTGCTCAGTTTCTGTGTTGTTTATTATGCTCTGTTGTATTGTAATCTGCATATATATATATATACACTCTTTTTTTGAAGACTCAAATGCAAATATACATTTGGTAGTAGATTTTAATGGTTGAATGAACAAACTAACTGTATTGTGTGAAGGTTAAGGCAGGACGCCGAGATGAGAGCAGCGTGACATTTTGATGTTACTGTATTTAACATAGAAATAGCACTTTGGCGCTAACAAGCAAGCAACACGTATTCCAACAAGTCAGGACAATGACTGACAACGAGCATACACGAGACACACACCTTAAAACATCAACGACAACAAGTAACACATGACAACGTGATGAGGGACAGGTGAAGGCGAATAGCACAGACAAACACACAATACACATACATAGACCGACGTGTACACGCACACACAGACACGCCCAGAGGGAGGAGTCAGGGGCTGTACCTGACACTTAACTTAGCTTCTGTTCTTATGAAGCATTCGGAGGCAGTGAGGCCTTTATCATTATAAGGTTGTTGGCAAAATGTAAATGTCGTAGAGTGAATTTGATTTCAGGAAACACGTATATTCTTTTAAAGGCTCTGAAACAGCAACAGCAGAGGAATCAACGGCGGAAGTGTGGAATCCCAGCAGCTTCCAGCCCTCGACTGCTGTTAAAAGCCGTTAAAGACATGGCTGACTCAGCATCTGCCAAATCTGGTATGTTCTCTAGTGTATGCTCTACTCTTTCGTTGAGATGTATATAAATAACCCTGTTATCTGAAATAACTCCAAAATGTACTCCACTGATTGAAAATCTATTTAAATCTGTTCAGCTATCACTTTAGCATGTTACTCAGATATTTTGTACCAGTTAGGTTCAATCTTATTAACTTATTAACATTTGACATGTTGACTCAGCAATGAAAATGTCCAGTAAATCCACATCTCTGCCTGTTGAAGGCTGGGAACTGAAACAGTCAGAACGTTGCCCAGCCAGTCCTCCGAACTCCACCTCCAGCTCCTCCTCTTCTGTTAAAGCAGACGTGTGTCACACCACTGCTGCCAGGACGATGTCTCAGGGCTCCAGTCGGCTCAGTGCCCGTGAGTGTTCTCACTCCTCGACACTGCCCGTGGTACTGTCCAGACTTGTCAAAGCTGGTCTTTCTAACCTTTTCATTTCTCTTAGGCCAGTTGAGACGATCCAGATGTGAGATTGACGTGGAGACGCCTGATTCCATCCTGGTTAACACTAACCTGCGGGCGCTGATCAACAAACACACATTTTCCATGTTGCCCCCAGAATGTCAGCAGAAGCTTTTGAAACTACTGCCAGAGATTGACCAACAGGTATATAAAAACAGAGAATATATCTCTACTGTGCTTAATGGTTCAAATAATAGATAATAAAAATCTTTATTTGTATAGCACCTTTCATACATACATGCAACTCAGTGTGCTACAGAATAAGATGATGAGGAACGCTGGTTAGTTTGTTACTGCTGATTGTATGACTGTTACAGCAATAACAGATTCACATCCTGCTTTGTTCTAGTCTTGTATGGATGGTCTGCTGCGGGTTACCAGTTCTGCTTTGAACAATGAGTTTTTCACATCTGCAGCGCAATCCTGGAAGGAGAGGCTGGCAGAAGGTTGGTCTTCTGTTCAAATACATAGAACACAGACCTCAGTGGAAATGTGACCTGTGCTTCATACGTTAGAAGGTGTGTTAAAGACACGTTTCCCGCAGGAGAATTCACCCCTGAGTTGAGACTGAGGATGCGGCAAGAGATCGAGAAAGAGAAGAAGGTAGAACACTGGAAGGAGTGCTTCTTTGAAAGCTTTTATGGCGAACAGTAAGTCTGCGTCTAGATCGGTCGGACGTCAGTGAGAGCAGAATCAAAGGCCACATTAAAATTCTCATGCTCGTTCATTTCAGGTCTGGATTGAGTGTCGAGGAATCCAGAGAGCTGACCGAGACTAAAGGCATTTCTACATCAGCCCAAGGCTCAACCCTACCCGAGAAATCGGAGTCAAGCACAGAAGCACCCAAGCCAAGCCACACCGATGAGGTCAGCCACAAGGAACTGAGTTCCAAAGACGTGAAATCAACAGCATCTGGACGCTGTCCAGAACCTGAGACCTCTGATGTGGAACCAGTCACGTCTCCAGAACTAAAAACTGCATCTTTGGCACAGGAAGAATCTAAAACGACTCCGGTGAAAGAGGCTCGAACTTCAGCATCAACAGTAACAGACGATATGACACAAGAATGTGATTTCAAGTCTAATGCCCCGACATCTCCTCACGGAGCCGTAAGTACCTGCTCTAAACAAACGGATGCGCCTGAGAATGAACCTGCAACCACTGTGCAGGCTGTGTCACAAACCTGTGTTAGTACCACCGAGCCACTAAAGAGGAAAGGCCATAGTGAGCAGGAAGTAGAAGAGAAGAGACCTCGTGTTGCTCCACCAGGAGTATCGCCTCCGGCAACAGCAGTGCAGCAGAGGGTCCCGCCTCTAAAAGTAGGCTTTATAGTTCAGCTTGTGATTCTTATAGTTCTTCATTGCATTGTTTCATTGTAAGTATTTTTCTGGATGACATCTCCATCTCTAAATGTTTTAGATCCCTGTGGCGCGAATCCTGGGTTCCCCTGCAGCTGGAGGTCAAATCTCTCCAAGGACCCCCCATCCCTTGACACCACCCAGCATTCGGCCTGGTTGCACCGGTGCGCGCACCTTAGCCGACATCAAAGCTAAAGCTAAGCTAGCCCGGGAGCAGCGGGCAGCGGCGGCCGCTGCAGCGGCGGGCAGAGGGGCCGCCGTGGGTCCGGGCTCTGCTGGAAGCCCCTCCACCCCCTCCCCAGCCCGGTCCCTGTCGGAGGACTATTCACCAGCAAGCAGTAGAAGCCAATCTGTATCGCCAGGAAAGATTAGCTCCGTGTCTCCCGCCCCCGAAACCGCTGGCCGTGTCTCACAAACATCTCCGTCCACAGGCGCTACTGGGCAGACAGAACAAGGTTTTGCTCAAAGTCTCAGCACAAGCCAAGTTAGTTCAAAGGAAGACATGTCTGCTGTGAGTTCCCAGACCGCTCGGTGTGCATCCAACACAGCTTTGAAAGAACATGTACTCTCTGTTGGTGGGATACAGGTAGCACCTTCAAACACACATTTGGCGCATGGCCAGAAAGCACAAGATGAAGCATTATCAGTGACCTCGATGACCAAATTGAGCACATCAATTCCTGCCAATAATCCTTTGGTCACTCAGCTCTTTCAAGGTAAAGAAGTTCCCCTTGAGAAAATTCTTCCAAAGCCGCTTCCCAAGACGGACGTGCAGTCTGTAAGTACAAGAGCACAAGAGAACCTCAGCGTTACTGTGGCAGGTCTAGGGAAGCACTTTGTAGACTCAGAGAATATTCGCAGGTCTAGACTGCAGTCTTCTTCAGGTCAGTCTGTGATGTCGGGCAGACCAGGAGTCAGTGTGGACATGCTGGACAAGAACACCCAGGAGCAGATCATCCATGTTCTAAGGCAAAGAGGTCAACAGTGCCAGACCTCAATGCCAATCCCTCATCCATCCCACTTCGAGCACCATCAGCTAGGCTACCCTGAGGCTTTTCACGAGCAGCCGAAGCTGCGTTTGGGTCTGTTCGGACGAAAGAGAGCGTCGAAACCTGCGATGACAGGACACTACCTCCTCAATATCTCCACATATGGCAAAGGGTCTGAGAGTAGCAAGCGGCCCCACCTTGCCAACCTGAAGAATGAAAATGTGGAAGGAGAGGAGAAAGAAGGGGCAGAATCTAAAGGAAGCCTTCATGTGTCTACAGGGGAGCAGTCTAATCCTCCTGGGGTCAAAGATGAAGAGCAGGGATATCTCATCACAACGCCAGACAAATCACCAGGACGCCAACATTGTCCTCAAATAAAGTCTGAGTCTCTGGACTCACTGGGCTGTTTGTCCAGTGCTGGAGAAGGTGGCACCTCTATAAGAACCAAAGAAACATCACCAGGACCGCACCTTGACATCTGTAGTAGTACGCAGAGTATCTCAGGGCCGTATCAGTCGGGTGACTGCCACTCACATGTGACCTCCTTCAAATCACAGAAATCTCGTGATGGACAAGAACCTGTGATGGGTGCTTTCTATGGTGGCACTATCAGCATGTCTGTGCCTCACTCGTTAAATCATAGCACGGCAGACGCTGGTGCTCTTCCTACCGTTGCTTGCGGTACTGAGAATACCAGTGGGGGGGTGATGTCTTTCTCCGTGACCGTCACTGCCATACCTGCTGGTCACCTTCTAGATCAGGGTAAGGGTGAGGCCTCACCAGAGCAGACCTTCATTGAAGCTTCTGGAATGGAGGCTGTCCAGTCAAAGTGTTACTGCCGGCTAAAGGCCATGATCATGTGCAAGGGATGTGGGGCCTTCTGCCATGACGACTGCATTGGCCCTTCCAAACTGTGTGTGTCATGCCTGGTGGTACGATAATGCTGAAGAGCACAAAGGGTCACAAATCATTGTTGTTACGATATGGAGAAAGTTGGAATAGTTCAAGTAAAAAGATCAGTGAGAGATGATGAATATTCAGCCGTGTGGTGGAGTTCTCACTGTGGTCATGTGTTCATATAGCTATTTTCATATAAGTCTTTTATGCTGTTGCTCTTTGGCTTTCCAGACATTTAGTAGGTTTGTGTATATAATTTGTGCAATGCAGAGTAATACTTCCTCTCAGTCAATTTACTGTAAAGTGAGCACCTTGTTTTAGATGCAAGACTCATTGAATAGTGGCAATATGTAAACATTGGTCATATTCTGTAATATTTTTGTAACATAACATTTTAGATATGGAAGAAGTCGTGTTATTATTTTTGTAGGTGTAAAGAGCTTCACCTCCACGTTGCATGCATTCTTAAGATCATCGATTTTGAAATTCTGTGTGGCTTGTTGGATCCAAGAGAATTATTATTTTAAAAGTCCTTATTCAGCAAAACCAATTTTGTTCATTAGTTTATGCCTTTGGACCCCAAGCAAAGAATCACACAGCTGAATACCAATTACTCTGAAGAATTACTGTGAATATAAAAGTTTTTTTAATTACCTGCCTTAAGTTTAGGCTAAAGTGGTACTCTTAGGTGTGAATGGCGTCAGTGGTAAATCTAAAATGAAGTTATTTATGGAGCAGAATGGAGTAAATATAACAATCTAGCACTTATCTTAAATGGTTTTAGGAATATGGTGGAATGTAAGAATTGGTTTATATTGGCAGTTGAAGGTGGCAATAATTTGTATATTTATAATATTTATATTAAAAGGTCTCAATCATCGAAATATAATAGCGCATCAAAGTCTCTTATATGTCATCTAAAAGAAAATTTTATATGTCTTTTTAGAGTTGCACTTTTCTATTACTAAAATGATTAACTTGAACGGACTGCTTGCTAATCCGCTATAAAAGTAAAATGCAAACTTTTGAGTATGAGGTTAAACACTTCTCAATCATACAACCTAATGTTCCTTCTCCGGAGCAAATCCAGGTCTTTGCATTTTATCATGTCTGATCATGCTTATGTTGTTTATACTGCTCCAGTAATGAGTATAAACAGCCAATGCCTTTCGAATAAATCCTGGGACTGTAGATATTGTTTAAAATTAATGTCATTTATGTGTTTAAACAAAATAACAATAAACTTAATGCTGATTATTGTTAGCAAATACATGTGAGCAATGACGTGTAATAGAACACTCAAAAGGTAGAATATGAAGATTTTCTTTTATTTTATATTACCATTTCTTGAATTTCTTTCTTTTTTTGGAAGCTTTATGTCATGTATCTTGCTTGGACACATCTGGCCTGATCTCTAAGGCTGTTCTCTTGCAAATGTCTTAAGACAAATCACACTATAATTTGCTTTTTAACTCTAAATATTGGGCTGTCCTTAAACAATTCAAATTGGCAGGTACATTTTGATACATATATAGTATATCAAATATGTACATAAAAGGTGTGCATGTTCTGCATCTTGGTATCTATCATGTTTGTAAAATTTCTGCCTTTTACTTACGATTGAAAAGATTTTGCTTGGTAATATACCAAAGCCAATTTGTGGAAATTAGATAATCAGATGTTGTTTTTATTGTCAGTCTAGTTTTGTAAAGTAATATATTTTAATTAATATATTTTAATATAAAATACTATTTACAAATCATTTTACAAAACATATAAAGAAACAGGGTATTTCGTATAACTTTATAGTCACTGTCCCATTTCGTTATGCCTCTATGCACGGCGTACATTACACTTTATACCATTTTGTTTTTGTATGAGAATCCCCATGAATATATTCCCCCAAAAGAGCTGATTTTGTTTTATGTGTCTAGGTCTTGTCTAAAATATTTGTTACTCAATTGGGGTTTCAATGCAACTTAATATATTAGTTGGTATTTTCTGGTATAATTCAAGTTTTCCCTATAAGACAGTAATGACTGAAACATTTAGCCCATTGTTTGTCTGTCTGTCTGTCTGTCTGCCTGTCTGTCTCTCTGTCTCTCTTTTAGTCTCTGTCATCACACACACTGATTCCGCCATGTCATGATATGTCTTGTGATACAAACTAGCGTAGTACTAGCGTAGGTGTGAGGGTCTTTTTCAGGTGAATTTAATGGTCATGTACGTTGGTAGCTGTTTGTGATCTTTTGTATTGATATATGCAGTATGACATACAGTGTGTGTATATACACGTGCACACACACAATAGAGACACACAACAGAACTGTGATCATTTTGTTTTTGCTTTTATTTACTTTAATTTAGGTATTGGAACATAGTGAATTATATTTTATCCAAAATTTTCTCTGAATTTTAAACATTCCTGTTTGTAGACAATGTAATATTTAATTTGGAATACTGTAAATGAGCAATATGAATTTTGTATGGGCCAATGCTATAATGTCATGTAATTTAGCCAAAATAATGAATCATTTCCTTTAGACAAACCCCTGCATGTAGATAAGCCTCATTATGTTGATGACAATTCTAAAACCATATATTAGATAAAACTAATGACACCTGTTTTTAGGAGTATCCCTGACTCAGTCTGGCCAGACCTGTTGTGATTGCAAATGCAATGTTTTTTCGTATATATGTGGAGTTCAGAAAACCCAGGGCAGCTTGCCGCCCTGTTATGTGTCATTTTTAGTTTTAATGAAAAAAATGTTGTGTAAAATAAACGTGAATGTAATATAGAAAAAAGTAATCAGCACTTGTAAGTAAAGTGTATTTTATCAATAAATAAAAGCATAAAATATATAACCAACAGTATAGATTTTTTATTAACTTTTTTGTCATTGTTATGAAGAATTCCCCATTAGAGTGGACTTCTTGGGGTTATTCCAGTGTTCTTAGACAGTGATTACGACACCATCAAGTAGAATTATATCTAGTACCTCTGACAAAGATACGGTTCGCAGCATATTAAAAAAAATAATATGTAAGCATCTTGATTTTAGAAAAGGCTGCTTTACTAGGAGTGCATGAGGCTAAACCTGAGCATGTGCACGCGCGCCTGCCAGTGCTCTGCTGTCCTCTGCTGTTCAGTGATGCTTAGAAGAGAGGTGCACTTGCACAGTGGGCGACTTCTGGCTACTGCAGTTCGTAAGACTGAATCAAACGGAACGGTAATCACGAGAGAAATATGATGATGGAAAACGGCAAGGCTATTGAAATGCTGACCAAACGGTGGATAATTATCGACCAGCATTAAAAACCGAGGCGAGAGGAGGCTGTGACATGCCAGGAATATTTCCTTCTCACGAGCCCAAGACCGTTTATCCCTCTCATCAGATGCTGATGATGGTAGCGCAACCTGCGTGATTTCCTGCTGGTAAGATGATTTGCAAATGATTGTTTCACGTCCACTTGTAATGACAAACCAAAACTAACGACTAAATTGACCTTACTTTGCGTACATGACTACGTTACTGGAATCCTATCTTATCTATGAGGATTCTTTATAATTGTCCGTGGTATAGGTTATATATTTTGAGTAAATAAGGTAAATAGGAATTTTTATATGCATCATGGCCGCGTCTGTTTCTCCTCTTTCGAACATGGGGTATTTGTCTTTTCACGCTGTCATGGGTTGTACAGAATGCGCTTTTGATGGCAAGTGGAGAACCCTGTGCTTTTCGACGATACCACATTCGCTGAGTGCTCACGTTGACTCACGTCAAAGAACGATGTCATTGCCGCGGAGAGGTGCGGTTGTGTCGTTCGCTTTTTAGTAGGCCTGTTCATCGCAGGCAGCCCTTAAATTTCATGTCCGGTAAAAAAAAATTACATTATCAGGACACAATGAATTATTACAATCCAGAAGTCATTATGTTGCGATGATCTCAGCTTGTGATTTACACCAAGCAAACGATGCGTATGACATAATGCCCCGAGACAGTTTTTCATTCGCTGAGGAAAATAGTGGATTGGTTCAGTGCTCAGAATCTACAGTGCTCAGCTCTATAATCCGTAGTAAAATATTTCTAACGCGTTCAATAATGGTGTGTTTGTCTATTAGGTAAAACATAGATTATATAATTAAACAATACAGCAGACCAAAGAATAATAATAACAACTCCGATAACAATAACAATAATATTTATAATAACAATAAAAGTCAAAAACATATCTTAAATGCAGAGAGACCTTGAAAGAGCTCATTCTCAAAGTCTATAACTTCTGGCCTTTCCTGTCACTGATGATGGTCTTCACAGTGTTTCCTGCCACAGAGTACCCTTTCAGGCGCCTTTATCCCACAGGACACTGCCTTTGCAGAACATAATGGCATACAGAATCATTATTTATACACTTATACAACTCAATGGCTCTTTTGTCTTGACCAGAAAAATCAGTATTAACTTACCTTATCAAAGGCCTTGATGCAAACCTTCTTTCTACTGCACTGCTTACTAAAATGTTATATTCTTCTGTATTTTAGGGCCTGAATGTTTTTCCTTTCACAGGAATTTCCCAGTTTTGCTTCCCTTTAGCTTCCAGCCCAACAGAGAGGTGAGTACCAGCTTATTTACTGTTCTGCTGTAATGAGGGGGACAGAAACAGTTACGGGGACAAATACAGGCACGTTCATCAACAGGGGCACAAAGGGAAACAGAGGGATGGGCACAAACACAGGGAACGACACACACACACACACACACACAGGAATAGACAGAGGAACAAAAATGAAAGGACTCCCAGAATGCCATGCTGGGACCCTGGCACCCAGTGGATGGAGGGGGGAGCAGTCTTGTAGTCCAGACTGCTACAGTGGATGCGTGTGCCCCTGGCGGAGCGCCTCCTGGCCTTGGAGGGGCGAACCCTCATGGAGTGCACACAGCCCCTGGAGGAGAGCGCACTGGTCTGGGGAGGGTGTGCAGCGGCGCTGCCTTCATCCTCCGTCTCCATCTTGGAGTCAAACATGGCAGCAACATCCTCCATTTCCTGATCCCATGGCAGGGGGGACTCTATGGTCACCACACTGCCCTCCTCAGAGTGCTACGAGTCCTCCAGGAAGGAAGGAGCCCTAGGGTAACTAGGGTAACCCCCTCTGGAGTACCAGGGCTGCTCGGTGCCCCATACTCCGGGAGTGACCCCTCTTCAGAGGAGAGTGAGAGGTTGCACCAGTCCCGGTACCGTCTCACATGCTGAGAGGAGCTCGCCTCCCGCGTGCCAAATCTCCCACTGCCAGAAACTGAGTACCTCATGAAGGTCTGGATTGCTGAGGAGAAGAACCCCTCACTGGCTGGCTGGTCTGCCCTCTGACCACAGAATTAGAGAAGGGTCTTGCTGGAAACCAACCCTTATCTAACCCTAACCCTTACCCTAACCTCCTCTCCAAATCGGACCAGCTTGCCAGAAGAATTAGCTCTCATATTGCAGGGGTTAGCAGAAAGGAGGGGATGGCACCTCTTTCCCTTCCTGCTGTGCTTTACCCTTGGGCCTCCCGGAGGGTCAGTCGGTCCGTAATGCTTGCGAGGAAACAGGATGTGGAGCAGAGAGCGTTTCATAAACGTATAGCTTTTATTAATGACACTACGGTAAACGAGACAAAACGTATGGGACTGAAGTCAGATAACAACTGATAAAGAACAAAGACACACACACACACATTTAAATACACTGACTATAACAAGACATGAGTGTAACACATAATGAGACAAGAGACAGATGATACAAATAAGACAGACAAACACACACATACTCTAAGAAACACACACGGACGTAAGCACACGCAGTCACAGACGAATGTATACACGAACACCAATGAGCCCGAGGGAGGAGTCTGGTGAGGACCGTGGCACCTGCTTTTGAACTGAAGACACTCAAACGTTTCAGTTTCTGAAATCATATTGTACTAGATGGGAGAGGGCAGGGAAATATGGAATGTGAACATATATGAAAGAATAATGTCCACTACTGGTCACTGAGTGTTGGTTTTATAAGCATCTTTAGGGACATGTGCCAACCCTTAAATCAGATTTTTTTTAGCAGATTTGGGTTGCTTATCAGGAGAAAGAAATGTTTTTCATGAACAAAAGTGACTAGAACAAAATAATTAAAATGACCATAAAATAGGACGAGGGTTAAAATACACTTGGACCGTATAAAACCTAAACCTACTGAACACTGTAGTCGTTGAAAACTGCAATGACAATATTTATATTATTATTATTCTTTCACTATTATTATTATCACTGAGAAAGGCTTAGTTTTCATGTGCGCGTATATTCTGTACATGCTTGTACAGAAGAGCGGTGGATAGCAGACCTTGTGTGTTTGTGTGGCTCAGAATGATTGAGGAGGGGAGTCGCAGCAGCAAGGCCACGGTGGAGAAGAGACAGCTCTTCATGGAGATGAGTGAGTTTACACTGTACAAAGCTTCGTTCACACATGGCCACACACACGCGGCCACACACAGTTACAGAGACTGGGGCCGTGCTGGCTCCTCTTCACCCTATTATCACAGGGCAAATGACTTCATAAATCTGTGTCCTCTGAGGGGAAAAAAAAGAATATATCGACCAAGTACCAGAAGGAGTAAAGACTGTTGGTCCATGCAAAACTGCTGTTACCAGATGACTTAAATTCAAATACTAGCCTATTAAATAGGATTTGATTTTTGAAACGTACAACGGTAATGTTTTTTTTTTCTGATTATGTTTAAAAGATTAAAAGATTAAAAGGACTATTGAACAATGGGTCTTATTATCACCAGGGGCACAAAACTTTGATGTCATCCGGCTGTCGACATACAGAACTGCATGCAAGTTGCGATTTGTTCAGAAACGATGCAATCGTAAGTTGTGCCTTCTCTTCTTACTCCAGTGTATTGGTTGTTTACAATTTTCATTTTGTTGGCGGTAATTACGTACATATGCATATATTTCTGACCGCCGCCTTCCTCTCCGCACTTCCAAAAATCGTGCTCTGCTTTGGCAGTTCACCTCGTGGACGTGTGGAACATGATCGAAGCGTTCCGTGACAACGGCCTGAGCACGCTGGACCACAGCGCCGAGATTAACGTGTCACGCCTGGAGACCATCCTGTCCTCCATCTTCTACCAGCTGAACAAACGCCTACCCACCACCCACCAGATCAACGTGGAGCAGTCCATAGGCCTGCTGCTCAACTTTATGGTGGCCACCTACGACAGGTGGGGCACGTGCAAACACTGCCACGTCCTTTGCAGTAACTCAAGTCTGGCGGCATATGTTGGACCATCGATTTGAGCACCTGTCATAAGTAATAACATGCTGTATGGTCCAGACCAGATATTTGCTTTCCATCTGCTTGTTAGCAAGCGCCCTTCTTTAAATCGGTTGTCGTTTTTAAAATGAAGGCTAAGAAAATGTCCACCCTCCAGGTGGAGTTTACGTTAAGGGAGCCTTCACTTCAAGTGCAGAACACCCTGAGGTTTGCGCTAACTTTTGCTGAAGCTTCTTTTGGAGCTGTTGGGAAGAATGACTGTGACACAGAGCAAAACTCAAGTGCAAGCTCTTGTTAGGGCTAGTTGTAAAAGGAAGTTATAGCTGTCGCCTAACACCATAATGCAGTGTCGAACAAAGGCACTTGTTTAAAATAGCAGTTTTAGTGTTGCTTTGAAGGTACCTCCTATAAAACTATTCTGTAATTTCTCTCACACTGATCTCACACTATCTGTACTCCAAACATTGCACAGGAAACTGTCAAAATAGGTTGTGAATTGTAAAGTGAAAAGGTGTCATAAAGGATTTGATTTTAAAAACTCCAAGGACCTGGTGTCCCAGATGAGACTGTGTGCAGTCCTGTACTACATTACAGCACTTACATTGTTTTTCCATCCATGTTGTCTATCTCACCCCTAGTGCAACAGACTGACTTTCTCTGACGCGTGTGTTTTTGTTGCAGTGAGGGCCACGGAAAACTCACAGTGTTTTCCATGAAGTCCATGCTGGCGACTATGTGTGGTGGGAAAATAGTTGACAAATTACGCTGTAAGTAATGTCATTTTTATTTTTATATAAAAGTGAATTTTCGTGAAAGTTTTAAAGGCTAAATGATGTCATTGTGTAAAAACTGAACACCACTGTTCTCTTACTAATAGTAGTATGTATTTCCTTTTCAGCAAATGTAATAAATTCTTCACTTTCAATCGAATCACTTAAGGTTCATTTTTAAGATGCAACCGTTAGACACGGTTCCTTGAAATTCGTAATTTTGGATGGCTCTCATTTAGTCGCTGGGTGTAAGGCATATTAGTGAACCTTTACTGCCCTCTTGTGTATGTTTATAAACCAAATAATCTTCATCAGTGTAAACGCGATATAATCTATCACATCATTGTCAACACTTTAAATTGCTCGTTTAAAAGTGCTTTCGTTTCTGAAGGCACATCGCTTTTTTATTTTACCAACATTGTTTTTACAGTGACACCACATGTTATGTTTATTTAACATATGGATTACTTTTTTGTTTTTGTGTGTTTTGCAACCTTCGTTTGCTAAATATTACCAAAAAGCTAAATGTTTCTTTTTTTATCTGTCACATTGTCAGAATAACCTGCTAATGCTGGCAGTTGGTCCTGCTCTCTCTGCGCAGATATTTTCTCTCAGATCTCGGACTCCAGTGGGACGATGGTGTTCGCTAAATTTGATCAGTTTCTGAGGGAGGTGTTGAAACTGCCCACGGCCGTGTTTGAGGGGCCTTCGTTTGGCTACACGGAGCATTCAGTGCGGACCTGCTTCCCTCAACAGGCGAGTACCGTCAGTCCCCAAAACCACAAGGGTGTCTTTTATTGAGCGCGTGCCGTACCGAGCGATGGCTGACTGCGTCTTACGTGTGTTTTGGCAGAAGAAGATATTGTTGAATACCTTTCTGGATGTTATGATGGCCGATCCTCCCCCGCAGTGCCTCGTTTGGCTACCTCTCATGCACCGACTGGCCAATGTAGAGAATGGTATGTGTTCGCAGCTCTAGCGTCCTGCGCGTGGGTTGTTTACTAGCTGCATGCTGCTTTTGGCCGCTACACACGTGAACATACGGCTCGGTCCGCGCTCTGCTGAGGGGCCTTAGTCATTGTCGAAAGAAGGTGCAAGGTGTGAGCTCGAGCGCTAATTCCCATGTTCTGTGATTCTTTAATGGACCCGTTCTCTTCGTCCCGCTACAGTCTTCCATCCGGTGGAATGCTCGTATTGCCGCAGCGAAAGCATGATGGGCTTTCGTTACCGTTGCCAGCAGTGCCACGGTTACCAGCTTTGCCAGAACTGCTTCTGGCGCGGCCATGCCAGCGGTCCCCATAGCAACCAGCACCAGATGAAGGAGCACTCCTCGTGGGTACGCTAAGATCCTAAAAGCTCTACAATAACTTCCCTTCCATCCTTTCCACGCCAAGAGAAACCCCCATTTGAACATGTATTAAAAATAAAATACATAATAATATGAACTATACGGAATGTGCATCCAAGGCACGTGCTGTGATACAGTAGCGCGCCTGGCACGGAGTGATAATTGAGCTCCACGTTCTGCTCTTTTGCGGATTTCATGGGTTTTTATGCAGTTCAGCATGTGGGTTATATTGATTATTTTCGCCCATCACTGCCATTGGCCCGAAGCTCAATTGCTGTTCTTTAAATTGAAATCCAGGAAAGAGTTTTGCAATGCTTTTATAGTTCATGGAGATTTCTTTCTCACTTTCTTTCTCTCTTGACTATCATGATAGATGCTCTTATTTTCACAGCACTGAGCAAGGTCATACCAGCTCAGAGCTTTGCTTCATCTAGAAACACTTTTTTTCATTACCAAAACGTTACAAATTACCAGTAAAAAAGTAAGGAAATGTTCCAAAACTTTGTAACTTCACTTAACATTGATGATGGCCCAGGTTGCTAGTCCTAAAAAGGATTTCTGATGGCAGGTCAATATAATCCAGACAACGTACTCTTAATCCAGACAACAACGTTCATAATCACACTGTGATGAGCACAAGCATTTCTTTCTCTTCCAGTGTCTTTTCACTGTTGGGTCAAGGAGGCTGATTGAGATTCAGTTCATACCAGTGTCTAGCTTTGTCTTTGTCTCTGCGCATTTCACAGAAGTCCCCAGCCAAGAAACTGAGCCATGCTATCAGTAAGTCTTTGGGTTGCGTGCCCATGGGAGAGGCCCCACACCCCGTGTTCC
Organism: Brachyhypopomus occidentalis; assembly: GCA_020368025.1. Classification (NCBI taxonomy): domain Eukaryota; kingdom Metazoa; phylum Chordata; class Actinopteri; order Gymnotiformes; family Hypopomidae; genus Brachyhypopomus; species Brachyhypopomus occidentalis. The sequence continues at coordinate 9,102,722 of JAGXOD010000002.1, read as the reverse complement.
CAGAGGCATCTGAGAGACCCCAGGATCCAGCACACCCTCCGTGAGTACCGCCAAGATCCTCAGGCCTGACAGGTGCCATCTGCCCCCAGCTAGACCAAAACACGCAAGTGTCCATCTCGCCCTGAGATGGCGGTTCGTTCTCATGCTGGAAGGTTGTCTTAAAATGGAAGCCAAGGTAAGCAAAGCCAAAACAGCAATAAACCACGGCTGACTGAGCGGGGGACAGAGTTAACTGCCCAATCGGGAAAATGATTGAAAGAAAGATGCACCCTAAAGTTCTGTAGCTCCCAACTAAACATAAACTGGAAAACATAACTAAAATTTGCATTAGACAGTTGTAATAACATAAGTCAGTTACATCATAAAAAGAACAATATAAGCAAAACTGCTGCAAAAGCCTTTTGTACATTTGGAAAGCTGCACACTGAACTTTATTATGAATTGTAGTGAGAGTTAAAAATACATGTTGATATGATGACCCTACCCTAAGTGTTTGTATGAACTGTAAGATGTTCACATGCAATTTCTGTCACAACGAATGGATATTTTAGGCATGGTGATCTGTGAAGAAGGCCTGGATGTTTAGAAATGCCATTGCACTTTGGCTCTTGGAAGCTTCCAGTGCATTAGTTGCTGTCTTTGTGAGGTACACAGAATAGGCAGAAGTGCAGAAGTGCAGAAGTGGTTATTTTTGGAAGACTTCCATCACAAGAGTACAAGTTCACCATTTCCATGTCATGACGGAAACGCTTTCATCGCATGAACAGCGTTGAAATGTGTCAATATTAGTCATTTGTGAAATGTCACTGATGACCTCAGTAACTAATGCATCTGTTGTGTGGCTTAATGCGTAAATAACAGTTCTCTCCGAGAGCTGTCTGTTTTTCTGACCAAGTCAAAGAATCACATGCACATACTGTATATTGGCTTCCATTGAAACAAGTTTGTCAGTGGTTGCGAAAGTCCAGACAAGACCAGGATGCAACATCGGCCAGGGCTGCACTGGCAGTATTGGTAGTACTGCGTATTGGGTCGAGCCTGATGCAGTATTTGATCCAGTATATGAGCCAGTATGGGAAGCACCAACAGGTTCCACTGCTGAGAGTGTAATGCGATTTTATCACGTATAAGTTCCACGCAAGCATTCATGACGACCTGATGCTGGTGCTACCTGAGTAGTACTACAGGCCACGGCAGCTGTTATTTTTCAGTCAATGAAAACAACATTTAATCTGAAAGCTTTATGTTATGCAGAAAAAAAAACAATCTGTGCCATAAATGTTTATGGTGATGATAACAGGAGAGGGGTATTATGTTTCTTGTAGCATACTTTTCTCCTAGATATATCTGAGAACATACTGAGTACAGTTCTCTCTCTCTCTCTCTCTCTCTCTCTCTCTCTCACTCACTCTGTTAGAAAAGCTCACTCTGATATACTCTGATATATCACTCTGATATACTCTGATATATCACTCTGATATGTCCCAGTCCTACCCATGTGTTTGGTTTTGAAGCTCTCTCACCTTGCCTTGATTTTCTTGTTTGCTTATTTTGTTATTTGCATCAGTTATTAGCATTAACTTGAGGGTCTTGAGGGTTTAGTAATTAGAATTAGCTTAGCAGTAGCTTAGCTTGATTTTATGTATTCTATGTATTCTTAGGTACTGTTAGTTATATATATATATGTATATATATATATACAGGTGCTGGTCATAAAATTAGAATGAAAATGTTGATTTATTTCTATAAACACTTGAAACATACTGTATCAATCTGTGTGTAATGAATGAGTATAATATCATTTCCATCATGAATGGAATTACTGAAATCAACTTTTTCATAATATTCTAATTTTATGACCAGCACCTGTATAGAGAGAGAGAGAAAGAGAGAAAGATTAAATTTTGTAGTGAGGTAGAAATTTACAGAGAAACAGAACGTTTCACACAAGTCCTTCATTAGCTGTGCAAGCACTTTACTTGCATGGTTGATGAAAGACCTCTGTCTGAAATATCCTGTTTCTCTGGAAACTGTGTACTTCACTACAATTTTTAATATCTCTACATCTCTTACAACTTACTACAGAACTCACCTGGAATGGTATTTGGATTTATGTTTATGTGAAATATACATGGTGTGTGTGCATATATACATATATATACAAGTACACTGCAGTTACTTGCCTGGAACAGATGCAGTTACTTGCCTAGAATATATATATATATATATATATATATATATATATATATATATATATATATATATATATGCTGCTTGAAAGTTTGAAACTCCTTTTTGAGCAGTTTAGATGTTTCTGTTGTTTTTCCATGTTTCTCTTATTTTATCATCACCAGTTTTTGTATATGAAATGTCAGGTTTATGTTCCATTTACTTGTGTTGTATATATATATTATTTATAGCTATATACACCACCGTAGGTATTACCCATTCATCTCCTTTTCAATAACATCTTACGTTATTCCTATTTTTCCCATTTTTGAGAGTTGAAAGTGAACATCGATCGGCAAATCTGTCAGGGGAAAAAATGTAATTAGGGAAATGCAGAGAAGAGAGATCTGGTGCGTAAAACATAGATATGGTTGCTTCTTCCTCTTATACTGCATTATAAATATCAGGACCTGAGTCAGTGTTGGTGGAGGCTGCAGCTCATATGAACCCGTGTGAGCTTTATTTACTGATGCACAAACATTTATAGGGCCATAAAGCAGGAGCACATACTACACACATTCCACTTTATGGAAAAAGTGAGATTTAAAGGTTTAATTTTTTTTTTCAAACTGAGTTCATTACATTTTTTTAGGTAGTAAATGAAGTGATGGAAATTTATGGATTCATTTTGAGGGCATTCTGTTTGAGAGTTGGACTAGGGGAATAGACTGTGAACATTAATGTTGTAATATTAAGGTTACAGCAACAGGTTACTGTTGCTGAGTGTAATAACAATAATCATTTTTGAAATGAGAATATTGTATTGCTACACTGTGTCTCTTGCTATCTGTTCAGGTGTTCAGGTGGACACTGGTCAGTGTGAAGCATGTATTTCAGAGAAACAGTCAAACACCACTGTTAATGCTTAAAAAAACAGATTCCATAGGGGGCTTCCTAGCCCTGTGATTACAAGTGGCCTTCTGTAGTGATCAGGTAGAGGCTGGATTGCACTGTTAGGCTACTGTGGTTTTAGCAGGACCGGAACTTTTAAGAGAGGCTGTGGATGGAGGCACCCAGCCCTGAGGAGGCACCTGTGGGCCCCCAGGGCAGATGGAGCACTTGTAAGAGAGGCTGTGGATGGAGGCACCCAGCCCTGAGGAGGCACCTGTGGCCCCCCAGAGCAGCTGGAGCACGTGACACTGGATGGTCTCCCCAGCTCCACTGGCTGCCACGATTGCATGGTGGACACGTTTGTTGTGGTTCACTCTCACTGTTACCTGTACTTACTTGGGTCAACCCCTAAAACAACATTATCTCTGCTGTAGACCTATGGCACCACAATTTCTGCTGGTGTTCAGAATCACCGTGAGCCACTTCATAATCCACAATTAAGGTGGATTAGGTATGTTCTGCTGTACTGATAATATCATCTCGACATCCACTCTGACCAAAGGACACAGTCACACGCTGTTTTTTGGGCTCTGGTTTCAAATGATGAGGCACTGAAAGCAACTGCAACCAAACTTGTCTTATACGTGGAAGTTGAATGTCTATGTTTCAGAAACATGCATTAGTGTCTATACTGTGAAACACAATGCTGTTATCAAATACTTTTTCCAACCATTACAGTATGCGGGCACAAAAAAGGTTGTTTAATAAACGTTACTTAACTCCACTAGGAAGGTTGAGTGGGTTGAGCTCAGATATCAGATCATCAGCCTCACACTACCTTACATACCCTTACATCTGAATCAGGCATGGGCAGAGCAGTCCATGTCTTCCCTTTACTTTAATCCCGCCCCCTTTCCTCCTGGTTTAGTGATCATGCCAACTCCCACCCTACTAGCTAACCTTCCGCAGCCATATGGCAACCAGCCATGAAGGGCGCAGCGAGAGAATGTCTCCTCTAAGGCACAACACCAAGCACCACGTCTTCCCAAACTGCCGTCAATTTTGCAACAGAGGGAAGACCAGGTCACCCAAAGATTAGAGCTAACTGCCCTCATCAGCAAGAACAACCTGTAGTGTCATGGGGGGCAAAGTAACAGCATCCCTCCCACCAAGAAAGCAACCCCCCCCCCCCCAAACACACACACACACATACACAAAGTCAGCACAGGGCCATCCCCAACACATAAAGAACGGAGCCAAGTCACCGCACATCCCCACCCCACCCCCATCCAAAAAGTAGCACCCCCCCACACACAAACACACACACACATGCACACACACACACACAAAAAGAGGAGAACCATCCCCCACACGTGGAGAGCTGCTCCACCCCCTTCTAAAGAGCAATGCCATGGATGACTGTGGCATTATCAGACATCAAGGGCTGTTCTCTGTTCCCTTGTATTAACATGCCTGTGGATAGTCCAGCAAATAGCAGTATTCAGTTATTGGATATCTGCTACATTGTTATGAACACAGAATTTTAAAGACTTTTTTGCTTTTGATAGATATTTCCTGTGAAATCAATTCATCCCACATTCCAAATTGATTTTGTGATATTATATTTTGCTCCTCAAATGCTTATGCAGAGCACGATGCATTACTGTGATATGTTACACTTCAACCTTTATAGTTTGTTTTTCGTTTCTCTCAGTGAGCCATAACTCTTGCTGCAGCTCAAACCTGCACTGTTGTCATGCACCTACAGCAGTCGAGGAGTTAGGATCGAGACTGGAGCGAATCCCGCCCCTCCACCCGCCTCAAGGCCACCATCTGTAGCTCCTCGGGTAGCTGATGCGTCAGTGTAAATAGGCTCACTTCCCGTTGCTGCTCTCCGTATCATTCCGGTTGCCGCCGACCTCAGGACATTCGCGCGGTCGTCCCAGTAACGCTGTTGCACGCCACGGGCACGTCAGGGTGGAGGATTGTGGGTAGTGTGTGACAGTGTGAGATCTTCTTGGTGCCCGTTGCGTCTATTTGCTACTTGGTGAGATGAATCTGGAGTGTCTTCGAACGCTGTTTGACAGCTGATGGTGTGTGTGTGGAGGCTTGTCATTCACATCCCTTCAAGTTTGACGAATGGATCTTTTATGGGACGTACTGAACTGCAGCCAAAGACACTGTGTCTGTCTATTTCCAAATCGAGATACATTGGAATTTGCCAGAATGCATGAATGCATACTATGGATTTCCTGCTGGTTCAGTCTAACATAATAACTGTGTGTAGTGTCCTTTGGTGTAATTTGTTTTGTTCATAATCTGTACTCCACACAGCAGTGTCCAGTGTAGCTGATATGTGGGGAGACACAGCTGAGGGTCTGGCTACAGGGGCGTCTGCATGCTCAGAGATGGATGTGTACCCCGTGACACTTGAATGACATTTGAATGGTTTGAAAAAGTCAAAGTCAGATTTATTTACAGTGTGTTGCGCTTTTTGCTGTTGTCACAAAGCAGCTTTACGCATGTCCGAGCCCAAGCCTCCATTGGCCAAGCCAAAGTTGACAGCAGCATGGCAAAAACTAGAGCATGAGGAAGAAACCTTGAGAGGAACCAAAACTGAAGGTTGTCCAAGACTCTGGTCAACAGCAGATACCGCAGTAGCACCAGTGTAAACATTAAACAGCAAAATGCAAAGAATGTTCATCCTAGCTGTCTAGAAGCCCTAGTCTGGGTTCAGTGAGTGTAGGTGTGTGCACAAATATCAGTCCAGGGCATAGGAGAAGTAGGAGCTGGGGTGGGTGAGGGATGGGACCACAGCAGGGGGGCATCTTAGGGGTGGTGGGAGGGGCAATAGTAGGTGGGACAGGTTAAGGGTCAGAACAGTAGCTTTACCTCAGCACAAAGAGAGAAAAGGCGACGAGAGCGCTAGAGAGTGATAGCTTAGCATCTGTATTCAGTGGACTTGGCTGCTGGCTCCGTGTAGTGGCAGCACCGAGCGGGACACCCCAGGCGCGTAGTCACCCGTCGGCCACCGGTGGCTGGCATGGGCGGTGCCGAGGCACGGCGCTCTGGGAGAGTTGCACGCAGTTGCGTTTGTGAGAGAAACTGTCCGATCGCGGCAGAGCTGCTTTGACGAATCACGAACGTCGCTCTCCTCGCTGTGGCTGTCGGTTTGTGTAAAAGCCGGAACATAAGCCGCCGGTGGCCTTTTTGTATCGGCAGGTGTTGTACGCTCAAGCAGGGCTCTTCCAGACATGAGGAGAGTGATGATAACCATTTGTATATGTGTGTGTGGTGTGTCTGTGTGTGAGCGCGCGTGTGTGTGTGTTTGTGTGTGCCTACGCATTTGCAAGTATAATACAGACATGGGACAGATGAAAGAGAAAGGCAGTGAGATGGGGATAGAGAGAGAGGGAGGGAGAGAGGGAGAAAGCACGCATCTGGATCGTCATTGGGTCACGTGGCTGCCTGGTTTCCTTGGAGACAGCAGCAATGTTGTGCATTCAGATGCTAGCTCAGTTGAGCGGGCAGCAGCACGGGACAGGCGGTCTGGCCTCTGGATGCGTCTCCGCGCCGCACGAACAGGTGCCTCTCACGCGACGTTAGGTGAGTCATAGCATGCAAATGCGCCCGTTCCTCTTTGCTATCTGTCTCCTCAGCCAGCGAGTGTGTGTGCGGGCCAGAGATGTGTAGTTGTAACAGTCCTTAGGGCAAATGGGGTTAAAAGCATTAAAGACTGCAGCTGGGGGTGCCTGTATTCACAGTGCCAGAAGAGTATCAGCCTGAGAGTGAAATGTGCTTCCATTCAGTTGTTTGAAGTTCAACGAGACAAATATTCCATCGCATGCTGTTGGCAGGCAGAGAACATAGACATGTCCTCATAATGCAAATCGCACCGACCCTTGACGGGGCTGTCAGCGCCAGCCAGGAGTAAGTTATGCCGTCCTTACGAGGGGAAAGTGAGTGAATGTGGTCGGACAGCCGTGCTCCTTTGGAAGGGGAGCTCACCTGTTTAGGTTGAAGCTTCGCTGTGGTTCTGCTCTCCCACCACATTGATTCATAAATGCAGGGAAAGCCCAGATTTGAGGAACAGAATGTTTGTTTGTGTGAGAGAGAGGGAGAGAGAGAGAGGGAGAGAGAAAGAGAGAGAGAGAAGCAGAACAAAAATGAAGGAACAGGAAGGAGAAGCCAGCCTAAAGCAGAAGAATGTCCAGAGAGCATGTGGTGCCCAGGTCTCCACTTGCTTCGCTGTTCACTCATTTCGGTGCTGGGGCGTGTGCAGGTATGGCACAACCATGAGGGGGTGGGGGAAAAGGGGAGCAGCATGGTCAGAAGGGCTTAGCTGCTTCCTGGTGTGTGAGTAAGGACCGGTGGGCATTGAGTCCAGATGGAGTCTGTGGCACTAGGCACTATTTACCCCCACAAATTACCTTCTGCAATGTCACCTCAGCGCCCTCTCTCTCTCTCTCTCAATCTCATGTCTCTCCTGTACTCTATTCCTCTCCTCAAGCTTTAATTAGAATTTTTCTGAACCTCTTTGTCTTCTTGTTAACTTAATTAGTTTTGGGCAAACATCATTAAATTAAAATGCCACTGCCTGAAAGCAACGAGGAGCTTCTAGGTGTATTTTCGACAGCATGGCTTTCCACAGAGCAATTTGGTGGCGAATCCCAGAAAGGTTCCCCGCCGATGCGCCCTCTTGGGCTGGTGGCATGAAGGTCCGGACGCCCAGACTTAGCGTCCGTGCTTGACCCAGAGCCTTGTAATTTTGCAGTCAGCCGAACCCGGCGTCCAGCGGCATGGGTGACGCTGCCCTCCTGACGGCCGGGCCTCCCACGCCCACCAGCAGGTAAGCACCCCGCACTGACTTCAGCCCGCACGCGCGTCTGTGGACGCCTGTCACTTTAAAAAAAAAACGATTTAGAATTGGGAACTGCGCACTGCTCAGCACTGATGAGGGGAGGGTGCGAGAACCCTTACAACAACAACTGCAGACACGCCCCGCACGCCCCACACACGCACCGTTAGGAGACAGACGACCTGAGACGGCAGACGGTGGGAGTGGCCTCGCTTCCACCGCCAGACACTGCACGCCTAGCAGGCCGTGTCAGCTCAAGGTGACAGAGCAGATCAAAGCAGGCAGGAAGCTGTGTCATAACCATCGGGGTTAGACCGGGTCGGCAGTTCAGCGGCTTCCTCTCCGCAGCCCCATTGTAAGGGAGGACTGCTCGCAGGGTATTTTTATTAGAGGACTCAAACGCCACAACGCAAACAATAAACTGAAGCCTCCGTAAGTAACACGGGAAACGAGACAAAAGTAAAATATATAAGTAACCAAAAAACACACGATAATGCCTGGCGCGTATGGGAGGGAAAAAACGGGAAAAGAAAACCACACGGAGAGAACTCGACGTGTGGGAAACGAAAACACAAAAACCTGCAAAAGGCAAAACTAAAAACACACGGATTAGTACGACGTGTCAGAAACCTAAAGGAAAAATCAGCATAAGGGGCAAAAGCAAAAGGCACGGAAAACAGTAGACGTGCCAGTCTTCTGAGGGAAACACCTGCTCAGGGAGAAACGTAAAAATAACAACAGATAGGAAGAAGACAGAACAAGGAAAACTTGACACGGGCCAGAAAAGGGCGCAGGAATAAAGGATTCGAATAAACAGGGAAAACGAGAGGAAAGGGGAACGAAACCCCTTGGATCGCCAAAACGTTGCCAACCACTGAGAGGTAGCAGAGAGAGCCGCAACAACTCAGTAAAGAGAACCTGCAGCCACCCACCTTAAGTAGGGAGGCGGACGGCTGCAGGTCATCACCGCTAATAGAAGGAATTAAGTAATTAAGAACCAGCTCGCGCTCCCCCTCTAGTGGTGGCAGGGGGAGTGGACCTGGAGCCAGCCCTGACACCCATGGCAGCCCCGTGTTTTTTACAGCAGCGCACAGTATTATTTCAGTAGCTAATTATTCGATGGATTTGGTTAGAAAGAAATAAGATTGATTACATTACATATTCTCATGCCCTCCGGGGTAAGCCTTTTATTAGAAAACGTCAATGTATTTACGGATTTCCCCTTCATGTTTATGATTCACCCCAACACACAGTGCACTCTTACTTGCTAGTAAGGTAGTAATAGCATAGCATAATGTAGCTGTAGTATAGCTAATTCTTGCTGTATGTCCATGTTGCTCTAAAACAGTGGTTTTCAATCTGTTGTTTTCAAATGGTCACCAGTGGTACTGCTAGCCCTGGTAAAAGTTTTTTTTCTGTTTTGAAAAGTAAAGATCCTTCCAATATACATAGATATTTCAAGAAATGTAATTTTAGATGTGACAGATATTACATAAATTATTTGCATGAGTTGTACCAATCATGGAAAAATGGTTAAAAACAGGATCTTTCATAACAAAAGATCTTGAGACTGGACCATCTATAAGTGAAGTGGCCACTGTATCTCTGACCAAGAAAATCAAGGAGAAACCAAAACAAAGGAATTATAGCAGTGAATACCTCGTGCATTTGTTTAGATGAAAATGTTTGATTAAATTCTCATGTGGGCTACAGAATGGTTTGTGGAGGGTTAAGTGGGCTGCAGATTGCAAAAGGTTAGGAACCTCTTAGACATGCATAGCACCTTAGAACGTGAAGTGTCATGGTCAGACATGATGTGCAACCCCCTAGGAGGGAGAGGCAGAGGCTGCTTGCATGCGCAAGGCTAAAAATAGCTCAGCATCGTTGGCCTGAAGCAGGGGAGAAGGAGAGGGGGAGAGGGTGGAGAGGGGGAGAGGGTGGAGTAGAGGAGGAGGGTGGAGAGGGTGGAGAGGGGGAGGAGGGTGGAGAGGGGGAGAGGGTGGAGTGGAGGAGGAGGGTGGAGAGGGGGAGGAGGGGGAGGAGGGTGGAGAGGGGGAGGAGGGTGGAGAAGGGGAGGGGGAGGATGGTGGAGAGGGGGAGAGGGTGGAGTAGAGGAGGAGGGTGGAGGGGGAGAGGGGGGTGGAGAGGGGGAGGAGGGTGGAGGGAGGGAGGAGGGTGGAGAAGGGGAGGGGGAGGATGGTGGAGAGGGGGAGGGTGGAGAGGGGGAGTAGGGGGAGGAAGGTGGAGAGGAGGAGGAGGGTGGAGAAGGGGAGGGGGAGAGTGGAGAGGGGGACAGGGTGGAGAGGGGGAGGGTGGGGTGGTCAAACAGCATACAGCATGAGATCTTTTACGGAGATCAGAGTCAGGCTAAACAGAAAAAAGACACACACACACACACGAGACAGGCTGCACATTTAGTGGTCGCTAGAGTACATGTATGAAGCAATGTATGTGTGAGTGTGACACCATTTTTGTCTGTGTCTGGTGGTGCTGGTGGTGGAGGTGGGGGGGGGGGTATGATTGCATGTGCCACTGTCCTCCATCAGCTCACTTGCTGCTCCACCATGGCATTCTGGCTCAATATAGTAGTCCTGGTGTCACAATGGAGCCTATTGCCATGGCGCCCGCTTCCATGACGCCTGCTGCCCTGGTGTTTGGCCAAAGGGCACATGGCCCGATCATTTCCCTTCACATTCTGGTCGTGTCGGTGCTCTGCAGGAGTAGCCGAGACCGAGAGCTGTACTCTCAGGCCGGCTGAAGGTTGTAGGGATATGGATAGTGCTCCGGATCATCCTGATCTGATTACCGTTAAGATGGACCTGCTGTATTGATTGTGTCTGCATTACAGTGAGGTGTGGCCATCTTCAGAACGACTGAGCAGACAGTCATCCCTCACAGGACATTGGACAGCGCCTTTCATAAATGAAAATACAAAGATGCTGTTTCTGAAGATCCTTCGTAACAGCAAACGTCACTGTCATAAACACCAGCATCAAATAGTAAAGTCGCCGCTTTTGGGACGTTGTGTCTGAGAATGGGACAGGCTCCCTTTTCTGTCTCCGTGTCTGTAACGGTGTGGTGAGTGTGTGTGTGTGTGTTACATGACTATAATGGTGTGCTGTGTGTGTGTTCGGGGAGGGAGGTGGGGGGAAGGGGTTGTCAAACCCAGGAGCATGAAAGTGAGCTTGACTGCTGACACTGCACATTCACATCCTCACCTGCTTACATTCGCACCCCCAACACACACATCCCGGGCCCCCTAAACACACACACACACACACACACACACACTCTCAAGGGCAGGCAGCACTGGGTCGTGCCCTTCCTCGCTGGCGCAGAACTAATAACCTTTGTTATTTGTGTGCACAAGACGAGTTTTTAATTCCATGTTAAATGAGAATTTACCAAGTGCCACCGGCTCTGAAATCACAGCCTGTGTCACACTCATGTCGCAGCGTTTTGGAACAGATGTGCATTGGCCCAAAATGGGTGTTCAGCCCAGAGACACAGTTAGGTACTTTCTTTCAGATATATTCAGTTTTTGCAATTACAACAGTTTCTGAGAATGCTTTTACAATGCCTTCATTTCATGGTTCAAAACATTCTGAAGCTAGATAAGACGTGTGCTCAAAGGGGCGGCTTTTATTATAATTTCACTTCAAGGGACGGGGCGGCCCGCCCTTCTGGGGTGTGACATTAACTCTGATGAGTGCGCTGTGGTCTCTGTGGGGGAGAGCCGTGACAATGGGAGGATTCCAGCGCATCCTTCCCTGAATGGGGCTGATCACTCTAAATGGCTCCAGCGTCTGAGAGGCTTTTCACGCGGCGGGGGAGTGCTTTTAATGACTCACTCCCCAGGGAGAGTGAGAGCAGGCGGTCCGGACAGGCCACGCCGCCGGTCCCGTGCTGATTGACACAGCGCCATGGCTCGCTATAAGGCATTGTATTAGTTCGCTCTTTTGTCAGAAGATGTAGAGGATCTTTTTTTGTTTTTGGTATGCGATTGTGGTGTGTGTGTGTGTGTGTGTGTGTGTGTGAGGGAGGGAGGGAGGGTGAGGGTCAGATGAGGTGATCCATTTTTTTTCCCTGGCTCTGTAGAGATTATGAGATGGTTAGTGATGTGCAGTGTGGCAGTACACACTCATATGCAGTCATGCGCATGCACACACATACACACACACACACACACACACACACACACACACACACACACACAGAGTATTGACACCTTATTAAAAGCCCCTTAATGAGGAGAGGGAGCATATGCCCCATCATCTGTTCCTGCACCTGCCAAATCCTATAGCATGGAGTCTAGTTGATGGCACTGCCCACACTACACACACCCACCACACACCCACCACACACTACACACACCCTCCACACACCCACCACACACTACACACACCCACCACACACACTACACACACCCTTCACACACCCACCACACACTACACACACCCTTCACACACTACACACACCCTTCACACACCCACCACACACTACACACCCCCACCACACACTACACACACCCTTCACACACCCACCACACACACCCTTCACACACTACACACACCCTTCACACCCCCACCACACACCCCCACCACACACTACACACACACCCACCACACACTACACACACCCTTCACACACCCTCCACACCCCCACCACACACCCACCACACACCACAAACACCCTTCACACACCCACCACACACTACACACACCCTTCACACACCCACCACACACTGCACATTGCCTCTGGCACCACCCAGTGCACACACCCTCCAACATCACCCACCATGCACACGCACCACACACCCTCTCCAACACCACCCACCACGCACCACACACACCCTCCAACATCACCCACCATGCACACGCACCACACACACCCTCCAACATCACCCTCCATGCACCACACACACACTCCAACATCACCCACCACGAACACGCACCACACACACACCCTCCCACCCATCCCACTCCACACAGCCCCCTGACTCACCCACCGCGTCTCCCTCCCCTACTACACTTTGATGGTGGAAACAGAGCCCGACATGATCTGCACACAGATGAAAGTGGTGATATCTCTCTGGCCTGAGGCAGTGGTGACTTACCTTCAAAGTGTGCAGTTCTGCTTGGAGACGACGGTTGCTGTTGATGTCCCTCTTGCAAAAAAAAAAAAAGAAGTAGAAAAAAGATCATAAATCTTTACCTGAAGATCTTTATCTTTTATCCTGCGGAAATTCCTGTTGAAAGGAAACATAAACAAACTCACACGCCTCTGTGTCCTGAGGCTGGGCTTGTACTGGTTGGTCTGTGAGACTGCTGGGATGGTCGTGAGTGTGTTGCTGCTGTCTTAGATTACCATTTTCCAAACCTAAGCTCACGGGGTTTTTGAGGACTACAATAGGTGAACAGTCTAAGGGGAGAGCCCAGGGTTCTCTCTCTAATGCTCTCTCTCTCTCTCTCCCTCTCTCTCCCTCTCTCTCTCTCTCTCTCTCTCTCTCCCTCTCTCTCTCTCTCTCTCTCTCCCTCTCTCCCTCAGTACTCTGGAGAGCCCCAGCAGGCTGGATGAGGAGCATCGTCTCATTGCTCGCTACGCTGCCCGGCTGGCAGCTGAAGCCAGCAATTCTACGGTGAGTTCACGCTAACGCATTCTCACGCACACACACACCTACATGCCACATCGCCATCAACAAGCCACCTCCGCTCGCGGGTCTCCTTAACTGCACCTCTGACCATGCGGGAATCCGTACGGAAAAACCTAAATGACACATTTATTCCTGGTGCACGAGCTCCTTGGCCCACCTGCCATTGATTCTGTCGTTTGGCTTTGCCCTGCAAACACCCCATGCCCCGCACCTCCACCCGTGTACCCCAACACCCCCCCCTCTACCCCTTCACCCCCACACCCCATCTGGGTCCCCTGCAGCAGTGCCCACCTGCTGACCTGAGCTTCAACTTCGACGCCAACAAACAGCAGCGGCAGCTCATCGCCGAGCTGGAGAACAAGAACAGGTGTGTCTGCCGCTCCGTCGTCAACGCGCTTCCCGGTGAACCCTGCGCTGGCTCACTGTGTGCCGATGCCACACTGCAGTAATCTTTAAAATCACTCTTCGAGCTCTCGTTGCTAGTTAGGTGATTAATGCACTGTGAGCGTGTGTATGTAACCGCAATACTGCACTTAGGGACCATAAGTTAAAGAGAAGGCAGGGCAAGGTGCTTCATTCTGGGTGCCGTTACGTGGAGAAGGAGATGAGGGTGCGGGTGAACGTGCTGTGGTGTTGTCTGCTGGGCCAACAGGGAGATCCTACAGGAGATCCAACGGCTGCGTCTGGAACACGAGCAAGCGTCTCAGCCTACGCCCGAGAAGGCCCAGCAGAACCCCACTCTCCTCGCTGAGCTCCGGCTGCTCCGGTACACACACTCCTGCACACACACACACACACACATAAGCACCCACTTATGATGAAAACCACAGTAAACCTAGTGCTTATGTGAGATATCTGAAAGCATACCAGGTTGTTTACGGACCCCCACGACAGATCTGTGCTGCAGAAATGATAAACTGACCAGAAGGCATTGCAATCTGTGGCCATCAGTACCACACATGGGCACCAGAGGGCGTGTAGGAGTCAAATGAGTGCTTAGTCAAGCCCCATGTCCCTGGTTGGTCTGACTGACTTACAAATGAGTACATAATCGGTTTTGTGGGGCTTTTGTTTCAGAGATTGTTATTGCTTTTGATGAATTCACCTCCAAAGTGACCCGCTTATGGTGACCATGTATAAGTGCAGTCTGATTGAACAGTTTGGGCCTGTCATGTTTTTTTTTGCTCAGGCACAGAAAGGACGAGCTAGAGAAGCGCATGTCAGCCCTGCAGGAGAGCAGGCGGGAGTTGATGGTGCAGTTAGAAGGTCTCATGAGACTTCTGAAGGTATAACTCACTGCTACTACAGCTGCTACATATGCCCATATGTACATGTGTGAACATTCTTAGTATTCCACCAGGCACCTTTTTGCTCATTCTTTTCTCTCTCTCTCTCTCTCTCTCATACACACACACACACACACACACATATTCACATGTACACTGTCTCTTACTCTCTCTTCCGCTCTCTCTTACTCTCACTCCCTCTCTTTCTCATTCTCATGCCCTCTCTCTCTCTCTCTCACTCTCTGTATCTTTCTCTCTTCCTCTTTTCTGAACTTATTTCCTCCCCCTGATCTCACGCTTCACCCGGCTAACAGGATGAAGAGCAGAAGACCGTAAGTGTTCCTCTGTGTTGGCTTCAATCTTTTACAATCGCCAATTCAAAAAACTTAACACTGATGTCGCCCCGAACTGTAATTTAACATGTAGGTTATCATGCACAAATAAAATGTGTTTTGCAGACATATTTCAGACATCCTGCATGATCAGAGGTCAGCGATGTAGAAAAAAATATCCGACCAATTATTCCAGTGACCTAGTTTTACATCCTATTCTGGCGTGGTGTCTAAAAGTAGTAAAGTTGTGAGCAGTAACTTTACTTCGGCGGCAGGGTTCCTGTGCTGCTTAAGACTTCACCAGTCCTCATCAGAACAAGTCCGTTTCCCCAGACTACTCTCCCTGGGCCAGGTGTTTGATCAGAACCTCTATGCCACCCACGGGTGCATGGACAGGCAGTGCGTGCCCCTGCTGTAAGACACCGCGGTTGCCGTGGTCGCCGGCTCGGCCCGACATCACCCACTGTACAGTCCCATTTGCCTTTCATGTGATCTAACAGCCTCACTTCTAAAGTGACGGTAGTCTGGCCTGCCATCTGCTGTCTGGTTCAGTACCACGGCAACCGGGTCCCGCACCCATCCGGACACAGTGCCCCTAAATGAGGTCCACCGATAACCCGCAGGGCCGCGGCGGCTCCGAGACTGATGGGGGATGCATGCCTTGTCTGGGAGGTGGGCGGAGCTTTAATGGGTGAGGTGTGAGTGGGGAACCCATGCAGAACCAGAGCTGCTTCCTGCGCCTCCTCCTTGCCCCATTGCCCACCCTCACCCCCTGCCAGCGGCTTAACTGCCCCCCCCCCCCCCCCCCTTGTGCTGCAGGCTCAGTCGGGCGGCTCGCCCCACTCCTCACCCAGCCACAGTGCCAGCTGCACCATGCCCATGCCCATCCGCTCCACCTCCGCTGGGTCCACACCCACGCACACGCCGCAGGACTGCCTGGCTGGGGTCGGGGACGACGTGCTGGATGCTTTCTCTCAGGGTGAGCAGGTCCTGATACACACACACACACACACACACACGGCTACTGGTCTGACTCGTAATGCTTGTCTGTTTCTCAGGTGTACCTAGAAATCTTCGTAATGATCTTTTGGTGGCTGCAGACTCGATCACGAATACCATGTCTTCACTGGTAAAAGAGCTCCACTCAGGTAATGAGACATTTAGGAGGCTGTCCTGGAGAGTGCCTGAAGGACCTCTCAGGGCCTGTTCTAATTCACTTTAAATTCTGGGTTCCTCTCCCCTGACATTTTTATAATACTGTATATTTTTTTATTTATTCACATATTTCATTAACTCACATAATTCATTAATTCACATAATTCATTAATTTACATAATTCACATTACAAAATTGTCCTATTCAACTTATAGATACAGATACAATATTGATTAAAAGTTTAGAATTTCTCAGATTTTTTCCCCCCATGAGCTACAGTAGAGGAAAACATTCTAATGTTATCTCTGTTTATTATTACCGCCAAAAATGGCAACTTCATAGGGATTAAAATTCGCAGCATAGAACAATGTGATGTTGTTTAACACTGCATGACCGTAAGAACCTTTGGTCATTACACTGTGGTTAGAAGTCACTCCAGAATAATCTCAAATTTACAGTGGATGATGGTCTGGAGGACGACGAGGTCAACGTGCGTAACGGACGGGACAAAGGTGAGTCGTTGTCCTTGCCGTCTCCCTGTCCACCTCTTCCTATCGCCTCCTCTCGGGGTTGGCTGTAAGTACGGAACTAGCGCAGGAAGGAAGGACACTCCTACCTCGTCTCCTCGTCCGAACCCACAGAGCAGAGCAGCTCACCTCATTATTCCACCTGAAAAAACGCAGCCCTAGAATTGGTGGGAGAAGGTTAGAAGATTAAGTCCAGCTTCCACATACACTAAAACAAGCCAGAACAGAGTTAGCGCGTCATCGGCTGTGTTTTAGCGCTCCTTACTGTTTGTTCTCTAGCTGAGCCTGAGTAAAATAGTATGGAAAAATGACATGTGATTATTACTAATGAAAACAAACAGAACCCACGCTATAGAAGTATTTGTTCGCCGTACAACACGCGTTCAAAAGAATGACCCAGCAGTGCCTGGGTCTGGAAAACTCCCTGAGTGACAAGTGGTCATGACCCTTAACCTTAGGCTGTGTTTTATCCAGTGTCAGCACCGAGGCATTATGGGAACAGGCACTCCACCCCCTCATTCTAGACATCTGGATGTGAGTGGCGAGAACCAGCGACAGCTAAACCCTCTCCTGGTATCAGCAAGTAGAGTAATGCATGCTCTTCCCAGCCAAGTTTCACTGTGTGAAACATACACTTCATCACATTTTACAGAGAGCAAGCTGTATCTACTAAGAAGAATATAAATATATAAATATATATAGTGCTATATGTCTATCTGTATAAACATGTTGTAATTATGTAACAATCTCACTCATGTCTGCAAGGGAATGGCTATTTTGTGCTTTGTTACATGACCCGTTATTGATGAACAGTGTCAGAAAAGCTCTGACTGTGTGCAGCTGGTACCAGTACTGGGCCCGCTCCGCTTTCCCGTCAATGTCCTCCTCAGATGAAGAATTTCGTACAGTTAGTGATAACTCTTGTGTTGTTTGAGTTTTGCATGGCGCTTACTGTCGGAGGAGCCTTGTCGTGGTCCTGTACGTGGCGTGTGTTCGGCTGTGCTGAGGGAGTGCTTCCTTCCACCCGTCCAGCGGTGTTCTTCAGAAGCTGCTGCTAAGCCTCTCAACCCGTGACGACGCGCCGGGTCAGCGTTGTCCCCCGTGATGCGGGGTGCTCGCGTGGGATCCGTGCGAGGACACTAAGTCAGGTGTTGTTGTCGTATGTGGCTATGCGTTTTAATTCCACTCCGTTATTTTGCACTGCCCTCAGCAGCCTTCCAGTTCAGTCAAATGGCATCTCAGCCATGTGGACCTCCAAACGTCATCCCATCAGGAGAAAATAAACTCAGCTGGAGAAAACATTAAAGGGTGCTTAAGGGAGTTATGGGGACATTTGTGTCTGTAAGCCAGTTTGGGACACGTTAACTGTGAGTGGAGGTGTCTTTCTGTAAAGATCTCTTCTAGAGTTTTTTGCTTTGGGTTTTTTTTTGGTTAATAGTGATCTAATAGTGATCTAATAGTGATCTAAATAAGTGAAACTGGTGCTCAGGGACTGTGGAGAGAGATGGAATGCAGTAGCAGAGCTTGTGAACAAATGGGTGGAACTGAGTTCAGCCCAACTAGGGTCACAGGTCAAAGATTAGCCCAGGCCATAAAACGTTTATGGAGCCACCTGATTGGCTGGGAGTGGTGAACTGAGTTGTTACTGTTGGACTGTGCCAAGAAGAAAAACCGTGTAATGGTGAGAATGTTTGGAGGTGGGGGACCTGAGGGTGAAATATTTGGATGATGTTGGACTAGTGTTTTGATGACACTGGACTAGTGTTTGGATGATAAATGGACTAGTGTTTGGATGACACTGGATGACATTGGACTAGTGTTTGGATGATAAATGGACTAGTGTTTGGATGACACTGGATGACATTGGACTAGTGTTTGGATTATGTTGGACTAGTGTTTGGATGACACTGGATGACATTGGACTAGTGTTTGGATTATGTTGGACTAGTGTTTGGATGACACTGGACTAGTGTCTTGCAGTCTACAGCTTTACAGTCATGAACAAGAAAATTATACTGTACTTGAATCAGAGAGAATTCAGGTTCAACAATTGCATTAATCAGAATATTATGATGTATATAGTTGTGTGTTCTGTTTATCATAGGTTTGGTTGCAAATGATGAGTAATATTATTTAACATTTATGTAAAAAAGATGGAAATAGGAGTCTATTCATTTATGACTATGATAAAAACATGAATGTTAAGATTGCATACATTGTTTGAAGGACATGTCTTGAAGCTAGGTGAATTTAGGTGTAGAATATTAATATTATTTAGGAGACGACTTTGTGGGAGACAACAGATGGACGATAGGCGATTTTCCATGTACACTGTACTTCTACATAAACGCTTATAGTTCTGCACTTAGTCTATAGAATGTACCACGAACAATACATTCTCATTAAATGGTATACACTGTGTACATTCAAATGTCTCCTGTGGGTATATTTAGTTATATTTGTTATTTTATGACATTTTAATAATGTTTGATCATAAAGCTTCATTTATGGTTTACAGAAAAGAAAATACATTGACATTTTAGGTGGGAACTTCATTCATTGTCTTGAAACAACAATGTGTAGTATATGACTTCAAAATGAAAACCATAAGTCATTTATTTTGTAATTGTTACTGTACAATATTAAGTACAAACCCAACCAAATCATGCTTGAAAGGTGGACAGGAATGATCATGTTCTAACATTTGCTACAAATATGAATGCAATCTTATGATGTAGGTGTGCCTCGATGTACTGTATAAAGTGCTCTATAAATAAAAAAAAAAGTTATTCTGCACATGTGCAAGTCAGTGCTTAGATAGGAGTTTTAGTATGTGGCTTTGTAGGAATGGAATTATTTATCTGTGTTCATTGGAAGATTTCTTGTTCTGCCTTTAAATTTGTGCCAAACTGTTTGCCAACTTTTAGTGTACTCGTATGTCATTGTTCTGTGTTTGTGTTTAACCACCGTCTATTGATTATGAATTTGCCGAGGGAGTCCACTGAGAGAGTTACCAATAATGGGGTGCTTTAAAAGGGCGAAACACAATCCATGTAGAAGTCTGTGAAATTAACCCCAAGGTCACTGATCAACTCCTGCTGGAGTGTATTTGTCACAGCCTGAAGTGGACCTGTAGTGGCATCTCGGCCAGCGCTTTAAACCATGCTACTGTGTTTTCTATGTCCCATTGTAATCCTATCATTTGTTTGCAAGACCAGATCTTGTCACTTGAAATTTCAAGGTCTTTTAAAATTAATTTTCCATGTTAGGGCTTTACCAATATCCATTGTTAAATTGCAATGTTTGACTTTCATATTCTCAAAGCCATGATTTGTGTCTTTCTGATGTATGTCTTTTTTTGTAAATTATTAAAGGTCAAATATGTTAAAAGGTATGTGAAGGCGTGTCAGTTGCTGTAATGACATTAAAGCTGAGACAGGTCATTCTGATGTTGTCCCAGGCCAAACAAAACAAAACAACTGTAACATGCGATGTAGATGTCATGCCGCCAGTTTTTATCACCATCACTTTCCTCCGGAGTTCCCTTCTTCATTGTCTACATGCCTGCTGGACCAGTTTCTGTGGTTGAGCAGAGCACCGTTGCAGGTAGGGGAGAGAGAGAGAGAGAGAGAGAGAGAGAGAGAGAGAGAGAGAGAGAGCGCCATCAGTGCTGGTGAGTGGAACCTTATTCACATGTCTCAGCCTGTCTCAGCCGGTCTGCCCAGCCAGTTTGTCTGGTCACACAGTGCTGCCTGTGCAGGCCCTTCCAGTCCACTGAACCACATCAGCTCAGTAACTTCCACCTTCCACTTCTCCACTCCTGCACTTCTACAGTCTTTCCTTCTTTCTCTCTTTTACTAGATTTCTCAAATGGCTAGGAATGTTGAACCTGATGAACCTGGCTTACTCTTGACCTTTAGGGCTTACAATGTCCGAAATCTTTTGGTGTACACTGACACACACACCGCCCTTGGTCTTTGTGACACCTTTAAAGATTGGTTTATAGATTGATTGATTTATTTTGCTAATCTGAGAGTTTTATGAATGGTATAGATTTTGGTTAGTGGCCGTTTCTACATAAGCCCACAGTCAAGCAGGCTAAAGTTAAGCCTGATGTCTTTTTTAAAGACATATACAGAGCACAACATTGCTGCTGGAAGAAGTTGGTGGAAGAACCAGTCTCACCTGAATTTTCCTGAATCGATAGTAAATAAAAAAATCGAATTACTCGTTTATTATATTGATGTATTATACGTATCACATGACACCGAGACATACACTTGACTTATATCAGTAAACACCGGAGAGTTTTGAAAGATGAAAGATAGCATTAGCACTCTAAGTAACAGTTTTCAGTTAAATTCATTTTGGACTTTTGACGTAAACAATTCAGTTTCGCATCGGAGCATAATATGCCTGTGTTGTAAATGATATACCGAATACCTGTAAAGGGTGAGGGTTGTTGTTTGTGTTCTTTTTTCTTTTTAGGAGACAACGCAGGTGAGAATTTAATGACTTACCAGTGTGGTTTATGAATGAGCGTAATGACACGAAAACGAAACCCCAACCGTCCAACCTCAACATAACTACCTCTAGGACCTCGTGGAGAGCCTGGGAAGTACGCTAGCCTCTGCATCGTGAGCCGAGCATCTGGAGAAGTGCTGGCCGGCTGGGGAGGTGGAGGACGGGGAGAGAAGCAGAAGGAGGCTCCGGGAGTCAGCGAAAACAAAAAGGGTCGGGCCTGGGACTTGGCAAAACGGGTAATTAACATTGTGATCCACTTCTCTAAAACCATGCCCCTTCAAAATACATCTTAAAATGGTTTGCTGTTCGGGAACAATTGGTAGTCCTCTATACGAGCGCTATTCGATGTTGGAAAGAGAGCCAAGCGTCTTTTTCCCCCCTGCTTCTGCAGATGTGAGATTTAGACATAGCGAAATGCACTTGAACTTGATGACCGTGTTTCTAGGTGCCAGACGCGCGATTGTGCCCAGAGAATATACGGGTTGGGAAAATGGGTCTCTTTTCTGAACGGCCGTGGCCTATTAGATGTGGTTTTCAATTATAATGCATATTACCGAATTATTCGATTAGCTGGATACGACCCGACATTAATTGAATGCTTTCTGGAACGGTAAACACAGGTGACCGCGCGCCAGACACGGTTGCATTACCTTCTGCAAAATACATACAAATCATTGAAAGGGTAGCCTACTTATTTTGCTGAATCTGTGACATGTATTCTTAACAAGTAACCATTAATTAGATTGCGGAAAACAAAAAATACATAATCTATTATTTTAAATAAAAATATTCAGTCATTTCTATGTGACACTGCAGCTTCGTTTACTGACCTCTAAGTAGGTGTTTAATATGCGACTTATAGGTCATAGCTTTGTTGGGTAAAATAACAGCTAACGAAACATACGTTACGTACATAATGTACAAACCCATGGAACCTATCCTTGTGAAACAGGCTTAGAGGAAGTACCATAGCCTATATATGGAATGTATATGTAAATCCTGAAGAGGGTTTTCATGCTGTACCGGGCAATTACAATTACATCTCAGCTTTTCAAAAAGGAACTGGGCAGAGTGCATTTGTCCCACACACAGCTGTTACACACCTCTGTGCAATGCCCTGATGAATATATGATTCTCATGATACATGCATACAAGTACTACAGTTAAGGGGTATCCTGTTAGCATCTCAGGACACTGCCTGTATATTTCAGTGCAGAGTATGAAAAATAAGGACTGGGAAGTCTTGAAACCACCCATGAGGGCTTGTCTCTTTTTTTAATCTCTAATCAGTGACTTGTTACTTGTTACTTCACAGATAACAGCGTGCAGGGAATATGTTAGGAAATGCAATCCAGATGCATTTAATACGTCACTTGCTTGATTGGATTCAAAGCACAGCAGTGTAAAATCCAGCAAATGAGATTAGGTCAGTAGGGCAAGCTATTTTTGGACCTGTGCAGATACTCTTATGTGTAACTTGGCTCTTATAGCTACTACACCTCCAAGGTTGTTTTGGTTTCCAAAAGATGCCCCACTGCGCTTCAGGCGTGGTGTTTCTGCAGGAGTGTAGCTCCGCCATGTTTCATACGCATGCCTTCCTTTGTTTTTGCAGGGGATCCAAACGAGGAAGGATCATTTGGTCATCTTTTTCCCTTTTTTTTTTGTTACATTGTTTTTTTGATTTGATCTTTAGCAAATTTTACATTGTATAAGGCATTGTTTTTTTTTTCTGGCCATGCCATCCAGCGCAGTTACCACCACCGCCGCTTTCAAAAGCTCCGACTTCAACTGTGACAGTGGTGGAAACCGCATGGTAAGAGTTTGCACTTTGTAGCAATGTAATGACTACCATGTGCAAAAATGCTTTAGAATAACTTTATGGATCTACTTTGCTCTGGTGGAGAAGTACAACTTTGAACTCTTTTGTATTTGCAAAGTCAACTTTAATGCTGTCTGTCTTTAATGCTGTTATATATAATGAAAATGTTATCTAGATTAAATAGAGCAGATTAAATATAGGTTAAATGGTCTGTTAAATAAAGTAAAAGTCCTTTTTGAGATGTTAAAAACACTTAGGAATTGTTTGATTTACAGGTCTAAGCACTAAAAAATGTAAGACACCGTAGACGTTTTAGCCCCTTCAGGGCTTTTTGTGGCATTATAATTGGTGAAAAAGTAGCCAGAGTAGTTAAGAGTATTTACTCTGAAGTGAACTCTAATTAGGCCCAGTGCAGTTGTCATTTTTCATTTTTTTCTCCCCCATTCCAGATGTTTCCAAACCCCAAAGGTGAGCAGTTATCTTAGCTGGAGTCAGGCATCCTGCACCCAGCCTTTCATCATATGCAGAATGTCCCTCCATTATCAAACCGTGTACTGAAACGGCGAACGCCTCCGGCTTCGGTTGCCTGCCAGGGCTGTGTGGTGTCGGTGTGCAGGCTGAACGCGACCTGCAGCGCATGTAGGCACCCAGGCCTTGTTATCCTCCTCGGCCTTGGTGATATGAGCTGCTCCGTGTCATACGAGTGCTCGGTGACGTGGCTGTTGGCTTGCGTATGGCTGATTTATAGCGGTTTTCATTCTCTTGCTCCATACCCAAGGAGGAGCGCAGTGCTCGTAGTCCCAGTTGCCAGGCAACAGCGGCTCGCCTTAAATAACTGGCCACCGATATAAATAGAGCAAAGCTATAGACGGTGTGAGTTCACGCAAGGCAATGCCAAATTAACCAGCTCTCCCTCTGTATTTGTTTATGAACATTATTTGCAGGTCCACTTAAATTGTGGGTAGGATGGAATTGGGTGTTTGGGGACTAAAATCTTCCCTGCAGCCAGAGGCAGAGTGCAAGCGCCCCCTGCACACAGATTAATTAGCCTTTATTCGAGATGACTGTGTGATTATTCCTAATAATGCCATGATTCAAACATTGATTTTACCCTGAAAAGATATGTGTGTTACATCTGACAAACCCACATAATCACGGAGCGTGCATAGTGTGTGCTTGCAAAATAGTGATCCTAGATTGTACATCACATCCAATTTGCTTTAATCTTGATGTCTCAGTACTGGTGTATTATATGCTGCCAATTATTTGTTTATTAAGGTTGACGTAGGCCTCGTTAGCTGTAATTAGGATTCTCAGTGCTCTTCTGTTTCCTCGCTCCCTCCATGAGTCTAGACCTCCAGTCTGTTCAGTATTCCCATCAGCAGTGTTATGTCCAGCAGGGAGGGGCTGTTCGCTCGGTTCTGGGGCTGTGGCACCGGTAGCATCGTCTTTTCTCCCGCGTCCACCCTAGGGTGCTTGGCTGGCGGGAGGGTGGGCGTCGGAGAGGGGAGAGGCACCGTTTGTGCGAGACAAAGGGGCGAGGGGAGGAGGGGAGAGAAGGAGCTGCTGAATGTCTTTGTAAGTGTGTCAAGTGGGAGCCGAGAGTTGTAGGTCAGCTTTGGAGCTATAGAATCCTCACTTCACAGTGGCTAAAAGGGAGGTGTCATTCAAGCGCCGGCTTTTCTCATTATCTAAATATCCTCGTCTGGACAAAAAAGAAAAAGAACGGGTGCACAGAGCACGTGAAAGAGAAACCCATTCAACTCCTAGAAGTGTTGGGGTGTGTCTCTTGCTTCGACAAACCCCTGGTGTGCACAGATCACAGAAAGCGGGATACATGCAGCAGTGAGGATGACGTTATTTGCTCCCGGTCCTCCAAAGGAGCCTTGAACGATCGCCAGCCATCTTTGCTGCCTCGGGACACTGCCATCCATTTATACCAATCACAAGACCATTTCATTCACATCACTGACTTCTTAAACTCCCAGGATTATTATTTAGTTATTACTCCTAAGGCGAAGTGTTCGGTAACCGCTTTGAACGCCCACCTGTATCTTTAGACAGTGGAGGGTCAATGCACATAACCGGTATGAAAGCAGCAGGCAGCTGTCCCAGACAGGGCCCTGTACGCGAGAGCCCGGGCTGCGTGCTCTCTGTGACGTGGGGGGCCTGTGTGTCGTTTTGCCCAGGCTGAGAGTCCGAGCTGGGGGAAGGAAGCGGCGGCAGAGAGGCCGGCGCTCCGCACCCCGCTCCGCAAGGTCGGACGGCCCAGCCGCAGGCGCAAGCACCGCCCCGTGAGTACCGGCCACCACGCCGCGGTGCCCTCGCACACGCGCTCCCAGCTCCGCGTCCGCTCACGCCGGACGAATCCGGAACACGTAGGATGGGGAGAAGTGTTGGTTGTCATGGATACCAGGACACAGGGCTAAATGACCTCGAATCATGAATAGTCACGTTCACAGATATTTCATGCTATGTGTGTGCTCGTATTTGAAGATGTTTTTTTTATGGCTGCCACAAACTAGGACAATTTGATTTAAACATGACATGCATATATAATATGTACAAACAGCATTGTTTGCTTCTGTCTTCAGAGACGTGACCTTAAATAATCCTGTTGTGGGTAGCATTTCTTTTATTTGAGCAGTGCATTTGAGTGTGTGTCTGTGTTTGTGTGTGGGTGTGCGTACGCGAGGGTTTACCTGGCTAGTCAGTGGCGGCACGCTACGGGGCTTATATTACTCTGCATGTGTGTGCTTAGACTGTCCTCTGGTCTGACCCCAGAGGCCACGGCTGGGTCACTGGGTTGCCGAGGCTGTTGCATTGTCCTCATTCACTGTCCCGGGTGGATGACTGACTCGTTTGTCTACACCTTTCTCACACTCTCTCTCTCTCTCTCGTGTCACACTCTTAATTCTCTCTCACTCTTTCTACTGATTAGTCTTTCTTCCTGTATGTGTCGTTTATGTCTTAGAGAGACCACACTGAGTAAGACCGTCATGGTAGTTTCCACATCCAGCCCCCGGTAAACATCCCCTGCTGCGGTGCCCATTTTCCTGTATTTGAAAATAATCCTGACTCTTGTATAATTAATCTGGAGAGGGCATGTCAGGGCAGGCGGATGCTCAGATGCCCTACATCCGCTCCGCCCCCCCGCCCCCCCCCTCCCCCAAGGGCTTTCTGATTCTATTACCCCCTTATACCATTCCTTCAACAGGTAACTGTAGTAATGGAAGCAGAACGCAGCCTTCCTCTATGAAATGCAAGTCAGAGACTGTGTGAGCGCACGTGCCAGGGGTTAAAGAAAACTGTATGTGTGTTAATTGTGCGGCGACCTTGGGTTCCTCGAAAGGCGCAATATAAATATAACTTCATTCATTCGTTCACGGTGTGTATGTGTATGTTGCACTGGCGCAAGCCACTGCAGTCTTTTGTGATGCCTCCGACATTGCAGAAACGCCCCAGAGTCGTAACTCCGTCTGTCAGCGATGCATCACGTGTGGTGAGAAGGGTGTTCTCCTCTTTAACTTCCTCTTGAGCAGTGGTATTGTTGCAGGCGGCTTTTTTATTTTTTTACCCAAACGCTATTTTTGCACCAGAGCGCAGGGAGTGTTAAGACAGCCCCCTTTTCTGCCCCTTCCTCTTCCTCACTTCAGCTCTTTAAGCAGCAGACTCTGCTTTGTTTCTAGGTCACGCCGAAAGGGCGCGTTTTCTCTTCTGCGTTTTCTCAACACCTGCCACGGTGCTCCCAGCCGCGTGGCTGCGCCGTTCTCCTCTGCGTTTCATTAAATTGCGACGAAGTTGCGTGCGCCTAATTCCATGTTTATGGCTCTCGGTCCGCCTGCTGGTTTACTGTGCGTTGGAGCTGAGGCAGATTGCCTCTGCTTTACGGGAGGGTAAGGGCTTGAGGAAGGCCGCCCCTAACCCGACGACTCCTTTCTGACACGCAGCCAACATTCCTCCCATACCTCCACCCCCTTTGTAAAGTGGACTGAAAAATGTAACCAAACGGAGAGAACACACTATACCGCACGTACGGTCTGCAGCCGCCTGTAGCCACGGTAACAGAAGCAGGGAAGCCCCACTTTAGACCACAAGCGCTGTTCTGATCTCCTTTGCTAGGGTTAGGGTTAGGGTTAGGGTTAGGGTTAGGGTTAGGGTTAGGGTTAGGGTTAGGGTTAGGGTTAGGGTTAGGGTTAGGGTTTAGGGTTAGGGTTAGGGTTAGGGTTAGGGTTAGGGTTAGGGTTAGGGTTAGGGTTAGGGTTAGGGTTAGGGTAGCCGAGTTCTCTGGTGTGCAGCGGCGGCTCGGGGGTCTTTCTCCCCTTTCTCTGCTTCCCATTCAGTGAGAGTCGTGACACACTTATGTTCTGTCAGAGGTTTGTCTCTTTGATGTTCCCCTCTCCACAAACGGCCATGGCGTCCTGAGTGGGTGCGGCGCGTCGGTGGCAGCTGCTGGGATGAAGAGAGGCGCCATCGTGGGGCTGCCCAGTCTCCCCGTCCTCCCCGCATATTAATCCGCCTCTCATGCAGCAAAGCGAAGCAGCTGGCTGGACCAGAGAGTTGATATACGTTTGCGTGAGGACATTAATGGGTTGTTATACAAGATTGAAGACGTTTAGCATGGGGGGGGGGGGGTTGTGCTGATGTGTGGAGTGATTGGATACTGTTTTCCTACACTCACATATAAGAACTGGGCTGAGTGATATGTTCGTAATAAGAAGCATCTTTGTATGGGAAGATGTGGGCCTGGTCTGGCCCCTCAAATACATTAAGGCTAAACTTTTTGAAAGGAAAAATGTCCTAAAACAGTAAAATGTAACAATAGAAAGAAAATGGAACCAGTGTGGGGCTGTAGTCAAATCTAGGATGCCAAGATGAGTGTAAGATGGGTTTTGAAGCTCGGTTTCCAGCCCCTTAGGAAGCCACCTGAGTTCAGCGTAACCTGCAGCATTACCACTAGCTGCATATCCTAACCCAGCACAAAGTGACTGGGTTTTCAGGAAAACAAGCAAACAAGCAAAAACCATTGCAAGCCCTAGTTTGCTTACGAACAGCTGCAAACGCTTCCCTTTTGTTCCCATTCTGTACCTTCCGTGTTTTAACTCTTTAGTCCTGCATGCTGGACTGTTCCATTCTAACATTTTTGATAATGGAAATATGGAGAACCTATGTGTAACTTGTTATATACCTAAACTAGGAGAAACATATCTCACACAGCAGTGCTATTTCTTCCTGTAGTGTACTAGCATACCATTTACCGTACTGGTACTTTATAGTTGCTTCAGTGGTCCGTTTACCTTTGGTCATTTGAATTTAAAAATGGGGAAATGGGTCAGTTTTTGGTTCTGTTGATGTCCGTCTAAAAAACAAGACAGTTTGACAGTTTCACTCACTAATCATAAAATCAACGAATTATAGTAATGTAATTATAGTAAACGTATATTTCTCGTCATTCTCGTCATTTATCCTGAAAATAATATATTGCTAATATATTGTTGTGTAGAAAGCCAGAGTAGTCAACTTTTGCCTAGCGCTAGCCTGAAGACAAGCTTATTATCTTTTTGGAACAATTGCTAATCAAGTGTTAAACATGACTAGCTAGCTATCAGTGGTGCACGTAGTTAGTGTCCTCGTAGCGACTGTTCACTTCAGACTTTGTCGTGACTGAAACTGAATGAAGGTTAACTCCAGAGGGAGGGCAGACAATGAATATGTGCATAATTGCGCTATTGGTCCTGGAGTATCTGTCTCCTAGTTTCAAGAATTACCTGAACACATAGCTGTTCAGTAAGCTCCTCAGTTTATGTGGTTATTTATGAACTTGAGCTGTGTCTGTATTAAACTGGGAGATAATAAGTATTGACAGCTTAGAAGATGGCTAATATGCAATTAGCCTTGTTATTTAAAAAACTTTTAAATCATATAGTGTGGCTACTTGACCAATGGAGTGATGTCATGCAGACTTCCTGTTTAGTTTGAAACCACTTTGCACTTTGATCGAGAGTATTTTGTGAACTGCTAAACTTCTGCTACACTGTGTGAATCTCTCATTTTCCTATTGTAAATATTCTTTCTTCACTGGGCGAATCAGTATTTTTGTGCCTGGAAGACTGGGGTTGAAAAAAACATCATCTCCTTTTTTCTTGGAACCCTGCCCAAGACATACCACGTGCCTTTCCCGCCAGACCACCACACAGACCTTGTGATGTTTGTTCAGAGAATCCGTAAAATATTCTCTCCCCATTCATTCTGATTTGTTAGGCTTGTCGGTTATTTTTTCCGGAGCATGTTTGACGTTTCCTCGTTTTGCTTTTGTTTCCCCCATACTATGTGCTGTCGGCGTGTGTGTTCTTGGTTAGTCCCTGCCACAGTGGAGTCACCAGCATGTGCCAGGGCTGATCCTGCTGTGCTCGAGAACAAAGATCTCACCTGCATGTTCACCTGCTCACCCTCCTGAGGAGACTGAAAGCCTTGGCTGAGGATTTTAGTAATTAAACCTGCTTTATTCTGTTTTGGTGACCCAAGTCCAGTTTGAGGGAGACGGGCACAGGGCAGATAATTCTGACCAAGACGTATTCCATTTTGTTCAGGGGAATAGTCACTGGTTGCTGTAAACCACAGAGACAGGCCCGGGAGAGTCTGGGAGATATCGGCAGGCTCTAAACTATCTAGTTGCCGGCAGACTATGAAGGGCTTTAACAGGTTTGTGACATAGGCACGTTAAGGGCATGTTAAGGGTCAACCAAAAAGTAGTTGGTGAAAGATTTTGGATTACACAAAGTACAGACCAGAAAAACAGAAAACTAAACTAAGGGAAACTAAACTAAACTTGGGGAGGACCTTGCAACTGGTAAAAGCACAAGCACATGATCTCCAACATTAAATGAACGTGGAACAGCCAATCATATCTAGCTTTCATATCCATTTGGGCTGAACACAGGTTCTTGCTAGCGGTTTCACGAACACCGCAACCTTCTTACCTACTCAGTCCACCAAGAGCCTCTCAAAAGGTTCTCCAACAACTGGTACAGGGCACAAGGGAACAGAACCTACTAGCTGATGGGATAATAACGAGCTACATCACTGTTTTTGGAAGGCCAAAAGATGTTCGTTAAAATGTGTGTAACAGTTTTCCTAACACGTAGGTGACCTGACAAGAGATGTTTGAGCAACACATGGGACCTTAAGGGGGTTGGAACAATTATTTGAAGAATGGTGTCCTACTCTTCACTTACATTAGACGGGGACTAATGTCTCAAAACACCATTTGATCTCAGCGAGATCAAAGTACTGCGCAAGGGATTGGTCAGACACCAACGCGTCTCTATTAGGATGCTGCCGAAGCAGGAGAAAAACGTCCCTCAGACAAGGCAGAAACACAGAATTGTGGGGGGTGGGGTAGCATGGTGCCTATGCAAGCATGGTGCCTATGCAAGCATGTTGCCTATGCCTATGGGTTGAGCAAGCATTCTTTCACTTAAGCACAGGACAGTTTGCTATGACATGTCCACTCACATGGCAATAAAAGCACTCGTGTTTCCACTGGAATAGTAGAAGCAGAGGCATCAACTTTTAAGGAACTCACCAGCGCCCACGAATGGAAGGAACGAGTGGAAGGAACTGATGAACAGTTCTGTGAGTCAACACAAAATCATCAGCAATTCATTACCAATAGAAAAAGTACACAATTTTTATTTGTTGAAGTAGTTCACAATATTCTTGGAAAGGCACTTCTTAAACTGCAATAAACAGTTTTGAGTTGGTCTAATGTGGTTATGTTAAAAGCAGAACACCATTTCTCATTTTCTCACAAATTCCACGCATGTCTGACATTTTGCCTATAAAGTTTCTAGTACTAAATCATTTGCTCGAAGAACTGTGGCTTTCACTGGATCATAATCCAAGCTCTGCTCGAGTGACAGGGAGGAACAAACATCTTGGGCTTTTCCAACCAGTTTACACTGGAGTAAGAGAGACCAAACCTCTTTAGGCCATTTTAGAGCCGTTGCTATACGTTCAAACACTGCAAAATATGCTACATTAATCTGCTACAACTAATCTGTCAACCGAGCCACACGAATTAGTCATCTGACATCAAAGTGGTCCGTAACAGAGACGGAGGAAGCTGGGATATGATGACCTGAGACATAATGGGAATGGGGTTTGCGTATGGACATACCCAAAGGAGCAGGGCTATTCGTTGCTGGCGATGTAGTCTACGAGGTGGAGGTAGGGGACACTCCTTACTCTCCTTAACCCTCAGTCTGCTTGCAAAGACCAAAAACATAACAGCTTTAACTCTATTGTGGGCTCTAAAGCAGGACTAATCCTGGGCTCTCTTCACAGTCTGACCACAGGGACATCCACAGCCTCGGTCGTATCCACAGCCTCGGTCGTATCCACAGCCTCGGTCGTATCCGCAGGTTGGACCAAAGTCTTCAGAGTCCATGATCTGAGAACTGTTGAATCCCAGCCTCCTAATCTCCCTGTTAGCAGCAGATCGAAGCACAACCACATTTGTAATCAGCAATTGACAAAAGGTCCATTTTCTGACAAGACAACTGATCAAACAATGGACTAATAGAAAAAAAAACAGAAATCAAACGTAGCCATGCTACCTGCAGCATGCAAACAGCACAACACCAGCCAGAACACACAAAACAGCACAAAACAACCCAAGAAAGAGCCACAAAGGCAGAGAACCACAGAAAGGAAAAACCAGGGAACGAGCACCTCATTCTGTTTCTGATTCTGATTCTGTCATGACATGAAAATGTCAGAAATACTGGTAAGCTAATGTATGGTGCAACGAATAACAAGAGACAGAGACTGGATTAGTATATTGATATTTACAAAAGCAAAAAGTATATATATACACACACACACACGCAAGACAAGGTGAAACACTAGTTATAGACGTCAGAAGTGACCCATGACCAAAGGTACATAGACAGGGCAGTCATGGTCTGTTGGTTAGGGAACTGGTCTTGTGACTGGAGGCTTGTGGGTTCAATTCCCAGGCCCCAGGCCATGACTGAAGTGCCCTTGAGCAAGGCACCTAACCCCAACTGCTCGCCTGGCACTGGGCTAGGGTGCCACATACCCCTAGTGATCACTAGTGTGCACTTTGTAAGTTGTTCTGGATAACAGCATTTGCTAAATGTAAATGTAGACCCTCCATAACACCTGTTGCCAATTGTGGCAGTGGTCCATGGCATGGCATAGTAGGAAACACTATGCACTAAGTACATGTGAAGATGGCTAGCCACACATATATGGATGCTATCTGTACTTCTCAGTGTAAAGCTGAGACTACCAGGGACCCATGATGAGGAGAAAGGAACTATGTTAGGTCTGTTTAGCTCAGGACCTTGTTTTTTGCTCTCAGTTCTTTATTGGAACAACCCTACCGAGAAGAACCTGATTTTACTTTCTTGGTTAAAACGGTGAGTCATTTGGTGAAAGAAGTGGAGCTTTGTACAGTTGGAGCAAAAACCTGTAGACACGAGAGCTGAGCTTTAGACATCGATGAGTAAGAGCATGGCCACGACTCCTATCCAGACTCAGCAATGGCTCCCAGATCTGAGCTTGCAAATCAGTGCTTTGCTGGAAATGCCATATTCCTTGTTCTCTTCAGCAGTCCAGTTGTAACAGTTGCAGATCCGGCACACCATGATACCAGTTCAGCTAACATAGTGTGGTTAAGACTTCATATACAGCCTATGTCAGAAAGCATGTTTTGCTATTATCATAGTATCAGCACAGAGGTCTCATAAAAATTGCACTTTCCTGCATAGGTTAGGGACGCTATTTGATGCTTGTCTATAAATCTTTTCATACTGAGCACATCTTTTCAGTGTTTTGGGATATAGAGGAAACAAGATGAAAGATCTTTATACATAAAGTAGTTATTGACATTGTAAAATAGCTCAAAATGCTGTTGGTTGAGTATAACGTCATAGTAAGTGTGTTCCAAAGGAATCTCACAAAGCTTTATTAGGTGTAATACTCTATATATCCACTATATTACTTGTGTATTTTACCTGAAAAAAATTCAAGGCATTTTTACTACTATGTGCTACTTATTTGTGTTCATTTATATTAGTTGCATGTGAAAATACATTCAGTGTTTCAGACCAACTAACATATTACGTTTAACAACACCTGGCAGCTTTATGTGAACCAAATATGGAAGGGACTGAAAGAAATGTGCATTTAAGAGTGGGCCAGGATTAGGTTACTGGGGAATAGACGTAGTAATCCAGGCTTACTTGTGCCAGTTGTGCATGATAGAATTATGTTTTCTTTACAAATATTTCCTAGGATTGAGTCATTTCTAAATATGCAGATGCGACCGTAAAAACAGATTATTCAAATTAAGCATAGCCATTCTGGATAAGTATAGCCCAGAGGAGGGTGAGTGGGGAAATTCTTTTAGTTGTTTTTTTTTATTATTATTATTATTTAAATTTTACAGATCACCCTTGGCAATATGAAATATATACATTTGACACTAATCCCCTTCACTATGAGTGAACAGCATGGAATGGAATACTTACGGCTAGAGCGCTGACGATGTCTCTTGCTTTTGCAGGTGGAGAGCTGTGCTTCACTGAAAGAGCTGGTGGGCGTGGCTAAGAATCACAGAGGGGTGGAGCTCCAGTCCTGCTCGCAGGTTCAGGTTCAGAATGGGGACGCAGGGGAGAGGCATGGCAACAGATCCTCAGACCTCGTGTACCTCGTGCAGGACAAGGGAGCTCTGGAAAATGGCCTCCCTCAGCAGGCTGGCTGCAGGGCCCAGTGCCCTGCTGACCCAGGGATGAGCCTGTCACTGGAGAACGGGTTTGCCGCCGTCCGGGACGAGCGCGACTCCGAGAAGGACACGGAGGAGACGCTGCCAACTCTGCCTCGGAAGAAGCGAGGGAGACGGAAACTGGAGCGGCCGACTAAATGTGAGTTACGCTGAGCCTCCGCTGGAGTTGTGTTTCACAGATTCCTCCGCCGCAGGAGCACAGGCTGCTCACGGGCCGAGGACTACCGATACTACTGATACTACTGATAGTACTGATACTACTGATACTACTGATAGTACTGGACTACTGATACTACTGATACTATTGATAGTACTGATACTACTGATAGTACTGGACTACTGATACTACTGATACTATTGATATTACTGATAGTACTGATACTATTGATACTATTGATAGTACTGATAGTACTGGACTACTGATGTGTCTTCACCATGATAGAAATTTTTACTTTCTAAGGCTGTAAAACAGCATGTGCCTAGAATTCTTTAGTTATGGCAGTCTCTAAAACTGATGTTTGATTAATAAACTGCCTGGCTTGGCTCTCTAACTGACATGCTAGTCAAATGGAAAGATCGTGGCATGATACGTTCTCGGATTCACCCTTCGTTCGCTCACAAGTTCACCTTCAAACACAAAGCTCGGACATGCCGGTCGGATATGCAGATGAGTTGACCTATCAAACTGTCTCTGCTCTCGGTTCTCTCTCTCCCTTTCTTCTCTCCCTCTTCTCTTTCCTGCCGCGTCGCCTGGTTCGGGGCAACCTGTGACCTTGATGCGAGCAGTAAATAAAGCCTGGGTAGACTTGAGCTGTCTGCTGGCAACCTGCCCTGGATGGGTGCAGTGCTCAGAGACGGCAGGACGGTATTGTAGCTCTCTCAGCAGGGACTGCACCAGGTGGATGGCACTGTGCCCAGGCCACGTACACACTGATCCTATATCAGGCACCCAAAACCCAGTCTGAACTCACCCACTGCACACATGCGATATACCGGTTGCATAAAACATGTCCCATCTATGATCCTTCCTTAGTACGTTTGAGTGATATGTCATTTTTTTAAAATACCGTGGTATTGCAGTATTGGCCGCGGAAGACTGATCTGCAAGTGATCCATTTCACTTTTTATAAATGTTTTCATCACAATATAGTATTTCTGTATATCATGTAGTCTGTCTTTCACCAGTGGAGAGCACTTATGCTTCCTTGGTGTACAGTATACGTTTTTAAAGCCTAGACCCTGAGTCTTTATTAATGTACCGTTAACAGACATATTGCTCTTGGCTCTTGCATGCCTGTAGTTCCTATTCCTTATACAAATGTAGTAAATAGTTATCATTTCATTTCTGAGTTGGGAACCCTTTGCTAACACATGGAACTCAGATCCTGCTGGTATCCTGCTGAATTCAGTCAGTTGAAAGTGCACTGCTCCTCTAATACATCCTGTACTATTTTTGTGGATTGGGTGGA
The DNA here is from genome assembly GCA_020368025.1 of Brachyhypopomus occidentalis. Lineage (NCBI taxonomy): Eukaryota > Metazoa > Chordata > Actinopteri > Gymnotiformes > Hypopomidae > Brachyhypopomus > Brachyhypopomus occidentalis. The sequence continues at coordinate 9,067,226 of JAGXOD010000002.1, read as the reverse complement.
GGTAGTAGTCCAGCTCAGGCATATGGAAGGCAGCTCAGGGGTCCTGTTCAGCCTGTAGGAGTGGATCACCGTGTCCTTCTCCGGGCCGCTACCCATCCGCCGTAACAGAGATCTGCAGCGTGGCTGCCAGGCGGCCAAGCGTGTTCCCTGGCTCGCCGTCACTTCCCATGCCACCCTGCCAGGTCTGAAGAGGTAACCACACCTGCGGTAGGCTTAGTAACTAATAGTCTAATCCCGTACGATTCCACCTTCGCAGCCGGATTAGATTTTTGGTATAAAAAACATTAATCGGACGTGGGTGACTTCTGAAAGACGGCTGTATGGTTGGTCAGCCATGCCGGTGTATCGGCTCTTGCTGTCCATCTGGAGGGCGGGGGAAGGATCCCGCCTCAGCGCAGAGGAAGTGGGCCTGAGGAACATGCACGTTGGCATGCTGCAGTCTCTAGGGGCACAGTGTGCCTGCCACGCTCCTGAACCCACTGACACGGGCAGGCTGAGCAGAATGAGCCCCTCCTCCACCTCACAGGCTGCTTATTTACACACTTATTCTCACTGAAAGGGAGAGGGAGAGGGAGAGAGGGGAAAGGGAGAGAGGGAGAGGGAAAGGCAGAGAGGGAGAGGGAGAGGGAGAGAGAGAGGGAAAGGGAGAGGGAGGGAGAGGGAGAGAGAGGGAAAGGGAGAGAGGGAAAGGGAGAGAGGGAGAGGGAGAGAGGGAAAGGGAGAGAGGGAAAGGGAGAGAGGGAGAGGGAGAGAGGGAAAGGGAGAGAGAGGGAGAGGGGGTGCAGGGACAGATCCGGACAGTTCTTGCTAGGTGAGCTCTTTGTTTAAGTGTTCTACATGCTACTTCAGACAACAACACTCTCAGATTTTGCTCCTGTCCTCTTAACACTCAAGTACTCTAATGTGGCTGAGGGACAAAATGCCGATGAGCTTGGACAAAGCCCAAAACAGCGCCCCAAACCGTCACGTGGAGTTGGGTGGACAGAGCAGAGCGGAGACCCGACACTATGGGAACTACTTCGGTTTCCATGTGAGCTGTGCACACATGTCATTCACACATGCCAGTAGGACCGGTGGTGTGTTAAATGAAGATCTGATGTACAGACATGGTGACATATCTAGCTTTAATGATATATCCTAGCACTGGGGTTCATGCTCAGCACAATCCCTTGGGGTTCCCTGATCTAATACTCAGCAGGCAATTATTAAGTCATTATATGGATTATTGTGGAATTATGTGTGGCAGTAGGGAAAGCACACATGAAAAGAGTTCCTCAGGTGCCTCTTCCTTCTTCCTCAGGTGCCTCTTTCATGGATTTTCCGAATTCCCAATTGTCTTATGTGTGCTGTGCATAATGCAGTATCAACAAGATGTACAGAACATGTCATTTTTCCCCCCATGAAATTAGCCTCCCACTTACATGATATTTATATACAGATATTTCTGTATATATTTATATCTCTGCAAGAGCTGAAAAAGCCACTTTGTAAGGTAGTGTTAGTGATCAGCAACATCTCTAATTATTTCACACTGGTACAATAGCAAAAAAGACAGAGAAACCGACTTGTAAGACTGGTTAGTTTTATTACTATGATACTTAAATAGTATTATTTCATGCAAAATGTCTATTCGTGGTCAAGATTCCACATGTGTGTGCATCTTAAAGCTTAAAGCTATACAAAATATAAGATCTGGGGAAAATGCAGCCCCCAGAAATGTACAACGTGATGAATATCTACTCAAATGTATAATATGGTGAATATATATGCTTGCTCATATGTCTTATGGCTGTTAGGTGTGTATAACAGCAGATCTTTTACAAATACTTAAGAAAAAGGTATTTGATATTTCTGCGTCATTTTGGCAGTGTAAATGTATTGAGTTCCGCTGAATGGTGGCTTCACCTCCTCCTGCTTCTCATGCCCTGCCTGGAACTATACCGTATTACTCACCAATCATGAATCATTGTAATAGCCCAGCTAGTGTTTCAGGTCACTACGAGCGGTAGCCTCTGGCTAACCCCTGCTTGCCCTCCCGAAACCAGCCAAAGCAAAGCTGTTTAAGAACGAACCACATCCTTTTGTATGTAGGGACTTTAGGAATGTAAATCAATGCCAAGGAGAAGAGGAATGACGGCTCGCCATCATTGAAGCAGGTTGCAAAGAAATGATCGCGAGGCGCATAGACACGGCGGAGTGACGTGAGAAAATGTTGCTTTTTGCTTTGTTTGCTTTTGTTTTGTTTGTTGACAGATATGTGATGCTATTTGATGTTGAAGCCATCAAACGTGTTCCTTAAATACAGGTTTATTTAGTCACTGAATATATAAGAAAGGTGTGTGTTTTTGGGAGACGTTCTAAATACAGTCCTGTGTACACCTCTGTGTGCCCGATTCAGTTAGTAACTCTAGATGAATATCACTTATGAAGACCTGTTGCAGCATTTATGCAAACAACATAGTAAAAACACCCTCAAGTGCTCCAACCTTTTTCCCAGAACAGTAGGTTGCAAAGAACAGTTGTTGAATCTAAAGATTTGGTCGCTAAGATTAATGAGCAGTCTAGCTGCAGCCGTCACTGGCACAAGCGACCCAGTATGCTCGCAGTTGAGCTCGGTGTGCAGCGGACCGTGCGGGCGGGGCGGGGAGAGGAGGAGAGGGGTTAGACTAACAGCGGGCAGCTGTGGAGACTCAGCGCGGTGAGGTGCAGGGTCAGGGGGAGCAGTCAAAGTAAACCTGGCCCCCCTCCACGCTCATCACCACTCCGGCTGACACCAGCTAACCCCCCCCCCACACACACACACTCACTGCCAACCACAGTCTTCTCTTCCTGCTGTGAGATGTGCAGTGATGTTTCCTCTGCCTCAGTCACGCCGAGACCCGATCCGGTTTGAACCCAAGGGCGACCGTCTGCCGACAGGACCCGCAGCTCGGGCCTGCGGGAGAGACGCTGGATGATGTAGATTATAAAGAATCGCTTTCATCTGACCATAACACTGGAAAAAGACAGCATAATGAGATAACGGGTGCTGTAAAGTAGCGCCACTAAGATGTTTTATTCAAGGGGTTATTATTGAAATAGCGCTTTAAGCTACTGCAGTGTGGAAGTGACAGTGGCCATGTGATATTGAGGCTGAATGAGTTCCAAAACGACGTGTCTTCTCAGTGGAGCATTAACATGACGGAGAACGCCAAAGACTACAGGGCATGCTTTCAGATTATAGTCAGCGGAAAGTGAACTAGAGTACCTGTGTGTAATCTAACCTGCGGTATACATGCCTCTGTTTCTAATGGCAGATTATCAGATGATGCTGTTGTGATTCCGGACTGTAACAGAAAGATCTTTTAAATGTTAAATGGGTGTTTAAATGGCTTCTTTTTTAGCACCAAATAATAATATTAACATACATTACTCATTTTCCACTCATTTTCCAAATGTATTGTGTTACACGTTGGTAATAGAAAAATAGATCAGTGCAATAAGATGTGTAATAAGATGTTATACCGTGTTCCTCTGCTTCTCCATTTCTCTTTTCTCCTCTCCACTGGTCATTTTATCACTTGTCTTACTCTCCTTGTTCAGTGAGCATTTAACATCCACTTGAAGCTGTTTTTTGTTAGTGCGTAGAACACCTAGCGGGAGACATTACATATCTCTGTAGACGTTAATCTCCCACTTAGAGGCTTTTTTGTTGTAATTATTTGTCCCCGTGTGTTTTTATTTCCTTCTAGACGTTGAACACAAGGAGGACGAGGGTGGAGACTCCTCGAAGAATGAGGTATGGAGGTATCGTGGTGTTGTCATTGTGTGGTTTGTGTGTCACTGTGTGTGTGTGTGTGTGTGTGGCGGCCTACAGCACGAGTTCCAGTACATTATCAAGAGCCCTATTGTATCAAATGAAGACAGTCTCCCAGTTGCAAAGTTCTGAAACCGGTCACCAAACCCGTTTGACCTGAGAAAAGATGTGAAAGAAATGGTACCCTAATGGCTACTAGGTTTGAAATATCAAATACACTTGGTCCTCTGGCTGAACGAACGGCCCCATTCTCAGACAGTGGCTGTCTGAGGGGACAGTTGGGGCCCCTTAGCGTTGGCACACACACTCTCTGTGGTGCCCAGCTCGCCTGTGTGTGAGTCAGCCTCTCTTTCCTCATTTGCCTCCCCTCCCCCACCCTCCGGGCAAAGAAACGCTTCCATATCGCTCTCAGAAGAAACTGCCTGTTTCCTTCCCCCCCTCTAACGATAGCAGAGCTAGATAAGACGAGTGAATTAAACAAGCTGTTAATTTGTTCCCCCTTTTTTTCTTCGTTTGTGCCTTTAAACAGGGAGCTCGAGGCAGGCTCCGTGGGGGAGTGGGCTGGGAAGTCAGCCTACGACAGAGACCCATGCCCAGGGTAACCTTCCAGGCCGGTGACCCTTATTACATTAGCAAGAGGACCAGGGAGGAGTTGCTGGCCAAGTGGAAGCTGGAGGTGAGTACCAGTGCTCTCAGCTGTCCCATGGCGGGAGAGGCAGGGAGGTAGTGACGCAGGCTAGTCACGCCGGTTTAGACCACCCGACGCCGGAGGGCTGATCTGGGGTCAGAATCTCGGGTTTCCGGGTGACTTGTGCATGCCAGGGTTCGGGTGTAGGTGGGCGCTGAGCTTAGGTTGGCGTTTGAAGCCTGAGATGTTTCGGTACGTTCGCTCCCGAGAGCTCGGCCTTAACAAGAGCTCTAACATGAGGGGAGGAACAAAAAAACACATGAAAGCCAAGTGTATTTGATGAGTCATCTGATATCTCATGAAGGTACCATTTATTTCATGAGCAGTTCTGAGGGTTGTCAGGACTTCAGGTCCATTAGCTCTTTCTTGGATGGATGTTAGGACTCTGTGGTTGTTCATCTCACCCTCTTTTGTTCGGTTCTAGACCTTTGTTAGCTTGTAAAGCACGAATTTTAATTCTTGTCTACATTGTAGTAAACTAGTCTGTCGCAAGGATGTGTCTGATTATTTTTTTCCATCCTGGTTAATGCCAGTTTGTGGGACTAAACTGTCCTTCTTTCTTATGACAGTTGAATAACTGGAGTTGAATAACTTCTTTCTAACTGACGAGTTGAATAACTGGAGATCGATAAGTGATTGGGGGGGGGGGTCACCACTCCTCAACATTGAGTTTCATTCTGACACGATGACCAGATCAGCGAGCGTCCCGGTCCTGCTGCATACGTTTCATGTTTCTCTCTTTACTTTGGAGATCCAGGCCTGGTTTGTGCCTCTGCTTCACATGTGGAGATGAGACTGGCAAACGTGTGGCCTGTCACTCCCATTTCACGGCAGCCTCTTCCTGCTCCTCTCCGGGAGCTGAGTTCCATGTGTCCCATGGACAACGACGAGCTTTTGCAGTCTCCTTGTTGGCGGACAGACACGGCTCCCCCTTGTAATGCGGTGTACGGCGAGAGCCTCGGTGTTACATAATGTTCTGTCTCCATGGCAACCGAATGGGGCCTACCATTTGGCCATTAACGGCAGCCTCCCCCACAAACCCCCAAACCCTTTCCTCTGCCCCCACAAATCCCCAACCTTTTCCTCTGCCCCCTGCCTTAAGTGGGATTGAGGAGAAGCCATAAAAGTGTCAGAGCAGCTGAAAATATTGCCATATTAGAAGGTTACACAGTTGTCTCGTGAGTGAACATTGTAAAATTCCAGGGGACCAGGCGTCCAAACGGAGAAACTGGAATTCTCTTTTCCGGACTCACAGGAGAAACTGGAATTCTCTCTCCGGACTCACAGGAGTCAGAGAATGTCTGCCTTTCCCACTCACCCCCTCAGTGAATAAGCACTTTGTGGAAGAGCCCAATACTTTAGGGAATTGTCCAGTTTGCTTGTCCAAAAGATCTTCCAGTTTTTGTGCACCTCTCAACACAGCACCCTGGAGAAAGCTGGCAGTGCTCAGCTGGACAGGTGCCAGGATGTGTTTCCCTTTACTGCGTGCAGTGTGTTAAGCTCTGTCAGGTTGGTGCGGCTGGTTTAAAGGCTGGGCTCATCGTCTCCTGAACCCCTGCCTGCTTGTGCTCCTCAAGGAAAGGGGAGTGTGTGGCTCTTTTCTTTTTTTCTTTTTTTTTTTTTTAAATAAACAAGTGCCCAGCGCTACAGTGGACTCCTCTCTCCCCTCCCCCTCCCTGCCCCCTCTCTACTCCCCTCCCTCTTTCCTCTTGGCCATGGAAATGAACTCAGCGCCATGGATATAAGACTGAAGATGAGGTTTGCAGCAAGTTTCCAGCGCTGCTGACAAGACGGCCTCCTGGCTGCCAGCCAACATTTTGCAAGTCCTCTCTAGCCAACCAGAATTCCTGTCGACAACCACCTGACCCTGAATTCCCAGACAAAGAAATGTTCATGCTTTCTGTTTTTTTTTTCTCTTGCCTTTTTTTCTGGAGCGCTCTCCTCTAACCCGAGAGTGGGGGCGAGAAAAAAAACAGAGAGTCCCACGTTGGATTTAAAGTGCCGAGTGCAGGCGCGTATGGGTAGGTTGGCGCCGTTGTTTGTTGTTGATAGCGCGGGACGACGGTATGCATGTCTGAGTAAGGCTTTGCAGGAGGAGGAATTATGCTGACTTCAGGTATTTCCAGGAGACGCGTTACGGACCATCTGCTGTGGGCAGCTTAAAGGAAACCCGTCAGTTTGGAGCCGTGGAGAGGAGGGAGCACAGGCGTCCACAGGAAAAGTAGATTTGTTTGACCGTATGTTATTGTAGGAGTAACACTAAGTGCTCAGAGGAGTTCCTACACGGCCGTCTTTTCTGCTGTTTTCCTTGAGAAATGATTTGAAGTTGACATTTGTGAAGTTTTCAACACTGCTTGTGTGTAATGCATTTTCTTCTGCATGTTTAAAGCAGGAAAGCTGTAAATAACAGATATGTCCTGAATTTGATTAATGTATATAATTTGTATATTTTTTTTGTTGTTGACTGTTTAATGTAGTTATTGTGGATTTAAGTAATAGACTTTTCTGTTGCTCCGTGTCCTGAGAAGCATGTAAATATTGGCTTTCGTCCGGGCTTGAGACGGAACGGAAATGTGGTGCCTGTCTTTTTAAGAATATGCAAATGGCGAGAATGAACCGAGTGAACCCGAGTGGCGTATGCGTGCTGTGTGCTGCCGGCGCTGGAGCCGCGGGTCAAGGCTGTCGGCCCAAGCATGCGCCAGGATCCTGCCCTGCTCGCGCTATTTTAAGCCCCCCCCCCGCCCTTTTTTCTGCCGTTAATCCGCAGCTATCAGGGAAAAGACAAACCTTTGAAAAATTAAACTGACTTCTATCAGTGACATGAGGCGAGGGGAAGGGGGTTGGGTTGGAGGCGGGCTCTTTGAGAGGGCTCCTCTAGACGGCTGTGTTCAGACTCCTTTCGCTTGGCTGAGCCCTGCGAGACTCCTAATTGGAGCGTCGCTTTAAATGACCTTTGGCACAATGGGGGCCAGATGCACCTCCAGTCCGAAGGTCTCCAGGGGTTGAGGAGTGAGAAGGCTTTGTTCAGGCTTCTCACGAAGGTCACGTCATAATAAATGCGATTGGCACATGGCAATGATGGTCGTGCTCCACAGGAATGTCACATTTCAATTTTACGGTGTCATAGATAGCCTGCTCCGTCAAGGGCACCTCCGTGTACCGTGCGGTTCTTTCGCATGGGTGAACTCTTTGGCATGTGTGGGCATGTTTGCCCTGTTACCGACAAATCTTGCCATCCTAAAAATTCTGTGGCTTCATTCACGTGACACCCTGGCAGAGTGAAAGATATCTGCATGTGCTCATACAGCAGCCGTCGCATTCTTGCTAGCAGTGATTTGTGTGGTGGAACAGATAAGTGCAGAAATAAGTGTGATCTTATGTAAATGATATTTCTGTATTTAATACTAATTGGTAGTGGTTGTCTGCTCAGGGGAGCTGGGCTGGAACCAGAAAGACATTTTAGCAACGCTACGGTCTGATAATGGACCTGGGGATGTATCGGAGAGCGGGGAGAAAGCGGTGTGCGTCGCTGCGCCTTTTGTTTTATCAGCGCAGACTTTGATTTTGAAAGTGTGCCGTGATTGAGGCGGCGCCAGGCGCTTTTCTGTTGGGCTGTGTCTACTGCAGTTTTGTAGGACAAGACCTCCATACCATGTGCTGTGGCCCCTGTGTTGCAACAGGAAGGAGGTTCACCCCACCGCGTGCATCCTGTGGCTCTCGTGGTTCCTTTGCCGTTGTTCGCAAGGATCTGCTGCACTCTGGACATATAAATGTGGAATGTTAAGAGCCACCATGAAATTACAGTGACGGGGTTTATTCAGGATGTGCCTTTAGGCTGTGTGTGTGCATCTGTGTGTGTGCGTCTCTGTGTGTGTGTGTGTGTGTGTATTCTTGCCTGAGGGATGTTCTATTCATCCAGAAAGCAGGCAGCCACTCTCAAAACCGGTTCTTCCTCTTATCTTCTTGGGCCTTTCATCAGTGCTCTGGGCCCACAGGCAGAAAGAGTCAGGACGCCCTGTTAGACCCAGTAGATATGGAATCAACAGGTCTCCACCATCTGAGGAAAAAGCTCAGGGAAAAAATACTCCTGCTCTTCTCTTGTATTCTTCCCCATATGGGACCTGTCCCTCTGATCTAGTAATAAGTAACACTAATGCAGCAACATTTTTAATGTGTCCTAAGCAATGCTATTGGTTGATTCTCTTCAGGGTGCCACTGGGGGGCAGCGCAGGCAGGCCAGTTCTGCCGCGCAACGCCTTTCGCGCCACATTGTCTGGCTCCCTCTGCGCTCTTCGTGCACATGTGCACGGGCCTTGCAGAGGGCATCGGTGCCATGTGTGTGTGGAGCTGATAAAGGCTGTACTGTGCTGTACTGTACTGTGCTGTACTGTGCTGTACTGTACTGTGCTGTACTGTGCTGTACGGTGCTGTACGGTGCTGTGCTGTACTGTACTGTGCTGTACTGTGCTGTACTGTGCTGTACTGTACTGTGTTGTACTGTACTGTGCTGTGCTGTACTGTGCTGTACTGTGCTGTACTGTATTGTACTGTGTTGTACTGTACTGTACTATACTCCGGTTTTTCCCACTTCCCGGCCCCTCCCCCCACCGCGATTCAAAGAGTCAAACTCTCTCAGTGCAGCGAGGGCCCCAAAAGGGGCATTTACAACTGGGATAAGGTCCAAACACAAACCTCGACCGCTTATACCCTTCCTGCTCTGCCCCTCCCCCTCCCCACCTCACCCCCCACTGGCCTTTTTTGGGGGAATCAGTTTTCTATTGATTTTCTAGATAAATAAGCCCTTCCTTTCCCTCTCTGGCGAAAGCTGGCAAGACGAGATTCCTCTTTCCGTTTCTCTCTAAATGGGCTTTGTGGCGTGGAGCCTGAAGTATGTCCTCCTTAACCATTACAGTTATGATTATGATTATTCATTTTACTCATAATTACTCCTGACAACCTTTAACGGTTAGTTTCACTCTAGAAGCACAGAGATCCACATTGTCCTGCCTTCGCCTCTCCCCTCGTGATTGGCCTGCTTCATTGCCTCGCACGTAAAATGGTGTGCAGTTGTAGTGAATGCAGAGCAAAGCATGGTGCACCTTGGCAAATATTTGGCTTAGATAAAAGCTAAGGCTGCAGATTGAGTTTTGATGAATTCATATGTATTTGCTTGGCACGAAGTGTCCAAGATTGTAGTTCAGGCTGGAGTTCTGTGAGGGATAGAATGCAAACAGACATTCTAACTCAATAACTCTGTCTCCACTGCATATCCCATGGCCTCAAACAGTATAGAACATATGGCTAAGTGCTTTGAACCAACCAGTGAGGCTATACAGATATTTATAAACTACAGTGGGGCTCAATTATTGGAGGCCACATGTTTCTGCTCCATATCATCACCCCCCCCCACCCCCACATCTGCCATACACACACACGGACAGATACACACATGCACACACACACATACACACACACGGACAGATACACACATGCACGCACACACACATACACACACACACATATATACTGTGCCCTGCTGGGCTCCACTCCCTCTTGTGGGTCTGTGTGAGACCGCGCGCATAGTGAGCAGGAGAGGATGGTTAAGGGAAGCAGAGTGGACAGGGGACGGTCCCAGCCTCGTCCCCGTCCACACTAGTGTCCGCCAGGCTCACGTGCGTGAGTGAAACCCGAGGTGGTGTTGGGACGGCAGCAGCCGAGAGAGTACAGCTGTGGAAGACATTCACGTTCGAGTGAGTGAGTGCTGTGGAGAGAGAAGGAGGGAGGGGGGAGAGAGAGAGAGAGAGAGAGAAAGAGAGAGAGAGGGAGGGAGGGAGAGAGGAAAAGAGGCTGCAGGATGTGTGCAGCTGTTGGGGCTTTTCTGCGAGCGGATTAAGTCACAGCTTGGCTCGTGTCCTCGTGTTGCTGACCTAATGGCTCGCGCTCAGGTTTGTCGAACCCGTTGAACTCGGCAGCGCCGGCCTGCCGGAGCACGTCGGCCGCCGCGGACAGCTACGCCGCTTCAGGGCTCTCACCTCTGACGACTACGGAGGACTGTTGCCATGGTTTTGTTGTTGTTGTTGTTGTTGATAATCGCTCGCTCTTTATCATGAGGACTGGAAATATTTGCTTTGGCACGTGGGATCGATGCGTCGTAAACAAACGGAGCCATTACGGCCGGCCGCTCCCGCGAGCCGATTGGCGCAGGCGGGGAGGGTCGCCGTGGTGGCGGGCCAGCCCCCCCCCCCACCACCGTTCTTCACCTCTTCCTTCCCGCTCTCGCTGTCCCCTGTGCTGCAGGCAGAGAAGAAGGCCCAGCTGGTGTCTGTGATGAACTCGATGGAGGAGTGCAGAGAGGTGGGGTCCGAACCCCAGAAGCCCAGTGCCACCGCCAGCAGACCCCTGCACCCAACCCCTGCCCCGCCCCCACCACCACCACCGACTCCGCCGCCGGTCCTGCAGGAGCAGCAGCCAACTCAGCCTCAGCCCCTTCCCAAAGCCCCACCCCCTCCACCGCCACAGCCCTGCCCCCAGCAGCAGCAGCAGCAGACAGACCCCGCCTCCCCGACCGTGGCCACCACCCCGGAGCGTGTGCCTATGGGCAACGGAGACAAGACCTCACCCAAGCCCATGGACACGGAGGCTGAGTATGAGGTACTGAGAGCCCTGCGAGACGAGTAGTCCCTGGTGCGACGTTTGGCTATTGCTCTGAGCAGCGACAGTGCTGACAGGATTAGAATGGTCTCCTCTCCTGAAATACGTCTTGATATGCTTTTCTGTCATATTTCTGTCAACTGTGTAAAAAGTCTTTAATATATTCTGTTACAATTCCTGTGATAACAATAATAGAAGCTGTAGCAACCAGACCAAGTTTAGAATGGCAACAGCTATCCATAGGGTGGAGAGGTTGGTCATGGTCATGGTGTTGGTGGATGCTGGGCGATCCTGAGAGCGCGGGGTATGTGTGCAGGACGGTCGGGGCTTCGGCATCGGCGAGCTGGTGTGGGGGAAGCTGCGTGGCTTCTCCTGGTGGCCCGGACGCATCGTCTCCTGGTGGATGACCGGACGCAGCCGAGCCGCCGAGGGCACCCGGTGGGTCATGTGGTTCGGTGACGGCAAGTTCTCCGTGGTACGTTCCCCACCCACCGTCCCCCACCCGCTCTTCCGGGGCGCCTGTTGAATTTCTTGCCTGCTGGTGTTTTCGTGAACTCCCTGGACGAAATGCGAGTCCATGAGCGTTGTTGCTGTTCTCCTACCTTCCGTGACCAGGAGCTGAAGTCGTGTCCTCACTCTCTCCTCCCCTGCAGGTCTGTGTTGAGAAACTGCTGCCTTTGAGTTCCTTCTGCAATGCTTTTCACCAGCCAACATACAACAAACAGCCAATGTATAAAAAAGCCATTTTTGAGGTGCTACAGGTAAGGCGTTCAACCTGCTCCAGAGACACAAGGGACTTTGTTAGCATTATTGGTTTCTGCAGCATATTCCAGCGCAAGTCTGAGAAGACGTTTGCCAACGTGATGCGAGCGGCAGGATCGTTGACGTCACCGCTGCGCCGTCCACAGGTAGCCAGCGGCAGAGCGGGAAAAACCTTCCTCACCTGCCCGGAGAGTGACGACACCGACACGTCCAAGTCGGTGGACATGCAGAACAAGCAAATGATCGAATGGGCCATGACAGGATTCCAGCCTTCTGGCCCTAAAGGCCTGGAGCCACCTGAAGGTACCTAAAGGCACCTCGCCTCGCCTCCACACCTCCTTCCTCCAGGGCACCTCGCCTCCACACCTCCTTCCTCCAGGGCACCTCGCCTCCACACCTCCTTCCTCTAGGGCACCTCGCCTCCACACCTCCTTCCTCCAGGGCACCTCGGCAAGCTCGCGAAAGTTTTCGGTTTTGCCGCCGTTGGTTTTTGCCACGTTTGGTTCTGCGTTTTGGAATCTGCTGCTCAGCTAAAAAAAAAATTACTGTAATAAATTAAAAAAAGACCAGAGCTGTTGACCCACATGAGTAGCGTTGGCGGTCCAGTAGCAGCTGTTGATATTAGTTTGAGGTCCGAACAGCTGATTGCTTTTGCGTAATGGTGAAAGCTGTGGTTCCCACCGGCCGTCCTGAAGCTGCAGTTAAAGCCACTGCTGACTCGCATGCTGGTCTCCAGCTCAGCTTGTGGACTTTTAATCTGTTTGGTCTGATTCTCCGCCTTTCTCAGAGGAGCGCAACCCCTATAAGGAAGTGTACCCGGAGATGTGGGTGGAGCCAGAGGCGGCGGCCTACACGCCCCCACCCGCGAAAAAACCCCGCAAGAGCGCAGCAGTCGAGAAGCCCAAGGTCAAAGACATCGTCGACGAGAGGACCCGAGGTGAGCCTGAGGAGTTCAGTGGGTTCACGCGCCCGCTCGCTCACACGCACGCTCACACGCACGCTCACACGCACGCTCACACGCACGCTCACACGCACGCTCACGCACGCTCACGCACATGCTCCCTCACCGGCTCGCTCACACACGCTCACACGCACGCTCCCACACGCGCTCGCTCACACGCTCGCTCACACGCACACACGCACGCTCACGCACGCTCACGCACATGCTCCCTCACCGGCTCGCTCACACACGCTCACACGCACGCTCCCACACGCGCTCGCTCACACGCACGCTCACACGCACGCTCGCACGCACGCTCACACGCACGCTCACACGCACCACGCACATGCTCCCTCACCGCTCGCTCACGCACGCTCACACGCCACGCTCCCACACGCTCGCTCACCGCGCGCTCACACGCACGCTCACACGCGCGCTCACATGCCGCTCGCATACCGCGCCCGCCACGCACGCTCACGCACGCTCACGCACATGCTCCCTCACCGGCTCGCTCACATGCACGCTCGCACGCACGCTCACACGCACGCTCACACGCACGCTCACACGCACGCTCACGCACATGCTCCCTCACCGGCTCGCTCACACGCGCTCACACGCACGCTCCCACACGCGCTCGCTCACACGCTCGCTCACATGCACGCTCGCACGCACGCTCACACGCACGCTCACACGCACGCTCACGCACGCTCACGCACATGCTCCCTCACCGGCTCGCTCACACACGCTCACACGCACGCTCCCACACGCGCTCGCTCACACGCTCGCTCACATGCACGCTCGCACGCACGCTCGCACGCACGCTCGCACGCATGCTTGCTCACACGCATGCTCGCTCACATGGACACTTACACTCGCGCGCACGCTCACACACACGCTCACACACACGCTCACACGCATTCCTGTAATCAGCCCTCTCAGCTTCCTCTTCAGAGCCCTCCAGTGTAAACACTCCACGCTAAACGCCACGGAGGGCCCCACAGGAGGAGCCAGGTCTAACTGCTTCCGTCTCCTTGCTCTTCTTTGTTTTCCCAGAGAGGCTCGTGTATGAAGTGCGACAGAAATCCAGGAACATCGAAGGTATTTACCACGCTGCCTTCCGCCCCCTAACCGTCTCTCCCGCGAAGGCCAGGCGTGCCGCGCCGGGCATGCCGGGTCACTCTGACGCCGCTTTTTCCCCGCCTGCTTTCCTGCAGACATCTGCATCTCCTGCGGAACCCTGAACGTTGGGCTCGAGCACCCGCTCTTCACCGGAGGGATGTGCCAGAGCTGTAAGGTAGAGCGCCAGCTCATCCTCCAGCACTCTGCGCCTAGCGCCTCTTTTAGGGACCCCACCCCCCCCCCACACCACACACCCCCCCCACCCCCCCCACACACACACACCCCCCCCCCCCCCCACACACACACACCCCCCCCCCACCCCCCCACACACACACACACACACCACACCCCCACACACACACACCCCCCCCCACCCCCCACACACACACCCCCCCCCACACACACACACCCACCCCCCCCACCCCCACACACACACCCCCCCACCCCCACACACACACACACCCCCCACCCCCACACACACACCCCCCCCCACCCCCACACACACACACACCCCCCCCCCCCACACACACACACACACCCCCCTCACCCCCCACACACACACACATCCCAGTACGCCAGAAGCGTTCCGATTCAACCGACTTCGTGACGTGGACCCATTTATGGCTCGCCCCGCACTAGTGCGACACTATTGTTTTGATTTCACAACAGCTGTTGGTTTAGCTGATACGAGATTACATCGCGTCCGCCGCGACTTTTACGGTCTGCAGTAAAACACACACAGTTGCGTGGTTCAGTGGAACACCCCCCCA